>CM070531.1:17518884-18118884 GCA_036346145.1 Olyra latifolia | reverse complement strand
TGCTCGATCTATCTTATGTGTGTTGTTCGTCAGGGATGAATTTTTCAAATGTTGCTACAGTTACTCCAAATCCCTCAGGTGCTATCGTGAAGTGACATCTCTCATCTGTGCAATTGTGTTTACTTGCTTATTGTCATCGATGCCACTAATATCATAATTGTTACCGTCAAGAAATTCCTTTAATATTCAATAATGTCCAATGTCCCTCTTTTTGTCTTGCATTACGCAGCTTGGCACAACAAAGGGGAGCGAGTTCCCTAGCCCAGCAAACAAGCGGGACCCAATGAAGAGAGAAGTGGAGGCAGGAAGGCTACAGTGGTAGCAATAGTCAGCGCCTCGCTGAAGATTAGCAATACAACGACATGTGAGCATGGCCAAAATCGGATCCCTAAGGATTGAAGAACCTTATATAAGCCACGATAGACGGGAGCAACATAATGGCATTTGTAGACGGTACGACGAACTAGGTTTTTGCGGGTGGCTCTGCTAACTCGCCAGCTAGCTCACCGAGCGGAGATGAGGGCTAGGGAGCGGAGATGAGAGAGAGGGGGAGGAAAGGAGAGGGGAAGGATGCGGTCGGTGCTGGCGAGCAGTGGCTAGCCTAAGGTGGGACTGCACCCTCACTTCTTCTCTATAGTGGAGCTGTTAGGCTAGGCTAGGCGAGCGGTGGGCATGACAAGGCGAGTTGCTGAGAGGCTAGGGCAGGGAGAGAAGGCTAGAGAGAGAGAGAGTAGAGTGAAGGGATGGAGGAAGAAGGGAATGGTAGTTTGGTTAAAATAAAATTGAGGGTGTGTTTGGTTTGAAGCTCTTGATGGTCTTACCAATGAATTGATCATGATCAATCTAGGGCATCATCAATTTATTGGCAAAATTGTGTTGTATGGATTAAAGCCAATATTGGTAACCAAAATTTGGCAAGGCTAATGTTTGGTTTGAAGCCAATTTTGTGAACTTTAAATAAATAATTGAATTTTATGAACTTTAAACGGAAAATAAAAAATACAGTACAATTTGAAAGTTTCAAAAAATCATAAAAATAAATAAATTATAGAAGTCATAAAAAATTACGGAGAGATAACCCATGATTTTAGATGAACTAAGAATTTTGTTTCGTACAATATGGACCGCATACAAAATAGATATGAAAACTGGAAATTCAAATTTGAAATGAAATTAGCAAGACTAGCTAAGTTAGCTGCCTCTGCATGTTGGGTGAAGCTGCGTTTGGCTCGTTGGCGCAGGAAATCAGCGCCCTCGGGCGTCGGTTGACTTCAGCTACATGTGTTTTTGAGTTATCGTGCCAATTTTTTTAAAGGTCTACCAACCAAACTACTCCTAAATTGTATTGGCATAACCAATTGTTGGTAAGATAATTAAAGGTTACAAACT
The DNA here is from genome assembly GCA_036346145.1 of Olyra latifolia. Taxonomy (NCBI): domain Eukaryota; kingdom Viridiplantae; phylum Streptophyta; class Magnoliopsida; order Poales; family Poaceae; genus Olyra; species Olyra latifolia. Next base: position 18,117,495 of record CM070531.1, on the reverse strand, counting down.
AAATACACCCTATAGACCTCATAATGACATATTTTAAAAATCTAACTTTATAATAATATTTGAGCGGTTTTGACTTTGTCACGATATTCCAGAGATATTCATACTTTAGTAGTGGCTTTGAATGCAATTTTCTCTTTTTTTTTCATAGAAAGCAATTTTCCCAACTTTGAATCCATGGAATACCACGCGAACGGATGCTGGAGGCGCACACAACTTAATTAGGTAAAACCTGTTCTGAAGGCGTATTATTGATGTCCATATATTACGGAAGCGGGATGCTTCGCATCCGAAGAAAACTGTTGTGATACTAATCACATGATATATGTGGGCAAATTAATAGATTAATATAAAAGTAATTAGTCAAAAGGTGTCTCTTGGTTAAGAGGCATTCCTTAGTAAAAGGTGTCTTTTGGACACATCCTTGTTCTATATAAAAGGGCTAACCCCCTTATTGTAGTTAGATGAACATTGATAATATCAATCAATAAAGAGACCACTTTGTGTCTTAATTTCTAATTCTCTCTTGTCATTTTCCTACCGCATATATTCAATCAAGTTGTACTATAACACATCATCAGCACTACTGCTTCTGGTAGGTTCACTAATTTGTGTATTAATTACAGTGATTAGTGGTAAAATGGTGAGATCTTTGTATAGTAGTAGAAGAGGGCGTCCATCGCATTAGGCAGCGATGAATAGAACTAGTTGGGTTCTCCCTTTTCCATTGCCTATAGTAAGAGGGGGCACGTTCATCGCTTTGAACAGTGATGAACGAAACCAGTATGGTTTTCCTTCATCATTTAACCATAATTGTAGCATATAGTGGTACAATTAGGGTTAATCCCTGCATTTATATTTGATGCCGACATATTCAGTTAATCATTAAAACATCAATAGCACCATTAACGAGGAACATGATTCCTTGTCGTCCTCCACATTTGCAAAGATGGCGAAGGGGTCCTCTTCATTCGCAAAGATGAAGGAGGTGATAGTGGTAACCTTCTTGGTGAAGGGATATAGAGGATGTGGTTGCGATAGTGATATCGTTATCATCCTCTACTTCAGTGTGGTGTTGCTCGTCTCCAAGGCGGCATAGCCCTGGCCTCCCTAGCATGGGCTCATGGTGCATAAGCCTTCACTGTTTTAACAAATTTTAAATTTATGCATAGATAGTGTTATATTATTGCATATTAGTCTTCAGACTATAGACGTAGCATAATATTATGTTAGTGTCATTCTAATTGTGATTTCCTCTTAAAATATTTACAATCGTAATTTATATGCAGTTTGTGATACATTTGGCTCTTAATTTTTGTGCCTTTAATTTTCTAGCATTTATTTTTGTGTTAGATGACGATTACCTTAAGTGCTAAATTAACACAAGGTATGGTCCTATGGCATAAGCTGCGACTGTAGTGTCGCCTACACCTTTGGGTGTGGAGTCTATGTCTATGGTGAGAGTATCTCACCCATTGCTACAAGGTCTACGTCAATTTACTGTTTTCTGCATTATACCATTATTTAAGTTATTTTGGATTAACTTAGATTGCAAAAAATCATGAAAATGCTAGAAAATTAAGACAAATACTAGAGAAATCTAGTGAGATAATAAGACCTTACTTTTACTCAATGATTTACAACATTTTTCATGCTTTATATTTACTTGACTAAGTAAATTATTAAAACTGCATGATAATTATGTAGAAATGGCTGATATCTCCGTGAAAGGAGTTAGTCACATGGGTTATGGATGCAAAAATTAATTTGGCATCTAGAAATTTATCTGCATCCATCATAGATCCTATGAATGGTGTGGAACCCATACCTAATAACTACAAATATGCAATTCTGCATTTTATCAGGCATAACCTCCATTCAGATCTAAAAACTAAATATTTAATGGAGGATGATCCACTAATTTTGTGGAAGTCCCTAAAGGACATATATGATCACCCTAGTTATTATGTCATTGTTTAGTAGTACCTTTATATTGTATATCCTTAGGTTTCATATATTATGCAGCAGTACTTATTTACTATATGTAAAGTTAAATTCCAGTCCATTTATAATTCTGGAATCTCAATGATGTATACATGCATTGTCAAATGAAGTAATATTTTATATTTCTTTATTTTTAAATTGTGACCACAGTTACAATTTAACTATTTTGCCCAAATTTTATTTTAAGTCCATGCCACTTGAATCTATAGCAGAATACTAAATGCAAATACTATTGAATAAGGTTATTAGCAGCAATTTTCATTGCCTATTCAATATAAGATTTCTAAATATCAAGTTTACCTATTAAGTACTTGCATCATTACAACACCACCATGTTTTAAAATTTACCGCTGTAAATTGAATATATTCATGGTATGACTAGCTTTGCTGACAAAGACTTTGATGTTCTTCAGTCTGATGGTCAAAATTACCTAACTTGGGCCATGGACATCAAAGTGAGTCTTTCATCAATGAGTCTAATTGGGGCCATTCAAGAGACTCAACCAACGGATCCACCTATTCCAGATCCGGCTAAGTACGCGGCCTTATATTTCTTAAGGCAACACCTCCATACAGATTTAAAAAGTGAATATATAATGGAGGAGAATCCACATACCCTGTGGGAATCACTCAAAGATATGATCAGCAGAAAACTGTCATTTTGCCTGAAGCCATGCGTGAATGGCAAATACTCAGATTCCAAGATTTTAAATCTGTATCTGACTACAATTCAGCTATTCATAAGATTAGCTCCAAGTTGCTATTCTGTGAGCATCCCCTCACAGATGAGGATAAGATCGAAAAGACCTTGTCCACTTTCTTGCTGAGAATAGGGTGTTACAACAACAGTACCATAATCAGAAGTACACCCGGTATTCTGAATTGATTTACACATTGATTCAAGCAGAGAAACATGATGAACTTCTTATGAAGAATCATCGTGAGCATCCAGTGGGTGCTCAACCTCTGCCTGAAGTCAATGCTAACTTTAAGAATACCCCAAAGTTCGATGGTAATAAAAACCATCCAAAGAACTTCAAAGGCAAAAGAAAGCGTAACAAGAAACAGAAATCTCGTGGATTCAAGAAGGGTAAAGGTAATCCAAAGCAAAATGATAAAAATCATATTTGTAACAAGTGTGGATGCTACAACCATCTTACTAATAAATGTCGCACCCCACGTTACTTGGTCAATCTGGATCAACAAACTGTTGGTAAAGGGAAGCAAGTTCAAGGAGACAAGTTTGAAGCACATTTCAACTTGAAGCCTAAAGTCAACATGGATGTTGGTTGCTCTAAAGAAGTTCCCCCAGGATCGAGCAATGTCATGACTATGCCACAGCAAGTCAACCTCCCAAACGAAGACAACATGATCGTGGAATATAATTCCGCTGACGTCTTCGGTGACTTCAACTAGGTCCCTATGTTTACTAGTAGCTAGAATATTCATATCTTACTATGTGTTGTAATAAGTAGTCATTATGTATTGTAGTATGTATTGTAGTACATATTGATACATATTAGACAAATGTACGTAAACACATTGATACATAATTAAACATATATATGTATGTATTTTATATCTGTAACAGCCCAAAGTTATGATAATATTTTGAAAACACTTCTGTACCATTGCATAAGCTATGACGTTTCCCGTAAAATTTCTATGTGACAAACACACATTTCTAGACTTTAGAAGCCATTTGAAATTGATGATTTTTTTTTTGTTTGAATAAAGCACTAAATAGCTAATTAATAAACCCTTGCATAAGAATTTATAATTTATAGCACTATTTAAGAAATTGTTGAAATATAAGATTCTAATGGACCTTAAATTGGGAATATATTTTCATATTCATAAAACATCCATACACACACACATATATATATATATATATGTATATATATATATATATGTATACACATAATCACATAAGCCTAAATATGTTATATTGCCCTAAAAATCCCAGGAAAAATCCATAGATTAGTTTAAACCCTAATAGAGAGTTTGACTCGGTGTTGACCAATTTGACCTGGTAGGGCCCACATGGCGACTTCCTATTCCTTTACGCCCTTGTGGGCATTTGGTCAACGCCTTTGCCGCCGCCACCTTCCACCCGGCTCAACCATCACTCCCCGCCCGAATCTCGGGAAGATCTTCACTTGGCGGCTTGTGTGTGTCGCTGGACCTGTGGACCCCACCTCCGACCATGACGCGACGCTGCCATCGCCGCTGCTGCTGCTTGCATGCCATGGACGACATGCCGTCTTGTCGGCGGCTTCGCGTGGAGTTCGTGCACCGCCCACCTTGCCCAATGGCCGACTTGGTCGCGCTTATCGATGCCCCCGCACCGCCGCGTCTCCGGTGGCAATGCCGCCGAAAGCAAGCCATCTCATTGCCGGCTCAGACATTCGCCGCTGCAAACAAGCCACCGCCCTTGACTAGCCAATGAGCACTAGAGCTCCTCTGTGACCGTCTCACATCTTCGCGATCACCGGGTCAGAGCCGAGCTCGGACCGAGCTTATATGCCACCGCGCCACATCGGCCGTTTTCTCCTCTTTTCACTCTCACGTCGCCACCCAAACCAGACCTCCCTAGTCTCCACATTGTCTCGCGTTTGCTTCGCCATGACCTCGTGAAGCTCTGCCGAAGGAATTGGTGCGAGTCATCCCGAGCTCGTCGAACGCTTATCGCCACCGCCGACCGCCCGGTTCTTCCTTGCTCGGACTGCTCGGACGCGCCGATCATCATCTCTGGTGAGCCGCGGCAAGCCCTTGCTCGGTGAGCCGCCGCCTTCCCTCACACCGTGCTCCCTCTTTTGGCCCAGGCTTCGCCGATCTTCACCGGCATCTTGGCGCGCCGCCTTCCTTGCTCGGACTGCTCGGGACGCGCCGATCATCATCTGGTGAGCTTCGCGGCAAGCCCTTGCTCGGTGAGCCGCTGCCTTCCCTCACACCGTGCTCCTCTTTTGGCCCAGGCTTCGCGATCTTCACCGGCATCTTGAGCGCCGCCTTCCTTGTTTCGGACCCGACGTGGGACGCACCGATCCAACCGTGCCCCGACTACCTTTTGCTCGGTAGCACCCACTAACCCCGCGATAGCTCATGCGCGCGCTATTTTTCCATAAGCTCGACCCTAGGTCATTTACTCATGTCCGCCGGTAGCGGTTCGCCGCCGGGCATGGCTCGCCGCGTCCGGCCGTTTAAGCCTCGACAAGGGCACCCTAGATCGCGTTAGCTCACCGATTCCACCGAACCCAAGAACGCCCCAAGCGGTGCACCTAGCTCGGCTAGCCGTCGGCTAGCCTCGGTAATCTTGGCTTGGAAGGAAGACGATGACGGCGAGCCGTCCGATCCGCGCTTAAGATCCGTGCGGCTTCACCGTGTGTGGTCGCCGACAGTGGGCCCATTTGTCGGCCTTCATGGATTTAAAACTCCTAGCGGCTTCACGTCGCCGACATGTGGGCCCTCGGTCCCACATGTCGAGGGTAATGGAGGCGCCCTATGACCCCAGCGCCTTCACTCATGAGTTACGCCTTCGGCACGTCTTCGACGTGGTTGGCTTCGCCATGAGTTAGCGGGCCGACCCGATATTGTTCACCTTTTTTTTCCCAGATTTTATAAATAAAACAAAGACGATAAATAGAAACGATTTATTTAAAATAGGTAGATATCATTAAAAATTCGGAAAAAGTAGGGTAAATACTAGAGCTTGTGTTGGATTTAATAAAAATAGTACCACACACGAAGAATCGAACACGGTTCCTAGATTAAATCCATTAAGCTTATTTTAGGTATTAATTCATATAAAAATAAGAAAAAATGGAATGTTGTGTATTAAAAATAGATTAACAATTAAGTTAAACATAAGAAAATCATGGATCTTAGATAAATGACTTTTTGGACCTAGGTGAATATAATATAACCTATAATATGTTTCCTAATTACATGTTAACTCAATATTGGTATAATTAGGAAACATGAATAACTAGCTACATGTATCATGTTAACAAATTCTAACTATTTAAAGTACTTTAAAAGACGATAAAACCATATTTTGTCCTATTGGGTTAATTAGGGTAGAAATTTCATTACACATATATATACATGTATCATGTGCATCATCTCACAAGCACTTCGGCCATTCCGCTATGATTCATTATTTAGAAGGATCATGGAACTTTCTCGATATACATATATATATATATATATGGATTCATGTAGATAGTTAAACATAGGAATCGTAAATGGCGAATCTGAAGCGACCTCGATTGCATTTCATGCATCATTCTCTTCTTCGCCGATCGTGTTTATGATGAATTGTTGATTCTCCGTTTAGGCGTAGAGGATCCGAAACACAGTTCGAGGACTCGCACAAGACCCGGACTTCAATTCCCAAGGCGAGTTAACATTCACCCTCTAGGATTGCTTTTACTAGGGAGAATCTTGATTTTCCCTAGTGCGAGTTAATACCTACCCTTAATAATGTTGCTTTTACTAGGAGAGGATGCGCTTTCCTAGTGCGAGTTAACATCTTAAACCATAATTGTGTTTACTTTTATTAGGGAGAGTTAGCTTTCCTAGTGCGAGTTAACACTCTAATGGATCATATTGATTCCAGCTTTATTAAATATTTTATTTCTTGTATTAAATTGCATGCTTTTTAAGTAAATAATACCTACTTGCTTAATCATGATTTATCATGCCTTATTATCATTTGTTATTGTTCTACCTTGATGATATTGCCTTGATAATACTCATCGTCTTTGACTTTATGAATGATTGCCTTGAAAATCACCCTTGATGACCGATTAGGTAAAATAAAACAATTTTAGACTCTTAAGTCTTGGTTAAAACTTGCTTAGACATTGCTCAGTCCAATTAATAATTTTAGGCTTAAATTGGCCTCGGGCGGTGAACCGATATTCACCGGACATGATTACTTATCAAACATGGAATTTGAAATTGGGCTGGCATGCCGGTGTGTGTGTGTTGGGTTGTGATTGGGAAAAACGGACGTGGTCCGACTTGTGGTTAAGGTGGAAGTAGCATGGCTCTTGGTGTGGTGTGAAGAGGGCTATCGTTCACAGACGCAGTGCCGAGAGAGCGCTGGGCAACACGCGTAGTCGCCAATCGCCGCCACGGGGTGGTTCGCCACATCGTGTGCAGGCACACGGAGGAACGATAGCGAAGAAGGAAGTGAATGTGAATGTGTGTGGATTGCGGATCCGATGTGACTCGTAGAGTGGACCGGACGGGTGTGCAGGAGGCACACAGCGGAAGTCGCCGACCAAATGCTGCGGATTTGGTTCCTATCACCACAACGCGTGGCCATCGCGCGGTAGTGCAAGTATTGGGGATTCGAGGATAGTACGACTGCGGGCGCACCTGTCTCTTGCCATGCTTGAGGTGAAGACAAGATCATGTCGTCATCCGTGGGATGATCTAGGTCTTACGTGTCGGAGCCGTGACTCTAGTGCGGGCGTGGCACCCCGCTAGGGAAGAACGGGCACTTCCGGGCGTAAGATCCTAACAGGCGCGCCACACCGGAATGAGATGGCGGTGTGTGCGCGAGATTTAAGGACCGGTGTGGATGTGGATTGTGATTGGTGGAAATGTGGATTGTGGATTGTGACAAACTACAACAATGAAAATAATGATTAGCGTAACTTTGGGTTAAAAGTGCTAAGTCATAGGCTTTGATTTAGAAAACTTGCTTTTCGCAAACAAATAAACCCCAACCTTTCCTTGGAACCCTATCACTAAATTGCATCGGGTTGGGTGTTAGCTCGCCAAGATGTTTGGATGACATCGACCTCGCATTCATATTCTCTTTTAGATGGAGAATATGAGCAGGATCGTCGCCTGCCATGAAGATGAAGGACAGGATTTTTTGCCGACGACGAGGCGAGGCTTAGGCGTCTCTCCGATCGAGTGCTTAGGCATAGCCAAGACGAGACTCTTTGCATCTTTTGGGTCTCCGTGACTCGATCTTTTGGACTTTCGACTATTTGGGCCAATGTGCCATTTGTAATACTTATTAGCCCCGAGGCTTAATCTGTATTTGTGTAATATATAAGACTTCCGCTTGTATGAAATGATTAGGCTATGTGAAAGGTGTGCACTAGTGTCTTGATCCGAGGACTAGTGCAGATCGTGTGGTGGGCAAAGGACAGGCCCCACAGAGTGGTATCGAGCATAAGACTGAGGAGCCCTAGACCTTGGCCGATAGCCTAAGATTATTTTAAGCTAAAAGGGAGATTTCCTTACTTATAAACTTCGCTTCTTTTAAAAAGAATGCTATAATCTATCCTTCTACTAGTTCTTGTATTAAAAGGTGCTAACTCCTTAAATTTGTAAAACTATTTTGTAGATGGAGATTCCGATGCCGGATTTGTGACCACTGCTCCACTTTTGGGTACCGTCTCGGACCCCGAGGAGAACGCCCGAGTGCCGCAGAGCTACAGACTACTTGGGGTTTGAGGAGCCCCACCTACTTTTGGAGGCTCGACGGACTTTACCCGCCTCGCTTCGAGGTCGAGGTTAGGGTCTACTACTTGCTCGACGTCGTGGCACACCGACACGGACAGTGGTGCCCGAGACCAGCTGGATTTTGCCATCACGATATCGCTATGATGGCAATCCAGAGCTTCAGAGGGAGTACCCTCGACCTTGTTGGGGACCTTTGCATCTCGCTAGACGCTCCCTTCACTTGCTTCTCGGTCTAGGAGGGCCGAGCACGAGGAGCTGGACCGAGCTTCTCCGCCTTGTCCGTCTGCAAGACATGGCTGGAGCCGACACGCTTCGCGCATGAGCTCTGGAGGAGATCCAGATCCTCCGCACTTTCTCGGAGTCGGACACCCGCCCGTAGCTCCTACCGTCGAGCCTATCACCTCTCCCGCCACCTCCAGTCTCGCAGGCGGGAGAGGATGAGGCCTTGCCGAGCTGGATCTGCTGGATCCGCTCACCTCCTCGAGTGGGATGGACCATCCGGTCCACTCTCAGACCGCCTCCACCAAGACCACCGCACTTCAGTAGGGCACGCTCTCGCGTTACCCATGGAAGAGGTGTTTACCCCCCAGGCCTTGGTGGGATTCCCGCCACGACCCTCCACCGGAGGTTCCTCACCTCTAGCACCCTCCACTGCTCTTGTGACGCCGCTCCTCGGCGTTGACCTGGAGGACTACCTCTACGCCCGGGAGATACCTGCTGAGCCGTCCGCCGTACACCTACTCTCGTCGTGCCCGTTAGGCGTGCAGCCAGGATGTACTACTTTTGTTGTCTAGCTCCTAGTAGAAGCTAGATGTAGTAGCTGTAGATGTAGCTCAGAATAGACTACGCACGGCCTAGTCAAGATTCTAGCTTTAGCTTTTGCCACGTAGTAGTAGACGATCGGCGTGAGCTGTTTGTACTATTTAGTCCCCTTGAACTATGTATGGATTGGCTTTTCCGCACTTATGATTGCATTTAGATCTTTTCGCACATTTTCTGAACATCATGCATGCATGTTAGACGTTGAGTTTGAATTAGTAGAGATTATGCAGATGGCTCGTGGGCGCACTGCCGCAAGAGGCCGAGGCGCCGGCGCCGCTAACAACCGGGGCCGTGGTCGAGGCCGCGGCAACTTACCCCCGCCACCTGCTGGGAATCCTACCACAGCACAAGTTATGGCGTATCAGGCCCAGATGCTTGGAGCGATACTAGAAAGTCAACAAGTTGCGAAGAAGTCGCTCAACATCGCCAAGGATCTAAATTGGCGATTTCATGAGAACCAAGCCCCGACCTTCACCTATGCCACCGAACCCACAGATGTCAAGATTGGCTTAGGACGGTGGTTCAAAGGTGAACCTTATCCGATGCGGGATGAGGATAGGGTGTTGTTTGCCACCCAACCGCTTGAAGGACCCGCCAAGTGTGGTGGGAAAATTATCTTGCTACCCGCCCCGATGAGGTAGAAGATGAGGATGAGGATGAAGCGGAGGTCGATAACAATGGAGAACCAGTCGGGATCTTGCCAATCTTGAGGAGGAGGTGATGAGAATGCAATTGGGGAACAACAGAGGTACCAAACCTACAAGCCGCCACCCGAATGTACCATGGGCTGAATTTGAAAGGGTGTTTTGGAAAATCACATTCCTCGAGGAGTGCTCGAGAATGAAGAAACAAGAGTTCCGCAATCTGCGGCAAGGAAACATGACTGATCGTGAGTATTTGACCAAGTTTAACTTGCTCGCTCGATATGCTCAAGAAGACATAGCAGATGATGAGGAAAAAATCGACAAGTTTTTAGAAGGAATGGCTCCCACTTACCGTTCTAAGCTCATCCTTCTCGATCTCACAAATTTTCATCAATCGGTGAACAAAGCTCTCATTCGGAGAAGGAGCTAAAAGGGAAGAAGCTAGCGCAAGCGCAAGATGGAGGCACGAGTATCTTGAGGATCGGCCGTCCCGACCCTACCGCCCCACCTATCGATCAAGGCCACCACCACCGCAAGACTCAGACTATCCAACGCGTACCTACCAAGCCGGTGGTAGCCGACCCGCTCCTCCTCTGCAAGAAGACCTACAACCCAGCCCGCCGGTGCCCGCGACCGGGTGGATGCGAATGATAAAGCTGCTGAACACGCTTCAAGTGCCATCGTAGGGGCACTATGCCAATGAGTGCCCAACTCGAAGATTCAAAGACCACGCTTTGATATCGCCCACCCGTGGCCAGCCCCACCGGGCGTGGAAGAGGAATCGCCCGATCAAATCTACCCCGCGACTTATGGAAGAGGACGCCTCAACCAAATCTCCACCGAAAATGCAGAGGAGGCTCCTGGAGTACTTATGGGTACGTTCGGAATCCATCGCCACCCTGCTCAAGTACTTTTTGATTAGGAGCATCTCATTCGTTTATATCTAAGAGTTTTGTGGATAAGCTTGAAGCGCAAACTTTTCCTTTGGATAAACCCCTAATGATAAAGTCTCCGGTGGAAATCTAAAAGCGGCAGGCTTGTAAGGAATAGATATTTTCAGAGAGGATCGACTTCGATTCGACCTAATGGTCCTTCCCAATATGGGAATAGATGTGATCATTGGTATGGGTGGTGACCTTTTATAGAGGGTGTTAGATTGTGAGAAGAGAGAAGTAAAACTGGTTAAGCCCACAGTTACGAGAGGGTTTGGAAAGTTGATGCCCCTTTCAGATGGGGAAGAGCCATCTGGTTCTTGGAGGAAGATAATCCTGCGAAGGTACCAGTGGTCAAGGAATATCTAGATGTGTTCCCGGAGGATCTGCCAGGGCTGCCACCTGACAGGGAAATGGAATTCACCATTGAGCTGGCACCAGGCACGGCACCCATCTACAAGACTTACTTCAAGATGAATCCTGTAGAGCTAGCAGAACTCAAGAAACAGTTGGAAGAACTGATGCAAAAAGGATTGATCCGCCCCAGTTCGTCATCATGGGGATCACCAGCCATGTTTGTAGATAAGAAGGATGGTAGTCGAAGGCTGGTAGTGGATTACCGAGCCCTCAATGCAGTTACTATCAAAAACAAATATCCTTTGCCTCGAATTGATGACCTGTTTGATCAACTTCGTGGAGCCAAAAGGTTTTCAAAGATTGATCTTCGATCAGGATATCATCAAGTCAAGGTCAGAAGGGAAGATATACCCAAAACTGCCTTCACCACAAGATATGGGCTGTATGAATTCTTGGTTATGTCCTTTGGACTTACCAACGCCCCGGCCCATTTCATGAATATGATGAATATGATCCTTATGGAATACTTAGACCGGTTAAATCGTAGTGTTTATCGACGACATCCTGGTATATTCCAAAGATGACGAGGAACATAAGAAGCATCTAAGATTGGTCCTCGACAAGCTTCGAGAACACCAGCTTTACGCCAAATTCAGCAAGTGCGAATTTTGGCTAGATGATATTAGCTTCCTCGGGCATATCATCTCTGCTGAGGGAATCAAGGTCGACCCTTCCAAGGTAGCGACAGTTATGGATTGGAAATCCCCTACCACCGTAAAGGAAGTGAGAAGTTTCCTAGGGTTGGCGGGGTATTCTGAAGGTTCATTGAAGGCTTTTCTAGAATTGCCAAACCTATGACCCAACTATTAAAAAAGGAGCGAAGTTTGATTGGACAAAGGCACGTGAGGATTGCTTTCAAGAGCTAAAATCAAACCGACTACCGCTCCTGTGTTGGTAACACCAAATACCGACAAAAAGTTTGAAGTATATTGTGACGCCTCAAAGCAAGGATTGGGCTGTGTACTCATGCAAGAAAGAAGGGTAGTCGCTTATGCCTCTCGACAGCTCAGGAGGCATGAAGAGAATTATCCAACTCATGATCTGGAGCTGGCCGCAGTTATTCATGCTCTAAAGATTTGGAGACATTATTTAATGGGTAAGCAGTGTGATGTTTATACCGACCATAAGAGTTTGAAATACATGTTTACCCAAGCCAATCTAAATATGCGCCAGAGAAGGTGGTTGGAACTGATCAAGGACTACAACTTGAATGTCCTATATCACCGAGCAAGGCCAATGTGGTGGCCGATGCCCTCAAATTTAAAGCATGATGTAATCAAGTGACTCCTCAACAGACAGCTACCCGTATAAACGTAACTTGTGGTCCCGAAATTCCTGAACAAATCGTAAAGGATATGGACGCATTAAACTTGAGTTTGGTAGAGGCCGGTTACCTAGCCACCCTGGTGGTTCAACCGGACTTGTTTGACCAAATCAAGGAACTACAAAAGAGTCACTCTAGCGCCCATAAGATAAGAGACCAAATGAAAAGGAAATATGGGTGCCAGGTTATGGAGGATGAACAGGGAATCCTACGGATGGGACAAAGGATTTTCGTTCCCCATGACCAAGAGTTGAAGAATCACATCTTAAAGGAGTCCCATGAATCCCCTTTCTCCCTTCACCCCGGGTGCACCAAAATGTATCAAGACCTAAAAGCCCAATTTTGGTGGCCCCGTTTAAAGCGAGATGTGGCCGAGTATGTAGCCAAATGTCATACCTGTCAATTGGTTAAAGCCGAGCATCAACGCCAGCAGATCGCTGCAACCTCTCAAGATACGAGTGGAAATGGGAAGAAGTAACAATGGACTTCATCTTAGGGCTTCCCACACAAAGACGGGTGTGACTCCATTTGGGTCATAGTGGACAAAGTTAACTAAGGTGGCCCACTTTATTCCTGGTCAAGACGACTTACAAGGAGATAAGTTAGTGAACTCTATATGGCAAGGATAGTCACTCTCCATGGAGTTCTGAAAGAATAATCTCGGATCGTGGATCCCAATTCACTTCCCAATTTTGGGAAAAGCTACATAGTGCCCTTGGAACCATCTGTTTTTCAATCTGACCTACCATCCTCAAACAGATGGACAGACCGAGCGAGTCAACCAAGTCCTAGAAGATATCTTTGAGAACATGCATTTTGGAGTTCTCCGCAGATTGGGAGAAATGGCGCCATATGCTGAATTCACCTACAACAATGACTATCAAACCGGTTTAAAGATGTCCCTTTGAGGCCTCAGATGGACGACGCATTTGAGGACACCCTGTTTTGGTCGAAGTTGGAGAGCGACAAGTGTTTGGAAAGGAGTCATTGCAAGAAGCCGAAAGGATGGTAAAAATCATTCGAGAACGATTGTTAGTCGCTCAATCCCGGCAGAAAAGCTACGCGGACCATCGCCGTCGAGAACTCTCCTTCTCCATCGGGGATCCAAAGATACCTTAGGGTGTCACCGCCCAAGGAATTCAAAGATTCCAACAAAGGGAAAGTTAGCCCCGATATATCAGGCCTTACCAAATCATTGCCAAGAGAGGTCAAGTGGCATACGAGTTGGAATTGCTCACGAACTTGGAGATATACACAATGTGTTCCATGTATCGCAACTCAAGAAATGCCCGAGAGTACCGAGAAAGAACACATCGCCCAACCACCGGTAGCCACTAAATAAAAACCTCACTTATCGACCTCATCCAGTTCAAATAGTCGACTTCTCCGACAAACAAATAAGAGGCAAGACTGTTAAAATATGTAAAGTTCAATGGGATGATGGGTCGGAAGACAACTATCATGGGAACCAAGAGAAAATGCGCCAAGAATTCCCTACCTATTCGCTTCATAGAAATATCAATCTCGAGGTCGAGATTTGTTTTTAGGGGAGGATTTGTAATGACCCAAAGTTATGATAATATTTTGAAAACACTTCGTACCATTGCATAAGCTATGACGTTTCCGTAAAATTTCTATGTGACAAACACACATTTCTAGACTTTAGAAGCCATTTGAAATTGATGATTTTTTTGTTTGAATAAAGCACTAAATAGCTAATTAATAAACCCTTGCATAAGAATTTATAATTTATAGCACTATTTAAGAAATTGTTGAAATATAAGATTCTAATGGACCTTAAATTGGGAATATATTTTCATATTCATAAAACATCCATACACACACACATATATATATATATATATGTATATATATATATATATGTATACACATAATCACATAAGCCTAAATATGTTATATTGCCCTAAAAATCCTGTGAAAAATCCATAGATTAGTTTAAACCCTAATAGAGAGTTTGACTCGGTGTTGACCAATTTGACCTGGTAGGGCCCACATGGCGACTTCCTATTCCTTTCGCCCTTGTGGGCATTTGGTCAACGCCTGCCGCCGCCGCCCTTTCCACCCCGGCTCAACCATCACTCCCGCCCGAATCTCTGGGAAGATCTTCACTTGGCGGCTTGTGTGTGTCGCTGGACCTGTGGACCCCACCTCCGACCATGACGCGACGCCACGCCTTTCGCGCCGCTGCTGACACCTTTCGCCATGGACGACATGCCGCGTCTTGTCGGCCGGCTTCAGCGTGGAGTTCAGCACCGCCCACCTTGCCCAATGGTCGACTTGGTCGCGCCATCGATGCCCCCGCACCGCGCTGCGTCTCCGGCCGGGCAATGCCGCCCGAGCAAGCCATCTCATTGCCCGGCTCAGACATCGCGCCACAACAAGCCACCGCCCAGCCTAGCCAATGAGCACTAGAGCTCCTCGCGGACCGTCTCACATCTTCGCGATCGCTGGTCTAGAGCCGAGCTCGGACCGAGCTTATATGCCACCGCGCCACATCGGCCGTTTTCTCCCTCTTTTCACTCTCACGTCGCCACCCAAACCAGACCTCCTAGTCTCCACATTGTCTCGCTTGTTTCGCCATGACCTCGTGAAGCTCTGCCAAGGAATTGGTCGAGTCATCCCGAGCTCGTCGAACGCTATCGCCACCGCCGACCGCCCGGTTCTTCCTTGCTTTCGGACCGCCGGACGCGCCGATCATCATCTCTGGTGAGCCGCGGCAAGCCCTTGCTCGGTGAGCGCTGCCTTCCCTCACACCGTGCTCCCTCTTTTGGCCCAGGCTTCGCCATCTTCACCAAAGATCTTGCGCGCTTCCTTGCTTTCCGGACTGCTCCGGGACGCGCCGATCATCATCTCTGGTGAGCCAGCGGCAAGCCCTTGCTCGGTGAGCCGCCGCCTTCCCTCACACCGTGCTCCTCTTTGGCCAGGCTTCGCCGATCTTCACCAAAGATCTTGAGCGCCGCCTTCCCTTTCGGACCCCCGACGTGGACGACCGATCCAACCGTGCCCCGACTACCTTTTTGCTCGGAAGCACCCACTAACCCCGTGATAGCTCATCGCGCGCTATTTTTCCATAAGCTCGACCCTAGGTCATTTACTCATGTCCGCCGGTAGCGGTTCGCCGCCGGGCATGGCTCGCCGCGTCCGCCGTTTCGCCTCGACAAGGGCACCCCTAGATGCGTTAGCTCACCGATTCCACCGAACCCAAGAACGCCCAAACGGTGCACTTTAGCTCGGCTGGCGTCGGCTAGCCTCGGCGATCTTGGCCGGCAGAAGGAAGACGATGACGGCGAGCCGTCCGATCCGCGCTAAGATCCGCGCGGCTTCACCGTGTGTGGTCGCCGACAGTGGGCCCCATTGTCGGCCTTCATGGATTTAAAACTCCCGCGGCTTCTTCACGTCGCCGACATGTGGGCCTCGGTCCCACATGTCGAGGTGTGGAGGCGCCTATGACCCCAGCGCCTTCACTCGCGAAGTTACGCCTCGGCACGTCTTCGACGTGGTTGGCTCGGCCATGAAGTTAGCGGCCTACCCGAGATTGTTCACCCTTTTTTTCCCAGATTTTATAAATAAAACAAAGACAAGAATAGAAACGATTTATTTAAAATAGGTAGATATCATTAAAAATTCGGAAAAAGTAGGGTAAATACTAGAGCTTGTGTTGGATTTAATAAAAATAGTACCACACAAGAATAGAACACGGTTCCTAGATTAAATCCATTAAGCTTATTTTAGGTATTAATTCATATAAAAATAAGAAAAATGGAATGTTGTGTATTAAAATAGATTAACAATTAAGTTAAACATAAGAAAATCATGGATGCCGATAAATGACTTTTTGGACCTAGGTGAATATAATATAACCTATAATATGTTTCCTAATTACATGTTAACTCAATATTGGTATAATTAGGAAACATGAATAACTAGCTACATGTATCATGTTAACAAATTCTAACTATTTAAAGTACTTTAAAAGACGATAAAACCATATTTTGTCCTATTGGGTTAATTAGGTAGAAATTTCATTACACATATATATACATGTATCATGTGCATCATCTCACAAGCACTTCGCGCCATTCCGCTATGATTCATTATTTAGAAGGATCATGGAACTTTCTCGATATACATATATATATATATATATGGATTCATGTAGATAGTTAAACATAGGAATCGTAAATGGCGAATCGAAGCGACCTCGATTGCATTTCATGCATCATTCTCTTCTTCGCCGCATCGTGTTTATGATGAATTGTTGATTCTCCGTTTAGACGTAGAGGATCCGAAACACAGATTCGAGGACTCGCACAAGACCGGACTTCAATTCCCAAGGCGAGTTAACATTCACCCTCTAAGGATTGCTTTTACTAGGAGAATCTTGATTTTCCCTAGTGCGAGTTAATACCTACCCTTAATAATGTTGCTTTTACTAGGGAGAGGATGCGCTTTCCCTAGTGCGAGTTAACATCTTAAACCATAATTGTGTTTACTTTTATTAGGGAGAGTTAGCTTTCCCTAGTGCGAGTTAACACTCTAATGGATCATATTGATTCCCAGTTTTATTAAATATTTTATTTACTGTATTAAATTGCATGCTTTTTAAGTAAATAATACCTACTTGCTTAATCATGATTTATCATGCCTTATTATCATTTGTTATTGTTCTACCTTGATGATATTGCCTTGATAATACTCATCTGTCCTTTGACTTTATGAATGATTGCCTTGAAAATCACCCTTGACAGCCAGTTAGGTAAAATAAAACAATTTTAGACTCTTAAGTCTTGGTTAAAACTTGCTTAGACATTGCTCAGGTCCAATTAATAATTTTAGGCTTAAATTGGCCTCGGGCAGTGAACCGATATTCACCGGACATGATTACTTATCAAACATGGAATTTGAAATTGGGCTGGCATGCCGTGTGTGTGTGTTGGGTTGTGATTGGGAAAAACGGACGTGGTCCGACTTGTGGTTAAGGTGGAAGTAGCATGGCTCTTGGTGTGGTGTGAAGAGGGCTATCGCTCACAGACGCTTGAGAGGAGCGCGGGCAACACGCGTAGTCGCTAATCGCCGCCACTGTGGGTGGTTCGCCACATCGTGTGCGCAGGCACACGGAGGAACGATAGCGAAGAAGGAAGTGAATGTGAATGTGTGTGGATTGCGGATCCGATGTGACTCGTAGAGTGGACCGGACGGGTGTGCAGGAGGCACACAACGGAAGTCGCCGACCAAATGCTGCGGATTTGGTTCCTATCACCACAACGCGTGGCCATCGCGCGGTAGTGCAAGTATTGGGGATTCGAGGATAGTACGACTGCGGGCGCTCTCTCACGCCATGCTTGAGGTGAAGACAAGATCATGTCGTCATCCGTGGGATGATCTAGGTCTTACGTGTCGTGGAGCCGTGACTCTAGTGCGGGCGTGGCACCCGGCTAGGGAAGAACGGGCACTTTTGGCGCGAAGATCCATTAACAGGTGCGCCACACCGGAATGAGATGGCGGTGTGCGAGATTTAAGGACTGGTGTGGATGTGGATTGTGATTGGTGGAAATGTGGATTGTGGATTGTGACAAACTACAACAATGAAAATAATGATTAGCGTAACTTTGGGTTAAAAGTGCTAAGTCATAGGCTTTGATTTAGAAAACTTGCTTTCGCAAACAAATAAACCCCAACCTTTCCTTGGAACCCTATCACTAAATTGCATCAGGTTGGGTGTTAGCTCGCCTTGATGTTTGGATGACATCGACCTCGCATTCATATTCTCTTTTAGATGGAGAATATGAGCGGGATCAAGACGCCGCCATGAAGATGAAGGACAGGATTTTGCCGACGACTGTATGCGAGGCTTAGGCGTCTCTCAATCGAGTGCTTAGGCATAGCCGACGAGACTCTTTTGCATCTTTTGGGTCTCCGTGACTCGATCTTTTGGACTTTTCGACTATTTGGGCCAATGTGCCATTTGTAATACTTATTAGCCCTGAGGCTTAATACAGGTATTTGTGTAATATATAAGACTTCCGCTTGTATGAAATGATTCCGGCTATGTGAAAGGTGTGCACTAGTGTACTGATCCAGGGACTAGTGCAGATCGTGTGGTGGGCAAAGGACAGGCCCCACAATATCTATATATATTTGATGCAATATTTATCATAATTTTTGCTCTCTCTCTATATAGATGTCAACGGGAGACAATTCATATCTTACTATGTGTTGTAATAAGTAATCATTATGTATTGTAGTACATATTGATACATATTAGACAAATGTACATAAACACATTGATACATAATTAAACATATATATGTATGTATTTTATACCTATATATATATGATGCAATATTTATCATAATTTTTGCTCTCTCTATATAGATGTCAACGGGAGACAATCAGATGATGGAGGAATTGTGTTTAGTGGACAGTTGTATCACTAACTCTATACTGAGGGACACAAAATATTTCCAGATTCTTATAAAGAGAAAATGAAATATTTTCACAATCGCAGGACGCAATGCTATGATTGTTGGTTCTGGTCGAGCAATAATCGTTCTCCCTATGGGTAGTCAAATAATAATTAAGAATGCACTTCTGTATCCTAATTCTACACGTACCCTATTGAGTTATAGAGATATCCATAAGAATGGTTTCCATATTGAAACCCAAAATGATAATAATGAGGAATACCTTATTATTACCAAATCTAACGGATATGATAAGCAAATGCTTGAAAGAATTCCTTCTTTATTGTCAGGATTGTACTATACATACATCACTCCCGTACCACATATTGCGTATAAGATAATTTTTCAAAATCTTGATATGTTCAAGACTTGGCATGAACGCCTTGGTTATCCTGACATTGGGATGATGAGAAAAATTATTAACAATTCTACTGGCCATAATATCAATTCTGCAAAATTTTCAAATCATTCGGATTTTATTTACACTGCATGTGCAACTGGGAAATTAATTTTAAGGTCATCATATGTTAAAATTAGAACAAAACCACTTGATTTCCTTGAACGCATTCAAGGAGATATATGTGGTCCCATACAACCATTATTGGTCCTTTCCGATATTTTATAGTTCTAATTGACGCATTTACTCGATGATCACATGTGTGTTTATTATCCACACGGAACCATGCTTTTGCTAAGTTGATTGCTCAAATTATTAAATTAAGAGAAGATTATCCTGAACATAGGATAAAATCAATTCGGATGGACAATGCTGCTGAATTTATATCTAGAGCTTTCAATGATTATTGCATGGCTCTTGGAATTCAGTTAGAACATGCTGTACCATATGTACATACACAGAATGGCTTAGTAGAAGCTCTAATTAAGAGAGTAAAATTGATAGCTAGACCGTTGTTACATAATTGCAATTTACCAACTGTTGTAGGGGCAGCCACCCCATCTCCAGGAGAGGTAGATGTCCACGAAGATATTGTGAGGATTCTTCGTGTAGATTGTTACCCGAAGGGGTAAGTGATGAAGCCTATCCGAGATGACCTCAGGGTGGACCGTGAGTGGAAGACTTGGACATGCGCGAAGGGTCGAGAGAGGGACGCGAAGGATAAAATATTCCGAATGCATCTCAAGCAAGGAGAGTCCTCGGGATTTCCACCAAAGGATAGCGGAAGGTGTCTAGTTGAGGGATTCACGAAGACTCTTCAGAAAGACCGAGAGTGATCTTTGCCAAGTTGCAGGTCAGATGACGAAGACTTCGCGACAGCCTCTGACAGGAACGAATCGAATCAAATCAAATTAACAACTTTGTCAAAGGATGTCCCCCAAGGGCATGTTAGGGAGTAGGATAACGTGGATTATAAGAAAACTAGTCTAGCCGTTGATTGTAGGATCGACGATCCAGAGTTCAGGGTAATCTGGGTATTTCCCCAGGGGTAAGGGTATTTTGGGTATTTTCCATGAATGTAAACCTTGACCCTAAAGTTGTATAAATTAATAAGCTCATCAATGAAACAGGGCAAGCATTCTGATCATTCACATTAGCACTAGTTTATTTACTGAGCGCTCTGCTCTCTTAGCAGCACTTTCTCGGCGTCCTCTCCATCACCGGGGAGGGGCGCTGATTCTCACCGTCGGCGGGATTTCCCGGCGACACCAACCTCATGTTGGGGTCATGCAGTCTTACACGCTGCTGACTTAATTCAATTCAGACCAAATGCATATCATACTCACTCTCCTTTGCAGTTAGTACATGGAATACTACCAAGTATTTCCCATCTGCGTAAATTCGGTTGCGCTATATACGTATCGATTTCACCACCGCAGCGTACATCAATGGCCCCACAGAAAATTGGGGATTTATGTGGGGGTATAA
This sequence comes from Olyra latifolia, assembly GCA_036346145.1. Lineage (NCBI taxonomy): Eukaryota > Viridiplantae > Streptophyta > Magnoliopsida > Poales > Poaceae > Olyra > Olyra latifolia. Next base: position 18,096,493 of record CM070531.1, on the reverse strand, counting down.
ATGTCCGTTAATCATTAAGTATTTAGAGCCTCTTACAGGGGATCTATTTACTGCCCGGTACGCTGACTGTATATTTGATGAGGACCATTTCTCGACATTAGGGGGAGATAACAAGTACCACAAAGAATGCCAGAAAATAAATTGGAATGTCACAGGCATCTAGTCCTTAGATCCACGTACTAAAGAATCTGAACTGCAGGTTCAGAGGATTATTAATTTGCAATACATTGCAAATAATCTGCCAGATGCATTTACTGACTATAAGGGTGTCACTAAATCACACAATCCCGCTCTTAATAGACCAGAAAGAGTGGAGGTACCTACAAAAACCACTCAACCCCAAAGTCCAAAGATTAGGGGGAGAAATCTGGTTACAAAGAATCTCCAAAAGGAGAATGCTCCGAAGCGGAGAAAAAAGAAGTTAACTTCATCAGTAAATGATAGTCAATCTCATGTTGGCAAACACCTGATGGATGCATCACATCCATAACCCAGCAAAGGTATGCACATAGACAATGAGACTGGGACATCGGAAAATCTCGATTCCATCGTTTTGGGAAAACATGAGGAGGTTAACGAGATAAATGAAATTTCCACCAATTATATTGATTCTGGAGAATTATACAACAGAAAGACTACAATTGTCGACACTTTTTTTTGCTCAAAATTTACTGAATCACTTCAATTGGATCCAGAACCTAAGACCATGGCAGAGTGCCGCATGTGCTCCGATTGGACCAAATGGAAGGTGGCTATTGATGCAGAATTACGCTCGCTTGCTAAAAGAGAGGTATTACCAAAATAATACCTACTCCTCAAAACATATTCCTAGTCGGGAATAAATGGGTTTTCATCCGTAAAAGCAACGAAAATAATGAGGTGGTGAGATATAAAGCGAGGCTTGTAGCACAAGGGTTCACGCAGAGACCCAGCATCGATTATGATGAAACATATTCTCCAGTTATGAGTGGAATAGTTTTTCGATATTTAATATTTTTGGCAGTTCAAAGAAATTTATCAATGCAGTTAATGGATGTAGTGATTGCATATTTATATGGGTCACTTGATTCGGATATATATATGAAAGTACCAGAAGGACTTGATATTCCGAATCCGAATGCAAATCGCAACATGTATTGCGTAAAGCTTCAAAAGTCGCTTTATGGCTTAAAGCAGTCGGGAAGAATGTGGTACAACCGACTTAGTGAGTTTCTTCTGCAAAAGGGATATCACAATAATGATGATTGCCCATGTGTCTTCATTAAGAAATCCTCGACTGGATTTTGTATAATATCTATGTATGTTGATGATCTGAATATCATTGGAAATACACAAGATATAAATGAAGCATGTAATTATCTAAAGACGGAATTCGAAATGAAGGATATAGGCAAAACAAAATTTTGCTTAGGTTTACAGCTTGAGCATCTTCCCGCAGGAATTTTGACGCATCAGTCTGCTTATGTTCAGAAAATATTGGAGAAATTCAATATGGAAAGTCATATCCATCCAAGCCTCCTATGGTGGTTCAATCTCTTGATATGAATAAGGATCCATTCAGACCCAAGGAGGATGGAGAAGAGGTATTAAGACCATAAGTTCTTTACCTCAGTGCCGTAGGAGCATTAATGTATCTTGCAAATTGCACTTGGCCGGATATTACATTTGCAGCAAATCTACTAGCTAGATATAATGCTGCACCTACGAAACGCCATTGGGCAGGAGTGAAGAATGTCTTCACATATCTTCAAGGCACTAAAGATCTTGGTTTATTTTTCCAAAAAATCGAGATATGACAATGATCGGTTATACCGACTCTGGCTATTTATCAGATCCCTATAATACCAGATCACAGACTGGATTTGTGTTTCTACACAATGGAACGACCTTTTCATGGAAGTCTTCCAAGTAGACTCTAGTGGCTGCGTTAACAAATCATTCTGAAATAATTGCATTATATGAAGCCTCACGTGAATGTGTTTGGCTTCGCAGAATGATAAACCACATACAACACTCTTGTGGTATAGGTTTCATTATATCTCCAACCATTATCTACGAAGATAATACTGCTTGTATTGCTCAAATGCAAACAGGTTATATAAAGAGCAATATCACTAAACACATTGCTCCAAAATTATTCTATCCCTATGAACTACAAAATAGTGGGAAAATTGATATTCAGCAAACTAAGTCTTGCGAAAATCTTGCAGATTTATTTATAAAGCCTTTGCTAATATCCATATTTCATAAATATGTATATGAGATTGGTATGAGACATCGTACAGATTTGCTGAATTCAGAGAGTTAAGTTAACTCCTGGATATCAACCACCATCGGAGCGAGGCGACTAGGCGGGCCACCGCCTGACCGCCGAAGCGAAGAGAAGAGAAGAGGCGCCGCAGTCTAAAAAAAAAAAAGGGACACCGCGCCGCCGCCGCCACCTCCTCTTATCCGCTCCAATGGCGCGCCGCCGCGTGCTCCTCTTCCTCAAGCCCTTCGACGTCTACCCTCCCCGCCCGCTCTCTGGTACCTCCTCCTCCGCCACCCCATCACCACCTCTCCCGCCGCGCGCCGCCAACCCCAAGGTCGCACCTCTCTCTCCCTCTGCCCCCCTGTCTCAAGAACCTGGTGGGATATATGCTTCTCGGTTTCATGAACTGTGCTTGTGCTGATCTCGTTGTTTGTGGGGCGCGCGTTTGCCGTCAAAAGCCGGCCGGCTGTATGATTTTCTGTGATGATCCTTTAGTTTAAATGGACGAAGCTGCATTGTTCTTGAAGTGATATAGTAGTACTACACTAGTAGTAGCATAAGAAGGACCTCTGAGATTTTCTGCTGTGGTTTTCATCTTCATCTTAGTTACTTGTATGCCGTTTGGTCACCAGCTGTTTGTTGAAATGTTTTTGTGGAGCGTGAGCTCTTTTGAGTGCTCTCCTTATTCTTGTGGGGACCAGTGACCAGTCTCTTGAAATGTTGGTCAGGAAATCAGGGTTTCAAAAATCGTTTATGGGGACGAAAACTGGAAGTGGCTCAGCAGCGATTTTTGTTGATAATCATTTGAAAATCAGTGAAAACCGATCAAATTTGGTTTTTCTAATTTTGACTCCGCAGTCAAATGGGTCAGTTTGTCCAGTGAAAATTGACTGATATTGACAAAAAATCGATCCATTTCGACAGTATCAGTCATTCGGTTTGTCTACAAAAAATGGACAGGATTTGAATTTGGACTGATTTCAAATATTGACAAATCGACCCCAATGATTGGGGTCAGTGTCTTGAAATGTTTGCCAGGACAGGGGCTTTCAGTTATTTTTTAGCCTGAATTACTGCTTCTGATCAAGAGTTCTGCTTTCTTGCTTGTGAAGACTATTATCTTGTAATATTTACTGGGAGAAGTTGCGTAACTATTTAACTAGTTGAACATATTACTGAGTTAACACCTCACTTTTGTTTTTTTTTTGCTTGCGGGATTTCAATGCCTCTTATTGCCATTTTGGTGTGTTCTTGCAGATCTTAAGTTATTTGGATGATAGATGCAGAGTTCACAAGGACACAATTAATCTCTGTAAGAGTGTACTACAGCGCAAGTCAATTTACTGGATTTCAGTGCAGCGGAATCATTTGTTGAATCCAATACGTGATGTGGATCTTGTGATTTCTGTTGGTGGTGATGGCACTCTGTTGAGGGCTAGCCATTTTTTGGATAGCTCAATTCCTATTTTAGGTGTTAATTCTGATCCTACTTGTCCCAATGAGGTCAGTTCTTTGGACGATTGATGAGGATCATGCATTGAAACAAATTACATTGTCCATGCTTGCTAACCTGTGTCATTCACATAAGTAATAAGTTCCTCTTTGCATCCTCCCAAGCAAACTGATGGTTATATGTATGCTTGATTAGGTATGTTTGTGGTTTTATATTTTATAACTTCCATGCAGGTTGATGAGTTAACTGACGAATTTGATGCAAGAAGAAGCACAGGATATCTTTGTGCAGCTACTGCCAGAAACTTTGAGCAGGTATTCTTATCTTTCATTATTTTTTGGGAACCCAATTCTTTCAATAAGGAATCTCACACTAGCCTGCTTTCCTTTATAGCCTCAAAACATTAATGAATTTATTGAATGTTTTTGTTCTCCGGAACATAAAACTTGCAGATACTTGATGCTATCCTTGAAGGTAGTAGGCACCCTTCAGAGCTGTCAAGGATATTAGTGAAACTAAATGGGTTTCAGCTACCGACTTATGCTCTGAATGATATATTAGTGTCACATCCCTGTCCGGCAAGTGTATCACGCTTCTCATTTAGGTAGAGTCTACGAGTCTTTCCATTAAATTTTTTTTTTTATAATTTTTTTAATCTGTTCTGACTGATATACCATTACAGAAAAAGTAGCAACACTGGAGAGAGTTCGCATTTAATTAATTGTAGGTCAAGCGGTCTCAGGGTGGCAACAGCTACTGGCTCAACTGCTGCCATGCTATCAGCAGGAGGATTTCTGATGCCAATAGCAAGCCATGAGCTTCAATATATGATAAGGGAGCCCATTTCGCCAAGGGATGCTGATATACCACTGCTGCATGGGTTAGTTAAGCAAGGGCAACACATGCTTGCTGTTTGGTATAACGAAGAGGGTGCTGTGTACATTGATGGTTCGCATGTAACATATTCAATTCAGCATGGGGATACACTTGAGATCTCCTCAGATGCTCCAATGTTAAAAGTTGTTTTGCCAGAATATCTGTTAAAGCAGGCATCTTTATAATGCAATAACAATACCTTGTGATGGTGCTTATCGGTCTGGAATTGTGGTTGAGGTGAGCTGAGTTCTTGAGTATTTTAATGTTTAAACTGATATAAATACACTTTTACATAATAATTTATCGTTAATTTATGCTATCAAATGAAATAGTAGATGGCAAATCTGTAATTCAGCCTTTTGGAAACAAAAGCTAATGCAAGGCTATAGTTCAGAAACAATAGGAAGCCCCAGTCTTGTATCGTGGTCATCATCAGAATGACCTCCTTGGTTATGAAGCAGAGAGTACTCACCTCCTTAACAGGATTAAATATTAGGATGTTACTTGGTATTTACATTGTACTGCCAGCACATACTGGCCTAGCCTTAGTGGTTCGTATGGTACACATTGCTGAAGCACATCTAACATCTAACCCACCAAAGGTCTCAGGCTACCATCAACATCTAAAGATGATGAATCATTACTGTTGTTGCATGACGCTTGAGCCATCATGCTCTGGCTCTCGCTTGGGTTTTGCCAAAAGTTTCTGCGCAGACCACTTGAGCTCAGGCTACTTGCAGCAAGGGTGAGGTCTGATAACAAGGGTTGCAGGGGCGTATGGCCCTCTAGCAGGCTCACAACTTTGGACATCTTTGGCCTTAGTGTTGGTGCTGCATTGGTGCATAAGAGGGCAACATTCAGCATGAGGAGTGCCTCTTCTGTCGTGTAATTGGATCCTAGGTCTGGATCTACCAGCTCCAAGAGAGTTCCTCTTTCATGCAGAACACAAGCCTGGAATACATTTAAGAGATGCTATTAGCTTACATCCATCAAGGTATGTGACAAAATGTGTATACTGTCATAGTTCAGCATTTTGATTCACTATAGACCAAATGCCCATTATCATTTGCCTTACATTAAAAATTGTAAAACATGCTCTTTCATTCAGTTAATCCTATTGTATTACTGTAAATTGATTCTTAAAGCACAAAAATCTCTATGCGATGTGATTGACTAGAATCTATTCCTTTAGATGAGGACCAAATAAGTTGGTCAGAGTTTTAATGTAAAAGAATTAAGTGTAAATTCATCTATGTCTGGGAGAAGGTTTGGTTAGATACTTAACCAATGATGGCTATAGAGTTAGGGTAAGCTCACCTGTGTCCAGGAGAGCTTTGGTTAGAAAGGACAGAAGATTGGGATGCATGGTTGAGCTAATGTTATTGTTCTCGTAATAAGGTTATCTTACAGTTGCTTCCACGGTCACTCTTATGAAATATTTTGGTGTTAAATGAAAAAATAATTATGCTCTGGTAGCACGGGTAACTGGTTTATCTTTGCAGAAATAATTGTCTTGACGCACGTACCAATTGCTTTGCATATGAAGTGACCATATAGCAAGTCACTATCAAATATGGTTCATGTTACTGTGTATAGGGAATAAAGACTTAGAAGTTACCCAATCAAGAAGATAAACAAATTCTTCTTTTGGCCTGTAGTTTGTGTTGCTTTTTCCACTGACAATTTCCAAAGCAACAACCCCGAAACTGTAAGCATCAGCTTTGTCCGTCAAATAACCACGCATTGCATACTCAGGAGCCATGTACCCACTTCAAGAATACAAAGAAACAATCAAGTTAGCTGTAAGTTGCGCAGTTCAATGGAATTACTTAGAAAAGTAATCTCCATCTGTGGTTGTTCAAATAGAATTGGATAAAAAAAATTTAAGCATCGCAAATTCGCAATTTCTGAAAGCTGTTAATCTACATCTGGTTGCATCTTTATTCTCATTTGTGTTTATATGCAGCGGAGCAACCCTAGCCAGCTAGGCCCTATATAATGTGGGTTTCTTTTTTTTTTGACAAATACATTATGTGGGTTCCTGACTATCTTGACTGATGTTAACATCTTTTTTTCTGAGGGTTTTCTGTGCTTTTGCTGTACGTAAATGTTGCATAGTACTTTGTTACTTCTACTTCTAACTGCTTTTCCCTTGTAAAACCTTTTTGTTGTAGATCAATGGGAACGTGTGGATGGAATTCTACTTTTTTTTTGTGTGTGTGTGTGTGTGGGGGGTATGGAATTGAAAGCACTTACATAGTCCCAGCTACTTTTGTGCTTATGTGGGTGTGATCATCATCATTGAGCTTTGCTAGCCCAAAGTCTGAGATCTTCGCATTCAAATCTTTGTCAAGCAGTATATTGCTAGCCTTGATATCTCGGTGCACAATCCTTATAGCAGACTCCTCATGTAGATATGCTAGACCCCTTGCGATTCCCAAGCAAATCTTACGTCTTGTTGGCCAATCCAATCTCAGTCTATATTGTTCAACTGGACACATCATAGAAATTGTTCATGAGTTCTAACATGTAGCATAAGTTAAGGGGGGAAGCTGGGAAATATTACAAGGAAGATTACCAAAAAGAGCACGTGCTAGGCAATTGTTTTCCATGTACTCGTAAACTAGCAAAAGCTGGTTTCCTTCTGTACAGCAGCCATACAGCCTGACAAGGTTTGGATGCTGGAGTGCAGATATCATACCAATCTCATTCACAAATTCACGGTTCCCTTGTCTAGACCTTGATGATAGTTGTTTGACAGCAATAAATGTGCCATCAGACAACAAACCCTGCCAGCAAAGGCAATATTCCATTATAAGAATTGTGTGCTTCAGCTTTATCAAACCCTGCTGAATTCAAGCATGGGAGATGATGATGTCTGACCTTGTAAACTGAACCAAAACCACCTTCACCAATCTTGTTAGCTACATCGAAGTTCCTTGTCGCTGCTTTGATTTGTTTCAAGGTAAAGGAGCCAATTTGAAGGTCAAGTGCTTTGAGATCTAAAAAAGAAGTTTATATGGTCAGAAATAGATAGGGATTACTTCTTTGTTCCCACATAAATATCCAGAAGGTTTACTATACCAACATAAATATTTTTCTTAAGGAAATAAAAGGAAGCATCCATCATATGATTTTTATTTGGTTAATATTGCTATAGACGAGTCATTGTGCTATTGTTAAAGCTGCTGAGCAGTGGAAATTGGAGAGACAGATGGTGCGTACAAGTATGGTGAAGCAAAATGAAAGAGACCAGTTTGTCATCTAAGATACAAATTAAAATGAGTAGAATAAGGAAATTCTTATAGCACCTTGATGCATCAAGCTCTTCGTCCGCCGCTGCTTAATCCAGTAAATGCCGACAGCAAGAGCAGTCAATATGGTTAGAATTGGGGTTCCAACCAGGAAAGCTTTAGATATCTTTGAAGTCTTTGTGCTACTGCCAATTTGGGGAGGCTCAACGGCCAAAGGTTCAAAGTCTGAATATGAAAACATAAACCAAAACCATCAGATCAATGAAGAGTAGAGCATTTTTCTTCGAGAACCGTAACACAAGCAGTCAAAGGATGCTGCTACATCCTGCTCATTGTTAATACTCTACCCTTGCTCACAGTGATTAGTGGAATACATTATTCAAAGCTCACAAATTCATGTGTTCAAATGACATACTTGGAGATACTGATATTGCAGATATTAGAGGGCCATAAAATCCTCTATATGGAATGCCTGTTGTCCCTCTGCCTGCCCAATAGAAGTGAATATCTAGTGTATGGTTTGTGACATATGTTGTAAAAGTCTTAACAACTGGTTTTCCAGCCCCACCAGCTGATTGTTCAATATCAAAATCCTCCAGCACCATTCTTCCCTGAGATTAGAGACTGTTGTTACTACTTACTATTAAAGCTAACATAGGTACACCTTTCATTGAAAAGGAATTAGCTGAATACTTAGTCATACCTGTATGAACACATTAAATTTTCTTTTGCCAAGGCTACAAAATGTGCTATCATTTGAGAATACAATCTCAGCAAAATGGAGCTTAACTGTATAACTCCCGTTATGCATGCAAAGGCCATAATATGTGAGCGAAAGAGGAGAAAGACGGGCTCTTGCATACAACTCTGAGTTGGGCATGGTCAATTTGGATGCACTTGTAGTAATGTAGTTGTCATCATTGATGTTGTTGTCCATGAAGTTTCCAGTGCTGCTGAATGCCCAGTTTGAGCCTGGGCTTACATACAGCACAGAAGCACCTTTTGGCACCAAGTCGGCTTCATATTTTATTCCATTGATAGTTGCTTCTTTGTCACCACAATTGATATGCAAGGAAGATCTGTCTGTGAAATGTATAGAATAATATCACATGCAGTTTCAATGGTAAAACAAGCTGCAAAATAACTTCAGAGCTTATCTGGTGTGCTGAAAACAAATGCACCATTTGCACAGGAACTAATTACAAATATAATCACTATAAGTTATTTTGTTGCTTGTGTTTCTTTAGAGTTTATCCTGATGATTTTATAATTCAGCGATAACAATTTGTAACTTTTCCCGATTCGTTGGCAAAGCAACTCTTGTTTGTCACAATTATTAAAACCATATTTTTGTTTGTCTACTGCATTGCTTTATGATGTATCGGTGATTTAGAACCAACTGTGAAGCAACACTAACCATCAACTTACATTGTCCATTTGAAGCAGCACATGGGAAATTCTTCTTTAAGCATGGCTGAACATTATTTCTGCACAGATGGTAGAAGAGTCAAAGAAGATTTTATCATGTCCGGATTAGCCCATTGGTGTAAATTTCTTTAATCTTTTGAGGCAACAGGTTAAAGAATCATACAAACTGTTCATTTCAGGTGAATAGCTCTCCACCAGATTGCTGCAATCGGAAAGACACAGGAAAATACTAAAGTATTTACAAGTGTTGTGAATGGCAAGAAGCCCAGGGAATAGTGCTAAAGCTTTCTTACACGCTCCCTTGAAGGCATTGGCTAGGGCCTGAGCTCCCCATCGTGAAGTTATTAAGTGATATGTCCCTGCATTTATTTCAGTTATACTTTCTTGTACCAAGTGAAACGTTTTAATACTATAAGTTCAATAATAACAGTTGTATTACGTTCTTAGATTCTAAGCTTCATGTACATTTGGGTTGCAAGCAATTTTATGTGCAGCCACCAAATTACTTAAAAAAAGAGGGTACTGTAGAGAAATTATACTGATAGAAAGCTGCTTCCATTATCACAAGCATGTCTTAACAAATTACATGACGAAATGCTAAACTACACTCATGCAATCAAGAAAACCGTCTTATTAGTTTTATACAATAAGGAATGAATTGAGCATTATTATTACTCTGTATGTCTTGGAAAAGTTAAAATCATTTTTTCTAAATTTTCATGATATCTTTTAGTTTTTAAAGACCCTGAAAGAAAAATGTGACAGTTGCATGGATATCTGTTGGTATTAGCATCAAGAATGAGGGAATATTGCTGTCTTCAGACTCTGCATGTACATGATGACTTACGCAATGTTGTTCCTTCGCAATAACCATCCAGGTATGTTCCCAGTGAGTGAATTTCCGGTTAGATATCTGCAAGGTATTTTCGACTGAGGTGCATTCAAGAAAGGAACCCAATGAAATGGCATGTTTAGTTCAGCTCATCTTAAATATCACAACTCACATGTAATCTACCCTTCCCATGTTAGCAAAAGATGCCGGTATTTCTCCAGTCAGTTTATTAAAACTCAGATCCCTGCATAGAGAACATTGATGATGAAACGTGAATAACAAATACATTTAGCACTAACATGCTTTGTGCTTTATACGATCGATCACATGTGTCCTCATTACATACTCTATATTGAATCTACACGAGGCCAACAAGAACAAAAGCCCCAGATTTCCACTATTTGCTAAGATACCATGGAATATAACTGATGCAAGATCTTTTGTTCAGAATCGTTGGATCAAGAAAATTGCCATGATGAACTTACAGATGCTTAAGACTTCCCATGCCCCCAATGTAAGATGGAATACTTCCACTGATTGAACAATTCCTAAGTACCCTACATTTGAACAATTTCATATTATATAAAAGCCTATATATGATAAGCTTGAAAGTTCAGTAAAGTCATGAACTTGCAGTGTTTTCATGGATTGCATTCCACTTAAATCCGGGAAAGCCGACCCACTAACTCTGAGATCACTGATCCTCCTGGTTAATTAACACAATAAGGATTTACCACTTTAGTGCAAAACTTAAGCCCAATTTAAATTTCATCACACGGGTTTAATTATGAGAATCAAACATTTGCTCTTGCATACAGATCAGTAAGGTTTATCAATTTGGAGAAGCCGGAGGGAATAGGCCCTTCCAGTAGAGATCCTTCGATTTGTCTGCACCAAGAGGAATTACATCAAATAAAGAACATAGTTGTGGTGTATGTGGATTAGTAACCTGTTTTGTCATGAATTCACTGACTCACAATTTTTCAAGCTTTGCCAATTTCCCCAAGAAATCAGGAACTCTTCCAGAAAAATTGTTACCAGAAATCCTTCTGGTACAAATTTCAATAGTTGAACATTACAAAGGAGTCTTCCAGAGCAACAGGGGAAAAAGAAATATCATTGTACCCTTACAAGTCAGTTAAATTTGTCAACAAGGAAAGAACAGCCGGCAAGGGTCCAGTGAACTCATTGGCTGATATTATCCTGATTTTTAAGATCAATATAGAGGTCATAAGAAATTACACTCGCCATACTCTACCAACAATTATATATATTGTACATGCAGTGTAAACAAACAAAATTACTCACAACTTCTCCATTTGAGTGAGCTGTCCGATTTCTGGTGGGATTAGTCCATGAAATCCGTTTCCTTCAATGCTCCTGTGGATTAATTTTCCAATTATAGTTGGGAAGATTAACTCCTAAAGTAATGAATCGAAATTGTTTTTACCAAACTTGTTACCTACAGGTTAGTCAGGGTTGTGATCTTTGTAAGAGCCATGGGAAAAGGCCCTGACAATCTGTTTCCCATTAGTGACCTGTATGACATGGCATGGACAGATCAACAGCGTGCTGTATAATTCTGTTCTACAGTAAAACTACATATTACTTCTTTCCTAACCACGCAAATTTTGTACCGAAATAAAATTTATGTTGTATTACAAAATGTGAGAAGTGCTTCCAAGATGACACTAAGCTACCCAAATACAATTTATGATCTGCTTACCTAGTAACATCCACAGTCCATAATTCCATATTGTTTACTCACACCCAGAAAACCCTTAATGGAATGCTAACAACATTTCTGACCCTGAAGTTAAACAATCTGAAGCAGACAGATATTGGATTAAGTATGACCTGTGCATTTTCTTAGTATTGTATATTTGTATTGCAATCTTAGTTTGTGCAATGCGATTCTGGTGGTGTTCTAGGTTCGGTTATCTTGCTACAGCCATGTTTTCCTGATCCAGAAACATCCAGTTATTCAGATCCAACACAATCAACTCAACGTGGGATGATTCTCTATCATCAGAAAATCACATCCATTTTGTCCTGCATTAAGGGCATTGTAATGGTCTCATGGATCTCCACTGCGGCATGGTCAGATGACTAAGAATTTAATATTGCATAACAAGACAGCAAGGTGGAGAAGGCTGCTTATTGCTTAACATATTTTTCATGGATTCTTTAAAAAAAAAATCTTTCATGGATTCATCCTAACAATTTCTGACTGATGAAAAGGTTGGTAGAGCCGCACAAATTAGGGCTGACACTCGTGTTAACTTTTGATATAGGACAAGGGTGCACCTACTCACTTTTTTTCAGCGGCATATTTTTCTGACACTCCAAAACAGCTAGACATGCTAGTATGCTACATGCCTACATTTTCAGTTCTACTCAAGAGAATAATGGGGGCAAGGAAAGGATAAGTTCACTCACAGTCCTTGCAACTTCATCTGGGCCCACTGGTCAGGGACTCCACCATGTAACAAGCTCCTGCTTAGATCTCTGCAGTGGAGTGGATTATGGATTAATGGTGATACTATTTGCTTAACAGCTTATGTACTTGTGGCACAGATTACGTTCACTGGCTGTTTAGTGCTTACAACTGGAGGAGATTGGGGAGGTAAGCGAACTCTGGCGGCAGCTCACCGGTGAGGTTCTGTCCCTTCAGGAATCTGCAAAGATGGTCAGGACAGCCGAAAGGTAGAACATGTTAAAGAGTGGAAGATTTGGCAATATGATCTGCTCAGCTCTACTCTAGTATGATCATGTGCTCTTGTTGCCTCACTAGTGTTGCAACTCAGGTATCCCCAACGTTGTACAAGAAGATGTTGAGTGCATACATGTCAGTGACATGGCATATGGAATGGTTGTAAAAGGAGCAGTCACACTTCACGTTCTCCCCAAAGCCGCCAAGGCCGCCGGAGTTGCAGGGGTCGACGGAGAAGTTCCAATGTGACACCCCGATCTTCGCCGTGATCATGCGAAGAGCCCGCACTGGGAAAAATTGCAAAGCCATGTTTTCAAGAACTGAATAGCATGCAAGATCATGATTGATTGGGCTAAAGAGAGTTTGTAGTTGCAGCAAAATCTTTGCAGGAGCACATCTTGAGCATTCCATTCTTCTCCATTACAGGTTTGAGCTCAAACTCTTCACTTTCACAAGCATATATGGATAAGTACTCAACAAAGCAGAGGGTGTTCATTCCTTTTCTCTCAGTTCTTTATAGATTATTGCATAACTCTCGAACTAAAGTAGAGGTATTGGAACCTTCCTGCAGTACTTATCCAGCGCAAGGCCCCCAGAAGAAGAAAGAGGAGAATAAGAATAGGAGCTAAGAAGACTTTCAAGCAAGAACATCTTCTCAGTCTCTCTCTCTAGAGCTAAATCAGTGAACCAAACACAGGAGAAAGAAAGCACCATATCTCACAAACCACAATGCAGCACAGCTGCTGAGTGAGCATACTACCTTCAGCAGGGAAGAGCCTAGGGAGAGAAGAAGCCCCTGAGCCATGGACCTCAGCCAGCAATCCAAGAAGCACCAAGAGCAATCTCCAATCACATGGCAGCCGCCATGCCTTCATCTCTCTCTCTCTCTCTAGTCTCAGGCTCCTCCAAGTGGAACGCAATGCAGTTATGCAGTGCAGTGGAGCGAGTGACTTGGCTTTCTAGGCAAAGAGGAAAGGTCTCTCTATATATTTTTGTTGGGATCTTCTCCGGCATGATTGGACCTCATGTGAGCCGCTGCATGCCCTCGCAAGGGCGCACTTAAGTTGCTGTTTGGCTGTGCAGAGCGTGACCTGGGTCAGGTCGAAGCAGGCGGTGAAAACTAGCACAAGGACAGAGAGCACCGCGTCAGTGAGAACATTGCCACACCGGATGCCATGCCTTGTCGTTGTTGGTGAGCAGGTGAGGTTTTACCCTCTTGCTTGGTCTTTTTGGTGCGATGCTCGGTTATTTCTAGCTGCTGGGTTTTCTTGTGCTGCCGCTGATGCTTTCTTCTTTTTTTTTTTTTGAGGGCTTTGCACAAAACTATATATTAATGTTCATGTACATCCTAGATAACACTTTTATGTTCGGAATTACAATAGACAGGATTTTAGGCTTTGGAAACCTTTTATGATCGTAGCAAGAATCCCATTGAAGGAGCAAAACAACGGTCATTGTGGCTAGTGTGGTGCCATGTTTTGTGGCCACAGCTTGAGTCCCACTAACTATATATTAGGTGGTTTACTAACTTTTTAGCTTTTGATTCATTGACCTCTTATCTGTTGAGGTTTAAAGATAACCGTATGACTAACATCCCTTTCGGGGAAAAAACAAAACAAAAGAATTCTACTAAACAAGCACTGATTGTTCAAGCTTGAAAAGTTAGAACACCCTATTTTCATTACAAGAAGGAACAATCCTCTAGAATGCATGTAAGAGAGAATTACCACACCACAAATCACGAATGTAGTAACTTAGAAAGCAGCATTAGCAGATGGCATTGCGAATCGGTATTCTTCTCTCGTTCACACGATATTAATCATGAATGCGACGACATCGCTCGTGTCGTCCACCTGTCCAGCCTGGCTGGTTGACCTCTCTAGTCCAAGTCAACCTTTTGACTAGTTGCATAGACGCTGGGCCCCACATCTTCTGACTCCTTCTCATCTTGCGGCCATTGGCTGAAGTGAACTGAAGACCATCAGCACATCGCTCTCTTACCATGTTAGCAAATTAATTAGGAGGGAATTCTAAGATTTACAAGACAAGTCCAGTTAGGACTTGTTAGAGTATGTACAATGGCCCACGTTAGCTGTCTCTAAACTTTGCTATGTAGGATAAAAAATGAAGTGGATGAGAGAGGGTGCATAGATATCGGGACTCGAAAAACGGAGTCGAATCCCTGCTGTGCTTTTACCTATACTAGTCCCTGGATCAAGTAGTTAGTACACACAGTAGAATAGGTTGAATCATAACTATCTTACGCTTAAACCAAATACATCAGAATGTAGCCAACACGGCCATTATTACAATAGTTTGACATCAAGGCCTTACAAACACCAGTGAAAACTCATAATAACATTGTTTAAACTTCAACAAAATAAAATCCAACTCCACAGGCAGAACTGTAGGGACACGCTCCTAGGCTTCGGGATAGTCTTCATCCTAGATTCCTTCGGCGAAGTCCTCTACCTGGTATATCTCCTCATCAGGGTAGAGGCGTACGATCCGACACTTTCGTTGGAATGAGCGACCAAGATAAAAGGCGAGGGTGAGTATACATTATACTCAACAAGCAAGGCTGACTAAATGCAACTAAAGTTTACAAGGGAAGGATATAGTTCTTTTGCATAAAGCCAGTTTTACAAGTTTGTCTAAGATTTTATAAAACGGTTTGAAAGGTGTTGAGGGAAAAACAAATATTTGAATTGTTTTCTTTGAAATTCCGGCCTCAACCGATTTTGCCCAACCTGGCTACTCACGGCACCCACCGTGCTACACCCTCATCGCTCACAGCACCCACTGTGAGGACAGAAAACAAAACACACGACCGCGATCGTGGTTTTTCTTTAAAACACCATTTTGAAAACAAAAAGGTAAGAAGTACCATTGAGGCAGCTCCACGTCGTCCGCCCTTGACCGTGGGCACAGCTATCATGATAGTTGTACACTCTGCAGAGGTTGTACATTTTACCCATGCGAGGTTGTTCTTCCTAGGGTGCCCCAAGGAAAAATGATCACCACAGGGCCTTTCTCCAACATTCTCCTAGTTAAGGCATTCCCGCTAAGGTTTCCACTGCAATGCCCCTCTTGCGCCGATAGAACAACACCGATTGTTTACTCCACCAACTGGAAAGCTAAAGACAGGAGTCCGAAGGATACTCAACCAGGGCCCGCCCATACAGGCACACATGGTCGTACTGTTATACTTAGCTCGTCTACCTCAAGGAATCGGTCCTTAGGGACTAGGGTGGTTCCCACACTAGGCCTAAGTCTCGTGCTTGCTGCACCAACCTTGCAACCATCCACCCCGATC
Source organism: Olyra latifolia (assembly GCA_036346145.1). Lineage (NCBI taxonomy): Eukaryota > Viridiplantae > Streptophyta > Magnoliopsida > Poales > Poaceae > Olyra > Olyra latifolia. The sequence continues at coordinate 18,080,370 of CM070531.1, read as the reverse complement.
AGGTTTTATAAAACATTTATACCTGATAACACCCACTATCCCACTACACCCATTTGCAAACATGACAGTACCAACTGTCCTTTAAAATCCACGTTAAACAAGCATTTGATATTATCATCATGTATCCAATTTTAATATGATTGCAGCTGAGCATAGCTAATATGATCAAAACCTAATTTAAGGGTATTGGCATTATTTTAATAATATTATAATAACCTAGGGCAGTAAGGAATGATTTTATAATGGTATCTTTATTTGGGGGGTTTTAGCTAACCAACTAATCAATTAGTAATTTTTAAGTTTCAACATAGCATGCAATTTAAACATCTAACAAAGTCATTTTATAAACATGGGTACGAGGTTCAGCACTTGGCTTGATTAGCACAGCCTTGGTGGTCTTCCGGAGGATTGATCGCAAAACTATCGTCACTAGATCCAAACAGAGAAAATAACCACAATAAACACGAATGCCCCAAATAAGACATGAAATGACATGTATGCTTATGCTTATGACAAAAGCACAAAAGGATAGATTATATTCTCTCGTCAAAACTAAATTTATTTTGCAATTTTGTTGAAACTAGATTTATCTAAATACCATTTTTAAACATTTTATCAATTTATCAATTAAACAGAAATTTAAGTATTCTAAAATATTCATGCAAAAATTACAGAATAGAAGAACTCATTTTTATGAACATCATGAAATTTATTTGGTGATTTTTGGACTTATATAATTAAATATATGAATTTAACAATTTTACTTGTATAAAAAAATAGAAAAAAAGGCTGGCCAATAGGCTCGGCCTAGAGAGGCGACCTACTCGGCGGCCAAGACGTGAGGCAAGGAGGCAGACCAACAGCCATGGCAACGCTGGGCCGCAAGAACGTCTTGGCGGGAGGCGAGGAAGGCGGCTTTGGTGTTGCACGCGGGAGGCGTTTAGCGGCGAAGTCTGCGCAGCGATAATGATGGCAACGCTGCGTGGCGCTGGCGGAATAAGACACGGCTGCCAGAAGAAGAAGCAGCGCGGCGGCGGCAGCAGCAAGCTCCGCGGACGGCGGCCCGATGGGGAACGACGCTGCATGAGCGGCGGCGCCCATCATGGCGCAAGCACGCACGGTGGCCAGCGGCTTTCGCTCGCTCGCTTCGGCGGCCCACCAGCAGGCGGTTGTGGGCGGCTGGCGGTGCATGCGGCTTCGCCGGCGATGGCTTCCGGTGGCGGCGCGACCCCAAAACGATGTGCCCGGACCAGAGCATGCACATGAACCCAAGGGAAAAGGAGGAGCTCACCGGAACAGCACCAAAATCAAGGAAATGATGAAACTCCGGCGAGGTATTCGGCACGTGATTCCTGGAGCTACGGACCTTGGATCCACGAGTTCCTGGGCAAAATGGAACCGTGTGGGAAAACTCTAGGACGTCCCAGAACGGTTTTGAAAATAGAAACTTACTCAGGCCGAATGGAAGAAGAAAGCAAGGGAGGAGGAAGGGAGCTCGGCCGGGAATTTTTGATACAAGGGATTGATTTGGGGGGGGGGTTAGCTAGCTCAGTGTCAGTTAACACCCTAATGGCACACAATTGAAGTCATCAGGAGTTTCATGGGTGGATTATGGCCAAGGGGGTTAGGAGTGAATGGGAGGGGGTTTGGGAATGAATGAGAGGTGAATGGAGGGAGTTTATGTGTGAAGAACAGAGAGAGAGATAGACCGAAGAAGGAAAGAGAGAAGGAGAGGTAGAGAAAGAATGACAAGTGGGACCAAGGAGGAGAGGAAGGGATTTTAAATTATTTTTATTTCTGATTTTTTCTTTTGAAAACAACTTCCAATTAAATTTTATTTTCTCCTTTTGAAACCCAAATACATTACTTTAATTATTTTATAGAATATTTGCAAAACAACTCAATTAATTTTTAAATTTTTTATTAAACAAGTAACTTACTCATTTCATTGAGAGTTATTTTATTTAAAAAGAATTTAAATGCACTGCAATGCATGATGCAAATGAATTTTTGATTTTTGAAAATGAGGATGTTACAATAGAGAGTTGAGCTGTCTCTTAATCTAGAGTCGACTTTAGCCCGAGAACCAAGATAGGTTGTGTATGGCAAAAAGCTGTCTACTCATAAATGAGCTGTCTATACCGTTGTATGGGTTGTCTATAACGCTGTCTATAAATAACATGTCAACCTATTATAGACATCAGCTGTCTATAATTGTGGACGATCAATTTTCAATATCTCATATTGAAAACTAATCACCCAAAAGTTACAAAACTTCAGAATTGATACAATAATAACTTTATTACATTAGAGTTTTTACAATACCAAAACTAAGTAATTTACAATTTTATTTCTCCTATTTTACAACTTGTTTGAGTGTACAGGAAAACTTAATATTCTTAACCGAAGAGATCCATTTCTTCTTGAGAAAATTCAATATCTGCAGCGTAAGAAGGATCTGTTCATTTAAAATGAACAGTTCCCAAATAATGGGTGAGTATAATAATTATGCCAACAAGTTTCTTGGGAAAGTAATATTATTATATGAAAGCAATATTCAAGGGATAGTAGGGTTTTATGGTGATTATGCAATTTTGAATTTTTAAAAGTCTTATTATATTTCTAAAACAATTTTCATAGGAATACAAATTCTATCATCTCTCCATCCTTATTCATTTACAATTCATACAATGATTTTCATAAGGTAAATTCATGGATTTTGATAAATAAGAGAGACATCACCCATTTGACACAACTTCATATATCCGAAGTAGGGTCCATCGATGAATTTGTTATTAGCTTTGCAGAACCTACCCAGCTTTACCCATATAGTGGCCTACTACATGGATGGGAGAAAATTTGTGTCATTCTTATTTATTAAGCCCAAGTTTTTATAGAAGCAAATGATATCTAGATATTCCATACCACAGAGCAATATCTAGTGCCCTTGAGTGTCAATCAATACTCTTGATTCCTCTAACCCAAGACGGCAAAACACTATTTCTGAATATGCTTCTATAATTTATAGAGTAATGATTCCAAGGAGTTCACACTCTCTCCACCTGGTGTTATTGAGCTGGTACTTCCACGTACCGACGGGCCCAAATAACAGAACACTGTTTCCGAATTACTCTATATAAATTCAATCAACCTTCCAAACTACAGCTTTTTCATATTAAATAAGTTATCCAATCTAACTTATTTGTACAGACTAATTCTTCATCTTTTACATAAGATAATTTAAATTTAATATTTTGCCTATACTAGGGTTATATCAGTGGTTGAATATTTTTGGGGTGGCTTTTAAGGTATTGGGGTTTGGATAAAAATTATACTTGGAATGTATAAATAAATAACTAGAAAATATATGCAATATTTAATAAATAAAGGAAATGTAAGTATATCAAAATGCATCAAGAATAAGAAAATATGCCTTCTTCGGTTGTTGGTTCAAACTCAAAAGATTCTTCTAGGAAATCCGACTCAGAAGTTTCGGGAAGTTCTAATTCGTTTTCTATAAAAGCATAACAAAGATTCAAAAAGGTATTTAAGAAAAATAAAAATTCAAATAGAAATATGCACATGATTTTAGGTTGTCAGGTTAGTGATGGGTTTTGTGATTCTATGGTTTAAAATTATTTTCTTTATAAGATGGGGTATTAGGAAAAATTTTGGCAGAGTTTCGGAAATTCCTTTAGATAGCAAGAAATTTTGATATTTAATTGTGTTTAATTTTAAAAATGTGGATCAATTGAGCTCTAGAGATCGGGGTCGACAACATTTCTCATGTTGGAGTTCCGAGATAGAGCCAATTGAGGGTAAAAAGAGGATTTTTCAAAAGCTATTCTTTTTTGCCATTTTAAAAATGCTTAAGGAAATTAAAAGAAAAAGGGGTTTTAAAATTTTATAATTTTATTATGGGAAAAAGAATGGTATTTTAAATTTTATGAATTTTCTTGAGTTTAATATGATTTTTGGTGAATGTTAATGATAAAGAGGAAAAAAGACCTTATTTTATTTTATTTATTATTTAAAATCAATATTTATTTTTTTACAAAAATTATTTATGGCATTTTTATTTTTCATAATTTTTACAGAATTTAATTATTATTTTTAATATTTTTAGTGAATTTTGACAAAATTTTAGGTTTTCAAATAAAAGAAAGAAAATGGAAAAAGAAGAAAAGGAGAAGAACAGGGTACGGTTTTGGGGAGAATCTGGAATTGGGAAGGATTGGATGTAGGAGGGTGAAATTAAAGGTCAAATTCATGCAATTGGGGTCAAAACGAACCTAAGAATGGCCGGAGTTGGGCTCGGGGTGGTTTATAATGGCCGGACGGCGAGCTAGAGGCAGTGGTGGTTTCGGGTGGTCGTCGATGATGAGCTCCGGCGGTCTTCGGCTTGGGGCAGTAGCACTAGTAGCTTCGCGGTGTCGAGTAGGAGCCTTTTGGCTCTTTAGCTAGAGCAAATGGTGTACGGAGCAGCGGGTTGGGAGGTGGCCGGAGTTAGGGAAGAAGGCGGGCACGACGGCAGAATATAGTACTGAAGGGAGGAGGATGGGGCAGAGGGATGGGCTTGGTATGCCATGGCGAGGTTGGGGTTCTATTTATAGGCGAGGGAAAGGGCAGCAGTAGCCGGTGCCGTGTCCAGGGCTAATGGCGGAACAACAGCGAGAAATCCGCAGCAATTGGCGGCGGAATAGGTTTGGGAATGTAGTAGATATGTTTCGGGCCGTCGGGAAGAGTCCGAAGACATTAAAACCACGGTCGGCGGCGAGTTACAACGGCGGCTACGTCGTTTTTCGGCGAATTCCGAGGGCAGAGACGGCGGCGCCGGTGGTGGAGAAGAAAAGGCAGTGGGCGGCGGTTTCGGGGAAGACGTGGTTGCATCAGGGTGGTTGATTTGAAAATGAATGGTTATGATTAGAATAGGTGAATCGGTATGGTGGTGTGGCTAGTGATCCATTGGATCTTGATCCAATGGTCCAAGATTGGCGCGGTTACTTAAAAGTTTAAGTGGGCAATGCTGGGCCATGGGCCTTAATGGGCCTGTTCTGGCCGAAAAAGTTAATAGATTTTTGTGAATTTTTAAAATAGAGTTAAGGTTTCAAAAATCATAATTAATTATAGAAAAATTATAAAAATGTGAAACTGGTTTCTAAAAATTTGTAAAAATAAGGAGAATTTAAATATGAGATAATATTTGACATTCATAAGGTTTTTATTTGTTGAAAAATTAATAGAAGGTATTTTCTAAGAGATAAAAATTGAATTTGGATGGGGAATTTATATTAAATTTGAGGAGGGTGTTTTAACTATTTTTGATGTGAAAAATTTTTATGCTAAAAATAGAAAAATTTTGGGTATGTTACAATAATATTGTACATGCCCTTAGAATGTCGCTGCCAATTTGCAATGTTCTCATGGATTTGCGTTCCTTTTCTTTTTCAGAATATCACTGTCTAGTTTTTGCATAAAGGCAGTTCTTGTCAGGTTCAGCAAATCGGCTGGTTAACAGCTACAAACCGTAAGAAACTGTTTGTCTTAAATCAGACAAACGGTTAACTGCTCGATTTTCTAGGCTAACCCACATCGCTTAATCGCAAAAACAGCCAAACCGCTGGACCTTGGTTTTCGAGTCCGGTTCGGCTTGGTGAACCCTGGTTCCTGCTCGGTAACAATGCCTGATTGATCAGAATCTGGATGGTTTAAGACGAAGAGACAGAAGTGAGGCTTTAAGTGTCATGGGGACAAAGCTTGCTCTATTTGGAATGGCTTAATTACATTCACTTATGTAAGTTTATGTAGTCCTTGTGATTTTAATCATTAATGATAAACATATTTAATGATAAATATTGATAAATGATAAACATTGTAAATGACAAATATGGTTTAATGCTTGATTTAGTGCTAGCCTAGTGCACCTTGATTTAGTGTTAGCCTAATAACAAACCTCCGTTATGTGATGAACCTTATTATGAGACTAACAAGTTTGTTGCGAGGTTCTATTCTAATATCGTTCTAATAGAGTAATCAATTATGTCAAGTGGACAAGCTATTCATCTTAGCAGGGTAAGTCTCATATTATTTATCTGGCTGAGACTAACACTTGACTGTTGATCTTCCTTAGTCTCATATATGCAAATATGATGGATTGCAAATTAAGGTATGCAATGTGGTAATCCACTTGTATCTATTGTTGCATTTCCCATGTGGATCTATGCTCATATTGTCCTCATTCATATAATCCATAAATTAAACTTCACCATGCTATTAATTGTGTTTGTGTATATATGTCTATATTGTATATTATCATATGCACTTCTTAAGTGAAATTTATCATTTATAGTGTGATATCTCCTATATCGATCTATGCATCTATTTACCTCTCTTTTAGTGGATCGATTACTTTTCATATGTTTTAATTATTAAATGTACATGTGCCCTTTATATATATTTATTCATGTGCATATTACGTGGAGATTAGAGATTAATTGAATTGATTAATTGTTATGTCTCAGAAAATAATATAAATATCTTTCGACATCTATCTCCCATGTGCATATAGATCGTTTGCTTTATCACATCATGCCCTATTGAGAGTTTTTATATGACAAGTGTTTCTATGTATGGTGATATTTGTCGGGACCCGGCTATAAAGTCCGAACCTCTCTATGCATCCTGTACTAGTCCCAAGGATTTACAGCTAGTATATGTAGTCCAAACAGAGTAATACATTGCCAGTGGAAATAAAATATTATATAACAGGGGATGAGCCCTAATACAGTACATACATGGCGACGCCCATGCCGCAAATCAGCATACTGCAGAATACAACACATGGGCCCACACAATAGGGCACAACACTACTACTACTACTAGGTTCCACAAGCACTAAGACAATAGACCGCGACATTGTCTTCTGAGAAGTCCTCGCAATCCTCCATCTCGTAGTCAGTATCGGCGTCGTCGTACTGCGGGTCTTTCGTGAACTGTCCCTCGACTGGAGTTTAGAAGGAGAAGAGAAAATAGCAAGAGTGAGTACAATTGTACTCCGCAAGTCAGGAAAAGAGGTGCAGTGTGAGGCTTAGTACAAGAGGAGGCTTAGGACACTTGCAGAAAGACAAATTTCCAAGTTTTATTCCTGATTGTGGAAAAGCAATTTTGAAAAGAAACCTTTCTTGTGATGAAATATAAGTTCCTCAACCATGAACCGTCCTTCATCTAGGCCATTTGCATTTCCATTTGCAAAACCATTCAATCCTTTTCCAAAAATAAAACCTTCACCTTTGAAAAGAAGGTCTACCATATGAACACTCCCTTCACATGTTCTTAACCATAAACACGGCTATCATAATAGTTTTAATTAACTCTACAGAGTGGGTACACTTTACCCTCATGAGGTATCACACCGATGGTACGAACGACAAAGCCGTTTGGGCTAAGAGCCCTAATAGCACTCGCTTTGTGAGTCATTCCCGGGCACCCTGTGGGGATCAGCCCAACGGCCCTGGTCTTCACGTTGTATAAGAAAGGAAAAGCGGTCCAAGGCACTGACGAACAAGGATACATCCTCCCCGCCCGTACAACCCACATGTCTACGAAGGACATAACTAGAGATCAAAGCTTAGTAGGCTAGGTCTGTCCCATAACAGAACCTAAGGCTTTACTGTAAGGCTCAGTTCGTATGTTCATAGGAAAAGTAGTTCTTAGACTAGGGGATGAGTACAGACACCAACCCAAAACCATGCATACTTGCACCATACTATCAACTGAGTCCTCCTTAGTCAGAGCATTTTAAGAGGAGAGACAGAAAAGTAACCCAATCCCGGCATTCTTCCCAATGCCTCATTTTACTGAAAATTCCTTTATAAACATTGCAACAATATACCAATCGTGGCATTCAATCCGCATGAAGCATTTTTAACCTATTCCAAGGGTAAGTAAGGTATCGAGGTACTTTATAATTAATCCTAGGGTGCAAAATTAATAAGGGTGCGAAAGTCATTTTATATTTTTCGGGTGTAGCTAATTCTAGCAACTACTCAGTTTAAAGATAGCATGCAAGTTTTAAAATTCTATAAATTTCTTTAAATCAGATAATGGATCATTCAACATGCGTCAAGGAGACTTGCCTTGGTCAAGCTCCGGGTACGGGTAGTCTCCTTCGGCAGGGGCTTCCACGAACTCTCCGGGTCCTATCCTCGTACACGAAAACATACAACAATCATAACTCAGAAACTTTTTTATAAAACCCCTTTATAAAAATTTTACAGAAATGAAATCTTTCTAGTATATATTTTTTTGTTTTTGGAAATTTCTTTTTAATCCCTATAGAGCTCACTAGATTTCTAAATATACTCATTCCTTCTAAGATGTATGGTTCGATATTTTTTCTAAGTTTAGGGGTATGTCTAGTATTTTACATAATTTTTCTAGAATTTTTAAAAGTTTTCTACTATTTTTAGAAATTATATTTCCATTCCCTGGTTTTGTAAATTAGGAAATGTGGGGAAATACCCAGCGCAGCGTTGGGCTCGACCCAACAGCGTGTAGGGTGGCCCATGCAGCACGCGGCTAGGCGGACACTCTGCGGTGTGGGGGCGTTAGCACATGGAGGAAGCATAAAACCAGGAGCACGCTTCCACTCAAACTGATGGGTGGGTTCATCAGTGTCGATGCTTACGATCAGGTCCTTCACCGAGCTTATTTGTTGATTAGGGCCAACCAACCCTTGCTCATCAAGACTTTAGCTTCTTGGTGGTAAGATCACAAGGAACAAAGAAACAACAATTTACCCTAGTTCAGGCCCCTCGCGGATGAGGTAAAAGCCCTGTGTCCAGCCTTCTTTACTATATATGGAAGAGAACACAGCGAAGATCACGACCCAAGCTCAGGCAAGCACCCGAACTGGGATCAGGTGCAAGGGGAAGTATGCCTTGGGCTGCTCGGCGACAACGAGAGATCCTCAACGCGAGATGTCTACACAATTGTGTCCCTTGCCAAAGACATCCAAGATGTGTTCCATGGCTTGATACAGGGGTATTTATGGTGTACATCATGATAGGGTATCTACAACCAAGTCGAGTACGGGATGGAGTCCTGACCAGGCACGTCTCAGCCTCGATCTCTAATACACATCCAAGCTCGCCCTATCTGCAAGCCCTTGCCGCAACCGACGCGTCGTATCTTCGAACGAAGATGCCCCCCGCAAGGAAATATCTCTAGATCACAACCGCATTGCAAGATCTCCTAACAGCATTGCCGTGATCTGAGCTTGTTCAGGACTTAGAAAACCTAAGCCCCGAACGGATAAACCACACGGGCAAGAGATAACTTGGGTTCTCCGGATGCCCGAGCTAGAGTTAGCTCGGCCCAGGGGGTCACAGCCCAAACGAACCATGACTGGACACACCGGGCTCCTTCCAGGTCCATAGCCTAAGGTAAACGCTCGAGCTCGTAGCTGTAGGGCTGGATGACGTCAGCAGAGCATAATCCAATCCCCAACAATCAGGCCCACCTGTCAGTGATGGCCGAGCGATGCTCAGTTAATCCCGAGATAAAACGCTGCAGGCCCCGCGTGTCAGAGGCGCGTCATCGGTAACCGCCGATTAACAGCTAATCGCCTAGGCCTACCGGTTAGCGACACTAATCAGCTGTCCGGTGCCCGCGTCGTCTTCCTCTAGCTGGGCGCGGCCGGATAGGGACCCGGCTGGCGAGCTTGGGGAATTGGGCACTAGGCCCGATAGCGAGGCCAATAGGGGTGACGGCATCACCGATGGTGGCCTAGATCGGCGGCACGGCTAATGGTAGTGGCGGCGGGCACGGTTCACTGTGGCACCGGTGATTCTTGGTCCCTTGGCTAGGTGCGGCAGTTGCTCGAGTTACTGAGAGGCACCGAGAGGTTACTTGAATCGGTGGCAAGGACGAGGGTGGCTCGGTTTGTCTTGGCGTCGTGGAGGTTGGCGGCGGTCAAAGCAGGGCTCTTGCCACCAGCGAACTCTGGCGGGTCCTAGGCCAAATCAGGGGTGTGGGGGTGAGGGCGATGCTTCTGAGATGCTCTCCGAGCAATGAATCGGAATGGAACTTACAGGCGATAATGAAATCGAGAAGGGGGTAGTTCCCGGCTGGTGGCGCTTTTCGAGCCCTCTGGTGAGCTGCAAAGGGGAGGGGTCGATCAGAGGAAGGACGGGGTAGTAGGAGGGGAGAGCTGTGAAATGGGCTTGGGTTCATGCCTAGTGGCTTACCACAGCGCACGGGAGACGGGGTTGGGGTGCGACGGCGGAACTGGCCGAAAGGGGAAAACGTGAGAAGGGGATAACGGGCTTTAATCGCTCTGGAAGGGGTAGGGAAGGGTTGGCGGTGTCCGGGAGAGTGGGTTGGTGGGTCTGGGGCATTAGTGGATGGCCAGGTCGAGCTGTCACCATGAGGGGCCACGGCCTTCAATGCTCGTTGTCAAACAGGTGAGCGGCGTCCACAACGGCGGCGAGGACAGGGGGTACGGCATGGCGGGGACACGATGGCACATGGTGCCGTGTCGCGTGGTGTCGTGCTACCTTGGGAAGGCGGGGCGAGGTGATGGCAGGGAGGCAGGACGAGGGCGAGGACGCCAAGTCGCGTCATACGGCGCGAGTGCATGGCTTGGCGTGGTCACGCGCGTGCCGTGTATGGCGTCTTTCGCAAGATGGCGCCGGCCACACGACTGAGGCATGACAAAGGCGGATAGGAAAAGGCGGTCGACGCGCTGGCCGAAGCGAGGAAGCTAGCGGCGGAAGCTAGGCCAAAAGCGAGAGCGCCCAAGTGAGCAGACGGCGAGAGAGAGGAGGCGGGCCAAGAGAGGGGGTGGGCCGGGGTTTTCTTTTTCTTTTCTTGTTTTTCTCTTTTGTCTTTTCTTTCTCTTTTTATTTATCCTATTTAGGAATAGGTTTTTGAGGTGATGTCATTTTATAAATTCTAGGATTATGTCCAGGGGTGAAGTTTATATTTTTAAACAAAGTTTTCTTGCTGCTTTATATTTTGGAGAATTAAATTCCTTAGCTTTAGGCTTTATTTGCCTTTTAACAACCCCTTTCTTTTTATTTAAAAAAGAAAATATCCAACAGTCCAAGTTTTACTCATAAAAATTGGAGTGTTACAATATTTATTATAAAAAACTGTGGCATTTAATTGCTCATGAATATCATACCTATTTAGATCTATTATGCTTTTGGGACTAATGTTTTTTATAAGTGATGTGAAGAAAATTAGGTCCCCGTGAAGGCGAATGATGATAAGATGGAGACGTCATCGTGTGTGGAATGTCATCAAGAAAAGGATTCACAAAGTGAAGGTATGGCTAGTGTAGGACTAATGATGTTTCGTAGTCTTTTACCGGTCTCGGTGTTAGTTGGAAGACCGGGTTAGTAAGATAGTCATTGTACTATCAAGAAGGGTTCGAATCAGTTTTGATTGGACCATTTCCTAGCTCTCGGGTGATGCATGTTGAGTCTCCTTGTCCCTAGTTGAGTCTAGTGAGGTGTCGGGAATGTCGGAGGTGTGTAGCGAGAGAGAGGTGTCAGAGGTGTCAGATTGTGTGCGAGTTGGGACCTCTTTGGTTTGCTTAGATTTTCTGCATCTCCTTTAGGTTTGGGGTGGTGTAACCTTGTGGGTTATGTAACCCTCGTTCTAAGCTTTTTGTGGAGTCCAAGATGACCTAATTTTGACTTCCGAGATAGGAGTTATGCCTATTTCTGTGCGAGGTCTGGCTTGCACCTGTTCACGGGACCCAGTCTGCCATAGGGTCCAGCATGGTGCTAAGGCAGACCAGGATTCTCTGGAAGCTGGTCTAGCGTGCACATATGCACATTAGACCAGGTCTGGCTCCGGTCCGCCATGCACATACCTGTGGGGGACCGGTTCGGCCCCCGGTCCGGTATCAACTGGTCCGTGGTGGACCGGTCTAGTGTGTGAGGGTGTTTTTTTTTTCCAACGGCTAGTTTTTGAAAGTGGGGGTATTTAAACCTCAGATATGGGTGATTTAAAGGGATGGCTTGGCTTGAAATTTCCCCTACATGTTAGGTGTAGCGTAGAGAAGAGAGAAAAATGGTTGGAGACAGGGAGAGTACCAATATGTGTGTGATTAAGTGATTCCCTAGAGAGAGAAGAGTGATGGACCAAGTGAGTCTTATGTGCACCACTCTTGTGCTTTGATCCGGTGCGATCAATCCACTTCATGCTTGTTACTTTTGGTGCTTGCTGGCACCTAGACGGCATGAGAGACGTCGTGCACCAGTGACCTTCTCAAGGAGCTTGTGAGGAGGCCCGAACGAATCGTGTGAGTGGCATTGGTGCTTGCCATCTCTAGAGAAGAGAAACTAGCAACCACTAGTGGAGAAGAGGTAGTTGGCTTGAGAGGGAGCTGGTCCTTAGGTGGGATCAAGTCTCAATGTGGATTAGAGGAGACCGGTAAATCTCCGAGTACCACGGTAAAAAGGAATCGTGTCTCTTGTGGTTTGTTTCTCCTTCTTACTTACTCCATGGCATCTCATTTGACTTGATTGTGCTATTTATATTCTATGCCATGCATTAATTGTTAATATCCTAATTCCTGTATTGATCTTGTTAATTTAGACCTCCTAGTATCTAGATTGTGCTAAATTATGTATTTAGACTATATAATGTTTTTGGCTCGCTCTCACCCTAGGATTGCTATCATCTAGATATATTACTTGTGTTAAAAAACTTAGCCTTTTGCTTTCACATTTAATTAGGCTTTAGACATAAGCGTAAAAATTGAATAGAAACTAAAATTTAAAAAACCCCAATTCACCTCCCTTTTGAACATCCGGTTTCTTTCAACTTCTAAACCTTCTCACAAGAAAAAGTCATTTATTATACTAATAAGAACAGAAAAAAAAATTCCCTAAATAAGTAGTTCATCTGAATTAAACACTTTAACCTTTTAAAGCCGCCGCTTCTCAATGCTCCAAAAGTCGCTTATCAAAACTCTCGAAATTTAGACAACAATCTAGATTCTCAAAGCCATTCCTTGGAACCCTGGAAGTGTCATTAAACCGGCAGACCCAGCTGGCATTTGTATTCCATTATTCCTTGATCACAGATTGGATGGGTATTTGGGTAAGCAGTCAAACAAGGGTCAATCCAATGATTTAATCATGTCAGCCTTGTTGCATTAGGCAGCTCAAACGTCTCTTTCACACAATGATCCCTACAATTTTCAATTAGTGCAGTGCCCCAGTGATTCGCTAGTATCTTTGTTCATATGTAAAGTAGCAAACAACCAGATATTCTTATGCCTGTTATCATCACAGAGATATACGGAGAGAATGGCCAGTGTAATCTCAGGAGTACAGCCCCCCGTGCTCAGCCGGCCGATCGCCCGACGTACAGCCCGACACAAGACGCGATTAAGATCATCTCTAACCATTTTCTCTTTATTTCTTTTCCTTTTTTATTCTCTTCCTTGTTTTCTTTTCCATTCTCTTTCTCATATTTGTTTCTTTTATTTTTACATATTCAACGTTTTTTCGAAGGGAATGATACAGAGAAAGAAGAGAAAGTCCTTTTCAAAGAGAATGAAAATGAGAATCCTTTTTAAAAGGGAAAGGTAAAAAGAATTTGTTAGGACGTCGAAGGAAACGAGCGTGACGGAACGTACCCTGTAACGACCGTTGAAGATGGCCTGAGGAACCGCGTGGGCGTCTCTTCGTCTATTTCTTTTGGCGGTTTTTGGCGGTTAACGGTTTTACTGTAGTAAATTTATAAGTTTTTTTAAAAAAATTTAAATAATAAAAAAAAATCTAAAAAAAATAAATTTTACTGTAGCAGACCGCCGGCCGCCGACCGCCGGCGGTCCGCTCAAAAGAACGGTACATCTCTCTTCCACCATTACCTTGCTCCGTCTTGCTCTCGTCGTGTTTCTCTCTACTGAAGTCGTCGCACCTTAATCTCCGTTACCAAAATTCTGTCTTTGTATCATATGCAATTGGATGGCTGTAGAGTAAAAATTGCTCTGTTATGGTTGCAGATTCAGCTTTAGTTAAACTAAATTTCTTTTTTTTTTTGAACGGAGAACAACAGGGGAAGCCCCTGTTGGAAAATAAATTAAAGCCCGAAAGGCAAACCAGACAAGTACAAACAAGAAACCAGAAAAAAGGCAAAAAGAAGGTTGGTGAGGAACTAGCTCAAACAAAGAAAAAGAGAAAACTAAGCAAACCTAGCACCCCACAAAACAAAATCAGGTTTACAGGCTGCTGAAACTCTGAAAGATTGAAGATGAATTTCAGCACGAAACCACCTCTTCCAAGAATCCAGAGCAACCGCAGTTCTCGAAAATCTTATCATTCCTGCACTTCCAAATCCCCAAGCCGCAATAGTGAAGGCATAAAAAAGAAAGGAGAATTCACAAAGACCTTGAAGGCAAGAATGATCCTATCGAGAGATCAAGATCCAAGTCCCAAATGATCTGCAGAGAGTTCCACACCGAAACACTGAAAGGACAAGAGAAGAAAAGATGATCTCTTGTTTCCTCAACTCCCAAATTGCATAAGACACAATCATAAGTATTCCCTTGAATTAGACAATTCTTCCTTCTGAGTAGATTCCGAGTATTCAACCTGTCCCAAAACAGGAGCCACACAAATATTTTCAATTTCAACGAGATCTTAGCTTTCCAAATCCACAAGATAGGCCTTGGAGCTGTGGAAGAACTAAAAATGAACTTGTAGAATTTGTTTGGAGTGAAGACACTGGAGTTCCAGCAATAGGTCCATTCATCATTTCCCTCGTTCGGCCAAGTGAGAGTGGCTATAAAAGAATGTAGATTCTGCCAATCCTCATAAGCTGAATCAGATAAAGGGAGGTGGAAGTGTCTAGAGATACCAGGATTGGATAAAAAGAACTTCACATTGATATTAATCTTCCTAGCAAAGGTAAACAGATGCTGATACTTGGATTTTAGATGCTGTCCATTCCAGACATCATCCCAAAAGAGTGCTGTGTCACCTTTTCCAATATGACAAGAAGCAATGCCCCTGTAGATATCAATCAGCTCCAAAATATCTTTCCACCAAAAAGATCCCTTTTTAATTGAGTTTTGGGGGATTTTGTGTTGATAGTAAGCAGACCAAACCATATTCACCCAGGGGATGTCCTTCTTGTTATAGAATTTATGCAGAAATTTGAGCAAAAGAGCAGTGTTTTGAGCCCTTAGGTTGATAACACCCAACCCACCTTTAGATTTAGGTTTGCAAACTTGTTGCCACTTAACAAAAGACTTGCTTCTACCATTGATCTCATTCTTTCCCCATAAGCAGATCTTCCTAGCTGTATCAATTCTGTTGATCACTATTACCGGAATTTTAAGGGTGCACATGGAATAAGTGGCCATAGAAGAAACCACTGAATTAACAAGTTGTAGTCTGCCCCCATAAGAAAGCAAGGAAGAAAAGGAAGAGATCCTTTTGTTGATTCTGCTAACAAGCCCTTCAAAATCTTTTATTTGAGGCCTTGTCGTCCCCATAGGAAGACCCAAATAGGTGAAAGGGAATTTCTCAATTTTGCAACCAAAAAGTCTAGCCAAAGGGATGCAAGTCCAAGCCTGAGAGCAATGCACCTGTATACCCCTCTAATATACAACAAATGGAGCTGAAGCTATGCAAGTCTTTTACAAAGCACTTCAGCGTCTTCTACATTGAAATTGCTGCTGCTGCTGCTGCTGGTCTGAAACTAAGGAACAGGAACAACCGAAGGAGGCCATTTCCGGCCGCCCAGCTGACGAGGAGGAGCAACTGGAGCAGCTTCACGGCGGCGACGGCTCTCACGGCGCAGCTTGATGGAGGAGCATCTGTAGCCCTCACGGCGGTTAACCAGGCCTTGTATGTTTGTTCCAGAGCAGAGTGAGCATACTACCTTCAGCATTGTTTTCTGAAATTTACCTGTATGTTTGTTCCAGGGCTGAAAGCTTGAGGCCACTGTGGGTGGGGGTATCAATATATCTTAGATATCCTCTGTGATGTTCTGTTAATTGTGTCCACTTGGAACAGCTAAGGTTTCCAGAGCTGAAACCTTGAGCTCTGTTCAATTTTAGTTCTCTGTCTGGTAGCGCTCTTGCTCAGTTTTCTTTCTGAACTGCAGCCCTGTCCAGGGAACATGTCTTGCGCTTCGGTGTTTCCCTATTGTGTTCTGGAAGCCACCATAACACAGGCAACATGAAAGTTCAGGAAATATAGTTCAGAAACAAGCAGAGCAAGCCCTCAGATTCATCATGAAGCCTATAGTTCAGGAAATCTGAATAAAATCTGGAGCATGAAGCCAGGTTCAGTGAAATACAAGTCAAAATTTCAGTCCTGAAAACTGTGCAGGCTTTTAGAGCACACGTGCAATGGTGGATCTAATCCTTTACTGTCCATAGCCCTGTTACTTAGAAATAAGGTTGTAAATAGTAAAAATAAGGTTAAGAGTAAAATATAAGAGAGAAAAATGTAGGAATTAAGAAAATAGACTCAAGAAATAGGGACAGAAGGTGAATAGTGCTTAAATAGTGAAATAAGGGCAGGAAATAGGCCCAGCATTAGGCATGTCCTTAGCACACAATGGCCATGTTCAGTCCTGAAAAATTCTAATACAACCAAGGATGCTTTACTTCAAAATTGGCTGAACATAAAATTTAGCTGCATTTGGTGACAAACAATTCTAGGATTACATTATAGATTTCATTCGTTATTACAATTCACTGCATATTCAAATTACAGTTCACTGTATGCACAAAGGACTAAAGCAATAAAAAAAAATGACGTGGCCTCCTCTTCTTATATAATCCCCCACCCAAATTCTCTCAAACCGAACGCAAATTCCAGATCTGGGTGACACCATGCCTTCGGTGACCCCCCGTGTCGTGGTGACATAGAGGGGTGCTCGACCCAGGACGACAAATAGCAGCAAGGAGCCTCGGTGGTTGGTTGGAGAGGGGGGAGAGAGAGAGGGAAGAAGAGAGGGAAGAGTATTTTGGGCATCATGGGAAAAAGAAACAGAGAAAACTAACGAGGGTTGACGGCAGTGGCATGGAAGGAGATAAATAACGAGTACAATGGTATAGAAGAGATAATCCTCTAAGTGATAACATGTACGACATTAGGTGGCTCTGCAATGACACGCAAGGTATTTTCTCTATAAACTACTAAATCTTAGCTTGGGCATGCAATTCGGTGGATTAGGTATGGAGAGCCCACAAGAGACCTATTGGCACATGGGGGGCACCTTGCAGCGGTGAAACCTTAGTGGTATCCTGGGGTTAAGATGGATCAGACGAAAAGACCTTGTGATATTCTCTTTGGATGCATGCCCAAGCTGCGTAGCAATACAAGCAAGGTTATTAAGTCATAAATTCAAGTCAAGTCGTCCTAGGGGTGACTTGTGGGTTGGCCACGATTAGCCATGACTATATAGATAGTCGCACCCACAGTTAAGGACGGGCATCATGCAAGAAATGAAATATCCCTTGTAGGCAAAGTGCGTAAACTTCGTAGAGTCCAAACTATATAGATAGTTGCGTCCACGGTCAAGAGCGAGCATAGTAAGCGTGCGCTATTTGATGATGTCATTGATCTCCATGTTCAACGGCATTGGTCTCCCGTACTCTTCTGAGTCTTCCTGCTATGCAGATCAATCAGTCGATCTCATGTGTTAAGAACAAAATGATTACCAAAAGCACTAGACTCGACCAGAGAGAGATAAAAGAGGGAATTCTAGAAGGTTAGCTAGAAGCAACATCGTGGGTTGTGGGAATGGGGGTCATGGACAATCTCAAGGAAGAGGGGGCATCGGGTGCTCATCTCGATCTTGTGGACGTTGAAGTGGAAGCTGAGGAAAGCCGCCAGAAGCGAGCTCTTCCGTTTGACTGACTGCCCACCATCACAATCTCTAGGATCGGGAGCTCCTCCTCGAACACCACAGCCACCGCCTACAACCGATTGTATGCCTCAAACCACGCCATCATGTCTGTTATCGCCGCATCGACCATGGGTTGTCTGGTGTATTGGGATAGCAATGAGAGGGTGTTGGTCGCTTAGGTTGGGTGCCAACGGAGATGATGAATTTGAAATACGAAGACCTTGGTGTGGTTTGGATGGAGTATTACTAGCATAAAGGTTGGCTTCCAAAATGCACATAGGTCATGCTGTCTCCCACGCACAAGTGTGACCTTGGCATGGTTTGGAAGCCAACCTATATGCTAGTAATACTCCATCCAAACCACACTCGAATTGCCGCATTTCAAATCCGTCATATTTATCGGGCACCTAACTTTAGCGGCAACCTCCATCCAAACCACACTTGAATTGCCGCATTTCAAATCCGTCATATTTATCGGGCACCCAACTTTAGCGGCAACCACTCTCTTACTGCCGTCCCCATGCACCAAGCAACTCATGGTCGTTGTGACGACGACATACTCGATGGCGCAGTTCGAGGCATACAACCGGCTGCAGGCGGTGGCAGTGGCATTTGATGAGGAGCTCCCGATCTCGTAGATTGTGGTGGTGGGCGGCCAATCGAACAGGAAGAGCTCCCTCATGGAGGCCTTCCTCGGCTTCCACTTCAACATATGTGTCACAACCCGAGTCAATTTGGTGGAATTTGAGAGGAGAAAATAGAAGAACTCGGGAGAGACAAGAGAATTTGGGGATGGGAATCTGGAGTTGTTGCTTAGGATTACTTTTGGCATAAGTTTCTGTTACATCCCCGACCTGGTCATATAAGGACCACAACGCAACGGAACGCTCGACGGAGACGCAGCTCCTAACAAGACACAGTAGAAACGACAAAAACAACAGAATATACTAAGTTCTACTTTGACCGTCCGATGCGCATCTCTGCAGCGACTTTCTCTGTTCAGCAACTGAAGGTTGTGACAATTGCCCCCTCCTTGAAGAGCAACCTTGTCCTCAAGGTTTAAAAGCAGGAAACACTTTGGTGATGAAAGCTGCATCCTCCCATGTGGACGTCTGCTCTGGAAGATTAAGCCACTTAACCAGCCACTGTAGCACTGATTGATTGTTTCTTGGAATTGTCCTTTGAGCTAGAATGTACTCTAGGCCGACATGGATATAACCATCAGAACTGATAAGAGGCAAACCTGGAGAATGGATAGCTTTCTTTCCCAAGTGCAATTTCAATTGGCTTACATGGAAGACTGGGTGTAGTAGACAACCATCCGGCAACAGCAGTTTATATGCCACTTTACCAATTTTCTCCAAAATCCTAAAAGGGCCATAAAACTTGGAATGCAGCTTGATGGATTTATGAATGCTCAAAGCAGTTTGTCTATAAGGCTGCAGTTTCAGATAAACCATATCTCCAACAGAAAAATTTCTCTCAATTCTTTTCTTATCAGCATATTTTCTCATCCTGTCTTGTGCTTTTCTCAAGTTATCCTGAATGACCTGGACAGCTAGCTGCCTTCTCTGCAACAACCCTTTTGTCTCTTCCTGTAAACCATCAGTTAGCACTGCTTTACGTGACCCGATGGAGGAGGAAGCCATATAAAGCTTGGAAAGGAGTCATTTGCGTGATGTGTGGAAAGATGTGTTGTACCACCATTCGCTAATGGAAGCCAATCGACCATGCTTTAGGATGAGCAAATGTCATGCACCGAGATATGTTTCTAGGCACCGTTGTTGCGCTTTCGGTTTGACCATCAGATTGGGGATGATAAGTTGTACTTAGTCCGATTTGGACCCTATTGTTTTGAAAAGCTCTGCCAAACTTTGCTTGTGAAGATTCTATCTCTATCGAGATGATATGATTGGGTAAACCATGCAATTTATATATGTTGTCCAAAAACAAGGTAGCAATTTGAGAGGCCTTTGTATGGATGCTTGAGGGCTATAAAATGGGCATACTTAGTAAACAGATCTACCACCACCAATATAACATTCTTATTATGTGAATTAAGCGGACCTTCAATAAAATCCATGGAAACACATGTCCAAGCTTTATGCGGTATGGGCGGTGGTTGAAGAAGACCAGGTAGGGAGTATGCTCACCTTATTCTTTTGACATGTGGGACAAATTCTAACAAATTGTTTAACCTGGTTCTTCAGACCCTTCCAGTAGAAAAGTAGTTTAATTCTATGATAAGTAGCTTGTTCCCCGGAATGACCACCCAATGAAGAATTATGGCAGGTTTCCAAAATTTTGTTTCTGATATCCTCAGATTGACCAACCACAAGTTTGCCTTTATATCTCAGTAGTCCACCATAAGTAGAATAGTATTTTTCAGTCAAGGGATCTACTGTTAATTTGGTGATCAAATTTTTACACCAAGTGTCATCTTTGTAGCTGGCTAGAATTTCCTTTGTCCAAGCAGAATAGCAAGAGAAGCTTGACCAAAGCATAAGTAGTATGGGAGATTCTGGAAAGGGCGTCAGTAGCCCTGTTTTCTCGTCCTTTTTTGTACTCCACTCTATAATTGTATCCCAACAATTTCATTAAGAGCTTGTTTTGGATACCATCCAAGAGTTTCTGGTCTTGTATATATTTTAGACTTTGCTGGTCTGTTTTGATGATCAGTTCAGATCCCTGAAGGTAATGTTTCCATTTCTTCAAGGACTCCAAAATAGCTAGAGCTTCTTTTTCATAGGTGGAGTATTGGGCTGCTTTAGGTCCCAAGGCTTTGCTAAGAAATGCAATGGGCCTGCCATCTTGCATGAGGACTGCTCCCAAACCATTACCACTAGCATCAGTTTCTAAGATGAAAGGTTTGGAGAAATTAGGAAGCTGTAACACAGGTGGAGTTGTCATTACTGACTTAAGCTTACAAAAGGCTTCTTGTTGAGGATTGTCCCACATAAAGGAATTCTTCTTTAAGGCAGCAAAAAGTGGTTGACAAATAATGCCATAATGCTGAATGAAATGTCTATAGTAGCCCGTGAGGCCCAAAAATCCTCTCAGTTGTGTTACATTCTTTGGTACAGCCACTTCAAGACATCTTGAATTTTGGACATTTCAAGAGCAACTCCTTGTGCACTTATGACATGTCCCAAATACTCTATTTGAGGTTGGCCAAAAGAACATTTCTTGAGTTTAGCAAAAAGTCGATTGTCTCTCAAAGCTTGTAATACCAACCGCAGATGATGAACATGTTCCTCCTCTGATTTGCTATAGATGAGAATATCATCAAAGAAAACCAACACAAATTTCCTCAAGTATTTGGCCAAAATTGTGTTCATGAGGGCTTGAAAGGTAGCAGGAGCATTTGTTAGACCAAAAGGCATTACTAAATATTCGAAGTGACCCACATGAGTTGTAAATGCTGTTTTGTATATGTCCTCTTTGTGCATCCTGACCTGATGATAGCCAGCCCCCAGATCAATTTTAGAAAAGATGGTAGCTCCATGAAGTTCATCCAATAAGTCCTCAATTACAGTGTATAGGATATTTATTTTTAATTGTATTGGCATTTAATTGTCTGTAGTCCACACAAAGCCTCCAAGTAGCATCTTTCTTCTTGACCAAAATAGCAGGAGAGGAAAATGGGCTTACACTTGGCCTGATGGTTTTGGTCTTGAGGAGTTCTTCAATTTGAGCTTCCATGGTATTCTTGTGTTTATGGCCCAATCTGTATGGCCTCAAGGAAGTGACCTTGGTATCATCAATCAAGGGAATTTGATGATCACATTGTCTTGGAGGTGGGATGTCAAGAGGTACAGCAAAGACATCCGGTATTGATCCAATGCAGTTGAAATTTTGGAGGAGGCGCTCAGGTTGGTGGAGGAGGACTGCTCTCGACATCGCCCATAGGATCTGCTCCCATCGCACCTTTGGCTAGCAACTTATGCAGCTTCTGATGTACTGAGATGATGGTGTCTTTGAGGGGTATGGTTTCATCTCTAAAAACTTTGATGTCTTTGCCAAGGTATGTGATACTCAATTCTTGAGTATTGAAATTCAACTGTATTGGACTGTGCTTTGTAATCCAGTCCACTCCTAGAATAACATCATATCCAGTGAGTGTTATGAGGTGGAAATTATCCATGAAATCAGTACCCTGGATGACATAAGGTGTTTGAGCAGAACAAGATTGGGAGTGTAATGTTTCTCCATTAGCTACCATCACTGTTAACTTTGGAGCTTCAGTTATATTGCACTGGGCTTTAATAGCAAAAGATGAATCTATGAATGAAATAGTACTTCCAGTGTCAACTAATGCAGTACCCTTTTGGTTACCCACTTGGATGGTTAATGTAAAAGTTTTTCTGGCTGCCATGGTACCTTGAACAGCATGAGAAGAAAGTAAGGCTATATTGTCAGGATCAGTAGTCTCAGTGAGTTGTTCTTGATTCCAACCGAATTAAGTTATCGATGGTGATGTCAACTTGTTGTTCGGAAGTTCCTCCAAGAGTTCCATATTGTTCGGTTTGTTTGCCATTTTGCAATGCTTGTTATGACCAGGTACCATTTTTCCCGACATTTGAAACACTTTTCCTTATCAGCAGGCTTGTTTGGAATCGCTTTGTAATTTGATGGTAGTATCGGTGGTTCTGGTTTAGGCCGAGGTTTGTTGGTTTGGTAAGGGTAGGTTGGGGTCTCAGATGGTGCGGTGGCATTGTTAGGTCGATGTGGTGTAGGCCTTTTTGTAGGATTTGATTGTTCCAGTCGTTTGGCCATCCAGTAGGCAGAGCTTAAATCAGTGGGATGTTGAAGTTGAATGAGGTTCTTGGAATAATCTGATAAACCAGCAATGAAACTCTTGAGGAAGTACTCTTCAGGTAAACCGGTGAATATCTTTTACCAAACCCATGCATTGCTCAAAGGTATCAATATATTTAGAGATGACCCTAGCTGTTTGAGAGCATGAAACCCAAAGAATCACATCAAACTCAGATTGATCATTAAATCGAGTACTAACCAATCGACAAAATTGATGCCAGGATAAATGATTTGTATTGAGACCTGTGCTAGTTAGCCACTGAATAGCTCTGCCTTTGAAGTACAGTATAGCAATGCCTACCCTTTGCTGTAGTGGGACATTTGCAATGTCAAAGTATTGCTCGACTCTCTTGATCCAGAATCAACTTCATCACCTTCGAATTCAGGAAAGTTCAACTTGGGGCCTTTAGCAAACTGGGTGTGATAGAATGTTTCTTCCTAGTTGGCAAGGGAAGGACTGCCCAACATGGGATAGCTTGGTGTAGTAGTACGTAGGGTGTCTCGCCAATGCTGATTAGGTAGAATAGGTAATGTGCAAACAATGAAGGCATTGGCAATGAAATGGGCGGTTAGGTATAAGTGGTGGGGATTGGGTGCTCGAGGAGTAGGGAGAGTGTGAACCTGAAATTGCATGGTAAGAGGAGTTGAGAGCATAGAGATTGGTTGGGTGCTAGGGTGATCTGATCTGGGTACAGTGGGTGGAAATATGGGTTGAAAATTGGATGGAGTACCTTGGAAGATGTGATTAGCATGGTAGCTAGAAGCATGGTCGAAATTGGTTCGGGGTTTGTCTTCCACTTGAAGATTCAGTGGAAGAAATGGACCGAGCAGTTGGTCAATCTGCTTAGTTTGCTCTTGTTGGTTTTGTTGGATCTTCTCAAGGGTTTGCTTCAGCTCATCCACTTCCCCTTTGGTAGCAAACAGGCCATCAGTAACTTCAGATGCCTCAACACGATTGGTTCTCGTCATGGTGAAGATTTGTGATTCGGGAAGGCTAACAGCTCGGGGATTTTACCAGAGCGAACCCCAACCCTCACTGTGTCGCTTTCCAATCACGGAGAAAAGAAACAAGGACCAGGAATTACACCAAGCAAGAAGCAATGGAACCTGATAACTTGTTCTTGTTCCCACAGATTTCCCTCCGATCTGGAACGGCGATTGAACTAAGGAATTTTACGGTGGAAACGAGTTCCCCAACCCTTGTTCTCACACCGCTACACAGATCGAAGGCAGGATCGTGAATCTGATACCACTTTTGTCACAACCCGAGTCAATTTGGTGGAATTTGAGAGGAGAAAATAGAAGAACTCGGGAGAGACAAGAGAATTTGGGGATGGGAATTTGGAGTTGTTGCTTAGGATTACTTTTGGCATAAGTTTCTGTTACATCCCCGACCTGGTCATATAAGGACCACAACGCAACGGAACGCTCGACGGAGACGCAGCTCCTAACAAGACACAGTAGAAACGACAAAAACAACAGAATATACTAAGTTCTACTTTGACCGTCCGATGCGCATCTCTGCAGTGACTTTCTCTGTTCAGCAACTGAAGGTTGTGACAATATGCAAGGTCGAGATAGGCACTGCCCCCTTCTTTGTTTAGATAGTCCACAACCCCAGTGCCCACGATACGTGATGCCACTTCCAAGTGACCTAGTTTTCCCTCATTTATCTTATCTCTCTCAGGTAAAGTCCAATGCTTTTGCTAATGATTTTGTACTCAACACATGAGATTAGCTGCTCGATGTGCGTCATACGCGCGTAGCAGGAGGATTTAGAAAAGTGTACAGCCCAAAGGTGTTGGAGGTGGAGATAGGCAACATCATGCAGCGCACAGTCTCATCTCTAGAAGGCCCAGGTCCCTGTTTCGTCCAAGCCCATTGTCATGAGGACCGAGTACGTACACCCATTGCCCCAACCTCACCATCATCGACACCCATGTTTTGTGCTTAAGGTGGGGTAGAGCCAAAGGTGAACTTGAGGCTTCTCACATCTCAGTTAACATCAGGAGTGGTTGTTTAGACTCACATCTGATCGTCCCGTTAGTTTTTGCGATAAAAACCTTATTGTTTTCACGGATCAACCTACCATCCACATCTATAAGGATAGCAACGTTGCTTTTTTTGAGGTTGTCTAATCGCGCGGTCTAGGCACTTCCCACCATCTAGCGAACACGTTTTGCATTAGACCCCTCTAGGTTTTCATGAATCAACTTGTGACACTATTGTTTATATCCCTACCGCCCCCTCATCCTCCCAGTCGCGCACACCGCCCCAAAAAGGGAGGTTCCCAAGGTTAACGTAGAGTATGGGGACAAGAGAATACACAAAGAGGCAAGGTGGAAATTTGTTCAGGCCACCAATCCTGATCTCACCTGAAAGATCCAAGAGGCCGTTGCATATACTTTGGTGGGTTCCTCTTTCAGTCTGCATTTATTATGTCACATCCACTTCATACAAGCAACCAAATAATATCTGTTAACAGTTTGGATCATCTAATGCAGTCAACCAAACACTATCTCTTGTATCCACTCAGCCTGTCTCATAGCAGTCTCGATACCTCGTACGAGTCAGGCTAGAGAGAGCCAAACAACCAAACAGGTCATAAATGTTCACAGTGGTTCCGCACAAAATAAATAAGGAAAAATTGACCCTAAAGAAGTGTATTTGTTGATTTGACACTCCTCTGTCTGTGGCATGTGGGCCATCATGTGTCTATGACTTATAGGCTTAGTGGCAAATCATCGACCCAACCACATTTAGAGTGGCAAATCATCAAATCCCGTAATAAACAATGGCGGATTCAAGATCTAAGAACAGAACTTGGGGTGAACAGTTATATCAAAATTTTCCAATGATATACATAAGTACCAACACATCACAAATTTTGCAAATTAGCAATGCTCCTCAAATTAGCAAAGCATACATTCATACCCAACAAATTAGCAATTCCTCAATTCTAAGTCCTCACAAATCTATGAGGGTTGCCTTGCGTGGGCTGTGCTGGGCCTGGGTTGTGAGTGGCGTGGGCCTGTGAACTGTGTAATGGCTATATAAGCCGAACCCTGTGCTGATTCTGTTATCAATGAAGAAATCACAATTCCCCAATTCCCCAACTGAACTTCTCGTTTTCCTTCTTCTTCTCCCTCACGTCCTCAATTTCTCCATGGATTATCTAGAGATTGTGAGCTAGTTCGCCACAATTGGTATCAGAGCGTCCCAGATCCTCGGTTCCTCGCCGGAAAACCTCGAATTCCCTCGGTTTGGTCTGTAAACTATCCCAAGAGGCAGGCTGTTCTTTGCTTTGGCAGGGAGCGTAAGCTAATTCCTATACTCGAGGTTGGACCAAATTTGGGGAGAGATTTCCGGTGATCAATCCAGCGACAAGGTGGCGAAGAAAGGGGTGACGTTAACCACTAGAATGGGCACCGTCAAAGCAAACATGGGGACTCTGGAGGAGAACGTCCGGGCGATTCTAGCCAAGGTGACGATGATCGAAGAGAGAGTGCAGGAGGCAGAAGTTTGGAGACCCACCGTGGATCAATTGCTCAAAGGGGTGAGCATTTCTTTGAAGGAGATGGAGGCAAGGGTCTTGTTCTTGGAAGAGACGCCTGCGACTTCCCTAAGTGTTCGAACAAATGGGCGCGAGGAGATGATGAACCAAACAGAGATGGGGCGCTTTCCTGGCGGTCAAGGTACTCAGAATTTTTTTCCTCGTACCGCTAATCATAGTGGAGGATCTGAGTTTCGCCTGCCTCGTACTGATTTTCCACCTTTTGAGGGAGAGCACCCAAAGATATGGAAACTAAAGTGTGAGAGGTATTTTGCTTTATACAGTGTTCCTACTTACCTTTGGCCTTCATTTGCGGTGCTACATTTCCATGGGAAGGCTGCGCTCTGGCTTCAAACCTATGAAACACAACATGAGATCACAACTTGGGCAGAATTATGTGTAGCTGTGGACCATAAGTTTGGAAAGGACACATACATGAACTCGATGAAAGGGCTGATGAGTATTAAACAGAATGCTAGTGTACAGGAGTACTATGAACAATTTGAGGAACTAGCTTTTCAAACTTTGGCTCATAATCAGTATTTAGATGATATTTTCTTGGTGACAAAATTCTTAGAAGGCCTTAAACCAGACATCCGTTCAGCCTTGGTGCTCCACAAACCAAAAATAGTAGATATAGCATTATCTTTGGCTTTATTACAAGAGGAAGAGTTACAAGCTACTGTCAAAAAGCCTTATCAGAGAATGGATACTAAAGAGAGTAACAAATTTGCTGCTAGAACTGTACCACCAGCTCATGCAGGGAAAGGAATGGTAGGTACTAGTCCCACAGAGACCAAAATAGACGACAGAACCAAAGCTTGGGATAAACTAGATATCTTGAGATCTCAAAGAAAAGCCCAAGGTCTGTGCATGAGATGTGCTGAAAAATGGTTTCCTGGACACAAGTGCCCTAAGAACATTTCATTACAAGTCATGGAAGAATTGTTAGAGATATTGCCTGTTGAAGTTCAGAGTCAGACAGAGCAGGATGATGGAACACAGGAAACCGATGATATGACCATGTTGGACCTGTCTCAGTTTGCTGTAGAAGGTACCCAAGGAGCTAGTACAATCAGATTGGAAGGACAGATACCTAACAGGGCTATCTCCATTTTGATAGACTCAGGAAGCTCAGGTAACTTTATCAACGCATCATTGGTCCAAGAGTTGCTATTACCCACTGAGGTGGTTCCTGCAGTTCAAGTTTTAATTGCCAATGGCTCTAAGCTCTGCAGTTTACAGCAAGTACCGACATTCAAATTTTGGGTGTAGGGTCATACATTCACACATGATTTCAGGGTGTTACCACTTGGTGGTTATGACATGATTCTGGGTATGGCCTGGTTGGAGATCTTTAGCCCAATGTTGGTCGACTGTAAAAAGAAACACATCAGTCTTGAGTATAAGGGAAACATGTGGTGTTGCAAGGAGTTCAGAATTTTACCTCTCAGTGCACTGAAATTTCTGCTGCCCAATTATTCAGCCTAGGGAAACAAGGAGCAATAACACATTTGGTCCATTTATGTCATACAGAGCACGTGCCTGCTCAACCTGACCTACCCCCACAAGTTCAGAAAATTCTGCAGCAGTATTCACAGTTGTTCCAAACTCCTAAGTCATTACCTCCTAAGCGGTCTATAGATCACCAAATTCCATTGTTACCTGGAGCCCAACCAGTGAATATTATACCATACAGACAAGGACCTGCCCAGAAAGATGAGATTGAAAAGCAACTTTAGGAGATGTTATCCAATGGAGTCATTCAGCATAGCTCTAGTCTTTTTGCATCACCCGTGATACTAGTTAGGAAAAAGGATGGCACTTGGCGTTTTTGTGTGGACTACAGAAGACTGAATGCTCTCACAGTCAAAAACAAATATCCACTTCTTGTGGTGGATGAATTATTGGATGAGCTTCATAGTGCCCAATGGTTTTCCAAGCTTGATCTACGATCAGGCTATCATCAGATTAGATTGGCACCTGGAGAGACATTTAAAACTGCTTTTCGTACTCACAATGGTCATTGGGAATTTAAGGTAATGCCCTTTGGCCTAACTAATGCACCTGCTACATTCCAAGGCCTAATGAATCACATCTTTGCTTGATTGTTGAGGAAGTGTGTATTAGTTTTCATGGATGATATCTTAAGTGTATAGCACTAATCTAGCCGAACATTGTCAACACCTTAGGCAAGTTTTTGAAATCTTGCATGCCAATCAATTATATCTGAAGCAATCCAAGTGTTTATTTGCTCAATCCCATATAGATTATCTAGGCCACATCATCAGTGCCTCTGGAGTTGCTACTAATCCCAGCAAATGCCAGGCTGTTAAAGTCTGGGCAGTACCAAAATCTGTGAAGGAATTGAGAGGGTTTTTGGGACTATCTGGATATTAAAAAAAATTTATTAAGAACTATGGCATTATGAGCAAACCACTTACAAATTTGCTTAAAAAAGATGTTCCTTATGTCTGGACTGAAGACACACAGCAAGCCTTTGAGGCCATCAAGAAAGCATTGACTTCAGCACCAGTTTTGGCTCTTCCAGACTTTACCAAAGAGTTTCAGCTAGAAACCGATGCTTGTGACATTGGGGTGGGTGCTGTTCTAATGCAAGCTGGTAAGCCAATTGCTTTTCTGAGTAAGGCATTGGGTGTGAAGAACAGAGCTCTCTCAACTTATGAAAAAGAGTGCTTAGCTATACTGATGGCAATTGATAAATGGAGGTCTTATTTACTGAAAGAGTGCTTAGCTATACTGATGGCAATTGATAAATAGAGGTCTTATTTATTGCATCTCCCATTTACAATTTTCACTGATCATAAAAGCTTGTTGCATTTAGGAGAACAAAGGTTGACCACTGGTATTCAGCACAAAGCCTTCTTGAAACTGCTGGGGTTGCAGTACAAAATTTGCTATAAGAAAGGCCATGAGAATAGGGCAGCAGATGCTTTGTCCAAACAATATTGTTCTTCTGCAAATTCTCATGTATTTGCTTTGTCGGTTTGTCAACCCAAGTGGTTGGAGGTGGTTCTTGATCATTACACTAACGACACTCAATGTCAGAAGTTATTAGCTGAATTGGCTATCTCAGGAACTAATACTCAAGGTTATAGCCTGCAAGATGGCATAATCAGATTTAAAGGGAGAATATGGTTGGGGTCTTATTCTGAAGCTCATCAAGCTATTCTTCAAGCTTTACATGCCAGCGGTTTGGGTGGTCACTCAGGTGTCACTGCTACTTACAACAAGATCAAAGCCCTATTTGCTTGGCCCAATCTCAAACAAGATGTTGCCACATTTGTTGCTAACTGTTCTGTTTGTCTTCAAGCCAAAGCTGAACATAACAGACAGCCAGGTCTTCTACAGCCCTTACCAATTCCTCCTCAAGTTTGGCACACAATCAGCATGGACTTTATAGAAGGATTACCCAAGTCACAACAATTTGATACTATTCTGGTTGTAGTAGACAAATTCACCAAATATGGGCACTTGATTCCTTTATCACACCCTTTTACTGCTAGCTCAGTAGCACAAGCCTTCATGTCACATGTTTACAAGCTTCATGGATTGCCTACTGTCATTGTGTCTGACAGAGATAAGATTTTTATAAGGAACTTCTGGCAAGAACTGTTCAAACTGGCCGACACAACTTTAAATATGAGTTCTTCATACCATCCACAAACAGATGGGCAAACGAAGAGGTTAAATCAATGTTTGGAAACATATCTGAGGTGTATGATCCATGCTTGTCCAACAAAATGGTCTAAATGTCTTCCTTAAGCTGAATTTTGGTACAATTCCACCTTCCACTCTGCTTTGGGTCGATCTCCATTTGAAGTACTATATGGTTACCCACCTCGACATTTTGGTATTACTAATACTTATACATCACCTCAATCTCAATCTGATCTTGCCAACTGGAAGAATGAACGGAAGATGATGCAAGAAGTGATACAACACAATCTGCACAGAGCACAACAACGTATGAAGGCTCAAGCGGACAAGCACAGAACGATCTTTTGCTGTTGGTGACTGGGTTTATTTGAAACTCCAGCCTTATGTTCAGCAATCTGTCATTAAACGTTCTTCTCAGAAACTCTGTTTTCGGTATTTTGGACCCTATCAGATTCTCAGTAAAGTTGGGGCAGTAGCTTATCGTCTTCAACTGCCACCCAATTGTGCTATCCATCCAGTTATTCATGTTTCCCAACTGAAGCGAGCCTTACCACCAAATACTCAGGTCAACAATGACTCTCTTATGTCCCTGCTCGTCGATGGATCAGACATTCAACCTCGTGCTATCATGGGGTCACGCCTGTACCAGATGGGTGGTGGTGTTTTACGTCAAGGTTTGATTCAGTGGTCTCATTTGCCATGGTCTTCTTGGGAGAATCTGAATTGCTGGTCACTAGCACTTGAGGACAAGTGTGCTGCTAAGGAGGGAGGAATGTGAGGGTTGCCTTGCGTGGGCTGTGCTGGGCCTGGGTTGTGAGTGGCGTGGGCCTGTGAACTGTGTAATGGCTATATAAGCCGAACCCTGTGCTGATTCTGTTATCAATGAAGAAATCACAATTCCCCGACTGAACTTCTCGTTTTCCTTCTTCTTCTCCCTCACGTCCTCAATTTCTCCATGGATTATCTAGAAATTGTGAGCTAGTTCGCCACAAAATCAAAGATTAAAAGGGACAAGCTCAAAGAGGCAGAGACCAGAGAAACAGAGCACATAGGCACATACCAATGCAATCACCACTCGCTTCTACCTTATGGTGGCCTCTCTAGTAGGGGTGGCAACGAGCCGAGAGAGAGCCAGATGCTGGCTCGGCTCGGCTCGTTCACTACCAAGCCGAGCCAAACCAAGCTAGGCAAGGTGTCCGAGCCAAAAACTAGGCTCGGCTCAGCTCGTTACCAGCTCGCGAGGTGCTCGTGAGCAGTCGCGAGCTAGACCATTATTGATAGAATAAGCAGAATAGTGTCCGAGGCAAAAGAGAGATCCCAAGTATCATTACCTCATTGTCTAGGAGTGATTAAAATTACAACTATTTTATATAAGTATACAAATATACATGTAACACCTATTGATAAAAACCTACTACATCACATATTATACATGCAATATGGAAGATATTTAAAAATTGGACCATATACGAGTCTAAACGAGCGAGCCACGAGCGAGCTACCTGCTGGCTCGGCTCGTTTTCCCAACAAGCTAGAGAAAAAGCTCGGCTCGTGCTTGTTAGCCAATGAGCCGAGCCTGAGCCGAGCTAAACCCCGAGCTGCTCGTGAGTTGTGCCAGTCCTTCTCTCCAGTGCCCACTGGCCACGGACTCGTGTCCCCGAATGGGGCAACGCCTCACCAAGTCGCATGGTCACACCGCCTCGCTCGCTCCGTGCCGCAAACCCCGCCTTTCTCTGCACGCCTGATCGCCTTGAGCAGTATGGCGTCGATGGACTGCTCATGCCTCGTCAGATGTTTCTGTGTGAGGGGGAGGACATAAGCTAGGGTTTGTTCTTTGCTACATTGCAAACATGGCTGGTTAGGGATTTGGGTCAAGCGGCAGTAGCGGTTGGGTGGGCCTGGTTAGGGTAAGAATGCCCAATTAGTAATGTTGGCTGGTGTGGCCGTGTGGGGGTAGGGATGAAACGGATCGGATACGGATCGGAAATCACTCACATTGTATTTGTATCCATATTATTTTTCGGATACGGATTCGGACACGGATAGCACCGGATACAAATAAGGATATGAATAATATCGGTTACGAATATGAATCGGATATGGATACTCCTTCTCGGATAATACACGATAACACATAGTAGAAAAATAAGCATAGAAAATACATATGATTGTCACTTTTTGTGCATCAACTTCGTGGACTCATAGTCATGGTGATTTGTGAGTATTTGAGTATGACTGCCTTACTAAGGAAAAGATACTGACAGGTGGAGAAGTGTAATCGAGATGATTTGTAGATAGATATTCACTATGATATTATCCAAAAAAGCTCGGATATTATCCATCGGATATTATTTGTATCCGTACTGTATCCGCCTAGAAACATTTGGATATCCACCACAACATTATCTAAATCATTATCTGGGTTGGTTCGGACGGTTGGAAATTATCCATACCATTTTCATCCCTAGTGTGGAGGGGGAGGGGGGTAGGAGGAGCTAGCCCATTCATCTGTTGTGTGAATTTATTACATTTATTGAGAACTTGGCCAATGGAGTACTACATAAAGGATTTTTGGTCCCTGAAATTTCTGGAAAGCCTGTTGGATCTGCCCATGAAAATAAACATATTCTTCAAAAATTTAAGGTGATTTTTCCATTGGGACTGGACCTTATTTATTTTATATATTTCTCTTAGGAGAGAAAAATTTAAGATCATTTTGGACCTTATTCAACCTTTTTGAAAAAAAAATTACTTAAAATTATTGTGTTTCAGTTCGAACTTTAAGAATGCCAGATGTTAAC
Organism: Olyra latifolia; assembly: GCA_036346145.1. Classification (NCBI taxonomy): domain Eukaryota; kingdom Viridiplantae; phylum Streptophyta; class Magnoliopsida; order Poales; family Poaceae; genus Olyra; species Olyra latifolia. The sequence continues at coordinate 18,047,628 of CM070531.1, read as the reverse complement.
CTCCTATAGTAGAAAATAGTAAAAAAAACTAATTGATTTAATGGAAACTTAGCTTCTATCTTATTATCTATTTGAGCTAATCGCTAAAATGCGTTAGGTTTAATACCCTAAAATAATCTAGGATTTGCTATATTCTATAATTTGCCATGCAACGTGTCAATAACACGTGGATCCAGATCACATAGCAATGACTGAGTGCCATAATAGAGCTCTAAAATTGTCTTCAAACACACTCTCTTCTGGTTAGAGACATCTTTTAACTATTGTGGCTGCTTAGGCAACCACAAAGGACATCTCCAATAGTCAGTCATGGGCTATAAGCAAAATCCATGTCATTTATAGATATCTACAAATGCGCAACCTCTCAAATGAGATAGTTATAACACTCTCACAATTCAATATGGGTCAACATATAGTAGTTTTATATGTCTTAGATTGTGTTATAAATAGACTCTGGTTGAAAAACAACTCTTCTCACTCCCCTTCTCTTTTCCACATAAACAAAAAGTTGAGTTGTAATTTTTATAGGTAGCTGGTGTGTTGTAGATACTTTAAACTTTAAGCAAATTAAGCATTAATGATTGCATATGACTAATGACTAATGGGTCCAATTGGCCCAAATTTAGAATCTATATATTGTGAAGCTTATAAGATTCTGTGTTCTAAGGGCATCATCAGCAGCTTCTCTAAATTTGAATCTCTATCCCTTCTCTAAACCACTATTCATTCCCTATATTTTCATTCTATCCAGCAGAGTCTCTATCCTCGAAAAAATATAGAGACAATAGAGAGAATATCTAAATATAGAGACTCGGAGAGAGAATCTTTAAATTTAGAGACTGACATAGAGACTCTGCTGGATGGATATAGAGACTGAGACAAGGTAACAACAGTGATAGAGAATGGATATAGAACACCTGCTGGACTTGCTCTAAGCTACTTTGGATGCCCTACAAATCCTAGATTACGCATTAAAAAAAAGGGTAATATACTAAGAATACTGTCATTCTTCATCGGAAGCCAAGGCACAGCCCCGGAACGCTGAAGCCGCCGACCAAGAAGCCCACAGCCAAGCAGACTCCTATGGGCTGCGTAGGATCCACCCCCAAGGGCGCGGAACGCGGTAAGAGTTCGCGATCCCAACGCCCCAGTTCTTTGCTTTCTGTCGATCCGTGCGGTCAGAATCGGATGTTTGTGGCACAAAAGATTGCGATTTCTGTGCTGCGTGGAGAATTGGGGTTCTTGGCCCTCGGGGGGTTTTTTAGGAAGTTCTCTTGTTGCGATCTTGGGATTTGGAAGGGTCTGTGCGACACAATGCTACCCATAGGTTGCGATGCAGTGAATTGCCCCCAATTGCGGGTTGGAGATGGCTGTACTCGGCAAGAACTGAGTTCTTGGTTCCAGTTGGATTAGGTTATCCAATTGAGTTCTTGGTTCGTAGATAGATGGTGTCTTCGTGATGCATTGGAAGGGATTTCAATGGTCCTTTGATCATTCATGAATTGGTAAGAGCCAAATTGGCCAATTCTGTCGAGTCATTAGTTTCTTTATAGTTGGTGAAATTGCAGGTATGGGATGTATACATTTGCGGAACTGAACGGAATTCTTTGTTTAGTGGGGTTCCTTGTGGAATGGTGGGTTCAAAAGGACCTGATTCTTGGTGGAATATGAAAGACTGGGGAAAGATGAAGGTGCTACCACTTGTGTATAATTGGAGATCGTTTTTTTCTGAATAATTGTTTGGATAGTTCTACCATCTATGAAGTAGCAATAGGATTGTGAACTACATTCACTGTTTACGTCTGCACTTCACAGTAATGGATGGAAGATGGTATATTACAGTTTCTAACATGGTGATTAAAGAGTTTGGTGAAGAGGGAGTGCATGATCAGTGAGCCCATTAAGAGCTCTTTGGTTTGTTGAAATCACGGTTTTGTGAGGTGAAGGCCCTGCAGTATGACTGCAGAATAGAGTTGCTTTTTTTTTTTGGTTAGTTCAGCTAAATGTAGTAGCTCATTATCTGGTTAACACAAAATTTTGTAAGGTTTTACTAAAGAATATGATTTATTATCATCTCGATGAAATGTATCCATATGGTTGAGCCTAATCAAGGATAGAGTGCCATTATATTTTGAACTGGAGAGTACAAATAAGAGTTGAACTGGCCGGTGGGTTTTGGTATTTTGATAGAGAAGAATCCTGGCATTTGAGACGTGATAATTGTCATGTATGGTAACTTGACCCTGAATATGTATTTTCATGTTCATGCATTATATATGTTGCAATAGTACAATACAGCTTGTGCAATTGCTTTATGAAAGTGCAATGCAGCAATGTCATTGTCATGTGGGGTACATGGGAGGTTTACTTCAACAATTTGGGATGCTTGGGAATCATAATATAATTGAGTTATTGGAGATCTAATTAATCCATGCTTGACCACTTGCTGCATTACTGGTGATGTCAATTATTGAATGTTTAAATGGAAGATCATCTATCTGTGCTTTACCCATTGGTATCTGTACATAGCCTTGTTTGCACATGGATATTTGATTGATTGCAGTTGTGAGATACTTAGAAAGGCTAATTCTGATATTTGTTTATTTTTGTTTCTATTAAGTTATAGTTAATTCTATTATTGGTAATTTGGTAAAATTTGGTACTTGCCCACAGCTATTGTGTATATATTTGTGTTAGCCACATAGTATCAAAGTACTTAAATGGACAACAAGAACAATGATAGAAAGGATGTGTAATGTGCTTCCCTAAAAAAAAATGTGTAATTTGTTCAAGGTAAGCTTATCATCAAATTGATGCAATGAAAGCATTCAACTGTGTTAATTTTAAATTATGTCAAAAGTTTAATATTTGCCACTCCAAAGGGTGGCACTCTCATATTTGCCACTCTATTCACTGTAATCTAATATTTGCCACTCAAATGAATTTCTTCTTTAATATTTGCCACCCTGACCCTTTTAAGCCATTTAGCTTATTTCTTCTAATTCTACCCTTATGAAATGACCATTTTGCTCATCGTACATTATACAATCATCCCCTCCCATCCTTGTTGCCGGTCATCCCTTCACCTTCACCATGCCAAGAAGAAGTGCTTTAGCCGTCGATCAAAAAAATAGATAGATAAATCTAGATGCCAAGACATGCACTAGATGCCAATGCAAATCACCGCGTAAAGGATATTGTGGCCGATTAAATGATAATAATCTTTTTGTAGGCATTATCTCTCTCTTTTTTAATTGCGTAGATGGAAGGGCTGCACTGCATGACACAACACCAGTTTTGTCTCCCTAATCCCTAGTCCCCAACGCCATGCCACCTCTTCTTCTTCTTTCTGTTCTCTCTTTGTGTGCATGTCATCCGAGCGTACTGAGCCACTGACGCCTCTCGTGACCCGAGACTTGGCCACCTGCGCACCTGAACATGTCACCTTGGCTGCCACCATGGCCGTCTTTCCCGCCACCTGCATGAGCCTGCCATGCGTCCCCTGGATGCGCCACGGCCCGGTGAGCCATCACGCCCTGCTAGCTACATGCTGTTGGTGATGGGATGGCCAGTGGCGGGGAGGTGAAGGGATGGCAGACAGCAGGGAGGTGAGGGGATAGTTGTGTAATGTATAGGGGCAAAATGGTCATTTAGCAAGGGTAGAAATTGGAAGAAATAAGATAAATGGCTTAAAAGGGTGAGAGTGACAAATATTAAAGAAGAAATTCATTTGAGTGGCAAATATTAGATTACAACGTATAGAGTGGCAGCCGTGAGAGCGTTACTCTAGAGAGTGGCAAATATTAAAATTTCCTTTCAATTATATGCATTAGTGAATGTTCCTTTTACATATACATGTTGTTTTGCAAAATAAATAAGTAAAACTAATGTTACTTAAGTTGTACTAGGTTTGCTATAATATCAATTACCTGTGAAGATTCCTACAGGTTTCTCTAGTCATCTCATATTAGTGAGGTTTATCATTTAATATTCAGAAGTTGCTAAGAAAATCAGGAAGCCCAAACCCTGGAAGCACCCCCAACCAATAACAGTGGCCCAGCTCAAGCAGATGCGTGATGAGTTCTGGGACACAGCTCCTCACTATGGTGGTCAGAAAGGTATTTGTCACTCTTTTGCTTCTATGTGCGTGTTCACATCCTTTTGTTTTATATCAAATTATTAATTGAGCTAGATTTAGCTCCCTTTTTTCTGCTTGGGTGCATAATGTTGCTAGTCACTTAGCGCACTTACGATTTAAGCTTTCTACAGAAATTTGGGATGCCCTTCGTGCTGCGTCAGAGGATGATGTAACCCTTGGACAAGCGATTGTGGAAAGCGCAGGCATAATTGTTTCTAATTCTGACCTGACTCTCTGCTATGATGAAAGAGGTTTGATTTTGTCTTATTATTTGTCTTTTTACTCCTTTAACATTCGTTCAGGTTATATAATAGGGTTATTTAACATTTCAGGTGCTAAATATGAACTACCCAAGTATGTTTTGAGTGATCCAACCAACCTGATCCAAGACAGTTGAAGAGCAACCGTACAAAGACCAACTGATTAAAAAACCTGTAAATGGCTTAAAAATTCCTTGTTCTGAGTCTCTGGTAATTGGAGCATGCTTGATATACGGTTTCAAGCAATGCTTCAGGTAACTGTCAGCTTACAGTTTTTTCCCTATTGTTAGTATACCATGTTCTCTTCTATCTTGGCTGTCTTCCTACGCTTATAGATAAGGTTTTCGTAGCTTTCCCTGTTGGTTCTTCTGTAAATACCAGTCTGCTACTATACTTAGAATTCTTTGGTAGTAGTTGACTAGTGCTGTTTTGATATTTGGTTACCATAATACGGACTGGAGTATGCTATAAATTTCAGAAATATATGGCATCTCGTACAATGAGTTCTGCTGCCTTACCTCTAATGCGTGAAGCTGGTCATTTTACGTTTAAGGTTTCATGCATTACCCTATTTGACAACACAAAGTGAGAACTGCTGAGTCCCACCGAAGGTGGGATCGCATTCTTCTCCCCTCTCTCTCTCTCCCCCCTTCTATCTTATCTTCCTGTATAAGTTCTCCTTTTCTTGAATAGAATGGTAGAGCTTTTGCCCTTTGCTTTGCGTTTAAAAAAAAAGAAGTGTGACAGACTGACAGGTAGCAAACCATGATGGAAACGTCTGATGCTAACAGTGCTTTATTACATGGTGTCCGATGTTACCGGGAAGTTTTGGGTGAATAACCCAGCCATGCTAGTAATAGTGTAATGATATGCAAGGTGATGACTTAATATTGTTGATCATCTAGTGGTATGGCATGAAGTTAGAGTGCGTGACGAACCATACCGAACGCCTCCTCCATGGCCCTCATCATCGCCAGCAGGTCCAGGTCCACCTCACCGTCTTCGCCATCGCTGTTGATGCTGTCGGCGATGGCATTGTGCCTCGTGCAGAGCGCAAACCGGCACAGGGGGCAGTTGCCGTGGCCCTTCACCCAGGGGGTGACACACCCCTGGTGAAACATGTGGTTGCAGGGTGTGACCACCACCTGTTCTCCATGCAGGAATGTCTCTAGGCATATGGTGCATGCTTTCTCCTCTTCTGAGTTTGGAGGTGCCTCAGTTGTTGCACTCCTGGTGTGGAAGAAGCCGCCTCTGCCTCCTCTCTTGGAGGCAGCAGAATTCTGAGGGTTTGACGGCCTGAATGTCTGCTTCTTGAGCTGCCCCATCGCCGTCCTGAACTCGCCGTCGGTGAGTCCAGGGTTCTCTTGCCTCGGCCTCTGGTTCATCGTCCTGCCACCGCTGCCATCATCGCTGCTGAAACGGAGTCGGAATGGTTGCAAAGGGGACCTGAACACAGCACACTTACTATGACTATTGCTGTTGGGACATGCTAATGGTCATGACAGTGTCCACTGTCTATGGATTCATGCTTCCGTTTACCCACACACAAAAGCACTGAAGCTCAAATGGACAAGAGAAACGTAGCGAGCCTGTGTCTGTGAGTTGTACCTGGGTAGTCCAAAAGGCTGTCTCCTTGATCTTTGCCCCAGTAGTCTCCCAGGGTAATCCTGGATCAAAATCCAAAACCATTGCTTTCAAACAGGCAAAGAAGGAATAATCACTCACCTAACATTCAGATGATTAAGCCTACGAAATATGAATTTTTGTCTATTTGAAATCTGTGAAATGGAGAGAATTGCTAGTTGCTACCCCATGATGCATAGGCCAAGGCAAGTGATGGTACAAGGCGAGCTCGTGCTCAGGGGGCAAGGGGCCGTACTCCGGCCCGTAGCTCCCGTCGGGCCGGGCGCCGCTCATCTCGCCGGCGACCGGAGATGAGCTCTTCGTCTGAAATGGTGATGAGCTCTTGTGGTGTTGGATATGATATCCATCCTTTGTTGGTTCACCAAGTGGATACTGGAATCGAGAATTTCTGTGCTTTGCTAGTGAATGCCACAGGAAGCATCAGGTTCTACCTCAGTCTCATTGGATCAGACAGTGTTGTCACACTATCTTTGGTGCAAAGTGAGAATGACAGCAGGCCTTGCTTGTCTGGATGAGAAGAGAGATACGGCAGGGAGCAATGCTATGTCAGAACAAAAGAGGCTCTCTACATACATATGCAATTATGCATTACGCTATAGAACTTGATACAGTCTGATACACTGAAGGACGGATTTGATTTGATTGTTCGTAATGGGTCCAAAATTAGTCCAACTCTAATTCCTGTGGTGGATTTGATTTGATTTGATCCAGTTACGTCTTACATGGGTTAATCAATTAAGAAGTGAGTATTCATCGTTGTCATATGGTTGGTTGATTGCTAGTGATCTTTGACGCGGAGGAATGAAGCAAGCGAGCATTTAGCGCCGTCGCTCGCATCGGATCGGATAGTGTTCTCTTCCATTCGATCATCGTGATGCTCTGATACTACGTACTCTGCTAGACGCTAGTGTCTGCCAAAGCACGTACGTTTTACTGAATCCAACCCCTCTGCCTGCAGCGACGCGGGGACGGCGGAGTCCATGACCGTCGACGAGCTCGTCTCGTCGACGCGTGGGCGGCCAGCTCGGAGCTCGGCGGCAACGTCAAAGCCCTCAAGACGGAGGAGCTGCTGTACGCGCGCGCCGTGCTCAACAACGCCCGCGGCCGGCAGCTCGACGCCGAGGACGAGCTCGACTGCTTCCGCATCCAGGACGAACACGGCGACGAGATAAGCGGCGGCGAGATGCAGCACTCCTCCGGTGTGCTCAACACCATCGAAGCTGCCGGTAAACACCTTCCCTGCTGCTACTCTGTCTCTGTTCCACCCGAGCAAGACCATGTTGATGTTGATGCCGGCATGTTAAGCTCCAGCAGGCTAGGACATGCACGGCGACTGCTCTGTGCCACGTGGCCGTGCAAGGAGCAATGGGACAAGCGTGCCAAGCCAACACCAAAATTGACGTTTGATAGGGCGCAAATTTCTGCAAGAATGATGGACACCTTAGAGCAGTTGAAACCAGTATGTGCTAAGGTCTCTACCCTTCTTAGACCATCTTGAAGGAATCTCGGCTTTGTTCCGCTCGTCATAAAGAAAATCTCGTTATCTTCAACGCTCCAATAGATTTTCTTCACTGTTCCTTTTCGGAAGGTAGTCTCTTTTTTATTCCTTCAGGAAGTTATTCTCTCTCCTTTTTTCTATATTATTCTCTTCAAAGGGATGCTGTTAGAGATGGTGAAAAATAAAGAAAACAATATGAAGAAAGAAATAGGAAGAAAACAAAATGAAGAGAGAATGGTTGGAGATGGTAGCACGGCACCAGACATTGCCAAGATTCGCCCCATCACCACCTAAGAAAGCATTGAGCCTAAGCTGTACGGAAGAGGGTAAATACGGTGAGAATGAGCTCACAACTAGCACAAATGGTCAAGACAAGTAATGTTTCGATATCGCTTGAAGGATTGGACGGTGAAATGTTTTGGAAGTTGTTTTTAGCATAACGGTGACGAGAAATCAGAAAAAGAGCATAGTGTTCTACTTGAGACCGGGGAAAAATATCGTGGAAAAACTGAAAGGCAACCCTCTTGCAGCAAAGACTGCTGGCAGATTACTACAAAAGCGACTTGATTTGGATCACTGCATGAGAGTCCTAGAGAGTACAGAATGGGAATTACAAAGCGGCTATGATGATATAATGCCAGCATTAAAGCTTAGGTATGACTATCCCCCTTTCCACCTACAACAATGTTTCATGTATTGTGCTTTGTTTCTGGAAGATTATAGATTTGAAAGGGAGGAGTTAGTTCAATTGTGGATAGGATTAGACGTTCTGCATTCACATGCTCAAAACAAAAGAAATGAAGATATAGGAGAACAATATTTGATTGAATTGCATGGTTGGTCATGGATTTTTAAAAGAGGACAAAAAAGAAGGTGATCATCTTTGTTATGTTATCCATGACCTACAGCATGAGTTAGTGTTAAAGGTTTCATTATATGAATGTCTTAGTATATATAGTTCTAATGTGAGATCCATACAAATTCCCCCAACTATACGCCACTTGTCTATCATTATAGATGATACAACTGTCAAGAATATAATGACTTTTGAAGACCATAAGAATTATTTGAGTACACTTGATAAGAGACTGAATGTAGAAAAACCTACACTCTTCGATGATATTTGGAGAGTACCACGAAAGCTTTGCCAAGATTTTTGCTAATTTGTTAGGGCAGCAAAGGCCCTTCGAGTTATTTTGTTGCTTGGAGCATCCTATGATGTGGAAGAAATGTTTCAACTTCTCAGGACTCGTCCATCTTCGCTACCTACGGATTAAACAAGAATTTTACTCAAAAACAAGTCTACCCAGCAGCATTTCAAGATTATTTCACCTAAGGATGCTGGGTCTAAAAGGATATGATCTTCTTCGTGGTTTACCAAGAGATATGAACAACCTTGTAAAGATGAGACATTTTCTTGTCCCAAATGTGGAAATTCATACTGAAATATCCATGGTTGGAAAAGTAAAACATATGCAAGAATTGAAAAGATTTTAAGTCATTCTAAGATATTACTGGTTTTGGGTTATGTCAGCTAGGGCAATTGGAAGAGATTGGAGGATCGCTACATATTTGTAGTCTTGAAAATGTGCAAGTAAAATAAGTAGCGAATTAAGCTAAACTAATGCATATACACGAGCTAACATTAGAATTGGGTATTTGGGATCCTACACAAAACGATGAGGTTCTTGAAAATCTTAAACCACATAGCAATCTTCGCAGGCTATGCATTAGAGAGCACAAGGGCACTACTTGTCCGATACGGCTAGACATCAACTTCTCTACTACAAGTTTGGAATCTCTATGTTTGCATGATATTGCTTGGATGATACTACCAAATCTAGGGGAGATGTGGGCTGTTGACGAGCATGGGAAAGAGTTCCAAGGTTGCATCACAGGCCAAAACTTTGAGAATTTGAAGCGGCTAGAACTTGTTAAGATATCAAGGTTGAAAAAATGGGTTTGGAATGGCACTTGTCACTTGTTCTCTCGCCTGGAAGAGCTTGTAATTTAAAATTGCTCTGAACTCACGAAGTTGCCATTTCAGATTCTACATGCAATCAATCAGAGCAAGAGGTAATCATCAATTGGTTTCCTAGATTTCAGAAGCTCAAGAGACTGCCCAAAACTGTTGTCATTGCCTCCTATCCCTTGGAAGTGTGGTTTGTGCTCTGTTAAGGTAGAAGGAGTGGGTTTGGGTTTTGAGCGGATAGATTACTCGCAAAATTACCAATCGGAATGAAGGTTGGATATTGAGGGAAACAACAGTCAGGATAGCGTGTCATGGAATATGTTGGCATTTTATAATCTAATTGGCAAGGGATTTCGGTTAATCTAAAGAAAATGATTTATGTTGGATCCGTTGTCTTACTTAGAGCAATTTAGTTTAGTCGAAATGACATTGTTTTTACAAATGCAAAAATATCTCTTGTATGTAGGTTACCTTTATGAGAGTTTATTAGTTGCGCCAATGGGCATTGCTACGAAAAGAGGATGAACAAGAGGATTTCATCCACGTTTGTTGATCCATGGAAGTAGTGGTCTTGACATGTTTTGCAAAGCATGGCTGGAGATCTCATAATAGAATTTGTGATACTTAATTTGTGTTATTTTTTATTTTGTAAGGAACTTCACTTTGCAGGGTCAAACTGTCTTGTGTTTGCCATATACACCCTTAGATGTAGAGACTTGATTAATTTCCATTATCTAAGAAAAATTGATCTGCATGAGCAGGTAACCAAGAAATGCCCTCCTCTGCATCTTGGTCAGCTCCAAATGCTAACTTCTTTGAAGGACTTGCAGATATTCGATTCGAGTAATGTATTTTCGACGGTTGATGGTGAGGACCATGACAGGTTCCCGCTTCCGGTCGAGAATGTCTGGATGAAGCAGTACGGTGCTAGTGGCAAGGAATTAACAAGGAGCAAGAGGAGGCCCTTCACTTCCTCAACAATTCCGTTGGCTGTCTGAAAATTTAATTTTCAGGAAGAGAAAGGTTTGTTACCATCTCATGATAGCTTCATCCTCGACGTCACCGCCAACGGGGACTCTACGCCGGCCCATAGCTCTGATCTGTCCGGCGGTCGGCAGCGGCCGGAGTCTTCCTGCATGTGTTCTCTGGTGGGATAGTAGTTTGCACTTCGCAGGACGATGACTTTCATTAACTCTATTTCTAGTTCTAGGGGTGTTTCATGCTTCTGCTGGTACCCTAGTCGAAAAAAATGGGATCAAGAACTAAAATATGAGCATTTGGTTGTCCTCTCTGTCTCATGCCATCGAATAATGTTGCTTATAGAGCCTAAAATATGAATATTTTGCACAAAAAATATGCAAATAATGATACAGCTTTCTAATTTTTTGTTGGTCCTTCTGAACTCTACGGTCCTTTCTCTGAACAGGTGTAATGAACCTTTTTTAATGACGAGATGCGTATCTAGGATGGTATTCTGCACTGGCAGAAAAGCAACTGTAAATGTGTTAGGAAAATTCATACAATGTGATACACTGAATTGACATGAAACTGAAGATTAGAGACCAGGAAAAGTATGCTCCAGAACTAATCCAAATTCCAACCCATGAGGTCTCCCCTCCTCCCTCCTAGCTGTTGCGCTACTATGTTCTCTTCTGGTTACATGGGTTAAAAATTGAATCTTCAAACCATTCCCCCATTTAGTTCTTTTTAGTAGTATTCTCCTCTTCAATGTAATTCTGCTTCCACATCTGGAGAACTGCACATGGCGTTATTCACTTCATCTGAGCCGGATTTCCTCCTACGCATCATACTTGCAAAGGTTCTCGAATCCCATGTACTCGTGCTGCTCGATCTTGTGAATCATGTTTGAGATGCCGACACCACCTGCAGATTGAAAAGACAAGCATTTCGGTAACAATGTTCAAACCGTAAAATTTCATTGATCTTTCAAAAAAAAGGGGTAGAATTCCAGCAATTTTGGTCAGGTGTAGGAAATGATACCCAAAGAAATTGCGCTGACAAAGATCATGAAAGCCAGTATGAAGATGATGAGCGATGCCCGCCCTAACCAATTGATTAACTTCCTCACCACGTGCTGACCAATAATGGCAGCGATGAATGCCACAATTACAAAGTAAAGAGCTGATGAAAAGGCCAAGAAATTGATTCAGTACATGATATCGTTAGCAAAAAAATAATAATAAATTGTGCATCACTGAGATTGTACCGTAAGGGACTGGAAACCGGTTCAAGAGGTAGTATTCAACAACAGACATGGAAGATGAGAACATCATAGCAAAGGTAGCTGTAGCACTTGACACCTACAATAGTTTCAGTTAAGGAGGTGTTCTCATTGCCAAAGCATAATTTTTTAACATGCACAAATAAAAAGAATTAGGGTGGAGTGTACCTGGGGTGGGATGCCGAGCTCCAAGAACAGCGGTCCCATGATGAACCCTCCTCCAAGACCTAGTAGACCACCGACAACCCCTGCGGTGATACCAAACAGGCTGTATATGCAGAGCTGATGAAATTTCAGGGTAGTTTGTTCACTGCCTTTCGATGACAGCACCCTTTTCCCGCTCATCAGGCCCAGTGCTTCATACATAGTCACTCCTACTGACACCGGAACCTACATCCAACCAACAGAAAGATTTAGCATGCCTTGCTTGCTAAATGGTGTCTGGACAATATTCTTACCATTGTCATCCATATTTTGTATGCTAAGAACATAATTCAGCAAAAGTATTAAGAAAGGAAAAACCTAGAAAATCAGTCCATATAGGATCAATAAAAACAGCTTAAGATCATACAGTAATTAGCAGGAAAAATAAGTTGAAGTAATTCATAAACCTAGGGACAAGGAAATATTTCAAATCTCTAAGTTAGAGTAGTTCTGATTTCTCAAGGAGCATCAAAAAATGAAAAACGTGTGAGGTAATTCATATATCTGATGACATGTAAAGATTATAAATTTGTTAGTTTCAGTTGGTAATTCATAATCTAATGATAAATCTGTAAATCTCAGTAGTTTTCAGATGGTCAAGAAAAACATGTCAACATGGATTTTTTGTATTTCAGAGTGACAATGGTGCAGCAATTTAAATACCTGTAGAAAGTTCAAGACCCAGTACCATGTGGAACAAGTAGGAGCGTAGTTCTGAAAATATGAGAAAATAAACAACATAAGTAGTAAGATTTTATTGTGGATGTTAGTGCTGATGAGGTAACTTCAAACAAATTTCAAGTATAATAGTTTCAAGCAACATAGTAATATAAAATTGTATCTGTATCTTTTCCTTATGAAATGAGAAACTAGGACCTTCCCTACTGTATTTCGAACAGGCGACATAATGACATTAAATGTATAGTATCAAATTGATTGATATTGCTTTTTTATTAGGATGATCCTAAAGAACAAACTTCTTCTCGCATGTCTTCTATTGTGAGATGACATGAAGAATAAAATAGGTCACCATTATCCTGCGTTTTTAAAGAACAAAAAATGAAGGATGCTTGGCTACAAAAAGGAAAAAAGAAAATCAGAGGAAAAAAATAGCATGTCCCAGACAAATACATGCAGTCACAAACCAAAATGCTAACAAGTTGAAATTAGATGGGGCTGACATTTATATTACGATTTTCATTTGTAGTATTGTGTTGAAATCCTCACCTTTGTGACCTGAAGCACAAGAAATGCTATCCACACAAACGCAAGAAGACCAAATTCCTTCCAGTATATGTTCTTCATAAGTGATGCCTAAAATATTGGAGAATCTCTAGGTTAAAATTAAAAATAGGATGGTTTCCATGGATGCAGGGGCTTATATATATTATTATCAGATGTTACCGCTTCATCTGACGGGATTTTTGCACCAGCTGGGGCACCTGGTCCTGTAGGAAGTGGTGCATACTCCGGTTCCTCACCTGAAAGGTTGGAAAAGATAAGCAATAGTCTCTGCATTTTATGACAGATGCGCACTGCTCTGTTTTCTAGGTTTTCCTTTGTTAGCAACGCTCTGTTTTCTATTTCACTTACTGGCTTGCTCCAACCGTTTTGCAGCCTCCTGGAAGAAATGAAAACAGTCACAATGGTATCACTATTCATAAAGATGTGAGGTAATTGCAAAAGATTACCCTCTGGATTATAGTTTCTTTCTTCCATGTCTCGACGCCCTTCAGAAAAGCTTTAGTTGATGTGCCTATCGTTTAATTTGGAGATGCAAACTAATATCATGCATGAGCAATTAGATAAGAAATTGTTGCTGTGTTGGGATGAATTGAGCACCTAGGAAAAGGATTATCAGGAGGACTGTGACCAGCCAGTCAGGGAATATAACATTGAAAATAACACCGATGCTGATCCCGAGCATTAGCATAGGCTGGATGAGCAGGGCTAGGTCATAGTCGATCACCGGCATGTCCAAAGTTGGATGTTTCAGCTTGAGGTTGTAGTACACAGTTGAGACAGCAGCACCCATGATCATACCTGTCCAAAAGATTACAACATCTCAGTCAAACTAATCAAACAAACAGATAATCTGCATATAACATTTTTACATTGTCCTAACATATACTTTTTTTTCCAAGAGTCACATAGCAAGTCTGCTACAGATTTTTCTTTTGAGTAATAAGAATGCCAACATACATAATACAAACCGACAGTCTAAGCAAAAATGAATTTCCAAGGAACTGGAATATAAACTTAGAGAAGAAAATCCTTAAAATAATTAGTGAAGCAACCAGAAAATCAATATACGAGTCAAAAACAACATGCGAGAAATGAGGTTACATCATATACATGCACAGAACTAAGTATACAATTTAGAATACAATTTTTTTTTAAAAAAATGTAGAATACAACTAAGACCGTACCACAGGGACATCGTGCAACTGATCTTCATATTTTATATTTGTGTATTAATATTTTAGTAATAGTTGTACAACCTTTTCTTCTTTTCAACTTCCCTTTTTTTGATGGAAGCGAGTAGATGCAGACTTTGCTTGTAAAAAAGTACAAGCCAGGCAAAGGCAAAAAGATGCAATCCATATGCACATGAATCTATTACTGGGAAGCAGCAACATCCACAAGAACCTGCCTGGCATATGAGTAGAACTGAAGAAATCAACTATCACTTTTAGGACATCGAACTATTCCAATCCCTTGCTAAAAAAACAACTATTCCAAACTCCCATTTACCATACTCTCACTTTCCAAAGGCATGTCACAACAGCATCAAGACAAGCAAGATAACCAGAAAAAGACGCGAAGCAATGCACGCATTAATCAATCATTAGAGCACAACCATACTAAATAAGCTTGAGAAACAAAATCGCAGGGACTCCATGAGCTTTCAGAGCATGCACACAATAGGAAAACTACAAAGGATGGAGCTAGATCCTCACACTTGGATATCGCAGTTGATGACTTTGGATCAAACCCCACGATCAATGTCAGCATCGGCACAAAGATCCCGCCGCCACCAACGCCGCCAACGCTCCCGAATGCCGCGCCGAAGAATCCGATCAGCGACCCCAGCACAATTTGCCATCCGAATTCCATTGGCTATAGTCAACATCCACCAGAACAAATTCACGAAATTAACAGAACACGTCTATTAACATTATAAAACCTACTTAAAAAAAGTACAAGTCCAAAAACTATAGTCTTAAAAGTTCTAAATGCATGGGCAAGCCCAATCCACCATAACCAACTAAATTAGCAGAGTTCAGTTCAGTCATGCATAACTTTACACTGAATTTTCAGGTTATCCACAAAACTTAGCAAACAAATCCCGGTAAAATAAACAAAAAACGCACAAATGTACGGTAGTCAATCTCCTGATTAGAAAAACAGTTCATGGCAAAGTGAACTAGAAAGTAGAAACTGAACACTCATAAACAAATGCTCCAAAAGATGCAGTCTGTCTGTATTACCGGCCAAACGTGATGGTACGAGTTGCCTTCACTCTGCCACAAGAAATTGGCAACCTTCCGCAGGAGGTCCATCTCCTCCGGCGTCGCCACCGCGGCGCCGGCCACCGACAGCCCCCGGTCGGCGGCGACGGCGGCTGCCGCGTACGCGACGGCGAGCGCTGCAATGGCATGCCATATCCTCCTCCCCATTTTTCAGCCCCGGAGAAGGCAGTTAGCACCGCGCCGCTCTGCCACCCCAAAGGTACAAAAAGAAAATGTCAGAATGATTCAAAGCTGCGCCTTTTCTTGGCGCGAGAGCCTCAGAAATCACGGAATTGAACGCTTTCTTACGGTTTCGGATTGGGGAAACGTACAAAGGCCGTGACTTTTTGGGTTCCTGATGGTTCTCTCGGAATCTTGGCGTGCACAGGACGGGAAAAACCGCTGAAAATGCGGTTTCGGTGGTTCGGATTGGGAAGGAAAGCGGAAGAGATCTTCAGGAACTGGATGCAATACAAGGGCAATGGGAGAAACCGTGGATGTGGCTGTGGAGGAGAGAGACAAGAAGAAGAAGAGGAAGAGGAAGAGGAAGAAGCAGAGGAACGTGTGAAGGGAAGCCGAAGAGCTCGGTGCCAAATTTAGAAGAGGGGGACGTTTTCGCATATGGTCCCTAGACAATAGAAATATTATAATTCAGGCAGTTGAGATTTGCAGAAACCGTGATCCAGGTCACAATGTCACGTAGAATTATTTTTAAGTTTATTTGAATTGAATTCTGAATCGTATAGTTTAGCACGGCGCAGAATTTTTTGAATTATTTGATAAGAAAACAAATCGGTATCGCTTTAAACACGGTGC
Source organism: Olyra latifolia (assembly GCA_036346145.1). Taxonomy (NCBI): domain Eukaryota; kingdom Viridiplantae; phylum Streptophyta; class Magnoliopsida; order Poales; family Poaceae; genus Olyra; species Olyra latifolia. The sequence goes on along the minus strand of CM070531.1, from coordinate 18,031,342 downwards.
TGATGCTTATTTCTTCATCCACGTAGCAATGTTGGGTCTCGTGGTGGCAGAGGCGACCCCACCAAAAAGAGCAAGCTTTTTTTTTTCGGCATGGTGTCTCTTGAAAAGGTTCAGTGAAACACGTTAGTAACTTGATGAGGGACCTTAGTGAATTATTTGTAAGGTTAATGGATCATGAACTATAATGTTTCAAGTTACATTTCAAGAAAATGGACTTTGAAAATCCTGCAGAAATGGACTTTAAAAAATTGCAGCTTTGCGCATGTTTCAAGTTACATAGTTTATGAAATATCGAGCTAGGTAAATCATGAACTTTCAGCACTCAAAAAGTCCACAGATATCTTGAAATTTCCACCGTCAGAATTCATTGAAATGATGGAGGTATTTGTATAACAAAAAGAACTTTCTACATCTTAAGAAAGCACAAAAATACAAGAAATACTTCTGATGGAAAGTACCTACATTAAAATGTCAAAGAACGACACCGTTTTAGCATGCTTTCAAGCTGCACAATTCATGAAAACCACTGGTGAATTGCAAGTTTTCATGCTGTCGAAATAAACAGGCAAAAAAGAAATTCAGCTGCCGATCTTTCAGATACCTTTTTATCTTTCTTTTTTGAGACGTTCTTCTAGCATCTACTCTAGTGGAGAATCTGGCAGCACTACGCTCGGACCCTCGCATAAAGAATAAAAGCTTTTAGCACTGTTCTTCACAGGGACAATGTCAGCATGGCTTTTGTCACCCGTCACCCGTGGGAGGCTGTTTTTATCCTTTCCTACGCTTTTGTCATCCTTGTCTGGTATTTCTGAAAAATGGCAGCTCATGCCACCAAATAATGCAGATAGAATCTTGAACTCAGTCTTTTAAACTGGAGAGTTATGTCGCAAATTGAGAAAGTGTACAAACTGCGATGTTTAATTTTGTCTATCATTTATGTGTTGCCGTAAACGAGCTAAGCAATTATTACATTGACTTTGCTGGATTTTTTTTTTTAAATGAAGGATAGGGAGCAACTAAGGGCAAGTTGACTGATAATAAAATAAGTATCAGTCGATTATTAATAAAATTACACTATAACTATACTAAAATTGCACAGTATAAATAAGTGCAAATTTAGTTTTACCAGTGTGCAATTTTAGGTTGACTGAAACAAACATGATGGCTTGAAACATAGGAAAAGAAAAATATGTAAACACGTGTATTCGACAGATTTATGTATCAACAAATCATAGAAATCAACGAATAAAACTGATGATTGATAAGTAGTAATTTTGATACTAAAATAACACCATTGTAAGCTGTGTAATTTTAGTCTTACTAGAGTGCAATTTTAAATTGACTGATAGTTAAGAAAATTCCAGTTGCCTGAGAATTAGCAATTCTGTTTTATTAAAGCAGGAGAACTGTACACTGTACAAAAAAATAGGGAGGAGGGTTTTAATTGGCGGTACTCAATATTTACAATAACAGCTATGCTCCTGAGGGACGAGAAAGAATTTTCTTTGGTCCTATCTATAAGTTGTCGCTCGCGGGTTGAGAGGGTATTATTGGAAGATACACCTATTCTGTTCCTTTTAATTAGACGTCCCAAATCATGTACACTTTGATGGGTAAGTTAGATATCGCATGTTCTATGCGATGGAAAGGAAGAATAATGAAGTGATCGAACTGCACGGAGTAGAATTGCACCAGATCTTGGCAAAGGAAAACTTAATTTGGCACCGGTGAGGAGAGAGATACTTCCTTCCGATGTGTCTCCTACAATCTCGAGATCTCCATCGCTCGCCGCCCCGCCGCTCATCACAGCTTGGACGGCTCCCACGTTACAAGAGATCGACAAGATTGCGAGGCTGGAACCCACACGGCCACACCTCATAGTTTTGTCTCTGTTCCGTGCTTCTGTGGTCCGTCGGGCCCTGCTACTCCTGCCAATATGTAGCTTTGTCAAATTCTGTAGGGCGTGTGGTCACTGTGGAGTCGGGATGCGATATCAAGGGCTTGTGCACAGGGACTTCCATTAAATTTTGTCAGATTTAGCAAAAAGAAAATAGAGGAAAATAAATAGCTACAGAACGATATTAGCGTGTTTGGTTCGCAGCTTTGCCCGGGACTGGCTTGAAGCATGTAGCAGAAGCGGTGTTGGTTAGAGCATCTGGAGCAGTACTCTATAATACTGTAGCTCGGGATAGAGTAGCTGGTGCAGGGAAGAAATCTTTTAGAGTGTAGTGTAAAATGTGAAGAAAATTTAGAGTATTGGATAGAGGGAGTAGTGAATAGTGTTATAGAGTGAGAGGATAGAGTAGCTGCTAAAGTTGCTCTTAGCCAGCGCCTGGGCTTGGCCGACGCCATGCAAATTCACTCATGCAGCTAGGCCGTGCGAAAACGAGGATTTTGGTTGTTTCCCATGAGCCTGGCTCGCATGGGTCACACGCATGGGGGTGGTCCCACCTATCAACTAGTGTTTAATCCATCCCATTCATTCTTATGCAAACAACCAAACATCTTCTCACAGTCAGTTTCATCTCATTCAATCAATCAAACATCATCCCATGTATCCGTTCAGCCTGTCTCCCACCAGTCTGGCTGAGGTCACACATCCTGACTAAGCTGAGAAGGTAAGCAAACAGCCCATATATGTTCTAACCGTGCAAGGCGAAACTCCATAATATCATCCCGCAAGTATCACATAGAACTATGCATTATGAAACCTGTAATATTCGATGATATTTGCCATACCATTTCAGCGGTACAGTGTTCTATAATATTTTGGCTGTCGTAACGGTACAAATGTGGATCGATATCAAACCTAGGCAGCTTCATTGCATTGAGCCAAAAATATTTTGAGGAAGCAACATCGTCCATTGATTGCACTCTTGCAGTGTCCAAAACAGAATGGCAGAAATCCGATTTGAGCCTCTAAAAATAACAACAAATTAAAAAGATCCTTATATATTTGAGATTTCTCAGCCACGCACTGCATGCCAGTAACAGGATAGCGCCAGCGTGGGGTGCACAGCCCGAGCTGAATGCCGCCAAGATCCATCGGCAGGTGATAAGGAAGCAACTGAGACAAGATTGCTGGACTGGTCCATGTGAGATTCTCTCAACAATCGCCCAGACACCAAATTACATGTGAAACAAGAAGGATCTCGTTGGATGGACGGTCCAGATGCAGCGTCAGTGCTAAAGGAGACTGCAGAGTTTTCTCTTAGACCATCTATAAAGGAGTCCCTTCTCCATTTTCGTTCCCATCACGAAGGGTATCTCGTTCCTTTCACGCTCCAATAGATTTCATTCACCGTTTCTTTTTGGAAGGATTCTCTTTTCCATTATCTTTATAAAATGATTCTCTTCTTCCTCTGTATTATTGTCTTTAAAGAGATACTGTTGGAGATAGTGGAAAATGAAGGAAAAGAATATGAGGAATGAAATGAAAAAGGAATGGAACGAAAGAAAAATGGTCGAAAATGGTGTTAGGCTTAAGAGTCTTCCGAGTTCAGCGAGGGAGAGTAATCCTCACCTACATGCTCCTCGGTCTCACGCAAAATATCGATGATCCCAAAGTGAGGCCCTGGATCTGCATGGAGTAAACACCACATGCTACACGTGAGTGAGAGAAAGCTGTAGTGAAGCAACAACTAGGAGCAAGCATTTCAGACAAACTCTGACAAATGAGACTCGTGTTTCTATCAGGATTCAGGCTCAGCTTCTCCTTTTCCAGCCGTTTCTCAGGCTCGAGTTCCTTCACACCTCTTGCAGAGCATCATGAATGCATGTGGAGTTCATTCAATGTGAGAGCTCAGCAACCTTCCAACCAGAGGGTAGTACAATACTTTCAATGACAACTGGGGCAAAAAATAAAAAAGACAACTGGAGCATGGCGATGCGCGGTGAGCCACGTAGGAAAAAAAAAAAACTTGCTCCAGAGATTAGAGAAGATTATGGCCCCTGCAGAAGGACAAAAGAACGAGTCATGACCATGCTGGCAAGATGACATGCTGAATAGTAATCGGAAACCCTGCAGATAATTAAGATAATCCATACATGCTCAGCACTGTCTGAATTATAGGATTTCAAACGATAGAAATATGAAAAAATGCACAGCATTCTGTTGACCCAGAGCTCCTGGATCCTTATCTCCAGCACAAGCAAAAGCTCAATCGTCTCAGCTTTCTTGGACAGAGACATGCGCTTCATGTACCAAAGGGTGCACAAGCTCGTGATCTGACATTTCATTATTCAGACACATACTACAAGTATCCCATGCAACAACTACGCAGCAGCACGCACAATAACACGGTCGTTTGATCTGTCTGAAACGAAGCTCAGATCTGCAGCCGCTAAGTCCCCGGTGAATCATGCAGCCGCGACCAAAATTGCAGGCTGCCATGGAACAGCACATGCTCATTAGTTGTTAACTCTTTTCAAGTTGATGACTGAGATGACAGACAAGTGGAATGTCGCAAGAGTCACTCCGGCAAAATGGAGCATGGCTGGTAGATCCAATGTCTGTCGCTGGTAGTACGTACCTCCTGTAGGGTCAACTTATGACTGCCATTAGCGTAATAATCACATGCAGTGTAGAGTTAATTTTTCAGGATGCAGCAGAATCATTAATCAAGCCTGGTCTGAGTGCATCATGCCTCTTCTTTGGACAAAGTTCCATGCATGTACGCCACTTGGAGTCGTCCCAATCCAAGATTTGGCATAAAAAAAATTTTATGCATGTCACCGAGTTTCTTCTTTCTACCGCTCCGTGCCACTTCTGTCGCTGTACTGCGAATTCACTGTTAGGTCACAGTACAAAAACATAGGATTGCCGCCCCCCCCCCCCCCCCTCCTTTTTAAAAATTTGACATGTGCTAGTTTTAAAAAGCCTAAATATTGATATTTTTCTTTCCTGCCCTTATTTACTACACAGTTTTTTGCCATACATTTATTTGCAACATCCTCACAAATTATTTTATTTTATATTTCCAATATATTCATAACATGGGTAGCATGATCATTTCCTTATGTATTTCTCTTGACTTTACTGTCTCTTTAATCTATTGTGCTCACCCTTAATAAGCCTTATAATTTGAAACTGAAGAGTAACAGCTAACAACCTCTCACATCCTCAAAGCTCAAAATTTAAATTAAATTCAAAATCAAAATTTCAACTTAATTTATTTTGAAAATTTAAAATTTTATTCTACATTTGTTGACGGATCACACCGCAACAAGTATTTTCGGGGGGTGTTCCTCCTCCGATCGGCACGACTGCCGAGACAGCGTGCAATGCGGCGGAGGAACCACCTCTCAGGGAACAAACACATAGCCTAGAGTCGAGAAATCACTTTATCTTTCTTCTCAAATGTTTTTGGGGTTCGAATCCCTTACGCTTACATAGGCTCCTCTATTTGTAGGGGAATCATTTACATCGAGCGGACCGAAAGGCCTATAAAGATCCACTGGACTAGGATCTACTTGATCTTTTGCCCTAAAATGACTGTGCTACCCCTATACAACAACTAAAGCAAGGGTAACATTATAAAGAGGAACTCCCCTAGAGACTCTTGGATGTAGATACCCTTGTACTGTTGCGCTAAAGCACGGGAATTCTTGTAAATTTCTCGCATTGGCGGTTACAGCCTGCCTCCTGCTAGATGGATTCAATGATGCTCGTTGTGATAAACGGGTGTGTCCCCTAGTACTGTCCTGTTCCCTAGGCCTCTTTAGTCTCGTAGATGGTCCCTTTCTCGAAGCGCTGCACCTTCCGGTGTCCTAGTCTGATCTGTATTTGGTGCCCGACTCCCTCGATCTCGCTCAGGGAATACCTTCGCGTAGCTTCGAGCGAAGTTCGTTCATTGCCCTCTTGCTCCGTAGAGCGTACTAGGCTACGTCATTGTTTCGCCCTCTGCTCAGGGCACAATTAATTTGCTTCGCCTGTGGTACTCAAGTCGCAGGGGTGGGTATATCTTCCCAATAACAGGAGCCCCTCATGGTCAGGGGTCTACTTCGTCATGCTCCAGGCCATGTCTTGTGCGCTTTATGTCTGCCCCACTTCGACATGATGAACAGGAAAAGCAAATAATTGGTGGAATGAGCCATCACATCTATCTTTATGTTTTTCTTTATGTATAGGCTTGGTTGCTTCGCTTTGTCACTGTGTATTTATTTTTGGAAAGGTGACAACGCTTGAGCTCCTTTGGCCATAGTGGGTTACATGTGTCTCCCTTAGGGCGCTGCTCATTTAGCGTACATAGGCGATTTTGCTGGTGCATTTAATTGTTGTGAACCGTCATGTCAATGCGCTCGACTGCATGTCTATCAGGCAGATCCTGCTAAGGGGGATACATGTCTTCATCACATCCTTCATCTTCGGTGGCATCTTGTTCTTGAAATTTTTTTTCCAGGGCTTCTAGTGTCGATTCCCCATGGATGGCGCCATTGTTGACGGTTCACACCGCAACAAGTATTTTCGACAATGTTCCTCCAGTCAGCACGATTGGCTAGATAGCATGCAATGCGGTGGAGGAACCACCTCTCAAGGAACAAATACTTAGGCCCTGTTTGGCACAGCTCCAGCTCCACCAAATTGGTGGAGTTGGTGGAGCACCCTATTCCTATCTCCATAAATTCATGGAGCTGGAGTTGTGGGTACATTGAGGATATTTAGGTGAGTCATCTTATTTATATTTTAAACTAAAAATATAAACTTAAGTCACTTTATTTTAACCTGCAAACTCTAGCTCTGAGGTGGAGCTGGGAGTTGGAGCTGTGCCAAATAGGGCCTTAGTCTGGACTCGAGGAATCACTTTATCTTTTTTCTCAATTGTTTTTAGGGGTACGAATCCCTTACGCTTATACAGGCTCCTCTATTTACAGAAGAACCGTTTACATCGGGCGGACCGAAATGGCCATATAGATCAACTAGACAAGGTCTACTTGGTATTTTGCCCTAAAAAGATTGTGCTACCCTTATACAACAACTAAAGGAGGGGCGACGTTGTAAAGAGGAACTTCCCTAGAAACTCTTGCATCGAGATACCCTTGCACCGTCGCGCTAAAGCATGGTGTTGACGTGAAAAACTGACTTTGGCGCCAACGCACGTGGGCTTAGGAAGTAGAATTTCCGATAGCACCAGCAGCAAGGTCCAAGGCGTGCCAGCCGATTTGATCCTGCAATCGGCAAGAGAACTTAATCAGCTTTTGCCTAGCCAATTAGATCCGTAATGTGAAGAATCTACAACACATGGAAATAGATTTGAGCAAGGTAACAGGCAACAAAACTATCAGCTTGAATAAGATTTAAACCAGTAGTCTCAAAGGGTAAACAGTCCATCCCTAAGCCGATGAAATCAAGTAAGCAGCAGAAAGGGGATAAACAAACTATCAACTAGCCGATAGTATCATCTAGTTGGTAGACCGAAGGGTAAACAGACTACCGACGAATAGCAAAGCTATGAGCCAATAGAACGAGGGTAAACAATCTGCTGCCAACGAATGTGTTGATCAGCAGAAAGAGGGGTGAAACCTAACCCTTGGTTGAAACGGTGATGTACAGCAATATCAACCAAGGTAGTGTTTCGGCCAAAAGCCGATGCAAACTCGTAGATCGAACTTAATCAAGACAGTACTTACTTACAAAAAGTACCGGGTTGTATCTCGAAGCCGATCGAAAGGCAATGCGCAACAAGTCGATCGAAATCTAAATACGACGAAAACTACTACTAATGTGACGAAAAGTAAAGAATAGGTAAAAAAGTATATATGTTGAATTGATGTCTGTCCCTCATACGCGCCCTCGATGGCAAACTATTTATAATGACCCTTTAACTCGACTCCAACTAGGATTCTTGACTCGTGACCGATACAAACTTGATTTTATCTTCTATATCCAACTAACTCTTCCTAATATACTAGAGTCCTAGTCGACTCGAACTTAGTTTCCATACATATCTTGTTAGCCGATCCGGACTATTCCATGTTTATATTTTAGCCGACTTGGGCCGTCGTAGCGCTTGTTCAGCCTGTTTTCTTCAAAGTCTAAGCCGATTTTCATCCCATCGGCTTTTGCCAAATTCTGATGTTAACACATGGGCATTCTTGTAAATTTCCCACTCCGGTGGTTACAGTCTGCATCCCGCTAGAAGGAGCCAACGATGCGCGTTCTGAAAACGGGCGAGTCCCCAAGTACCATCCTGTTCTGTAGGCCTCTTTAGTCGTGTAGATGGTCCCTTTCTCATAGCAATGCACCTTCTGGTGTCCTAGTCTAAACTGCATTTGGCCCCCGGCTCCCTCGATCTCGCTTGGGCAATACCTTCATGCAACTTCGAGCAAAGTTCGTTCGCTGCCCTCTCTCCCCGCAAGAGCGTACGAGGTTGCGTCATTGTTTCGCCCGCCGCTCAAGGCACAATTGATTTGCTTCGCCTGTTGTTCTCAAGTCGCAGGGGGTGGATATATCTTCCCTACAACAACATTTAAGAGACTCTTCAAACTTCTCCAAACTCACTAATTTTTTTCTTTCTTTCCTCTTTTTTCTTTCTTTCTTTTTCCAGCCTTGGGCCTCCTTTTTCTTTCTTTTCTTGTTCCCAGCCATAGCATTGGGTCTCCTTTTTCATTCTTTCCTTTTTCCCAGCTGTGGCCCTTCCCGTCTCCTCCTTGATGGGCCGAGCCAGCAGCCAGGCTCATTCCCCATGCTCATTAAGGCTCTGTTTCTTTCGGCGGTTTCTAGCGGTTGGCGGTTTTACTGTAGCAAATTTATAAGTCTTTGAAAATACGTTTAAATGAGCCTAAAAAATAATCTTAAAAAAATTACTGTAGCGAACCGCCGGCCGCTGGCGGTCCGCGAAAAGGAACGGGGCCTAACCCGTTGATCCTCCTCCCTTCTCCTGTGTGCACGCACATACGGTGCTCCTTCTCAGTTCATCTCTATCCTCTCCCTTCTCCTCTCAAATCCAAAACGATCCCATCTAATTCCATCTGAACCCATCGTTAAAATTGTATCTACAACTCCTCCCCTACATAATCAACTCATCTCAGCGAGTTTAGTCTCCCCAATTACCGTCTTAATCCCTCTCAACCCATCCCCAATTCAATCTGTTATGCCAAGCACGCCAAGTCAAGTTTGACGCTCGTTGTCCTCTGTTCATCGTCGTCCTGGTGGTGGTGGAGGTCAGGAGAAGCCGGAGGAGCTTGTAGTCGAGCCTCAGGCATATCGGAGGTCGCTTGCTTTATTTGGAAATGGACTCGATATACCATCTATATTCTAGAGAGTATAGGGTAGCGAGGGGGGCTAGGTCTTTCTTTGCAAGAGTTTCTTGAGGGACCGTTATAGTTACGGCCGCCGTTCACCGGAGCTTTGGTCACTGGCTTCCCTATTATTAGTTCACCAACTTCTTTAACCTTCCAGCACTAGGCAGGCGTCAGCTCGTTGTCGCTGTCACCCGCATCAAAGCCGAGGAGGAAGAAGTCATCGTCTTCACTACTGAATGCAATCCACTGCCGTCGACATCGTTGCCCCGTTGCATCGATCCAAGGTAATGTCCGTCATTGCCATACTTCTCATCTTCCTCCTCACTGCATCGTGTCGCCTGACGCCACTGGCCACCGCGACGCCCTAGTGCCGCCATCCGCAGCTGCAACAGGTACGGGCGCTACCCCTGCCCTTGCTCCCGCCGCTGTTGCACCATACCAACTAGTTGAGCCCGAGCGCAGCCCTCAGCTGCTAGACCCGTACTGCCATGTCGCCGTTGCTTCACTGGGCACGGCTTACCGTAGCGTGCCATGGTGGGTCGCCGCCGAGCTCCACCGACGGGAGCCGCCCTACTCGCTACTTTGCTAGAGCCCTAGGCATCCGCCCTTTTCTCTCCGCGCCACCATGACCGCATCGTGCCCTAGCACTGGTCGAGCCCGGCCATACGCCTCCCTAGCACGCGACGCTGCCATTGGACTCCACAGGAGCCATGCCGCCATGGCCACTCGCGCCGTCCCACGCCGGTGTCAAATGCCGCCACAGCTGCCTCTGCCCCAGGCCACCTCCACCCTCACCCTGCTCCCTCCGTGCACCTCCTCCTCCTCCTTGCCATGCCACGCCATAGATCACTACCGCCGTCGCCCGCCGCCGCTTGCCGAATGCTACCATCGCCCGCTGGAGCTGCCACCTTCCCTTTTTCTCAATTTTTCTCTCTCAGATAGAAGTGGCCAATTGGGCCAACCCAAGTAGGATGAACTGGCCGGCCAAGACTGCTCACAAACAAGCCACCTGGTTCGCTCAACCGAACCGACCAGCAGAGACCTCACGGCCGCCTTGCCGATTCGGTTCAGATAGTGGTGGCTCGGCCGGTTTGGCTTTGTAATCAGAGCCCACTATTTAATTAAATTTATAAATTTATATGTTTATTTCCTTATGATATATAATTTATTTCTTCGTTTTATAACACATATTTATTAAATATAATTATTTTCTTATTTTTTATATATTATTTTTATGCTAAAATAGGTTGGCCCGCTTGTAACTGGGCTGGCCCGATTCGGTCCGATTACTATGGGAACTAGGTTGGCCCTCTCTCTTATTCCCTCTCTGCAGCTGGCTTGTAGCTACTTCTAATTTCTAGAATTTTTGAATGAATAGTGTTCGTTCACTATTTCGCTGTAAATTCATTCTAACTCCAAATCTGGTGATTCCAGCTCTTGTGAATTCATAAAATTCACATCTACCCATAGTAATTTCTCTGTAATTTTTATATTTATATTATTTTTTCTACTATTTATCGTTTGTCTCGATTTGCGTGAGGTAGATTACGTCTTTGCTGCGGAAGCCGTTGTTGACGTTCCAAGAGATCAACCAGTTCAAGACCAAGGCAAGTCTTGAACATAGACTCTCAATTTTCTAGGTTTTTCCAAAACATGCTATGTTTAATAGCTGTGCGATATTTAAATCTAGATGTTCTAATTGCATGTTATATGTTCGTAATATGCAACCACTATCTGGGATTCACTATTGGGTTATTATTACCATGTATTCCCTACTGTTTTTATGTTTAATGGCTTAGCAATGCTTAGTTGGGAGATCGCAGAGTGGTTTCGACTCTTGGTATAATGAATTTGGAGCATTGGATCATGTGGGAGATGGTGGGAATGGTCATTCTATAAATTAAAATCAACCAACTAATAATTGGGATTGAGAGTGGATAATTGGGATTGAGAGTGGATGGTTTGTAAGGTGGGTGTATTCTTGCACAAGATTTGGGTTGGTGTTGGATGCCGCTCCAAGAATAAGGACCGATTAGTATGATTACTCAATAGAGCATTTTTTTCTTGAGACCGCAAGCCTGTTATGGAACATGGCTTAGCCTAGAGGTAGAATAATGTCTATATTGTCACCTCCACGAACCGTGGTGGGATCCTGTGGGATCAGCATTAACGGTGTCGTGCCCGGGCGTAGGGGTATTCCGGTTAGTTCACGACATGGCAAGACCAAGATTAGTCTTCTAAAGGGTTTTGTTATGATGCTCTCTGATGGGAGGGTATCATATCTTGCGGATAAAACGCACAATCTCTAAAAAGTAAAACCATTCGAATGGCCACACCCAATGTTAAGAGCAGATAAAGTGGGTTTCATAGTGTAGCATCACATATCCTTAATTTGACCTGGATAAGGTTGATCCGGCCGCATGCCGTCGCTAGATGAGTTAATGAGATTAGTGTTATGAGATCGAGCATTTGAGATCGTGAGTTTATAATTTGAGAATATGAGAATTGAGGCTGTGAGGTTGAGAACTGAGTTAATTTATGCTAATGTTTAATTTGATTATGAGAATCTGCTATTTATTGATTTATGTTTCTTAAATGTTTTTCAACTATCAGCAAAATGGTTTTATGCAAATAAACCATAACCCTCCTAGGATGAGCTTTAACGTTGTCCTTCCTACGGGAGAATCTGCTAGTATGAAACATACTAACCACGACTTTTATTCGAAGCTGCTTGTTCCATGAGCAGGTCAGAAATTCAAGGATGCACGGAGTACATTGCTATTTCCCCAAGGATGATCTAGACTACTAGAACTTCCCCAGTTAGACAATGAATGGAAAATAAATATGTATTAGTCGCCTTTTCCTTATTTCCTTATTGGGTCTTTATCTATCCTTTTCATTAGATTGCTGAATGGTTTGTAATCAGTTTTTGCTAAGATTTGGCTTATGACCGATGCTATGTATATCTTGCGATGTAGAGGCCAGAATTTATTTCCATTATCTAAAAAATAAAGAAATTATCAGATTCTGCGGTGGTATACCGAAAATTGTCTCAATTGTAATCCCTACGGAGGAATGCTGCCCAGGACGTTCATACGAAGATATGCCAGACAAGCTCATCAAGTGGTGAGCGTAAATCGGAACAAATAGCAGAGCCATCTTTCAGTTTGCCCACACCACATCAGACAAACCTTCATGAGAAAGATGGCTGAAGCATACAACAAATTCCATGCAATTTCCATCACGAGCTGTGACAATACTATCCACAATGACTGTGACACCCTAAAAACTATTCTCCTAAAATTTTTTCAAATCCTAAAGCAATTAGAAACTAACCCTACATACATCGCGGATTGGCCTAGCCCAATCCCAGCCCAACCTGAGCTCATCCCTAACCCTCCCTATATAAATCCTAATCCTACCCTAATCACCTCCAAAACCGATCTAAACTTGCTGTTGTGCTACCGTCGCCTTGCCTTCGTCGTCGTCGTCCTACCTTCGTCGTCGTCGCACCTTCCGGAGCCGCAATTGTCAAGGTAGCCGTCACATACCCAAATTTTAAATTTTTGGCATAAAATTTTTTCGCAAAAAGTCATAATTTTATCTTCGTAATCATTCTCAATTTTTAAGAATTTTCTAAACTAAACTCCTATTTATTCCCTAAAAAAACCCTATTCCTATTAATTAATCTCATAAAAATAAATAAATAAACAAATTATATTTCATATTTGGATTCTACTAATTTTTCTGGATTTTTAGAGATTTATTTCATAGTTTTCTAAGTCCCCTATAGCTCTACATGAATTTTCAAAGCCATAATTAAATTCTGAAAAATCTTTTCCTTTTAAACTTAGAACCTTCCTTTTTAGGAAAACCCCGGAGTACGCTTTCCCTTTTAGGAAATACGCCTCTACTTAAGTCCATCCCAGCCGAACGGCTCACTGACCATCGGGCCCCAGATGTCAGCTATAGCAACTAATCCAACGGCGCCCACTGAATTACCTTCAATCCGATGGCACCCCTAGTTTCTTCCACCTCACTATTCTTATCCGCCTCCGACGGCTAGCAAATCGCTCGCCACCACCTTGCGCCGCCGCCACCGCCATAAGTTGCAATTTCGTGTCCGCTACTGCTTGTAAGACTGTCTCCAACGGATTCCCTTCACGGGCGGGATTCCCGTCGCGAAAGGAATCCCGTTCCCTTCGCGGCTCTTAACAGATTCCCTTCGTTGTTCCCTTCCGAAAGGGATTCTCTTTTACATACCCTTCAGGAAGGGATTCTCTCTCCTTTCCCTATATCATTCCCTTCGAATGGATGCTGTTGGAGATGGTGAAAAATAAAGGGAATGAATATGGGGAAGGGAATGGGGAAGGGAAGGAAATGAAGGGAAAATGGTTGGAGATAGTCTAAGAGCTATAAAAGCCCCTCCCCGATGCCGCTATGGTTTAACACTCCTCTTCCACCCCTCTACTTCTCCTCTGCTACCCTAAGCCACCGTCACTACCATTGTCCTCTCCAATTCCCGTGACCTCCCTTCTTCCTACTCCGGTTCTCCTCTAGCCTCGACGCCCACATATAAAATTTCCCACTCCCAACAGTGAAGCTATCCTGGCCATCACCTAGCATTAACTCTCACCTGAATATCCTCACCGTCGCCGCCCCATTATCCCGCCGCCACCTCCTAGCCGTCCAGCCACCACAGACGATCCCAAGCGTCACTAAAACCTCCTAAAGTACACCTAGGCTCCCAATTTCATGATTCCACCGCCAATTGCTCGCTGCCGACCTTCCTTCCCCATCGTCGGTGACCTCCTCCGCCACTCCCTCCATTTTTCCTTTTCTCTCTCGCTGCCACCTCGGCCCCACATGTCAACAAGGTTGAGCCAGCCACGCACGCCCACTGCACATGGACCCCGCATGTCAGCCAGCCCGCCGGCGCACGCCCTCCTCTCTCTGTGCACCGGGCCCACCTTATCAGCCACACACGCAGCCAATTGGGTCGAGCCCAATACTATCAGCCCAGTAAGAATTAAAACCATTTTCTAGTTTCTATTTCTACTTGTACTGTTGAATTTATTTAAAATATCTAATCACTCTATAAATTCTACAAAAATTCTCAAAAATCTAAAATGAGATAAAGAATTTTATAAAAATATAAAATACCATATTTTTCTAATAAAATAACCTTAATAAATCCTTATTTGCTTTCTTTCTTACATACAAAAATATTCTAAAGATTTAATTAATTTCTAAAATACTAAAAAGTATTTGTTGAGAAAAGTACATGGCCCATGGAGATACGGCCCACTAACTTAACCCCGGCCCCACGAAAAGAACTCGCGAGCTTTGTGAGCTCACGTCCGAGCTTGGCAAGCTCGCGCCCGAGCTCCCCGCCCGGCTCGGTCACTCGTCCCCTCGATTCCGGCCCGGCTCGGACTCAAGGTAGATTGCGCCGCCACAAGACAGCATGTCATGGGTCCCCTGGTCACCATGAAGTTAAATGCGACCGCAGTACCAAGGCACACCTAACACAGGCCACTGACTAGTTGGTGGCAGGTCGCGTCAACGGTCAGCTTACCATCCGCCCCTATAGGGAAAGACACGTATTGCCGGGCTGCGATCCGAACGTTGATCCTGGCGGGATGAGAGAATACGCCCGAGTATCCGGTGGGCCTCGAGCGTCCGCCACGCCCCAACACGGCAAAACAGAAGAACACGGCTGGTAACCGAGGGACAACATGGTGCATCACAACGGACCAAGGTCAAGCCGCATTAGCCGGAGGCCGCCTATAAAAAGGGTGCACCTACCACAACCAACAACAAACGGGGAGTTACACAAGAACACTCACAGCACACGCACAGGAGGCAAGAAGGGGTAGAGTAGGAGCACTTGCACCCGTGTAGGAGCTCTAGTTCCAGGCAGTAGTTCTTCGCGTGCAGGTACGGTAGGAACACACGTAGTGCCTTGAGCACTTATTGTACTCGAGCTCGGGCTTCCGAAAGCTCGGCCTCACCCCTTGTACTCGTTTAAACTTGGCATTAAACGAAGACTGGACATAAGACTGTTATCCGACAGTGGAGGCCTGAACCAGGATAAAAATCCCTGAGTTGCAACAGTACTCTCACATCCCACACTAGACTTCCTTCCCTCGGGTCTCGCACCCCTACCTTCCCCTTGCTCATCGGCCTGCGGAGGCTCGCCTCCCAGTCGCGACAGCTGGCGCCCACTGTGGGGCCCGATTGCAGTCTTCTCCTCTCGATCAAGTCGAGGATGGCCTTGTTGTTGTACGATGACTACGAGGGCTTAGCCCTCAACTTTGACGACTGCGACGATCTCGACGACGTCGACGAGTCGTACGAAAGATGGCAAGCTGGTTTCCTCGCCGAAGCCCAGGCTGACGAGATGGAGGTAGAGGCATCGCCCTCCTCGGGAGCAATTGTTCATTTCAAAGATTGTTTCGGCCAGCGGCATTTCACGACTCACATCGTGAAACCTCATGGAGAGACTGGAGGCACCGCCACCACCAGTGCCGCAGCTGGACGGACCACGCACATTCGTGGTCCTGTCCGAAGAGGAGGATCGGTCCTGCGCACGCAACTGGTGCTCCGGCCCATCAGGGCAGGCAGCGGACCAAGGTGTGCCCATGATAGTTGAAGGTGCCGACGGCACCGTCTCCGTGGGTGATACCGGCATGTCGCCACTAGCGGGAGCCTGCCTCACGCCACGTCTTCGCGGCGTTAGGCGAAAGCACTCTGCACCAGACGCGCGCTGACCTAGGCGAGGAGTGCCAGCGGCGCGAGACCGCTCGGAGCCTCTTCGCTGGGTCGGTTGGGCAGACCTTGGCAGACATCCGTCGCGAGTTCGCTGCCCGACGCCCGCCACTCGCCAAGACGCGCCGCCCACCACTCATCGCCACCAACCCAGTTCTGCGTAGTCAGCAACGGGTTAGGGCGATTGCCTAGGTCATGCGTGACCTGGAGAAGGATCCGTGTGGATTTACCATGGCTGACTTAGGCGCTGCGGTTGCGGACGGTGTAGAGGAGCTTGCCGGGGACCTCGGCGAGCACCTTTAGGCCCAGTCGCGCACCAGCGGCACCTCAAGGCGGCGCGGCCAGAGTGTCCGGTCGTGTCAGCAGGCGTCCATGTCCACGACGGGTGGCGCTCCCCAGTGCACCCCGGGCGGAGTATTTTCCCGTCTCAGGTCGCTTCCGGGTGGAAGGCCCCTCGTTGGAAACAACGGGACTGCCCTAGGATGTCCGGCCTTCTCCCGGGCCTTGCGCGAGGCCCCTTGGCCCCGTAAGTTCAAACCTGCAAGAATCCCGACGAATACATCGCCGTATATACTACCGCCATCTTGGCCGGCGGCGGCAATGAGGCCGTCATGGTCAACTACTTCCCTACCGTCTTGGAGGGAATGGTCCGAACCTGGCTCTTTAACCAGCGTCGAGGTTCTATACGCAGCTGAGAACAGCTGCAGGAAGCGCTCCGGACGAACTTTCAGGGCTGCTACGCGCGCACTGGAAAGCCCCAGGACCTCAAGCTGGTGGTCCAGAAGACTAGGGATGAGAAAGGGGCGGGTCGGCCCATTGGCCCTCCTGTCCCGACACTAAAATCTTGGCACCATGGGCCAGAGGGTCGGCCCTCAAGATTACGAGGTCCAACTAATGCCATGGCCCTCTAGACCCTGGGTCGACCCTGGTACCAAATCTTCAGTGCGCCAAATCCCTGGAGGGCTGGAGGCTTCTTGCGTGCTTGTCTGGTTGCCTCCAATTCTGTTACTTTTGCTCACGTATTGCTCGCTCGCTGCACACGCGGAGTTCACCCCAAGCCACTGCTTTCCTCGTCAATATCTTAAACATACTGCAAAATAAATCCAGATCAAACCAACTTCAAAATTTTGTTTTTAATCCATGCAAGAAGGTGACCATTGCCAAGCTAAATCATAAGCTATATAAACTAAGACGGAGTAAAACTAACCTTCAGACTTTCTTCCCTGTCCAATCTGGAGTAGAATAAGATTGTGGACTTGTGGTGTAACTACGGCACTAGGGACCTTGGTCTGGAACAGGCAACTTGCGTGAATCTGCCCTGCCGGTGGTAGTGGATCGAGCGCCCTGCGAACTCAGAGATGCGGGTCGCCACTCGCGCCAATGAGCTCACTACAGACTCGATGATACAGGGGCGGCCCTTCGCAAGGCGCACAACTGACAGGTTAGGCGCCACCGCCGCCGCTGCTAACCTGCTAGAGAGTCCGGATTGTGTGGAGCAACGAAGGGGTAGGGATCGCACTATCGCCGAAGAGGGTCGGCCTGTGATACCCCCAAGGTTCTAGAGGTTCAAGGAGCAGCAGGGTCCGGTCCGACCCTTGACCCTTGATATGGCATCGTGGTCCTCGAGGGCCAGGTCCGGATCGACCCTTTGTGGCCATATTTTCATCCCTACAGAAGACGGGGGAAGGCCTGCAGGACTACGTCCGCAGGTTCGTCCAGGTGCGCAACACTATTCCGTCGATCTCCGACGAGACCATCGTCGAGGCCTTCAAGGAGGGGGTGCGGAATACCCGCTTCACCGAGGACCTTGAGCTCCATCCGGTCCACACCGCAGCCGATTTATTTCATGCTGCAGAGGGATACATCAACGCCTCCAAGGCGGTGGGGCGCAAGAGAGGCAGAGCGGAGGAGAAGGCGGCGGCCCAGACCGAAGCAGACGGCAAGAAGGACAACGCGGAGAAGAAGAAGAAGAAGAAGAAGAAGAAGAAGAAGAAGATGAAGAAGAAGGCGCCCGCCGCCCCGAACTACGTCGCGGCGGTAGAACCCGAGAGGCCCGCTCCCCTTGAGCAACCTCCTCCCCGACCAGCTCGTCCGGCGGGTGGTGGAAATGGCCGTGGTGCGGGCCAAGGGCAGGGACGAGCTCCCCAGCTCCGGCCTCGATCGGCCCAGGGGGCAAACCCTCAGAACAACCGCTACTGCTTTGTCCATCGCCAGTACGGTCACGACCTGCGTAATTGCAGAACGTGGGCAGCGCGGTTGGAGAATTTCTACGCCGGACGCGGGCCCATGCCCGAATTCCCCGACAACGGAGTTCCAGATGATCGGGCGCCCTAGGGTGGCCACGGCGATGCCTTCCAGGAGGCTCGCGGGCACGTCGCCGTGATTTTTGGCGGCACGTCCGCCTACGGCTATCGATGCGAGCTTAAGGCCGCTGCCCAAGAGGTTTACCACCTCGAAAGAGGTAAGCCCGGAGACACACCCATGCGGTGGTCTAACCAGTCGATCACCTTCTCCGGAGATGACTGTCCCCCCGGGATGACGAGGTCCCAGCGCCTGCCACTGGTGCTCTGCCCCACCATCAGCAACACGCGAGTTGACCGCGTACTGGTGGACGGCGGGAGCTCCCTGGACATCATCACGGCTCAAGTCCTAGAGCAGATGCAAGTCCCGCGTTCCAAAATTAAGAACATAGCCATTCCTTTTCATGGCATTATGTCGGGGTCATCCCTGCAACCGATCAGGCAGATCGTCTTGCCCATGACGTTCGGGGCACCCCAGAATTTTCGAACGGAGTATGTCACCTTCGAGGTGGTAGACTCCGGGCTACCGTACAACGCCATTCTAGGACGCCCCGCCTTGTCCAAATTCACGGCGGCCACCCACCACGGGTACCATTGCCTGAAGATGCCGGCCCCTCACGGGGTCATCATAGTCAAGGGCAGCTACAAGACCGCCATGGCCTGCGATGAGAGCGCCCTAGCGATGGTCGGATAGCTCCCGGAGCGCGGCCCAGCTAAGAGCGATCGACCGCCGGCCTTCTTTGCCCTCTTTTCTCTCTCTCTCTCCTCTCCCTTCTCTCTATCTCCCTCACTCTCCATCTCTCTGTGCTCTTTTTCTCAAGCCACCAGCAGCCGCACCTTATCTTTCTTGCATGGGCCAGCTGGCTACAGTAACCAGCCTATTGCGACAGTGTATTTCATAATTCCTGAATTATAGTGAATAGTGTTCATTTACTATTTTGCTGCGAATTCATTCGAGCTCCAAATCCGGTGATTCCAGTTTCTAAAAATCCATAAAATTCATATCTAATTACTGTAATTTTTATATAATTTTTCAATTTATTTACTGTTTCTGGTATTTATTGTTGTTTTTCTCGTTTTGCATGCGATAGACCACGTGGGTGACGAAAGACAGTTTGTCGACGCCGCCAACGTTCCGTAAGTTCAAGAAAAGCAAGAAGACAAATCTTTCCCCTAGAATCCTAATTTTCTAGACTTTGTCAAAAATTGCTATTTAATTAAATTATATGTATTTGCCATAGCGATTCCTAGTGCATGTCGTTTATTTACATGGTATGCACCTATTATCATGACAAACCCTTGGATGAGAATATTATATAATTTACTACTATTTTTAATGATTAGTTGACTTAGCATTGCTTAGATAGTCATCGGAGAGTGATTCCCACTTATATGATCATCATTAAACACTTTAATATGAGAATGTGGAGTATTTGAGTATGAGACATGAGAAACTGGGTTTATGGTGGGATTGTTCAGTCCTTAATTAAAATTTGACTAACTAATAAGTTGACTCGGAGCGGGTGACTTAAATCGACGTTTCGGTCCCTAAGGACCAATGATCGTGATAGATTTAACTGAGAATTTATCGTGTGACCGCAAGCCCGGTATAGGACGGGCCTGATATAGAGAGAGAGTAACGTTGGGTTTGCCACCGTCCTTACACCGTAGGTAAGGTTCTGAGGGATGCATCATCACCGGTGTATTACCCAGGGGATTGAATTTCGGGATACTTGTGTGAATATCCAGTACGGTCGAAGCCCCCGAGATACTTGTGTGAATATCAGGTATGACCATGACAAGTTTGGGGTTAGACTTCTAATGGATTTTGTTATGATTCTATTCGACGGGAGAGTATCATATCTTGCGGGGAAGCGTACAACCTCTGCAAAGTATAAACCCATTCAAATGGCCGTGCTCCCGGTTATGAGCATCTTGGTAGTTTTTCATATCGTAGCTACACCTTAATTAATTTGACTTGGTTAAGGTTTTTCCGGCAGCGTGCCATTGCTAGATGATTCATGATGATGAACAAGAACGAGGATGAGAACTATATTGAGATGATGCCTAAGATAATGAGAACCTGAGATATGAGACACTGAGTTTGAGGATTATGCCATGTTTATCTTATTGTTGAGATTAATCATGAGAAATGCAATTTATTTGTTTAAGTTTATTAAATGCTTTTGTACTTCTAAGTTAAATGCTTTTATGTAAATGAGCCATTATTTTTCCTAGGATGAGTCTAGCCTGTCCCTTTCTAGAAAAGACTTACTAGCATTCACGTGCTAACCCCGGTTTTTATTCGGGGCTGCTTATTCCACGAGCAGATCAAGAGTACGACCAGCACCTGGAGGGTGTGCAGGACTATTAGCGACTCCCATTTAGTGCGTGCCCGTGGCCGTAATGGGGCACCGTTATTAATTTTTATTTGCTTCATAGATGCATTTTCATGAATATTTATAGTCATTATAAACTATTGTAATAAGTGAAACTGTTGTATTGTGATTATTTTATTTAATTATGTTGTGTGGCATTGATAATTCATCTTTGTTTACTGTGGGTATAAGCCCAGATCTTTAGGACTCATACCGTTAACACAGAGTGTTTGGTTTAGTAAAACCAGGTACTGACATTGACCATGTGAGGGGTAGAAAAATGGACTCCAATGCTTGTTCCCTCGAGTTTTTCTTTTTGGTGACAACATAATAGGAATCTAAAGAAATATAGTCCGAGATACCTGGTATTTATGAAAAAAAAAAAATCATTAGAAGACATAGTCCTGTGGAATGAAATGATGGTAAAATGTCCCCTTGTGAACATTACAAGAGAATCGAACTGTCACAGGCAACACAGGCCCTATACCGGGTACCAGCAACTTCAAGTGGTTGACACTAGTAGCAAGGACAATAATACACCAAAACTGCACACAAACCTAAACTGAGCTTTTATTCTGCCTCATTAGGCACTGACACTAGTGACACTTGTCAATAATGCTCCACCAAGCATCCTAGGGAAGGTGGAGAAAAACACAGAGAATGATCTAAGATGCTGTCTTCCTGTTGGGCCATGTGCTTTTCTTCTGCTAACTTCACAGCCACAATGACGTGGGCCTCATTTCTCTGTGCAGCTATGCTTCACCATGGTCATCGTGTGTCACATGCGATAGCACCACTGCTTTGATAAGCAACCTGAATGGAATCTTTTTCTTGCTATTATGATAAGAGAGATCAATGGCCAACCTCTTGTTCTTGTGTGCCTTCCAAATAAGGTGTAGATTTTGTTCCTAGTTACAATAGCTTCTAGCAATTAATGGGAGTTCCATAGCTTCTGGAACATAATATGTTGGTCATTGCACCTCATAACCACAAACACTCGTGCATTCGAAGTCCACCCTATCTAGATTACCAACAGGTTCTTCTACCTCAGCAGTATACTCCTTCCTATTATCACTACTAGGTTTGTGGACTTCCGCTACCGCTTCTTTGCACTTTAATATGTTCTTAATATTTTATAATAAGATCATGCATAAATGCTCTGATTTTAAGCAAGGCAACAACCATGACTGAAACGAATAAAATTATTACACTGGATATTGTCCACAAAAATTATCCAAGGCAAGAGGCAAAATGTTCACTACACATGATAAGATTCTGTCATCGATAAGTTGGGGGCAACAGGTCCCCCAGGTTCCCAACAACTCTTGTATAGTACCTGATAACTTGCAGTTCCCAGAACAAGGAAATCCTGATAACCAATTGGATCGTGTTGTGCATGTCAACCATATCCACATATCAGCACTGCTGCTCTGCAAAAGGCTGGTGGCTCTATGGTAGCCACATGCATTAATAATACATTCAATTTAGGCGACGACAAATCCAGTTCTAATCAATTTTCTATTCTTCTCCTTTTGTTTGTCAACAAAAATAGAACATAGACTATGCATGACAGGAAGAATGCCTAGTATCATATATGTCCAGATGTATTAAATTCACACTAAAATAAGATAGCATGTGGCTTGTGATCAAACAAATGAATCACTCATAAATAGGGCTAAGGGCCTAACTTGGAACCATAAAATCAGTGAAGTGCATAGAAATACAGAGTAGATAAACCACATATACAGGACTAGATTATCACATTTCAAATATACACTAATAGTATGTTTTATGAATCCCTCACCCAACAAAATGTATCTACAAAATTCTGAGCTGCACACTATTATGATGATTTTGTTGTAGTAATTTTTAAACAAAGTGTGGCTAATCAGATCTATTGCAACAAACCTGTTGCAGTGAACCTAATTCTATAGTGTATAGGTTGTTAGATAACTGAGTTGAATCAGATTGTCATTTATAAACAGTAGAGCCAAAAAAAAATTACACACTTGCAGAAAAGATGGACTAGAAGCTACCTGCAGCCTGCAGGGCTGGAAAGATATAGGTAGAACGAAAATAGGGACACCATCACTATGCATTAATTTAAGCACCAACACACCAATTTTGTTAAATGTTAATGATCCCAGATATACAAATATGCTCTCAACATGAGCATCCTATTCAAGACTTCCATCTACTTTGACTAAACAATAAGGTAACAATAACCTGCTATTGACCTTAGCAAATCTTACAATTTTAACAAAGAAGCTTTCGTAAGACTTGATCTGACAGTGGTAGTGAATGAAAGGTACTTGCAAAGAAGTTAGTTGGTCTATAGGAGTCCATTTAACTTCAGTTCTGTTCAAATAGCACATATCATGTTCACAGTCAACAGCAGATCAAATGCCTCATGTTATTTTCATTCACACAGCAAAGTTTCTCAGTTTCTCTAACAAATCCTTTTCCCAGCCATGTTAGTACATCAGGAACTACTCTTCTACGAATAGGATAACTTTATGTTTCTTAACCTGAACAGAGGTTAGTCCCTTTTTGTCCATGGCAATAACTAGCTAATTGGGTAGAGTTTGAACAGAGGTTGGTCCCTTTTCGTCCACAGCAATAGCTACCAAATTGCCTAGAGAACAACTCCTACCAACCTACATATATTGGATCTTCCCTGTCCATAAGTTCGTTTTGGCCAGAGTTGTTACACTGTCACATCCAATGGTTTCTTCCCAACATTCTTTCGGTTCTTCAGTTCTAGCTAGTAACTTAACACACATTTCAGCCACTAACTTAGCTCTTACAACACAGCCAAGATCAGCGGCACTTGCAGCTTGCCAAAACCACTATTTGGTCACTTTGCACACATATCAAGCAAGGTAAGAGCAGCAATCATGGGCAATGAGCAAATTGTTGAGCCGAACACCAGGAATGGTAAGTAGCCAACCACAGCCCAAACTACCATACTATCATCTGATCTTAAAATTGGACACTACATTAGAAATCAAACAAACAACTACTCCACGATGACAAATTTTTGCCCAAGCTATGCTCGAAAATAGGATAGCTATTACCAATCGAGCTCACGCGAAATCCTCCAGCAAGATCTGCCTGTCGAAGACCACCGCCAACTCCTCCTCCTTCTTCCCCTCCTCTCCACTGCCGTGTTCGTGTCCCCTTGCACCAACTCCCTCTCTGATCCCCTCCACGCAGCCCTTCTCCCCTCCAAGCTTCCCCTCCCGCACTTCCCCGACCACCAAAACTCTGTCCTCCTCATCCCCGCGCCCGCCAACCACCACCTCATCGCCTCCGCCCGCTCCGCCGCTGCCGACCACCACGACCTCATCGGCGCCACCTTCACGGCCGCCGGTACCAAGGATGGCGTCCGGGATGGTCCCGCAGGTGGGGTCCGAGTCCTCCAGGCAGCCTCCTGCGCCACCTTCGCTCGGCGCGAGGGTGTCGGCCCCCTCGTCCCCGTCCTCGTCGTCGGAGAGGGGGAGGTGTGCGAGGCGGGAGGAGGCGGCCTTGGCGGCGAGGGAGAAGGCCTCCGCGATGGACTCCGGCGGGAGCGCGCAGTCCTCGAGGCCCGCGTCCTCCAGCCGCGGCGGCAGGATGGGCTCGCCGGCGCCGGCGAGCAGCCTGCTTTCCTCGGCCATTTGAATCTTGCGCACGCGCAGAGTGGAGACTGCAGAGTGCGCGAGAAGTCGGTGGACTAGCGAAGTCGGCGATGAGGGGATGCGGACGCAGGCTTCGACAGCATACGTGGCTCTATTACAGTTGCTCAAACAGTGGCAACCAAGCCGAGCCAATCTTAGAACAGGCCTGGCCTGGCCCAATAAGTAACGGCTCGAGTCTGCAATGGCATTGTTGTGTTGAAGCTCAAGGTGTACATGCATCCACACCAGAAGCTCTTTCCTTATTTTCTCTCTTTTCTACTCTATTTTTTCTCTCTTTTACTATAAAATTCCTTCACACTTTACACTACATCTTAAAAGCTTTTTTTCCTCCAACAGATACTCTATATCTAAAACTCTATTTTTACACAACTATAGAGTTTCTGTTACGAATGCTCTAAGAGAAAAAAATTCCCTTTCAAAAAAAATATTTGACGAACCCCAACCGCAAACCTATGTAGGATCGTGCCATCTGTCAATGCATGTCTTCTTCCTCGCTAGCTCCTGCACTGCCAAATTCAATCTTCATTTCAGATTTGTGCTTCCACGGTTGCGGAATACTCACGCACCAAGGTGATTGCTCAGGTGATCTGCCAATTATACGTCTCATATGTAACCACATTATAGCCGCTTAACTAGTAGTCCAACAAAGTTCAAAAATTACTAAAGGATTAATAGATACATCTCCCCAAATATAAGTACATTCAACAATCCTATGTCTCGTATTGATATTCCTATATTCAATATCGAGGAAAAAAAATAACTACCCGAATCGGTATTCATGCATTAGATATCGAGAAATAGCTTGCATATTCGTATTCATGCATGCTATTTTCTTTTTTTTTGGAGAAACTAGCAGGGAAAAAGTTTGCATATTTTCTATGTCCGGTGGATAGATCTCTTCCGAATATAGGGCTGAATCTGCTTTCTTTCTGGAATTAATTGGCAGTATCTAAACTGACTACGCCCTTACAGCGTGTTTGACCTCTACGCAGGATGGGGGAAGGGGAAGGGGAGTGAGAAGTAACCAGGAAGAATTTCTTTTAAGTGATAATTCCATTTTTCCTCCTCTACTTCCCTTCGACTCGTCAATTCCAAACTCTCATTCCATAATTGTTCTTCCCTCCGACTAAACGCATCCTTAATGTAAACAAAAGATCATTTCCATTTCCACAAGAAAAAAATACTAGAATTTACATTTCTAGCAGACATGGATACAACATTTATGGGATAACTTCCATCTCGAGAGTTCTCTCTGAATTCCGTGTAATATCTACGATCTCTCTTGATCTGTAACTTAACACAGAAGTCAATGGGCTCTGATAAGTTAGTTTTAGATTGTTCCATATCAACGATCTCTACGAAAGGCGGTAAGATAACATGTTGAGCAGGTATGTATTTAAGACTTTTGTGACATAGTGATGTGTCTTTAACTCTATAGGGATTACTTCTCAATACATTTTATTTGAAATTTAGTAAAATTTTTTGTACAGATTCTTTAATACCTGCTATTGTAGAATATTCGTGTGACACACTCCCAACATTCAAATACCATATGAAACCCTTATTTCAACTTTTTTCTTGAGGCTATCGAAGATAACCAGTGCATGACGGATTGAAAGAACGAGCAAATCATACTACTGCAGCCCTGCTGTGATGCTGTTCAACTTTAGAACCGACCATGTGGCTTCTTCTGCGCGGCTTGACTACCGGTTGCTTGACGCCACTGCCACCTGAACCATGGGCAGAAGGACGTGCGGCGGAACGAGTGGACTAGACGGCGATTTCAGCCAGATTTTTGCCAAATGCTCAAACCCGCGCATATCCGATGTCTAGCACATGTCTCCGTGTATCACTGTTGAAAGTTGAAACTCTATTTCTCACACCACATGTTGCCATGCCCGTGCCACCTCCTACAGGCATGTTTTTTTTTGAGATGGTACCACGGAGACACACACAACTCACACCACCACACACCACACGCACACACACGCGTGCGCCTGACACACATTAGAAACAGCGGCTGCCCTAACATATGCTAGGAACAGCGAGTAGACAACATGACACACACGTGTGTATACCCTAATTTATTTAGGGATTAAATCCTAAGTGAGACGTCGCGAGTCGTCCCGAAGGATCGAACTCGCGACGGGCAAGCCGCCACCATGGTCTTTAGCTAAAGCTCGGTCCTCTCCTACACGCATGTTGTCCTGCCAACTTCAGGATTGTTATGCACCAAAGTATATCGTAAATTTTGTTTTGAAATTTCTAGAGTTTGATTGCTACTTGTTTTGACTCTTTATTTATTACAATTAAATATAATAAAAATGAGGAGTGTGTCCCATGCATTTGTACGGATATATTTGTGTCAAAATTTTAAAGACCTTTCATGAATGTAAGTCTAATAAAGTTTCTGCCCAATCACAAGGATAATTATTTTTTTGATATGTAGCCATACAGAACAAGGTAAACTCTAATATAGTCTATATCTAATCCGAAAGATGTATTAATAACTCCAATCTTATTAGATGTACCCCATTATATTCGACACTACCGATGTAGTTATTTTGATCTTTATTTTTGTTGATATGACTCTTTTTTAGTCTTATAGTTGATATGGTCTCGTTTTTGTTATTTTTATACTAAAATTTAGTTATTTTATTATTTTGATGTATTAGATATTGACTCTTTCTTGTCTTCTATTTGATATGGTCACTTTTCTATTATTTTTGTGAATTTGACCTTTTTTTTACATAGTTGATGTGGACTCTTTTTCTTGTCTTGTATTTGATGTGGATTATGGGCTCGTTCTCTATTATTTTTAATTTTTATTGTATTTTATATGGACTCTTTTTCTAGGTTTGTAGTTAATATGGACTCCTTTATTTTTTATTTTGAATTTATGCTATTTTATTTTTCAATTGTGGTTGATATAGACTCTTTCTATTAATCTAAGTGCAATAATCTGGCCCTGCTATAATTGATGGGGTAGATTATTATAGTTGATGTAGACTCTTCCTTTTAATCTATGTCGTTATAATTTGACCCCATTTGTAATTGATGGTGAAGATCTTTTCCTTTCTTTTTTCTCCGATTTAATAAGAATTTCTCTTACTAACATGGTGGTTTTGTTTTTCCTATTTCCCCCTACTTTAATAATATATAAAGCATGGTGATATAGAGCATTCGTGCAGCTATATTTCCTAGTTTGCTGCTAGATTTGGTACAATATGATAGATTTAATTCGAAAGAATATTTAAGATATAAACCTTTAATCTTAACCCATTGTCGATTGTATATATTTTTCCTTTTTTGTTACTGTTAGAATTTCTTGTCCTTCTGTGCTTAGTGTCTTTGTCGTACTTGAACATGTGAGAAATAAAAATTAGAAAAGAAATATATTGATCTTTTATATTTCCTCTTATTGTCATGCTTGGCAACCTGTGCATCTTTTTATCTTTTACGTATTTGCTTTTGCTTGCTCTGATGTAGAGCAATGGCATGTGCATGTCTCCTCCCCTACGCTCCCATCGGTTGCTACTCACCCATCCGAGTCATGTCCTCTATAGGTTTCTAATATCTAGAGCACTTTGATCTACAACAGCGCGTATGCATCTCCACTTCGGTCTTTTGATCTATAGCAACAGTGGGTATTCATGTCTTCTCCGTATGCTATTGTTGAATACTTCTTACCATCTCCTTTTAATTCGTGTTTCTAATCTCTAGAGTTATGATCTATTAAAAAAACTACTTATCGCCACACGTGTCCACACTCAGGCTCTTGGCAGCTACATGACAACATGACCTCTAAAATTTCGCGTTGTTAGCTGTGTCAGTGTTGCCATAAGAGCATCTCCAGTAGCCACTTCAAATTTCTTCTCTATAACACTATTTTCTACACACTTTATCCATTCTTTAAAATTTCTTTACAATTTATACGGTACTCTAAATGATTCCTTTTCTCCAACAGCTTCTCTATTCCTAAAAAGTCAGATAAACAGATAAACAGTGTTATAGAGTTCCTGCCAGAGATGCTCCTGCCAGAGACGCTCTGACATGCGCTGATCCGTCCGGAGCCTGGAGGATGACTAATAGGCGTGCTTCCTGATGAGCTCGTAAGTGGTGACTCCATGCGAGCCATAGAAAGAGATGGATCAGCGACTAAGGTTGTAATCCGGCAAGAAAGAGATGAATCGGGGATAAAGAAAGTGATAATTTTTTTTTTGTTGTATATGTAACAATTATCTAATCCATGCCTAATATAATGTTCATGTCTAATATGATACAAATTAGGTTATTAGGATTCATTAATAACGTACATCCATACGTATCTACGTAGTAGATGCCTTCCATGCATATCCATGCCTAATGTAGTTTACTAGAAAAATTTTGCGCGCCCTTGCCGCGCTAGCTGTGTGTAGTGGCCTCTTCGGCCATATGTGTCCTTTGCTTGGGATAGGCATGAAATCTATACTACGGCTGCTCTCATACTTGTATAATGCATGATTAAGAGGCTCTACTAATAATAACACACAGGTTGTAATATTAGAGTCATAGAAATGCTAACAGGATGGTACAGGCCATATATTTGTCATTCAATGCTATTATTAAATTTTGAGTTCATGGATTGAAGCTTGGTACCGTCAAATTCAATAGCTATGCTCAAGCTGCACCAACAGCTCCTATAAAAATTAATAGCTGCATATATTTTTGCATGAAACGAACAGCTGCGGAAGCCTGTATTTTTGGAACCAATTATGTGATTTCGATTAACAGCAGTGTACTTGTTTAATTTGAGAATTGCATGGTGACCATTGTAACAGAATTCTCATGAACGAATGGCTTACTTGTGCAAATGAATGAATTCTCATGAATGAGAATCTAAAATACCGACAAAGCTCAAGCTGAAGCTCATAATAATTGTATGAAATCAATAGCAGCAGCAGTGAATGGAAATCTAAAATACTGACAAAGCTCAAGTTGCAGCAGTAATTACTGTACAAATTAAACAGCAACAGCAATGCTTGTAATGCCTCAAAAAAAAAAAGCAATGCCTGTAATTTGTATCCAAGTGATTTTCCTTATAATTTATATCCATCAAGTGAACTATAGAGAAAATTTCCAATCAAGCGAACATTTATTTAAACAAAAAGCCTAAGGAAATTTTTTTTACTTGTTGCTATACATGTACTGCCGTAGTCAGTTCATCTAAAACATATGTTCTAACTTCTATTTAAACTCTACTTTGTCTGAAATGAACGGTATTCATATGCCGTGAAATTAGATCATTTGGCCTCAAAAATTAAATCTTCAATTTGGATTTAGAACATTGCCTAAGCAAGATCTAGTAAACTGGTAAATATAAGTCAATGTACCTTGCAACATTAACCATACCAGGCCATGAAATAAGAAGATTGGAGAATAGTCTACATGTGATATTCTAGTCAGGATAAGATTAAGCATTGGACCATGCTTTATTAGATGGCTCTATCTTCTAGAATAATCAACAGGATCAAAAGGTAACAACAGTTTGACAGCTAAGCGAACCGTATGCTCAGCACAAGGTCAGAAATTAAAAGAACTTCAACACAGCTAGAAATGTGTGCTCCTACCATGTACATAATCACTTTGAAATTAATCAAATGATTAGGACTGCAATACACTATTATTAGGGTCTAGTAAATTTTAGTATGGGTTACTTCACATTTTGCAATTAATTATTACTTGAGACAAAGCATCAGGAAGTAACAAATCAGGAATGCAATTTGGTTATTTTTGCAATTAATTATTACCTGAGACAAAGCATAAGGAAGCAACAAATCAGACCTGCAATTTGGTTGAACAAATCTGAACAGGGAGCAACAGATCTGTATACACAGAGCTGCAATTTAGGAATAACACTTGATGAAGGCCATAGTTCAGTTACATACAATTCAGAATTGCAAGGAAACCCATCCTATCATGTTAACAAAGCTTCACAAAGCATGGCAGAACAGTACCACTAATAATCTTATTTCTTTGCACACATCATCTAAACAAAGAACTACATATTCCTATTTTATATTTATATATATATATATATATATGGTTTTTACTGTCATTCCTCCATCATTTTCATCCAGTGGAAGGCAAGCACTCCAGGAACAACTGGACGACGCCTGTAGGTTGGGACATACATTAAAAAGCATAATGTAAATCAGAAAACACCATGATATAGTAAGCACATAATAATACATTAACCATTTGAAAACAAACCATCAATAAGAAGCCTTGATACTTTTTACTAAAACATGCATTTTGCTAGATTAGTAAAATTGCAAAAATATTTAGCTAATTTGATCAACAAATGAGCAAATAGCTTATTATCTCCATGGGAGTATTTTTTGAAAGGGGGCATTAG
Source organism: Olyra latifolia (assembly GCA_036346145.1). Taxonomy (NCBI): domain Eukaryota; kingdom Viridiplantae; phylum Streptophyta; class Magnoliopsida; order Poales; family Poaceae; genus Olyra; species Olyra latifolia. Next base: position 18,000,573 of record CM070531.1, on the reverse strand, counting down.
AATGTGCCAGCTACAATAAAGTAATTTGCGGCATTAGACATCACAATTCCAGCATGCCTATGACATATTCCATCATTGTCAAGAAATTCATTAACCAATCATTGCAATACGACACTTGGAATTTTTAGTATTAAGGGAAGAGTGCCAAAAATTCTGCAAATCTAAGACATCAACCTCTAGCAATCTTTGAAAGAGAATGTGAGATGCGACTAATAATGAGTAGGCACTGGCATGGACAGTCGTCAACATCTGTTACCTCTGTTGCCTACTGTGAAAGGGAAATAATGAAACAATATTCTGCTTGGCAGATCTGTCAGTATCACACTATGGCAGTAAAGCAGAGCCTCATGTGTTTGAGAAAGATATACGATTATATGACAGTCCAAATCAAGCTGTTCAGTGCAAAATGGACAAACCACTAAGAAAGCCATCCACAAAAAAATATTGTTGTCGTCCTGATCTAGGAAATGGAACAGTGCAAATTATAGAAGCTAATACTTTTTAGCATTTAAATTAATAGTGCTATTGCAAGTAAGGATTTAAAGATAACTTTTCATATATTTTTTCCTTTTGTTCTGCAAAAATGATCAAAGGCACTTCGAATCCACATAAACCACTGACCTTATCCCTCTGTTGGTTCCTAGCATTTTTAGCTACTCATTAGCCTCTACTTAGTGTCATCTTAGGTCCTTGTGCTGAGCTTTGGTTACTTTATAATGACAACCCACATAGAGTCCCCATATTCTTTAGTGTACATTCCCCTAGCAGAAATCAGATAGATTGGGACATGATGCTAGGAGCCAAGAATGCAAGAAGTTGTGCATATATTATACTCTACTAAGAAGGGAACTAAAAAGGGGAGAAATCAGAGCAATACCATGTTTTGTTTGAATTACCTTATGTGCTGCTCAAAATCTCCACTGTTTATGAAGTCATATTTTTGACACCACAACCAATTTAAGAGGGGCCTGAAGCATTATAATGCAAAAAGAAATAATTACTTGCCAGTGATAATGCAAAACAATAAATCTCCCTTTTTTAGTCTAAAAAACAATAATAATTCACAATTTCAATGTAAAAATTTATCATTTTAGTCCGAAAAATAAGAAGTCACAATTTCAATGTAAGAAATATCAGGCATAAGGCATGTATTATTTTCTTTCACCACTGTAAATGGTGGCCTTCACAAAGTAAAGAAAGTCTTCTTTGGTGCTGACAACAGTCTTCTTTGGTGTTCACATGGAACCTGCAGCTGATTCCATGAGAGTATGCAACTATAGTTGAGACAATATCGAAGCAACATGTGCCGACCTTGTTGAAAATGCACCAATTTCATCTAAAATTATCATAATCCTTTACGAAATTTATACAATTATTCTTCTATTCAGTAATTGTACAAAAAACTACAGCTCATAGTAAATGCAGAACTTTGTTCATACATATGTTGCTCAAAACCATGGGTATGGTTCGAGGCAAACATGTACTACACCTAGCTCACTCCCACAACAACAAAAAATGACTAATGCTCATCAAAATTAGAAGGGAGTAAGTATCAATTAGCAGACATGGCAATAGAGGAAAACTAATTATTACAGACCTGAAGCTTTGTTCTCTTGGCCGGCCAAGCGCTGTAGCACCTCATATACATATGCATCGATATCCCAATACTGTTTGTTGAGCAGGTTTGTGCATTCCGCTGACAAGTTTAGCTAACATCTGCAGAATATAACAGTATTTGAGTGGAAGACAGCAGTAGGAATAGAAAGGAATAAAAGATAAAGGTGCAAAAGAAGGAATATGGAGGAACTGAGTTGCTTTCCAAAGGTTAGAAAACTTTATGCAACAACACTTAGATAATTTATATTTTAAGTCCGCAGAATAAAAGAAACCACCCAGTCCTGCAGAAGGAAATATTTTTATCAAAAGAAAGAATAGCATCTACTCACTATTGTGACTCATTATAAACCTTATTGTGAACAATGCCAGTAGAGCATGTGAATTGCGTTTCCTCCAAAACTTTGACTCGTAACTGCGCAACAATTATAGCTCCACACGGCATCAACTTATCCTGGTAATCAGCATCTGATCCACAAAGCCATGCCCTCACATTCTTTTCCCTGTCACTGGCATCCTGAACATATCAAACTCAACGATCACACTCATATCAATTCTCAGAGTAGCCCCAAGGCTCCCAACCAAATACGCAAAAGTTTCTTACAGAAGGAAGGTCTAGGATATTTGACTTTGTAGCCTCCTCAAAAATCAACTCTGGGGAAGTTCCTAAGAGCATTTCCTTAGCTGAATCAGTAAGATCGAGATAAACCTCATCAATGGATGCTCGCTCACACTTTCCCTTGGTTGCGAGAATTAGTACAGCCTGAAAGTTTGGATGCAAAATATTGATGCCATGGAAGCACCATAGTTGTTGAATAGTAATTTTTATCATTAATATATCTAAACCTCACAGCCGGCACTTGGGTAAATATTAAGATCAACCTTGTCGCGAGCCACTGGAACTTGAACCAAATTGATACCTGGACACACATTCTTGACCTCATATCCACGCATGGACTCGAATCGCATCACATAATCTGGACTTGCGTATGTGATCACCATCAATCACATATTAGCTGCATTACCGCAACACAGGTCCTAAGCTCGATCCCGGCATGAAAAGGGAGTAAAGTACATCCCTTAGAATCTTGTTCGCCATTCATAAAATTCAGATAAATACGAATAAGCGTACCTAATTCCATCCAAACAAAGATGAAGAAAAGAAAAGAGCACCAGCAGAATGAGATGATGGTGATGCATACATACAAGCCGGTGAGCTAGAAAGTTGAGAGAGGAAGGAGGAGGAGCAGCGGCGGTGGCGAGCATACCAATCAAAACAACAAAAAAACGGCGGCGCGGCTCAGATCTCGCCTTGGCCAATGGCTCGATGGAAGCCGCGGCCAAACCACGGTCCCCTAGCCCCACCGCCGCATCCAACCATGGCACGGGCGCTTGTTCGAGCCAAGTCTCCAGCGAAGTGCCACGTGCGGAGCGGATGGGGCTGGCCTCGATGTGAGGGTCCGACGCACCGCCGCCGGGAGATGGGTCGGCGCAAGGGCTGGCCTCCTCATCGCCGCCGCTGTCCCCAAGGGCCGCGGTCTTGGGTGGCGCGGTCATCGGCCACCGCCAGTGGAACAACGAGGGCGCGTTGTCGTCATCCGCATGCTGGCGTGGTGCGTGGAGAAGTCGAGGGCGCGGTGAGAGCGGCGGTGGTGCAGAGATGGTGGTGGAAATGGAGACGGAGGAGGACGGGAGAGGGTGGAGGAGGAAAGCCGTGGTGCCGACGGCGAGGAAGTAGGAGGCGAACAGAGGAGGCGACGACGCGGAGGGGAGCAAGGAGGAGCGATCGGCGGCCGTGGCTGGCACCACGAGGAAGCGGCGGCTAGGGTTGGGGAGAGTGAGCCGGGAGATGGGGAGGGAGGCGGCGCGTGGTAAGGACAGAGGCGAATGGGAGGGGCTAGGGTTTGCGTGAGGCAGCGTGGGAGGAGCGCGGGTTGAGCTCGCAAAGCTGCGGGGGGCAAAACATAAATCGACAAAGGACGTAGGTCACCCGATCGACGATCCTACGGACGCGGACACTTTGAGACCCGTCCGTAAAATTATAAAAATACTGGTTTTTTTTGCATAAACACTCGGGCGTGGCACGCTGGACGGCCGGATCTCGCTGAGCCCGTGATCGGACGGCCGAAAAATTCCAGCCGACGTTCGGGCGTGGCACGCTGGACGGCCGGATCTCGCTGAGCCCGCGATCGGACGGCCGAAAAATTCCAGCCGACGTGGAGTCCGTAAAATTATAAAAATACTGGTTTTTTTTGCATAAACACTCGGGCGTGGCACGCTGGACGGCCGGATCTCGCTGAGCCCGCGATCGGACGGCCGAAAAATTCCAGCCGACGTTCGGGCGTGGCACGCTGGACGGCCGGATCTCGCTGAGCCCGCGATCGGACGGCCGAAAAATTCCAGCCGACGTGGAAGGCTCAGTTGATGCCCATTTTAAGAGCTTTAATATATAGTAGTATATTAGGATTTGGATTCGATGCCTTCATTGCTGTCACTCATGATTCTAATACTATCTATAGCTAATCTCGTTAGATCTTCACTGTTATAATCTGGTTCCACTATAATCGATGGTGTGGATCTTTCATTTTTCTCTGTGATTAACGCGAAAGTTTCTAGTATTTTAGGATTAATGGGGGAATTTCTAATATTTTATGATTAAAGTGGTGGCTTTGTTGGACCCTATTTTATATATGTATTAGATAGATAGCTTATGAGAGCTATATACACACACAGATCCCTCCGTGCTTTGAATTAAGTTTACAAAAACTGAGGCTCAAGATTCGAACCGTCCATATCTTATTCATCTCATTGAATTCTCACTACTGACCAAATTTATATTTTTAAAATTTTTTACTATTTGTTTCATATATATGACAATCCACGGTATAAGCAACACCGTACCGATTTAATTCGAATCTAGTTTATTAAGGACTTTAATTACGTATGTCTAAGAGCATCTATAGATATTTGAGCCGTCTCCAATACAAAAGTCGACTCTACATAAGAATTAAGAAACTTTATGTGTGAGAAAACTGTATATAAACTCGTGCAACCATCTCTACCATTGTATATGATGTCTCTAGCGCTGTCTCTAGGTGACATGGCAATAATTAGAGACAGCTGCTGTCTCAACCATTGTACATAATAGGATCGTATTAGTATGAACTAGTTTATTAAGGACTTTAATTACGTACGTCTAATAGGATTCATATTAGTATGAATTCGTTTCATGTGTGCATGCACGCCCATGTCTTTCTAGTATTTTACGATTAACATAATAGCTTCGTTGGACCCTATTATATATATAACATCGGTTGGCCTCCTTTGATAGTAGCTTTAGTGTGTGTGTGTGTATATATATATATATATATATATATATATATATATATATATATCTGTGTGTGTGTGTGTGTCGGTCGGTCTGGAAACCAGATTAGTCTACATTGAATATGAATAACGAAATTATTGTCGATTACTATCGAAACAAATACTTTAAGCCACACGTTTTTGCATGCAGCCCACATCTTATAGGGGCAAATCCTTAAAAAAGTGGAAGACATTAACTACTCTGGTGAATCATATTTTCTCTCATTTTTTAACCATAAGTTTTGATTCAAAGATTCAATCGACAAACAGTTTTCGCCTTTGCGATATTGATATTTTTACGAACAAAATAAGATTAAACTCGCCATATAAATTTATTTCATTTTTTGTGGCTGTAATCTCATTGAGTTTACTACTCATTACTGTATGTCATAAATCAGATCAAATGTAAGATAATTATTTCTACGTGCTACTAACGACCAGTAAAATGAGGGAAAATATATATCCAAACAAAAAATGTGTTAGTAGCGATAATTACAATTAGTTACTGACCAGTAACAACCAATAAAACAAAAAATTGTCTAAAAATGGCTATCGGTCACAACTTTACTGTATGTTACTATATGTAACTTGTCAGTAACATATGATAAACTAGGGTATTCGTCTGAGAGCTCGTGGGATCTCCCGTGAGGATGAAGCTGAGGCTATGCTTGGGGTCGGAGCATTGGGGAGAATCGCCTTGGTGTCGTTGACATGGTCACGCCGTCGCAAGATTGGACGACGAGGTCACCGGGGCGCCGCTACGCATGGAGGGTGGACAAGGTCACTGGGATGCCGTCGTGCGTGGAGAATGGACAAGGTCGCTAGGACGCCACCATATATGGAGGGGGGATGAGGTCGCCATGACGCCGCCACGCATGGAGGGTCGACGAGGTCACCAGGGCGCTACTGCACGTGGAGGGGAAGATAAGGTCACTGAGACATCGTGCAAGCGTCGAGGATCGATGAAGTCGCTGGGACAGCCACCCGTGGAGGGGTCGACGAGGTCGCCGGGGAGCTGCCACACATGAAGGGTCGGCAAGGTCATCGAGATGCCAACGCCCGTGGATGGGTCGACGAGGTCGCCGAGGCATTGCCACGTGTGGAGGGTGGACGAGGTCGCATGAGGAGGCAGATGCCGGCGTAGCAGGATAGAAAGTGGTCGACATCGAGAGAGCTCACCAGATTTGGGATATCTTTGGGCCCCTCGATGTGGTTGGATTTAGAAAAGTGCATGGCCATATTGTTGTTATTAAAGAGTTAATCGGTGATTAATGTGTTAATCATGGTTTGGCTTGACTGGTATCGTGTAGCAAAGCGATCAGTACTTTAATACTATTGGTTCATAAGATTTGATCTTTTCAGAGGTCGATACATCCTGCTAAGGGCCACTGCCAATTTGTGGGCTAGAAAAAAGTTTCTGGGTCATAGCTAAGTATATACAAACCTATAGGTCAAACACTGAAGGGGCTGAAATAAATTATTGCATAATTGTCTATTGTGCAAGTGAGAGATTGTTAGATTTTATGCCTAATAGCAATTATGGGCCATATGGGATGAGGGCTTAGTGATGATGGGCCACACATGACGTGTACTTCATGGGCCACATAGGACGAGGGTCATGGATCTTGTTGGGCCTCTATCGTAGGGGGCTACTATTACTATATAAAGGGAGGCGGTGGAGGGGGAGGGAGAGAGAGAGAGAGAGAGAGAGAGAGAGACCAACTTTAGGTTTTCCTCCTCCATCGAACCCTAGCCGCCATCTCCTAGGTCACGCACGCCGGCGCTAGCACATCACGTGCGGATGGATTCCTCTCCCCGTATGTGTGAACTTATGTAGAGGCGCTACGATTGTGGCGCTGATTGGGGCAATCATAAGGAGGCAAGATTGGCTACGTCCATACGGCTACACGAAATCGTTGAACCGGATTTGTCAACTCTTCTTCCACTGCACAGCACGTTAAACCGTAATGATCTATGATCAATTAATTGTAGGTTGTCCTGTGAATTCATGATAGAATTTGATTCTGTGCTAGCGTAGCATACCCACGTTTTCCTTCAATGGTATCTGAGCCATCCTATGTGGTTCTTAATCTGGATTGGTTGCATATAGCTGATATGTGTTAGTAGTAGATTGGATCTATTATTAGTTTGATATTTAATAGATGGATCTGCGATTAATGGATCGATGAGATCTATCGAGACTCAAGAGGACGTCCGGCCAATTGCCATTAGGGCCACCCTATTGTGCGGTGTGGTGACGCCGCTGGGTATGGGACTGCCACTGTGCTTAGCGGTCAGGTGCGGGAGCCATCGTCAAGAGGCTACATGCTGTCATGACATTGTGCTCTAGGTTGGTGCGCGTCACCGGGCTTCGGCCCAACGTTGTATGTGTCACCGCAGCACCGCCGTCCAACCGTTCCTGCCAACGCTAGCAGGCACACCATGGGGCACACGACCGGGCAGATGTGCAGTCGCGCACGGCACTGTAGCGCTGGTTGGCCGTCATAGCTCGCCGCCAGGAGTTCATTGGAGGTCGCTCATTTGAGCCCACGCAGCCACCACAACTCTATGCTCATGGCGCCTCACCCATGTTAGCCGCAGCACACAAGACCGCCGAGGGAGGCGACCAGGGCCGGGTGGTGCCACACGGTGAGGAATGATAGGAGCTAGTGCAGTGTAGGGAGGAAGACAAACTGTGCGGCGGTGTCACACTGTAGAGGGAGGAGAGGAGCTAGCACCGGTGTCTACGTGCGAGGGCTAAGGATGGCAACTAGGAAGAGATCAGGATTGGAGTGGGGTTTGGTTAGAATTTTATTTTTTTTATATTTATTTTTTTCAGAAATAAATAAATGGTATTCAATTTTAAAAAAATAAATAAATAGACTTCCGTCGCCAGCGCGTTGGGCGAGAAATTCGAACCGCCCGTCAGTCGGGCGAGATTATAAAAATCCGCCCGACGGATGGGCGGGCTTTGCTCGCGCCGGCCCGCGCGGGCGGTGGGCCAAATACCGCCCGACGGGAGGGCGAGATAAATGAACCGTACGCTGAACGGGCGAGTTTTGCAGGCGCAGAAAAATCCGCCCGCTCAACGGGCGATGTTTGAACGGCGCTAAAATCTCGCCCGTCCAACGGGCCAAATTTGGGCCTTTTAAGGCCGGCCGTTCCGCTGTTGCCATTTTGAAGGCAGAGAGAAGACCGAGAGCGAAAGAGAAGAAAAACGTAAGGCTAGAAAACCTTGTTTTCAACAGAATGTTCTTTGCCAAACAGTGGAGAATATCTTTGCCTTGTCATTTCTCGTGAAAGATAGCAGAGCGAGAATCAATATGAATGACGACGATCATCACATTATCTGTAAGGACTTTACTTTATTACTCTTTTGTTACTGATATAATGTATGTTCAATTATTCACTGTGGTATGCCCGATGTTATTCTGTTTTACTGGAACAGATCCAAGACATGCACCTTCTGCTAGTTGTCAATTTAGAATAAACCTTGTCTACAACCATTTTTATGACTGGTAATAAAGTATATCAGTAACAAAAGAGTAATAAAGTAACAAAAGAGTAATAAAGTAAAGTCCTTACAGACAATGTGATGACCGTCGTTATTCATATTGATTCCCGCTCTGCCATCTTTAACGAGGAATGACAAGGCAAAGATATTCTCCACTATTTGGGCAAAGGACATTCTATTGAAAACAAGGTTTTCTAGCCTTGCGTTATTCTTCTCTCTCGCTCTCGGTCTCCTCTCTCCTTCAAAATGGCAATTTGGCCCGTTGGACGAGCGGGATTTTAGCGCCGTTCAAACATCGGCTGTTGGGCGGGCGAATTTTTAAAATCTCGCCCTCCCGTCGGGCGGTATTTGGCCCACCGCCCACGCAGCAAAGCCCGCCCATCCGTCGGACGGATTTTTAAAATCTCGCCCGACCGACGGGCGGTTCGAACTTCTCGCCCAACGGGCTGGCGACGGGAGTCTATTTATTTATTTTTTTAAAATTGAATATGTAACATCCCCATTTTCAAAAATTTAAAAATTTTGCATTATCATTGCATAAGCATGAGCATGGCAAAAAGAAAACTTTCAAATCAAAAATAATTTTTGAAAATGCGCATGTTACCATATATAGTTTTCAAGAAACTAATTAAAGGTTAGCTTTTGCAAAATTCTAAATGTTTAAATTATCAAAAACCTTATAGGATAATCTTGTAAGAAAATGTGATTTTGAAATTTGACTTTTGAAACTCCAAATTAAAAACTAAACTAAATAAAAAGTTAAATTATAAATTAAATAGTTGATTAGAAGAATTATTAATATGACTATTTTATCTCTAATCCATTTTTACCCCCTCTCTCTTTTCTTTTTATCTTTATGACCAGTGGGCCCAACAGGTCACCCTCTCTTTCCCAATTTGGGCATTTCCCAAATTACCTCTTTCCATTTCTACCCCTTCCCCTTTTTACCCTTTCCTAATCCAGCATAATCACCCCCTCCCTCACTTTCGGTTTCTTCCCCACCCCCCCTCACTGCCTCTCTCCCTCTGCCCACTGCCTCACGCCCTCCCCGGCCGATCCCCGTCGCCACCTTCTTCCCTTTACCCCCTCGACCCCATTTCCGCCTTGCATGTGCCGCTGTCGCCGAGTCCACCGAGCTGCCCCGAGCCGGTTGCCCCGAGCGCCGACGAGCTCCCGCCGGTAATCCTTTTCCCTTACTTCCTCTCCCTCCCTAGGACCCCCCGTGTCCTTCCCCATCGTCGGCGCCACCTCGCCGCCGCCGGAGTAGGCCGGCGGCGTGTCCCTCGCCGCCTTACCCGCCACGCCGCCCACCGCCCGCCCGGTCCGTTCCTCATTGTCGCCTCCCAGCTTCCCTACCCCACAAGACCTCACCTTCCCGCCACCCGTCCTCTCACTGCGGGCGGCGGATCGCCAAGACTGCCGCCTCCCGCTGCTGCCTCCTCACGCCGACCTGCCGCCCGGTCGTCCCCTCGCAGCCTGACCTCACCCTGAGCCACCTCGCCTCCTCTCTTTTTTCCTCTCTCACCGCAGCGAAGCCGCCGCCGGAATCGCCGTCACCCGAGCCGCGCCTCTCCTCGCTGGTCGAAATCGCCAGCGGCTCCCGCTCACACGGCTCGAGCCACCGGCGTCCGGTCCCTTTGTCGTGAATCCCTCTCTCTGCCGCTGCCAGACGCTTCCGTCTTCTTGCGTCTTGCCCGCCTTCGTGCATCTGCAGCGTCTGTTGCAGATCCGCCTGGTCAAGCACAACGCCGCGTCTGCCACATGGCGTGCAGCGCTGGTCTGACGCCACACGGCGGGCCGCCAGCGTCGGTATGTGATGCGCAGCGTCTCGCGACTACAGGTCAGCAGTCCACGCCCAGCAAGATCATGGCGCGAAGCCGGCCACCTTTCACGCCATTGGCCGAGTCGAGCCTACGGCCTACCCGATTTTCCTCCTTTTTCCAAATGAATTTTAAAATAGGAAAACTTGTAAATTTCATATCTTTTAAAATATAAGTCCAAAATTAGTGAAACAAGTTTTTAAAAACTTCTAAAAATATGAAGTTTAATTTAAAAATATTACTTATATAATTTAATGCATGTTAATACATGCTTTAGTTTTATAAAGATGAAAACATATATTAATTAACCTTAATTAATTTTGATAAGATAAAAATTAAATTGATAATTTCGAACTTGTTAAAAATAATAAAATAAACATTTATTTAAAGGAATTAGTTTATTTTCTATATTTCCCAAATTGAAAATAAATATTGCCACATATGTGTAATAGTTAAATTTCATGTGGAATAAGAATTTTCAAAAATTTATAAAAAGGAGTAAAATAGAGTTTACACAAATTCCAAATTAAAATACCATCATCATATCTATGCATATCCATCTGCATGCATTATTTTATTTTATTTTATTTATTGTTTTTAAATATATGTTATTTGCCATCGTTAGATCCGACCCGGTCCGTGCCCGGAGCTGAAGCTCACGAAGGGCAGGAGTTCGACCACAGTCAAGGCAAGTCACTGTTGACATCTCCCCTAATTCCCTTTGACCATATCAATACCTAGTTTTACAAATGTTTTGTTAGAAATTTATTAAATATGCATGGCTATGTTGATTAAATCACTATCTTATTGGTAGGGAATTTAGTTAAGAACCTAGCACACTTTAATTATGTCATAAATCCTGATTTCGTTAACCGTAGGTTAATTAATCCATAATTACTGGTCACCCCTAGTTAGCCTAATTAACCTTGCTTAATCATGCTACTAGTTGCACTAGGTGATTACCACATGATAAACAACTTACTCCCGATTTAATATCTGTTTTAATTCAAAGTATCTCCCTGTTTGCAAAGTGCTTGTTTGATTAGCAGTAGCAGGGTGCTACTGTGGGAAAATGTTAGTGCCAGGTGGCGGGTATGTCACCTGGGGGTTTCTAGAAAAGTTTGCAAAACTTGATTAGGGTGGACGGATTGATTGGCTAGTGTAGTAAGCATGAGAATCGGGTCCAGTGTGGGAACCACCCCAGTCCTTAAGGACCGATACTTTGTGGTTGTCGAAACTAAGTACAACAGTGCGACCATGAGTGCTTGTATGGGCAAGCCCTGGCTGAGTACCTTTCGAACTCTTGGTTTGGACATCCCGTGTGGTGGAGTAGGCGCGACGCATTCGCCAACCTACCAGGCTCAAGAGGGGGCTTCAGCTAACTGGAGATACCAGCGCTGCGGTGGAAACCTTAGAGGGGATGCCAGCCAAGAGCTAGACTGTTAAAGGCTTTGTCGTGATGACCTCCGACGGGAGGGAGTCATGTCTCATGGGGAAAGCGTGCGACCTCTGCAGAGCGTAAAACTTTCTGGAAAGCCGTGCCCGCAGTCAAGGGCAGACGACGGTGGGTTGATCACAATGGTAGTTTTCCCTTCTCTCTTTCTCAGTGTTTTAAAGAAGAAAACCGACAGGTGCCGTGTTTTGGTTTTGGGAGCCTACGGTGTTAGCCGTGAGGAGATGACTTCGGTGGTCTAGCCGATGTGTGGTATTATGCATACGGTGGTTAGCCGTCGAGAGTTGTTGGTCCTTCGGTGGATTAGCCGTAAGGAAAATGTTTTCGATAAAAGCCACGATTTGTATCGTGAGCCAGCCTTTGGGCATGAGCCGGCTGGGGCCGGATGATTTAAATATTTTATCAAACGATTTGATTACTTCACTTCTTTTCTAAATTGCTTTAAAACCTTAGGCAAACTATTTCAAAACTTGCTTTCCGCAACTGAACCCTACCTATCCTTTGTCTAGACCGTACACATGCATATGTCAATTGACTTGCGAGTATTTTTACCAATACTCACCCTCGCTTTTGCTGGGTCTCAAGATTCGACGCCAGCAGTTCGAGATACCAGCGTGACCCTGAAGATGGAGATCCTGAAGCCTACGGCTTCACCGATGAAGTTCAGGATGAAGAATATACCGACGCCTAGGGCTGCGTCCCTCCAGCTTTGCCTGTGGGGATTATTTTGGTTTTCCTCTTTGGAGTTTTAGTTGTAAATAAGAAGACTTCCGCTTTTGTAAGGCCTTCGAGCCGAACTTATGTAACGACGCCACGAGGCGCACTCTGATGTAAATTTTATGTAAATTAATCGACTTGGTTGTGATCCAAATTCTCTTGTCTGGACTAGCACAGGTAAAGCACAGGTGGGACCTCACCTCCGCCAGGGGGGGGGTCCCGACAGAATACCATTTATTTATTTCCAAAAAAAATAAATATAAAAAAAATAAAATTCGTTTGGTTAAGGGAGGTGGAGTGTACTGGGTGGGCTGGGCCGCTAGGGAGAAATGTGCGGGGGTGGGCTAGGCCAGTGTAGGGAGATGTTGGGTGGGCTCGTCGGCTGGGTTTTGTGCGATGTGCTGGTATTTTCGAGGCCCCAATTGCGGAAAAAAAATTGTCCTGTTCCCATCCCCGCTTCACTCAACGGGAGAGGATTTCCCACATTTCCATCCCGGTGAGGGATAATTCTTCTCCATCACCATCCCCCCCTAACAGAAGAATTCCCCGCCGGCGAACAGGACCCATTACCATCCCTAGGTCATCCCTCTTCTGCTTCATGACCGATTCATTAGGTGTGAAAGGTCCGATGAGGGGTGCGTCTGAAATTATGTGTACAGGGCATCCTGACAACGGGAGTGGGAAAGAAATCAAGAATATGATAGAAAAAAAATTATCCATGGCATATTAAGCGCGATAGTCAAGAAAACATTGAGGGCGATTGCATCATGGCATGTTGCCATGTTGGCGTCTTGCTCTCATTTACTAGCTTTCCTTATCAACCCAACCGATGAAAACTTTCAAGCGACTGAATTTATACGAACCAATATGCTGTTAATTAAGGTCACAAAACGTGGCCACGCTAGTATTGGATATCCACATTGTCCACGCCGGGGAAAAATTTTTCGCCCAAAAACCGGTGAAAAACTGGATTTATTGGTTTTACCGGTGGGGCCCATTAAAAACCCTAACCAGGTAAATATTTTGGCCCCCAGCTCAGTTCGCTACTTCGCTCCACAGTCCCCAGCTCAGTCCGCTCCATAGTCCGCCTCACCTCCAGGCCGCCGCAGCCGCCGCCTCACACTCTCACCTCCCCGCCGCCGCCGTCGCCGCCTCACCTCCCCGCCTCCGCCCCTCATGCCCAGGCCGCCGCCGCAACCGCCTCACGCCCAGGCCATCGCCGCCTCACGCCCTCACCTCCCCATTGCCGCCTCAAGCCGAGGGATTTGCTCTCGGCCCATCTTCAAGAGATGGCTTCGCAGAAACGCCATTACGAACGTGGGCTTCATAAAAACGCCACCCTCAACATGTGGTCTTCGCAGACAAGCCATTATGGGGACTTTTGGCCCGAGCCTGGACAATTTTTCCCCTGTCACTGGCTCGGGCCCGGCCGGCTCCCCCAAATCGAGTCCTCGTCGCCCAAAACGCCGGACATCCCCCAAATCGAGCGAGCGTCGTTCCTCTCCTCTGTCAAGTCCCTGGTGACGGCGACGATGACCACGACGGCGCCAACCGCGACCTGCAACCCCCCACCCCCCCAACCCCCGAGCGAGCTGATCCGTTGGAGGCCGCGACCCAAGACCGACCTCGACCGAAGCTGCGATCGCGACGGCGGCGATCGCGATCTATGGCGGCGACCACGGCAAGACTAGACGGCGACGGCGACGGCTGCGATGGCGCATGCGACCCGATCATGAGTCTTGACGATCGCGACATCCGCAAAATGGCGGCGGCATCGTCTAAGGTTTGGCTAGTACCCCTAGATTTGTAGGGTTTACTTGTTTAGGGTTTAACTGGATTCACACATTGGAAGTCATTAGTGCATTAGTCATTACTGGATTTGTATTTCAGTACTAGGATTAGGCTCAATCTCGAAGGAAATTAGGCCAATCCACCAAATTTAAAAACTGAAAAGACCACTATCTGGGGTGACTAGAAAACTGATTGCCGCTTATTTAAATGTGATGTCAAAGATTTAACATGCTGATTGAAGCCCAATTAAATTTACACATATATTTCTTAGCTTTCTGCATCCACTTGTAGTATATATATATATGTTCAGTGGCAAAAACTGAATGTGGTGAAAACGACACTGTTCAGGATAGCACGGTGTCTCGATCTCGAGTCAGGGGTGCTGCTTCTAAGGTGAAGTTCGGTTACCACAGTGGGCTCCCTCTAGTGGACTGCCCTAGCTGTAGCAACGAAGTCGTGGAGTTAAAGTCAAACACGGACAAAAACCCTGGAAGAATTTTCTTCAAGTGCGTCCATAATGAGATATTTGTAAGTCTAATTTGTGCAAATTTGGTACTGATTTGGCTTATGTATAATTAGGAGCATGTTTTGTTGTTTGTTGCTAGGTCCATGGGAGATGCAAGTTTTTTAAGTGGCAGGAGGAGTATGTTGAATTGGTACAAACAGACATTAGTGAGCCGGTTCTGGACCATGCAGCCTCTCAAGATGTTTAGCAAAGACATGTTGCTGTCAAATATTGCTGTGAGAAAAATTTGAAGATGTTGTCATTGATTGCTATCTGTCATTTAGCTCTTGTAGTTGTCGCTTTGTTAGGTTTAGGAGTGCTTCTCATGAGGTTGTAATATGTGGTCAGTGTATATGCTCGGTTTGGTCAATTTGGGAGATATCTGGTCAGTTTGTGACATATGTTTCCCTATGTTAAAACTGAACCATATGTGGTCAGTGGATGTGGATGTACATTTATGGCAGAAAGTTAAAATGTACATTTGGTTTAGGATGGTTTCCCTCTGTTTCATTGCACATTGGATTGCAGCATTAGCAGTGCACATGATATATGAGTTCCAGAATTTGTGTATGTCAATACAAGTGCAGAGTTGAATATCCAGAATGTGTATGTGTAGCATGTACGTGTGTGTACCTGCTGCTTATGTGAATTGATTTGTACTTGTAAAGACCTTGTATTGTTAGAACCTGATGCAAAAACAGCGTGCTGATTTTTTTTACTGAAAGCTAAAAAGTTACAGTTGCAAGACTGGGGATTCCAGTTTAACAGTATCATTCAGGTGCTGGCAGGGCTGTTGAGCTCGAATTCACCATTTTAGCCAATATTTTGCGTCTGTGTTATTCTGGTTAATAGCCACTAAAAGGGGCACTGATGTTTCCTGCCTTAGATTTTTCCTGAGCAGCCAACAAGCTTGCACTGCCAAACTGTGGAGAGAAACTGAAAGGGGCACTACAGCTTCCTGAGCCAGATGATGCCAATGATGGTGCAGTAACAGAAGGAGCCGCTGTGGAAGCAAATATATTTTTGGAGATGTCGATGAACTACCTGTGCCAGTAGTGGAGAAAGATAAACTACCTCCAGTTAAACTGCTTTGTGTGCTGAATGGTGCTGTTATGATAGACTCTGCTTGAGCTTGAGTATTACCAGATTGCTGTGCTGAAGTGTTTGAAGTCTGGAAACCAGATTGAAACGAGAATTGTGGAATGGAAGCAGCAGAAGAGGCAGTAGAACTCGAAGTATGCACCAGGCCATTGCTTAAGGTTGTAGGCTTGGACTTGACTACACTAAATACATGGTTGCTGGTGAATGGTACAACTTGCCCAGAACTTTTAGAAACTGGTGGATTTTCTGCATTCGACTTCTTGACACATTTGTTTGCAATTGTGCCTTCTCCTGAAACTGATTTGAAACAATTCAGAGTAACTGGTGCACTGGATACCGCAACAAAATGCTGGCGTCATCAAAGAAAATGGCTTCTCAGAGGGAATGCTTCAGTCTAGTCACCATGGTCTCCAATGATGCATTCTCATTTTTTTTGCACCTCTTGCTTTGTTTTGCACCTCCTGTAATATAATTTACTGAACAAGGAAAGAACCTCACTTCCAGCCAACAGAAATTAGTATCCTAAGAAAAACTCTGAAGTCTGTATGGTTATGAACATATTGAAGTGATAAAACACATCCAGAGTACCACTGACCATATCCAAATGTAAGAAAACAGCACCATTCTCTGAAAATAAAAACAACACTGTCTGAAAATAAAAATATCACCATTCTCTTAAAATAAAAACAGCACCATTCTCGGTGTTCATGTACACATACATTACATCATACAATGAAGCATACATGCATAAAACAGGGACCATGAAACACCATCAGTTTTTGGGATTCTTCTTTGGGGTCATCTTCTTCCTGCCCTTTGCTGGTGATGCCTTCTTTGCCGGTGATGCTCTCTTTGCTGCTGCTGCCTTCTTTGCCGGCGATGCCTTCTTTGCTGCTGCCTTCTTTGCAGGTGATGCATTCTTTGGGGGCTGTGATGATTCTGCACCACTTTGGCTGAAGGCCGTGTCCAGTCCTAAAAGCATGCTCAGACGGCTGCAAGAAAATACCAATGACATTGAAAAAATCAAGAAATATCTCTTCCTAGACTGCAAAAAATAGCAATGACAGAAATCAGGAATTACCTCCTAGTCTGCACTCCAGAAGTCTGAGCCACAGGTTCATCTTCTTGATCTCTTTTTGTGCCTCCATATCTTTTCCTTGGCTTCCTCTTCCTGATTCAAAAAAATATGTTTATGTAGTTAACCCATTAGGTAGACATGAAAAAATTTAGTGCATGTAAACAGTAAAGACTTGCCTTTTCTTAGTGCCATTTAGTGGACACTTGTAGCTTGCTTCCCTGTGACCAAGTTCCCCACATCTTTTACATTTCGAAAGGCCTCTAATCATAGTTTTTTCCTTCTCCCCTTTCTTAGCACCAGAGCTACTCCCACCTTCCAAAACCCCTTTCATCCTCAATTTCCTTTGTCTTCCTACTGGCCTTTTGGCTAGAGGTTCTCCAACCTCATGCAAAAGATCAACCTCTGGCCATTGTGACTTGTCAGGGATGGGTTCAATTACTCCTGCATAGGCAGCCTTGAATCTATCAATAGAGTAGAACTCATGCACATATTCTTCCATGTTACAAAGCCTGTGAGTAATGACACTAGCCAATGCATGGTCACAGGGCTTTCCAGTATGCTGCCATTCTAGACAGGTGCATTCATGTAGTGCCTCTTTCACTACATGCCTTTCACCATTGCTATTGTCACAGACCTCTGTAGCTGTGTGGCTTGATTTCACAACTTTCAGGTGGCCAAGACCTCTAGTGCTTGCCTTGATCTGCAGCAACACAATTGGCAGTATCTTACCCTCCAGCCTTTCCCCAATCCTTCTCCTTCTCTCCCACAAAACCATAATCATCTCCCTGATCTTATCCGCAAGATCAGTAACTGGGAGGTCCTTAATTTCTTTAATCCAGTTGTTAAAACATTCAGTCAGGTTGTTATTAATATAGTCACATTTGATTTCTATGTTAAACATACATCTCATCCATTTAAAAGAATGCCATTTCCCCAAGTAATCTATTGCATCAGGGCATTGGGCATTAATGCATTCTATGTGTTTATCAAACACTTGTACCTTATAGGACCTAGCTGCAGGGTAAAGCTGACTAAAGGTGCCACCATGAAACTTTTTCACAAAGTTTTGCATTAGGTGTCTAAAACACTCTCTCTTCTCCGCATTAGGAAAAACACTACTCACCGCATTTTCTAACCCCTTGCATGCATCTGTACAAATTGCAAGTACAGTGGTTTCTCCTAATGCCTTGGCTAGCTGACTCATAAACCAAGTCCAATTGTCCTCACTTTCTGA
This sequence comes from Olyra latifolia, assembly GCA_036346145.1. NCBI lineage: Eukaryota > Viridiplantae > Streptophyta > Magnoliopsida > Poales > Poaceae > Olyra > Olyra latifolia. The sequence goes on along the minus strand of CM070531.1, from coordinate 17,982,380 downwards.
ATCAATGAAGCCAAAGGCCACAGGGTACATCCAGTTATGGCCATCCATGGCAGTTGCAGTAGCTAACTAACCATTCCACCTACCATTTAGTGTTGTGCTGTCTATGCTAAGGTATGGTCTACAACCATTTTTAAAACCATCAATGCATGGCTTCATTGCACAAAAAAACCTTTTGAAAAAAAATGTTTTCTTCAACACATACAGTGTCAATCTCCACAACACTACCAGGCATTCTTTTTTCAACCTCTGCCTTCCATCTAAACAAAAGCTGAAAACTATCTTCCCAACTACCATACATCTCGCAAAGAGCTTTCTGTTGACCCCTCCAAACAACATCGTATGGGATAGTTACCTTATGATCATCTGCAAGCCTGTCCATCAGCGCTTTCGCACCAAGGCCAGGATTCTTCCTCAAGATTGGCACAGCATGGTCAGCTACCCAGGCAGCATTTACTGTAGTCCCCTTCACTCTGCTGGTAGAAGGCAAGTGTGCTGCCCTTTACAAACAGTCACCTACAAAGAAGACAATACAAGAAATGTACGATCAGCACATGGACATAACAACACGGTAACAAAAAGTTAGTAATTCCATAAGTTAGTACCCTGATTGTTTTTTTATCACTTGTCAAGCGACCCACTAGCCTCCAAGCACAACCCTCTGGGGCATCACAAAATGCCCTGAATCTAGTAGGATCAGTACTCTGAATGCCCAGGTTGAATTCTTCATTAACAGCATATTGCCTCACAGCAGACCTGAATGCTTTCGTTGAGGGGTACACAATCCCTAGCCTCATCTCAGGATTGTCCTTGTTGTAAGAGATAAAAATCTCATCTGGGTTAGAGTCATCTACAAGCATTTCATCATCCTCAAACTCATCGGGAGTAGTAGCACCGATCTTGGTAGCTGATCTAGCCCGAGTTGTTTGTTCACTCCTACTTGGATGCTCCTCTCTCAATCCAAGCAGCTCAAAGAGCTCATCCTCGGTCATCTGAGCAACTCTACCTTCCTCATCTAGTGTTTCCTGTATTCTTAGTGTGTCCCAATCAATTTGGTGCCCACTGCCAATTGCACTGCCCATTGCACTGCCCATTTGATGCCCACTGCCCATAGCACTGCATTCTCCCGTCGATTTTCTACCACCACTATAATCTGCATTGTCTACACTACTCTTTGCGTTGTAGTCTGTATGCCATCCACAAAGTATTGGCACTTTATTATCACCATAATACACTGCTTCATCAGTGTGAGCCTGTCCATCACCCTGTCCCACTGGATCACCACGTAATGGGCTCAGCTCGAGACCCCAGTCTACGATGCTTTCCCGCCACGATTCACCTCTACACGTCAGGAAATTGATAGAAAAATAATTAATAAAAGCACATTTCCTATGTACACAGCATAACGAACAAGAAGAATTTACCGCGAACACTCCTTTGAATTGGAGTTCTTCATGTTGTTACACTTGGAGAGTCCCAAATCGACACTAGGGTTCTTCATTGCGGTGCGTTACACACTAGGGTTTCATGCACAATAACAGTGCACGCAAGTTCAGAGCAAACCATGAGAATGGCTACAACTAAAATGGACGAGAAGAGTTAGCTTCTCACCCTTACATCGCCGTCACCGTCCCGCCGTTGCTATCCCCGTCGTCATCCTCGCAGTCGCCGCCGTCTCAGTTCGGGTCGCGCAAGTCGCAGGTCGGGGCCGAGGTCGCGGCCTCCAATAGATCAGCTCGCGGGGAGGGGACGGAGGGCGCAGGTCGGGGTCGCCGCCGTCGTGATCGACAGCCCGTCACCGTCGCCGTGGCCGGTCGGGGCGATTTTGGGGGAGCCCGATCCGTTTTGGGGGAGGTCCGGCGTTTTGGGCGACAAGGACTCGATTTGGGGGAGCCGGCCGGGCCCGAGCCGGTGACAGGGGCAAAATTGTCCAGGCTCGGGCCAAAAGTCCCCATAATGGCTTGCCTACGAAGACCACATGTTGAGGGTGGCGTTTTTGTGAAGCCCACGTTCATAATGACATTTCTGCGAAGCCACCTCTTGAAGATGGGCCGAGAGCAAATCCCTCCCCTCAAGCCCTCACCTCCCCCTGGCCACCTCATGCCCAGGCCGCCGCCGCCACCTCACGCCCAGGCTGCTGCTCCGGTCCGGCTGTCCTGACTGCCCGCGGAGCGCAAGACAAGGAAGCCGAGGCGGCAAGCCGGCAACCTCCTGCCTTCTCTAAGGAGCAGTCTCCATCGTGGACCACGCGGGCGTTGCCGTCGTCGTGAGGAAGAAGACTAGCAGCCCGGTGGTCGAGGCCGCGCCGAGGAGGAAGACGACCACCAGGGAGAGACCGTTCTTGGGGCTTGCCATGGCCGAGCAAATTAATTAATTAGCAATGAGGTAATTAGCGGGGAGGAAGGAGAACAATTTGCCCCATGGATGGCCTGTGGTTCTCGTTGTCCTAATGCACCAGCAAGCAACTCTACAGGTGATCTCAAGCTCCTGCATGTTTGCATTGCCTTCCAGCCTACCATCCAGCAAGCACAAAACATCTCCTTCATTCACTCGAGCAGCCGCATAAGAAGGAAAATAGTTGTGTTGAATAATAAAGGAAGCCTCTTTTTTGTCTTATGATAAAACCGATTATTTGTTCTAAATATCAATGACGGGTTTGGTCCTGGTTAAAAATTATGAGCTGATACTTAATAGTAGTAACAATATAGCACTAAAGGTGTGGAAGGATTTCGGATGAAAATCAGAAAGTGGATTAATCTTTTTCTTGAAACTGACAAGATGAAGACATAAATATATATTTTTGTAATTGATATTTCAGTTGTCTCCAGGAAGGCAGAAATGGCTCAATAATAGGCAGAAATGGTTCAACAATAGGCTCGTTGACACTCTGGGCAATGCCAAGTGAAAACTGAAAGGGTAGCTTGAAAGATGAAATGGAAAGGTGATTTAAGGTATGACATTAGGATCTATATCTATTCATACCGAGTAAGATCCACAATGTGTAGGACAAAAATATTTATTCTAGCGGGTGGGACATAATAGGCAAACCTATTTTATCATACCATGGTGGGCTGATTGCATCCTTTTAATTCTCGTGGCATTTTTTTATTGTTCGTTGCTTTGGATTAATTCATCATGTATCCATTATTAAACAATATAGCAGACTGAAATGTTTGTCAATCTAAATAATCTACACTTGTAGTTGTCATTTTTTAAATTACTGATATTACTGATTTCCTTTGATTTTAGAAATGCTTTGGAATAGGTTGTGCTTTTGTTTGACTTGATATGGATGTCAATTATTTCTGACATGATGCATTGAGTTTCTGACATGTTATTTCTCCAAATCAGATCCAAGTTTTGGAATTGGCTGCCTAGAAAAGGTGAACATTGTGTATGCGAATGATATGGACCTGATGATTAAATTCTACCAATTTGTTGCCAAGTGAGCACCTCCTAATTTGTTCCAGTATGTTTTCCGCAAGTCCGTTTAAAGTCCAAACTATCTAGTAGCCTAAGAAACCATGGGTCAGTTGCTATTGGTAAACGAATCTATATAATGTGCTATGGACTTATTATATTATCTTATTTTATTATTGTCATATACAATTTGTGATGATTAATTGATTAAGGATAATTTTTAACAAATTCATGCAAATTTTTTAAATTTTTTAAATTTGATTCAATAAATCCGATAAATTATATTTACCGGTGGCCTCCGGTAAATTTACCGATAAGAAAAACTCTAGTCCACACGCATAGTAGCAAAAGTCATGCCGCGTATATTTGCGGCAGAGAGTCTCCCCTCTTCCTTCACTGGAACTGATTCTTGTGTGGGAGATCGATGACTCCAAGCCGAACATCCACACCCCAAGTTCCTCCCATGGCTGCCCTCAGCTCAAGAACCCATCTCTTCCTCATGCTGTTCACTGCATCCTGCCTTGGTTCTCATGCCGCCGCGCTGTCGCGCAACTGCAGCTCAGACCATCCCCAACTCTCTGGCTCGCGCCATCATCCTTGCCCAACAGCTAACTCCACCGTAGCCAGCTCATGGAGCTTAGTGCTGTATAAGTTTCAGCGCCTCGACGTCGCCTCGTCGGCATGGCAGCGCGGCCCAATCACGCCGCCTTACGGTGGTTCAGTCAATCCCGGCGTGCTTGAGGATAACCTGACGTTGTGGCCGGCGCCTGGGTGCCATCTTCCAGAGGATCTTGGGAGCTGTCGCCCGCGCACCAACAGAAACAGAGGTAATACATACTTTAGTCCATGTTGTTATGCATTTTCTTGCTTCCATTCGAACAGTTGTGTGTGATCTTCACAAGGCTAATGACAAATTTCACGGTTGGAATCACGCAGGAATTAGGGCACTTTTGAGTGATCCAAACATGGTCACACATTTGTTGCTCGACATGGAACGTAATCAGTCAGTGCACTGGACAGTCTGGAGAAATATTTCAGCTAGTCATTTTTTCCTCATCACTGTGGTCAATCCCAGTGAGGCCTGGTTGGGAGAGAAACAACTCTCAAACTACAGCTGCGAGTTGTTCCAAGAGCAACCGCTAATTTCCATCTCTCATAATTTTTTAAGAGTGAAATTGAACTGTACTAAGTTTGATCTTAGTCCTTCAAATTACAAGACCATACCAGGAAGACGAAGGGGCAGGCCAACATTAATCTCTAGGTACCGTAGAGTTTTGTCTGATGCATATGACCGCAGTGCGGCGAGGGGACATGTCACACTCCATGGAGAGGAAAAAGCGTCTGAAGTGCGGGGAATTGCCGCAGTTTCGGCTTTGCTCGGATTGATTTGCACCGTCGCAGCACTCACAACATGTTGCGTACGCTGGGCAAGACTTCGACAGAGCACTACCGCCGTGGAGTTGGAACTAGAAGATGATGAGTTCGTCCTACGGCCTGAACTCCGGCGTAAATTGGGGCCAAGGCAGTTCAGCTACAATGAGATGGCCGCCGCGACGTGCAACTTTGCAGAGGACAGGAAGATCGGCAGGGGAGGGTTTGGTCCGGTGTACCGAGGCTACTTGAGCGACCAGGAGCTTCATGTGGCCGTCAAGGTGCTCTCACGGGAGCAGTCCGAGCAGGGGCTCAAGGAGTTTCTGGCCGAGGTGATCGTCATGAGCCAGCTTAGGCATCGCAACATCGTCCAGCTCGTTGGCTGGTGTGATTGCCGGAGGGGATTACTGCTCGTCTACGAGTTCATGCCTGGAGGCAGCCTCGACGGGCATCTCTACAACCCTGACAGACTGCTAACTTGGTCAGAGAGGTACTGGTGTTGTCATTTCTCCGAATCAAAGATTCCTTCTTTTTCTGAATCGAGCAATTATACATTTTTTTATTATTTAGAAATGGAATAAAGTTCCAATTTCTTCGTCTTAAGACATGCACAATCTTAAATATTCAACACATTATGCCATTATAAGGATCGAAACTCATCGATGAGTGCAAATAAACAGCCTCGCTCCCACTGCTGGCTACTGGGCTACGATACCATTTTGCATGGCCTAATTTATCTGAAAAATCGTTGGTACAAAATTCCATACTAATTTCAGGTACGAGATCGTGCTCGGCCTCGCCTCGGCCTTGCTATATCTCCACACAGAATGCAACCAATGCGTCGTGCACGGTGACATCAAGCCCGCGAACGTGATGCTCGACGCCTCGCGCAACGCCAAGCTCGGCGACTTCGGGCTAGCGAGGCTCGTCGACCATGGAGCTGAGCTGCGAACGACCGAGAACGTCGCGGGCACCGTCGGCTACATCGACCCGGAGTTCGTCAGCGACCGCCGGCCTAGCGCCGACTCCGACGTGTACAGCTTCGGTGTCGTGCTCCTGGAGATCGCCTCCGGTAGGCGGCCGGCGTCGGCGATGCTGAACTGGGTCCGCGACATGTACCACCGGGGCCAGGTTCTTGCCGCGGCGGATCCAAGGCTGGACGGCGAGCTCGACGAGGGGCAGATGCAGCGGGTGCTCGTCACGGGGCTCTGGTGCGCGCAGCACGACCAGAGCCGGCGGCCGTCCATGGTGCAGGCCATGGATGTCCTGCAATCTGAAGACGCCATGCTGCCGGTGCTCCCGGCGATGAGCGGCGCGCAGCGAATCCGTTCGTTGGAGGAACGTGCTTATGGCGATATGTCTGATGAGGAGACTATTTCTGCGCGTTCGTACGCTAAAACTGCGTACCTCACTACCAAGGATTCAGCTTATCTACTTGGAGACGGGTGAGAGATTTGTCTATTTTGATGTTTCGAGACGTGTTATGTAATGCTCACATCGACGTTAATTGGTATTTTCTACTGGATTGCCTCAAATTAAGAGGGTTCAATAACAAATGGTGTAGTTGGATTGAGGAAGTTGTAACAAAAGGAACTTTGTGTGTGAATCTAAATGGTAAAATTGGAGGTTTTTTTCAAAGTACAAAAGGTGTGAGACAGGGAGATCCCTTGTCTCCCTTTTTGCTTAATATTGTAGCTGATTGCTTATCAGCCATGTTCCAAAAAATCTAGAGAAATTGTCTGATTAAGGGACTAGCTGCTGATCTTATTGCCAATGGCGTTGCTATTTTACTGTTTTATGCCTGGAGAACAATTATGAACAAGCCAAAATTGCTAAGTTGTTGCTTTGTTTATTTGACATGATGTCTGGACTAAAAATAAACTCTCTCAAAAGTGAATGCATAATTTTAAGTGGGGATATAGAGAAAGAAAAGTTGTATTTAGATCTCTTTACTTGTAATATTGGGTCCTTCCCTATGACCTATTTGGATGTACCCGTGGGTTTTAGAAGGAACATGGTCAAACATTGGGATAACCTTGTCTTGAAACTGCAAAAAAGACAGTAAAAAACTGTAAATGGGGGGTAGAGTCACTCTGATTAATGCTTGCTTGTCTAGCATCCTCATGTATATTATGTCCATGTTTTTGCTGCAAAAACAATTATTGATAAAATTTATAAAATTAGAAGAAAATTTTTATGGCGAGGAGGAAGTGATAAAAAAAAGTATTGTCGGCGTCTGGGTGACGAGCTTCGCAGGTCGATTTGCAAGAGTAGGGTGTGAGACCCGAGAGTGGGCCTGCCCCCTTGACTGAAGCCTGTCTTGAGGGAAGGGGTTGTCGACGATGGTCAACGACGGCGACACGGGTGTTTTTTATCCTGGTTCGGGTCTCCACTGCCGGATAACAGCTCTACGTCCAGTCCTCATTCAGTATCGGGCTGAAACGAGTACAGGGGGTGAGGCCAAGCTTTGAGAAGCTCGGGCTCGAGTACAATAAGTGCTCAAGGCATTATATGTGTTCCTAAGGTGACTGAGCACGGAGAACTACTGCCTTGAACTAGGAATCCTACGCACAAGTAAGTGCTTCTATTCTATGATGGCTGAGTGGGGGGTTGTTGCTTCCTCGCGCGTCTGTCGCGTATCTGCTCTGTTCTAGCTTGTGACCTGTGCCCCCTTTTATAGGCGGCTTTCGGCCACTGTAAATTGACTTTGCTTCGGTGCGGAGCATATTACCGTCCTTTGGTCATCGGGCGTGCTCCGTCTTGCCGGTTTTTGCGTAGCTGGTCTTCAGAATCCGCTGGACATTGGCATACTTTTCGGATTCGCCGGGCTCAGCGTCCCGACCGCTGGGCAACAGTGCATGTTTTTCTTTTTAGTGGCGAGTGGGCAAACTAGCCTTTGATGTGACTGGCGGTGACCGAGGTCGGCGGCGACGGAGGGCGGCGCAGCGGCAAGGAACAGCGGCGGGATGGGCCCGGCGACAATGGAGGACGCTCGCGGTGGCAGGAAGCGCCGGCGAGGAAGCCGTGACAGCGGCTACGAAAGGCAGCGAGCCAAAGCGGCAGAGGGCGCACGCGGGCTCGACGGGGTGGACCTGACGAGGCAGACGATGGAGGGCGCGCACAGTGGGGCGAGGGAGCCGGCGGCGATGGGCGGATCCGACAAGGCGGACGGCGACGAGAACCCTAGGTTTTCTCTGAAACCACTTGTTAGAGTTAGGACACACGCACACGAAAAACACAGTGTTTAACATTGAAAAACCTCTCCAATATAGAGAGGAAAAAAACCACAGGGAAAACAATCACTATAATGGCTTGGTTTGTATGTACAAGGGGATGGCTATATATAACCAATTAAGGTCCGAAAATAGAGCCCAATTTAAGTCCTAGTGCAAATACAATTAGAGTCAAAACCCAACATTTTGGCTAGTTATTTTTTCCTGATCACTGTGGTCAATTCTAGTGAGGCCTTGTTGGGAGAGAAACAACTCTCAGACTAGAGCACCGAGTTGTTCTCTTCCGCTTTCGAGCCGTTTCCCGTGTTCCAAGAACAACCGATAATTTCCTACTCAGCAGTGAGATGTCATTCTTTTGAAGTGAAATTGAACTCTAGTAAGTTTGATCTTGGTCCTTGAAATTACAAGACCATACCAGGAAGACGAAGGGGCAGGCCAACATTAATCCCTAGGTACCGTAGACTTTTGTTTGACCCATATGACCAGTGTAGGGAGATGTTAGGTGGGCTGGCTGGCTAGGTTTTGTGAGATGTGCCGGTATTTTCAAGGCCCCGATTGCGGAAAAAAAATTGCCCTGTCCCTGTCCCTGTCCCCGCTTCACTCAACGGGAGAGGATTTCCCCTATTTCCATCCCCATCCCAATTGTCCACGCACGCATAGTTATATGCAAAGCAATACCGTGTATATTTGCGGCAGAGTCTCCCCACTTCCCGGACTCCCCATCACTGGAACTGACTCTTGTGTGGGAGATCGATGACTCCAAGCCGAACATCCACACCCCAAGTTCCTCCCATGGCTGCCCTCAGCTCAAGAACCCATCTCTTCCTCATGCTGTTCACTGCATCCTGCCTTGGTTCTCATGCCGCCGCGCTGTCGCGCAACTGCAGCTCAGACCATCCCCAACTCTCTAGCTCGCGCCATCATCCTTGCCCAACAGCTAACTCCACCGTAGCCTGCTCCTTGAGCCTGGCGCCGTGTCAGTCTCACCGCCTTGACGTCGACTCGTCGGCATGGCAGCGCGGCCCAGTCACGCCACCTTACGGTGGTTCAGTAAACCCCGGCGTGCTTGAGGATAACCTGACGTTGTGGCCGGCGCCTGGGCGCCATCTTCCAGCGGATCTTGGGAGCTGTTTCCCGCGCACCAACAGAAACAGAGGTAATACATACTTTAGCCCATGTTGTTATGCATTTTCTTGCCTCCATTCGAACAGTTCTGTGTGATCTTCACAAGGCTAACGACAAATTTCACGGTTGGAATTACGCAGGAATTAGCGAATTTTTAACTGATTGCTCTTTTGAAGTGAAATTGAACTCTAGTAAGTTTGATCTTGGTCCTTCAAATTACAAGACCATACCAGAAAGACGAAGGGGAAGGCAAACATTAATCCCTAGGTACCGTCCATTTTGCTCTAGTGAGTTTGACCTTGGTCCTTCAAATTATAAGACCATACCAGAAAGACGAAGGGACAGGCCAATATTAATCCCGAGGTACCGTAGACTTTTGTCTGATGCATATGACAGCAGTGCGGCGAGGGGACATGTCACACACCATGGAGATCACGTCTTGTGCAAGGAAAAAGCGTTTCAAGTGGGGAAAATTGCCGCGGTTTCAGCTTTGCTCGGTTTGATTTGCACCGTCGCAGCACTCACCACATGTTTCGTACGCTGGGCAAGACTTCGACAGAGCACCGCCGCCGTGGAGTTGGAACTAGAAGATGATGAGTTCGTCCTACGGCCTGAACTCCGGCGTAAATTGGGGCCAAGGCAGTTCAGGTACAATGAGATGGCCGCCACGACGTGCAACTTTGCAGAGGGCAGGAAGATCGGCAGGGGAGGGTTTGGTCCGGTGTACCGAGGCTACTTGAGCGACCAGGAACGTCATGTGGCCATCAAGGTGCTCTCACGGGAGCAGTCCGAGCAGGGGCTCAAGGAGTTTCTGGCCGAGGTGATCGTCATGAGCCAGCTTAGGCATCGCAACGTCGTCCAGCTCGTCGGCTGGTGTGATTGCCGGAGGGGATTACTGCTCGTCTACGAGTTCATGCCTGGAGGCAGCCTCGATGCGCATCTCTACAACCCTGACAGACTGCTAACTTGGCCAGAGAGGTACTAGTCCAGTCATTTCTCCAAATCAAAGATTCCTTCTTTTTCTGCATCGAGCAATTTTACATTTTCTATTATTTAGAAATGGAATAAAGTTCCAATTTCTTCGTCTTAAGACATGCACAGTCTTAAACATTCAGCACATTATGCCATTATAAGGATCGAAACTCATCAGTGAGTGGGAATGAACAACCTACTCCCACTGCTGGCTACTGGGCTACAAGACCATTTTACATGGCCTAATTTATCTGAAATTGTTGGTACAAAATTCCATACTAATTATAGGTACGAGATCGTGCTCGGCCTCGCCTCGGCCTTGCTCTATCTCCACACGGAATGCAACCAATGCATCGTGCACGGTGACATCAAGCCCGCGAACGTGATGCTCGACGCCTCGCGCAACGCCAAGCTTGGCGACTTTGGGCTAGCAAGGCTCGTCGACCATGGAGCTGAGCTGCGAACGACCGAGATCGTCGCGGGCACCATCGGCTACATCGACCCGGAGTTCGTCAGCGACCACCGGCCTCGCGCCGACTCCGACGTGTACAGCTTCGGTGTCGTGCTCCTGGAGATCGCCTCCGGCAGGCGGCCGGCGTCGGCGATGCTGAACTGGGTCCGCGACATGTACCACCAAGGCCAGGTTCTTGCCGCGGCGGATCCAAGGCTGGACAGCGAGCTCGACGAGGGGCAGATGCAGCGGGTGCTCGTCACGGGGCTCTGGTGTGCGCAGCACGACCAGAGCCGGCGGCCGTCCATGGCGCAGGCTATGGATGTCCTACGATCTGAAGACGCCAAGCTGCCGGTGCTTCCGGCGATGAGCGGCGCGCAGCGAATCCGTTCGTTGGAGGAACGTGCTTATGGCGATATGCCTGATGAGGACTCTGTTTCTGCGCGTTCGTCCGCTGCAACTGCGTACCTCACTACCAAGGATTCAGCTTATCTACTTGGAGATGGGTGAGAGATTTGTCTATTGGATTTTGGTTTCAGTTCAGAATTAATGATGTTTCAAGACGTGTTATGTAATGCTCACATCGACGTTAATTGGCATTTTCTACTTGATTGCTATAACATCCCGGCTTCTCTCTGAGCCCATAATGCTACCAAGTCGACCTTTTACTCTAAATTTGAACAGCATCTCTTCTCAAAATTGGACATCCACTCAGCAGACAAAAACACAATGATCACAATTTAATATATCGCATAACCAAATGCACATCTTGTCAACCATTCATTATGCCACCATGATCACCCAACAACGAACTTGGGACCTCACGCCCAAGAACCGCGCTTACCTTGGTGACGATGGTCCATAGCCGACATACATATACACACTGAAGTTCCAAACAACGGAACAAGTTCCACATATACAAACTTAGTCCATTAAGTTCTAGAAAGCTAAGTTCAAAAGTAAACTTAGGAGACTAGCTTAATTAGTTCATTAAAGTGCTTTATGTTGCCATGTAGTGCGCATCAGTGTCAGCTACTCCCTTTGCTCATGCATGCTCCTTCAGGAATCACCTAAAAACATAAAGAAACAAGTGTGAGTCGATGACTCAGCAAAGTACATAATAACGATGGCAAAAACACATCCATAAGAATCCAACAATATCAATTCATCTCAATCCAACACATGCACCACTTTCTTATCAATGCAATGCAAAATGATCCTTTCTCTTAGCGCGCACCGGTATCTGAGCATACACCCGTCGATGTCCCGCTCTGTACTCCATCCCGTGGAGTTTGCCCACCAAAGTGGGACTTCCCCGCCATCCCGTGGGGGCCTACCTCTATAGGTCTTATTTCAAGAGCACGCCGGATTAGTCATATGGCTTTCTCACCGACCTGGCCCATGGCACTCCGGATTAGCCAATGACAATTCTCACCGCCCTGGCTCGTAAGCAAGTTTTCAAAAATCTTTGCAACATAAAATAAGAAATTGCCACTTATCAACATAAATCCAACATCACCATCAACCATCCATTCATCACCACAATTTCATTCAAATCAAAAGAAAGTATAAATAACACATCATACCATTCAATCAAATATTACGCACATCGCATCATGTACTTGCCTCAGTTACCAAGGGACGTCGAGGGATGCTGCAGCGGCACCGACCCCGACCCGGAAGTAACTCCACCTACACATCACCATCATTCATTCAATACACATGCAACCATTATTAACTAGTGCCAACATTACTATCCTTCGAGCCCCTAATGTCTAGCAAACTCAACAGCTGGAATACTCTTAAGCTGGAATACTCTTAACCACCCCGCCATTCCATTATATACCAAAACCGGATAGCAACACGACGGAGGGCATATCTCCCAAACCGCTTTGCCAAAATTTGTGTTCTTGGGCTCTACGAAAAGCTAAGAACATTGCCGACGTTCTTTATTATAAGATCGGGCACCGAATCTCAACGGTACTAGCCCAAAATCCTCCCGAGGCTCACTGCAATCTCACTCCCCGCAACCAACCACTACACACCTAGACATAAATCTCCAAAATCACCACATCTAGCCTCTAATCGACTGTTCCAACTAATTCAAGCAGGAACAGGAGGGGATTGGCAAACCTGTTCATTACCCAAAGGAAGATTGAAGCCACACGACTTCTTCCCTTCCTCTTCTTCTCCTTCTCGGCAGGCCTCTGCGCCCTCCTTCCCTTCTCTCGTGGCTAGCTCCTCCTTCTACTGCCTTCTTCCTCTTCCCTTTCTTCCTCTCAGCTAGTCCCCCCATTTCCTCTCCCTTCCCCTCTCCCGGTGACACTAGGAGCAGCACCGCAGGGACGGCCTTCAGGAGGGGCAGCGCGTGGGAGGCAAAGGAAGGGGCGGCACTCGGGAGGGCAAGGGAAGGAGCAGCGCCGGGGAAGAGCAAGGACAGCAGAGGCAAGAGCAGGAGAAGGAAACGGGGACGGGAGCAACTGGGGAAAGCAGTGGCTAGGGTGTGAGCCCCCTGCCCCCTGCGTTCTGCCCATAAGGGCACAACCCCGTGGTGGGCTGGGCTAGGCCAAAGGCCCACGAAGCACCACAATTGCCTCAAATTAAGAGGGTTCAATAACAAATGGTGTAGTTGGATTGAGGAAGTTCTAATAAAAGGAACTTTGTATGTGAATCTAAATGGTAAAATTGGAGGCTTTTTCAAGGACGTGGCTATGGATCGGACGTCCGATCAAAAAGTTAAATATTGAACGTTGTTTCAGTGAGTACAATCAAATGTTTTATTATGCGGAATGAAATGTTTCAGAAACATAGATGTTTCAACAGTTAATAAAGGATGTTTCAGTACATAGCACCAAATGTTGCAGTAAAAAAATATTTCATCAACTATCGGACGCTGTTGTAGTACGCTAAACCAAATGTTTCACCAAGAAGAATGAAATGTTTTAGAACGGCAAAACATATAGCGAAGACCAAAATGTTTCCATAGTTACTGATGGATGTTTCATCAGGTAAAACCCAATGTTTCAGAGAGGCAAAACACATGTTTTAGTAGGAAAAAAAAGAAATGTTGGAAAAAATCGGATGCCTGTTCCAACAAGTAGAACCCAATATTTCACTGAAAACATTGAAAGTAAGATGCTAAAATATTTGAATTAAAACATTGAAACATTTTAATTAACGCAGTGAAACATTAAAAATAAACTATTGAAACATTCAAATTAAAACATTGAAACATGACATAGATAGTGTTCAAACATGACATTTAAGCTACTGAAACATTTGAACTGAAGCACTAAAACTTTGGAGCTAAGTTATTGAAACATTTGAATCAAAAGCACTGAAACATTGAAACCAGCTGTTGAAACATTTGAATTAAAGAACTGAAACATTGAAAAGTAGTCGCTAAAACATTTGAATTAGAGCACTGAAACATTTAAATTAAACGCTAAAACATTGACAAGTAAGCACTGAAACATTCAATATCAAATGTAGATGAGATGTTTCACAAGGGCAAACAAAATGTTTCACAAGATCAAATAGGATGTTTCAGTAGTGAAATATTTTGGAAAAAACAAGAATATTTGAGAAAAGCAAATGGGATTCACAAGAGCAAGTCCGATGTTTCGGTACTCACATGAAAATGTTTTAAGCCAAATTAAGGGATCATCTTCTTCTCCAAATCCAGCCATCTCCTCCAAAATCCGGCCATCTTCTTTAAAATCTCGGCCATCTTCTTCTCCAAATCTGGCAAGACCCGCGTCGTGCTCATTAGAAAATAGAGATGGAGAGCCATGGAAGAGAAGAGGGATGAGGGGGGAGAGACAGTGGTTGCACGGGTTTGGGCTCTACGTCGATGAGCAGCGGCGCCGGCTGTGCTACGCCGGCGTCTAGCCACGAGCAGCAGCCTCGGCAAGGCTGAGCAAGTCATCCCTTCTTAGCAGCAGAGAGCTAGCGAATGATATAGAGAGAGAGCTACGCGGTAGCCTTGACGAGAGTGGCTGCGTGAGCTAGGCGATAGCCGCCCACTCTACAAGAGGAGGGAAGGGGGTAGGAGGGAGATGGAGGGGAAGAGGAGATTTGGGCGTGCTGCTGAGAGAGATATGTGGATGAGGAAGAGATAAGGCTAGAGAGAAGATATGTGATCTAGTCTGAGATCTGGGGCATCCGATGGAAGTGATGCCCATCAGATGCCCGAAGAGAAGCATTTTCGTTTTTTCAAAGTACAAAAGGTGTGAGACAGGGAGATCCCTTGTCTCCCTTTTTGCTTAATATTGTAGTTGTTTGCTTATCAGCCATGTTCCAAAAAATCTAGAGAAATTAATTGTCAGATTAAGGGACTAGCTGCTGGTCTTATTGCCAATGGCGTTGCTATTTTACTGTTTTATGCCTGGAGAACAACTATGAACAAGCCAAAAGTGCTAAGTTGTTGCTTTGTCTATTTGAAATGATGTCTGCACTAAAAACAAACTCTCTCAAAAGTGAATGCATAATTTTAAGTGGGGATATAGAGAAAGAAAAGTTGTATTCAGATCTCTTTACTTGTAATATTGGGTCCTTCCCTATGACCTATTCGGATGTACCTGTGGGTTTTAGAAGGAACATGGTCAAACATTGGGATAACCTTGTCCTCAAACTTCAGAAAAGAGACACAGTAAAAAACTGTAAATGGGGGGTAGAGTCACTCTGATAAATGCTTGCTTGTCCAGCATCCTCATATATACTATGTCTATGTTTTTGCTGCCAAAAACAATTATTGATAAAATTGATAAGATTAGAAGAAAATTTTTATGGCAACGAGGAAGTGATAAAAAAAGTAATTTTTTGGTTAAATGGAGGCTGGTGACTAAACCTCAAGACAAGGGGGGCTTGGGTGTGCAAGACTTGAGAACTCTTAATGTGAGCCTTCTTTGTAAGTGGTGGTGAAAATTGGAACATGATGGGTCTGTGGAAGGAAGTGACCCAGAAGGAATACAAGGGTAAAAACCCAATTTCTTTGATCAAGGACAAAATTTCTGATTCTTCTAACTGGTCTGACCTGCTTAAAGTTAGAGAATTGTACATGAGACATAGAAAAATGAAAGTGAATTCTTGGGACAAACTAGCTTCTGGCATAATGTCTGGCTGTATGATATAGCATTAAAATACAGATATCCTGAGATTTTCAACATTTGTGATGATAGAGATGTGAGAGTTGATTAAGCCTTGAATAGACAATGGAAGCTCAATTTTAGGAGATGGTTGGAACCTGACCTTCAAGAGACTTGGGAGAAAGCCCTTTCTGACATTGACAAGCTGAAATTTTCCTTGCATGGTGATGTGAATGTGTGGATGTCTAGTACACGTGGACTTTTCTCTGTTTCTTGTATTCAGCTTGTCACTCTCATCTGGGGAATGTTAGACATCGAACCCTGTGGAAAAGTAAAATCCCTTTAGAAATTAAAATCTTTTGTTGGCTTTTAATGAATGATGTTGTTCTAACCAAGAACAATATGAGTAAAAAACAGTGGCTGGGAGACTCTACTTGTGTTTTCTGTCAAGAGATGGAAACATCTGAACATCTATTTTTTGGTTGTGCTGTGAGCAGATTTACCTGGGGGGTAATAGCTAAGTGCATGGGGTCGAACACTAGACATACCTGTATTCAGTCGTTTGTGGGGGTGGTTTGATTTGCCTCGGTGTGCTGGTCCATTTGGAAAAGAAGGAATGCAGACTGTTTTGACAATAACCCTTTGAAGAACCCTGTTGAGATTTTATATATTGTCTGCTCTTTTCTCCATTTTTGGACAGGTTTGATGAAGGCTAGCGATAAGGAACTGGTGGACATGGGAGTCAACAAGATCTTTGAGATTCTTCGCGAATTTCACCAGGAGAAGTGCAAGAATGGAGGGGCCTCATTTCCAAATCAGGCGTAGCTGTTAGTTTAAGTTGGTCTCTATCGACGATTGGCTAAAATATTAAAATTACATAATTTTTTTGGACGGATAGGTCGGAACCCCGTATGATTATTCTTGTAAGTCGCACCCGAGGAGAACCCTATAGGCCTACAGAGTTATGTATACACGAGCATTAGTGAAATAGTATAGGCTTGAGAGACCCTCCGAGCATACATGTTCGGATACGAACATCCGCCATATGATCAAGCGCACTCGTCCAGGGAGCCCTTTTGCTGGGGCATAGCCGTCACTCCGAAGAAGGCGCCCTCAACGTCCACAATCTCCCTGCCGTTGGTCACGATGCGGGTCAGGCATGGCAATTAACAAGGTTTTAAGATGCGTTAATCTCATTATTATTTGTAGCCGTCCATAAATGATAGAGTTAATGCGTTGCGTCGTAGTAATGATATGACAGGTATAAATACCCTTTTTTTAACCAAGGGAGAAGAGAGCTTCCATTGTAACACTCATATCAGCATAGTAATACAAGCACTGGAGTAGGGTTGTTATCTCCATCTCAAGAGGCCAAACCAGGATAAATCGGCTTTCTCCTTTGTCCCATATCCTAAACACCCTTCGGCATAGCTAAATCTCTACGGAAAGAGGTCTAATTAATCTCTCGTTCAAGAAGTAAGCTAGGCGACAAACAAATTTGTCAATTGTCGACAGTCTCATTTGGTTTTTTTGGTTGTAATTGGGGAATTAATGCATATGCGGCCTGGTTTGGGCACGCTGTTGCTCCAAGGTTGGGTTTTGGCAGACAAACTTGGGTTGTGGTTGGTGTTGTAGGGACAGCCACCCCATCTTCGGGAAACGTGAATGTCTATGAAGATGCTTCAAAGACCCTTCATGAAGGTTTTTACCCGAAGGGGTAAGTGACGAAGCCTGCCCAAGATGACCTCAAGACAGACCGGAGCGGCAAGTCCAGACCGAACAAGAGATCACTGGCGAGACGATGGAGGGAGCGGCCCAAAGGGCGATCGCCACCGCGCCAATGACTGAACGGCGGCGGGAGGACGCGGCGGCGCAAGGACCTGGCGGAAACATCCCAAGAGCCCCAGGCATCAACCTGTAGGGCTGGAGGAACCAGAGCCAAGATACCCTGGATGTGGGCGGTGGTAGGCTCGACGAGCCAGGACCCAGCAGAGTCGTCAGAGAGGAGATGCAGCAAAACCCACCCACCCATCCCATGCAAGGGCGTCAACACGAAGACCATACATCTGCTGAAAACATCCTTCGAGATAGAAGAAGACTGTTGGAGGAACAAATCGACCTACTCCGAAGAAAGCTCGTGACAATGCAGCCCCAACAGCACTATGTGCCCCGAAGGATCCCATACCCGGAGGAAAACCATGAGCAACATCGGCAAAATGTAATGGTGGCATAGCCGAGGAAGGCTACCGAAGGACCTCTGAGCGCACACCTTCGTGGCAAAAAATGGCCCGAAGGATTCAAGATGTCAAGTGTATTCAAATTCTCTGGAGACACCGACCCAAACGAATTCCTCGATGTATATGACACGGCAGTTGAAGCAGCAGGTGGAGATGATGACATCAAGGCGAAGAGTTTGTTGTTAACGCCGAAGAGAACTGCACTCTTATGGTACACTTCACTGCCACAGGGATCCATACACTCATGGAGCCAACTAAAAGATGTCTTCGCTAACAACTTTCAAGGCAATTATATCCAAAGAATGGTGGAAGGGGACCTCTTTGCCTTGGAACAGGGCAAGAAGGAAAGCACAAGGGATTACTATAAAAGATTTGTCAGCATGACGATGCGGATAAGGATGTTTCTGACTCTTCGGTAATCAATGCATTCCAAAGAGGTCTTTAACCTGGACCCCTTCTACACAAGCTGACTCAGGACCCCCACAAACAGCTGCGCTTCTTTACGATGAGGTTGAAGGGTATGCAAAGGGAGAAGAGGAAAATTTGAGGAGACAAGGCCAGCTGAGTACAAACAAGGACCGTGATGGCCACAAAGAGAGCAATTCAGAGAAGAACAAGAGACATCACAATTCTAACAAAAAGGTAAGCAACATTGAACCCAAGCAAACTGACGAGCGAAGAGCCATTGACAACAACAGGAGGGGGGATTATCCCCGAAGAGATTATAATTTCCGAAGGGATGAGTACAACAATCAAAAAGATAATACGAGAAGAGATGATCGAAGGAATGATAATTACTGAAGGGAGAATTATCACAGGAACGACAGATTCCGAGGAGGCAATCAGGAGAAGGAAAAGAGATACTGCGCGGTGCATGGTGACAACTATTCGCATACAACCGAGGAATGCAGGGATGTTAAAACGCAACGCGAGAACTACCAAAACCAGAAACGACAGCGAAGGCAAGACCAGCGTCCGAGGGATCAATACCGCAAATCCCCCGAGAGGGTTCACAATGTTGAAGAGCCAAACCGAAGGATTATTCATGTCATCACCGGAGGATCCTCGTTGAATCTCCCATCGAATAGAAAAAAGAAAGGAATTCATCCGCGAGGTGTCGCACGTTTCGGTGACAAGTAAACCAACACCGGCTCCGCCGATAACCTTCGATACAACTGACGCCAAGGGCGTGAAATTTCCACACCAAGACCCCTTCGTGGTCACATCTGAAATTGCAGAATATGACATCCAAAGGACGTTGGTGGATGGAGGAAGCTCAACGGATATCATCTTCGCCAGTGCGTTCAAACAACTCAATATACCTGAAGATAGGCTAACACTATCGAACATGCCACTCATAGGATTCGGAGGGGAACCTGTGGCTGCCATCGGCCAGATATCTTTACCTGTCACTTTTCGTGAAGGCAACAGGAAGATAAGAAAGAGCATCTGCTTCGATGTCGTTGACATGGAGTACCGCTACAATGCCATCTTCGGAAGAGGAATCATTAATGCCTTCGGGGCAATCATACATCACAGCTACCTCTGCATGAAAATGCCTGCCGAAGGGGGCGTCATTACTGTTCGAGGATGTCAACAATCGGCGAGAAAAAATGAACTCCAAGGCATACCAAAACTCAAGCCAGTCCAAACTACCGAGAGGGTCGACTCCCAAAACATACCGAAGGGTTATAAGCCCCAGGTCAGGCCAGAGAGCAAAACGAAAAAGATTCGATTATTCCCGGAAAATGAAGAGAGAACAGTATCCATCCGAAGAAGAAGAAGAAAGAGTCGTCAACTTGCTTCGGCAAAATAGTGACATCTTCGCATGGGCGTCAGGAGAGTCTAAGGGGGTCCCTAGAGAGACAATCGAACACTCGCTGAATGTGAAAATGGATGCAAAACCAATCAAACAAAAGCTTAGAAAAATGGGGCCCGACAGACAGGAAGCAGCGAAGATGGAAGTAGAAAAATTGCGTCAAGCCCAAGTTATCCGGGAAGTTGCATACCCATAGTGGCTCGCAAATGTTGTGATGGTGAAGAAGTCAAACGGCAGCTGGAGATTGTGCGTTGACTTCACAAATCTTAACAAGGCATACCCAAAAAATAATTTTCCCCTACCAAGGATTGACCAGCTGGTTGACGCGACAGCGGGTTGTAAACTGATGAGCTTCTTGGACGCCTACTTAGGCTATCATCAAGTGTATATGAAAAAGGAAGATGAAGAGAAGACGGCATTCATAACACCCTTCGGCACATACTGCTTCCGAAGAATGCCTTTCGGTCTAAGGAATGCAGGCGCAACGTTCGCAAGACTCATTGCGAAGGTACTTGCAAAACAAATGGGAAGAAACGTGGAAGCATATGTCGACGACATTGTCGTCAAGAGCAAGCGGAGAAGGGATCACTGCGAGGACATTCAAGACACCTTCGCCAGCCTGAGAGCGGAATGCATAAAATTAAACCCGACGAAATGTGCCTTCGTGGTGGAAACAGGAAAGTTGCTGGGATTTCTTGTGTCGCACGAGGGATAGAGGCTAACAAGGAGAAGATAGATGCAATCCAATGCATGAAGGACCCAGAAAACAAGAAGCATGCACAGAGCCTCCTGGGAAAGTTGGCAGCCTTAGAGAGATTTCTTCCGAAGGCTGCAAAAAAACACAAACACTTCTTCAGCACAATTAAAGGGACAACACCCTTTGAGTGGGGACCACAATGCAAAGACGCTTTCGCAAGGCTGAAAGATCATCTTCAACAACTGCCAAGAATACAGAGTATTCACTCAGGTTAAACTTCAAGACAACGAACAACGCGGCTGAATACGAAGGATTGTTGCTGGGTCTTCGGAAAGCAAAATCTCTCGGAGCAAAAAGAGTCGTCATCCACACCGACTCAAAGCTAATAGAAGGACATATAACAAAGGACTTTCAAGCCAAAGACGCCGAAATGGCAAAATATCTGGAAGCAGTACGAACAATGGAGAAGCATTTCGTGGGGATCTCTGTAAAAACAATACCAAGGGCGAAAAATATGAGAGCAGACGAGCTGGCCAAGGCAGCAGCATACTTTATAAAAATACATGATGGGGTGTTTTATGAAGCAATATCACGAGCGTCTGTATGTCCCGAAGTGCAGCTGATAGCAAGATCCTTAGAAGAAGACTGGCGAACAATCATCGTCAAATATCTTCGGGATGGTGAATTACCCGAGGATAGCAAAAAGGCGTACACAACGAAGCAACGTGCAAGAACATACATCATGATGGATGGCCTTCTTTACAAGTCGAGAATCGGCACGCCCTGGATGAGATGTGTTTCAAGAGAGGAGGGAAAGGAGGCGTTGGCGGAAACGCACGCAGGGGTCTGTGGTTCGCACCAAAGCCCGAGAGCTCTGGCAGCGAAGGTATTACGCATGGGAATTTATTGGCCAACGGCCAACAGCGACGCAGAGGAGTTTGTAAAAAGATGCCGAGGATGTCAATGGATGACAAACCAGCCGAAGACTCCGCCAACAAACCTACAGCCCTCACCCCTAGTGTGGCCTTTCGCGAGGTGGGGGATCGATATAGTGGGGAACTCAAGCAGGCTTCAGGAGGGTTTAAATGGATTATTGTTGCAATCGACTACTTCACCAAATGGGTTGAAGCAGAGCCATTGACGAACATCTCAGCTGCGAAGACCTAGCATTTCTTTTAGAAAAATGTGATATGCAGATTTGGCATACCCCAAGAGGTAGTGGCTGACAATGGATCACAATTTATCTCATCAAAATTCAAGTCATTCTGTGAAGACCTCGGCATCAAAATATGCTATGCCTCTATGAGACACCCACAAGCGAACGGTGCAGTTGAACGGGCAAATCAAAACATCATGAAATCACTGAAAAGAAGGTTAGTGGATGAATCAAAAGGAAAATGGCCAGAAGAATTAGAGAAGACACTCTGGGCAATTCGCACAACACCCACGAGACCAACGGGATATTCACCCTTCAGGCTGATGTATGGCGAAGAGGCAGTAACGCCGGCTGAAATCCAAGCTAAAACCCTTCGGGTCATAACAGGTGGAATCAAGATTACTGATCAACCGCCGGCCGACACTGTCGAAGAGGACAGGCTCAAAGCAAGACAGGCCTTAGAGAAGTATAATGATCTAATGAGCAGAACCTACAACAAGCGCGTAAGACCACGGGAGATTCAAGAAGGGGATATGGTCCTTCGGAAGATGCCACAACGACCATCCAAACTAGAGCCCACGTGGGACGGACCCTTCATCATCAACAAACAAACAAGACAAGGATCATTCCACCTCTCCAATCCTGACGGCTCTTCGGTCCCAAACACATGGAATGCGAAGAGCCTGATTAAGTATTACCCATGAGTGAGTGAAGCGCTGAGTACTCCTTTCTCCGACTCGGTTTTTTCCCTAGCGGGTTTTACGAGCGGAGTTTTTAACGAGGTTCAAACGCCCAAAACCGGCTGCGACCGGAAAAATCCTACAGGAATGTAACTGCTAGAATGTAATCTCAAATGAAATGAAGAAAAGGAGCATTCCCGTGCACATACTTCAAACTGACCAAGTGGCTGGCGCGAGGCCAAGAGCGCTCGCGCCACACCCCTAAAATATCATCTTCGCGGGCCATGAGCCTTCCCGAACGCATAACGCGCTAAATCGCAAAGGGGCTGGCACGAGGCCAAGAGCGCTCGCGCCAGACACCCAAAATATCATCTTCGCGGGCCATGAGCCTTCGCGAACGTATAACGCGCTAAAGCGCCAAGGGGCTGCCGCGAGGCCAAGAGCGCTCGCGCCAGATACCCAAAATATCATCTTCGCGGGACATGAGCCTTCGCTAACGTATAACGCGCCAAGGGGCTAGCGCGAGGCCAAGAGCGCTCGCGCCAAACACCCAAAATATCATCTTCGCGGGCCATGAGCCTTCGCGAACGTATAACGTGCTAAAACGCCAAGGGGCTGGCGCGAGGCCAAGAGTGCTCGCGCCAGACACCCAAAATATCATCTCCGCGAGCCAGGAGCCTTCGCGAACTTGTAATAATCTAAAAACGCCAAGGGGCTGGTGCGAGGCTAAGAGCACTCGTACCGAATACCCGAAACATAACCTTTGTGGGCCATGAGCCTTCGCGAATACCGACTACGCTAACGATATTACGTGTAGGGAATACAATAAGACGAAGAAGCAATAAGCTCATGACAAATGAAAGCAAAACATCACATAGATAAACAAGTTCACTTACAAATATGGGACAACTTAGAAACAAAAGATCATATATTACATTAGCAAAAATATTACAATTCTAAAACTACCACTATTCTACTCCGCTGGTTTCTTGCCCTTCGGATCTGCAGGATCTTTGGGATCCTGAGGAACAGAAACTATTGGAAGACCTTCGCTTAACACCTGGGGCCCCGCTGTCCTCGGAGGTGGAACCGAAGAGGTCTGCCTCCTCGCATGCGCCATGAAAGCGCGGCAGAAAGCAGGCCCCCTGGCTCCCCAGAACTTGATAAGAAAATCCCGAACAATTTGGCGGGAGTTGCGGTCGAACGAGCTGGCGGTGAAGACCGTAGGGTAAGACACGCTTGGCGATGAACCGCCTAAAAAGTGTGTGCACCCTGTGCTCTTCAGCATTGTTGAAAATGCGAAGACAGAACTGATGGCGCAATCCGATCCGTAGCGCAAGGAACCCTCCACGAAGGTCCCGATTGTCTCCTTCAAATATTTGAGGGCCAACGCCGGATTCTTCGGAGGGCGCCGCAAGAATTGTTCCCAAATTTAGCGATCTCCTTGGCGAAGGCCTGACTCAAAGAAAGAAGCTCTGCTTGAAGCGCCTCCAGTTGCTGTTTGAACTTCGCCGCTGAGCCCCGAAGAGCCCCAAGCTCCACGGCTCCATTACTCAGTTCGTCGCGCAGCCCATTACATTCCTTGCGCGACAACTCCAGCTCGGCTTGTTGGGCCTCGAACTCAGCACGAAGTGCAGCCAGGGCCTCCTCAGCGGTCTTCGCACGCTGCTCTGTCTGCTTCTTTTCGAACCTGAGGAGAACCACCAGCTCCTTTTCCTTCGCGCTCACTTCCCGAAGGGTGTGGTTCTCTCGGTCGAGTGTAGCGACGCGACCCTCGAGAACAGCACACCTCTCCGAGAGGTCCACCACTTGTGCCGATGCGGCACGATTCCAAACCAAACTCTGCAAGACGGGATACAAACATAAATAACACGAAGACCTTAAGAAAAATATATAATAAATAAATAATAGTAATATGTATATTACCGAAGCAAGACTCAGCTTGACGTTGCGCATGTTCACCAGTAAAGGGAACGCCTCGCAACGATCGAGGACTGAGGAAGGAACGCCCCCGAGGATAGAATCCACATGTTCATCGTGGAGGATGGCGGTGGGCTCCACGAAGAAGCCATCGGAAGCAGGGGCGACACTGGGCACAGGTGTAGCCTGAGAAGCTCCACCCTCGACAGTTGTCGCCGCTACGTAAGAAGTAGCGCCGGGTGCAGGAGCCAAAGGCCCCCTTTCCGCGATGGTGGCTGCCACCAATGCCAGAATGGCATCAGCCACAGTATTGGCATCAACGGCACCAGAGATAGGCACCGAAGGTGGCTCCTAGTTAGCCCCCTCTGAAAAAAAACAAACATAAGAAAGAAATTAACAAGAAAAAAAAAAGCATACCGAGGTATAGCAACCAACCTTCGGCGGAAGGAGAATCAGCTAGCCAGAACTCCCTGTCAACAACGAAGCCGGCGGTGTAATCCTCGGCCTCCGCCTGGACGTCCACGGAGGCTCCTTTGGGAGTCACGGGGCCTCGACCCGAAGAGAGAGACCCGGCTCCATGGCTGTCCTGGAGCTCGTTGGAGCCATGTTCGGGATCCAGTGGCCCCGAGGGAGTCTTGCTGACTAAGACGTCTAATGGATCGTCACCACCACTGGTGGCACTTTGCGCGTCCGGTGAAGTATGGTCGTCCCCGGCCAGGCGATCCTCTTCTTCAACCCCCTCTTCGTCTCCTTCCTCATCCTCGGCACTGATGGCTTCTGATTCAAAAAAAAAAGCAGTGAGAAATGGTAGATCGAAGATATAAGGCGGGCAAAGGAGAATACTCACCACGAGGCCGCTTTGATGGGCTCGCGGCAGCGCCCTCGACAGTCTTCCTCTTCCCGCCCCTCTTCGGCTCGGGTTCCGTCCAGGGGGTAACGACCCCAAGGATACGGTTGACGCGGGCGCCCACACCAGCTTCGCGGGCCCGCTCGACTTCGTCTGGACGAAGCGGCCCGAACATCCCCTCGGCCCTCTCCACGGCCGATTCCAGCTTTCGAGGACGGTGATCCTCATCACGAAGAGTGAGGTGGTCGCCTCCCTCACCGACGATGACGAAGTCCTCCCAGCTGCGCATCAGCCGCCCTACCTTAGCTGCGTAGAACTCCTCGACAAGGCAGCGCATGGAGAACCGTTTACTGATCCTTTGGAGGAGGAGTCGCTGCACCCGTTCGGGAGCCGGACAACTTCTCCACCGGGAACTTGATGCAGTCAGCCGTCCCCGGGGTGTATTTCAGTGCAGCATCAGTGGCATCCACCCTCTGGTAAAATCAGTATAACTTCCAACTCAGCCCAGCTGCTCCATCCCACTTCTTCTTCGTGGCCAGGGACGGGAAGTCCGAAGAGTGCGCCGACTTCACGACAAAATTTAAGCACCCGAAGGCGCTGCCGCTGGTTTTCCCCTGCCACCTCGCTTCGTGAAGAAAACCAAAGACTCGGGCACTTGGTTGCGCTCCATGGCTTCGTAGCGCCCATTCGAACACCGCGAGCCGAGCCACGGCATTCGGAGAGAGGTGCACGAACTGCGCCCTGTACAACTTGAGGACCTCCCTAACAAGGCGGGTGCACGGTATCCGAAGACCCGCCTTGACCTGCGAGTTGAAGACAACTGCCTCGTCGGCATTTGGCCGAGGAGTCGTCTCTTGCCCTAGGAGTCTGAAGTCCACCTCATCAGCAACGGAGCTGTCAGATATCTTCGCAAGCATGTCCGATGTCATCCTAGATTGTCCTAGCTCCCAAGACAGCCGTGCAAGGTCCACAGGGCTCAGGATCTTCTTCGGAGCAATCAGAGATTCCGAGGACTGCGCCGAGAGAATCATAAAGAATTATTACTTCAAACACCAGCTCTTCGGAAACATTAAATATAAAAAAAATAATAATAATACAATAGATAGGTACGCACTACCACTACAGAACGTTTGAACAGTTAGTAGATGAACGGCGGCGAAACCGGCGACGCCGATACAAGCCTCGCCGGCGCAAAACCCATAACACACCAAAAGCCCCATACCCCGAACTGGATAAACGACGCGCGTAAGGGACGTACCAGCAAAGGTCGACGACGATCGAGGAAAGGCGGTGAAACCGCGACGATGACCTACTGGCAGCGGCGGAGGAAAGGCGCAGGAGCAAGGGCACTAGCGGCGGCGGAAGAGAGGCGCAAGAGCAAGCGAACCGGCGGCGGCAGGAGGGCGCAGGAGCAAGAACACTCGACGGCGGGAAGTTAAAACTTTGAAGCAAACGGAGGGGGAAGAAGATCAGGGATGCGTCCCCTTATATAGGAGCCAATCAGATACGGATGAACACCGCGTGTCCGCAACAACGGCGACGATGCGCCGCGAAGAAGCCGAGGAGGCACAAATAGAAAAATAAAAAAAATAACAGAAAATCCAAACAGACGCCTACAGATCTGATGACACGTGTGACGATTGGCGGCCAGGATCAACGCGTCAACTTCGAGGCCATTGACAATGTCAGAATGTCCAGTCCAAGTCACATCAACGGGCGAAGATATCATCGGAAACAAAAAAGAAAGAGCATCTTCGGGAACACCACCTCGACGTGGAGAAGGGGGGCTGGATATTCCGGCCAGACACCACGGCGAGGTGGCGACGTGACCGTAAGGGGCTTCTGTTGTAGGGGCAGCCACCCCATCTCCGGGAAAGGTGGATGTCCACGAAGATGCTTTAAAGACCCTTCATGAAGGTTTTTACCCGAAGGGGTAAGTGACGAAGCCTGCCCAAGATGACCTCAAGACGGACCGTGAGTGGAAGACTTAGACATGCGCGAAGGGTCGAGAGAAGGATGCGAAGGGTCAGGTGTTCCGAATGCATCTCAAGTAAGGAGAATCCTCGGGACTTATACCGAAGGGTGGCGGAGGATGTCTCATCGAGGGATTCACGAAGACCCTTCGGAAAGACCGAGAGTGATCTTTGACAAGTTTCGGGCCAGAAGACGAAGACCCCGTGACAGTCTCTGACAAGAACGAATCAAATCAAATCAAATCAACAATTTTGTCAGAATATGCCCCCCCAGGGCATGTTAGGGAGCAGTGTAACGTGGATTGTAAGAAAGCTAGTTTAGCCGTTGATCGTAGGATCAACGTTCCAGAGATCAGGGCAATCTGGGTATTCCCCATGGGCCAGGGTACTTTGGGTATTTTCCATGCATGTAAACCCTGATCCTAAAGTTGTATAAATTAATAAGCTCATCAATGAAAGGAGGCAAGCATTCTGGTCACACACATTAGCACTAGTTTATTCACTGAGCGCTCTACTCTCTCACCAGCACTTCTCTCGGCGTCCTCTCCAGCACCGGGAGGGGCGCTGATTCTCACCGTCGGCGGGATTTCCCGGCGACAGTTGGTATGTTTGTGCTAGGTGACTCATGGTGTGAAGGTTCCACTGTGAGTCACCTCTCGGGGTCTCTGTTGGATGGGCCTGATGGCAGGATGTAAAAACGTGGATGCTGTGTTTTTGTTTTCATATGAGAACGGAAATCGGGGTCCGCCTCTTCTGAAAAAAAAAAAAGCTCACATCGACGACGGCAGTAGAGCATCATGTTGGGCTTTTGCCCTATGGAATCCATATCGAAATTGCATGGGCTTAAATGGGCTTTTAACGGCTCATATATGATTTGAGTTCATTGCTCACTTGCCGTAACATAGGTTACTAGGCCCACTAAAGTTCGCCATGGGGCCACTAGGCGCAAAAGGCCATGCCCATGCCCAGTACGTCCACATCTCGGTTCTCTTCTTTGCTCTAATATTTCTCCTTTATTTTTTATTCATAGCACTAGAGCGTACAACCACACCAAGGGGAATTACCGTTTCGTGGTTGTGTTTTTATCTTGTATTACCGTCCTGAATTCATCTGTTTTCAGACAAAAAAAAAACCTCACTTACAATTTTAGAATTACATTTTTGTATCTATCTAGTATCTACTCTATATTATTCTTTGCTTTTAATTTTCCACTTACGAACCATATTAGTTGAATCGTAGACAAGATAAAAATACAATTGTCTAAGAATCCATAAGGATTACAGAAAACATGGTTTAGCCATTTACAAGATGTTTTTATTCAAAGTGTTTATAGGCATGAGAAAAAGGGACGGCATATTTCTTTTTGGGCTATCTATTTCGCAGACATATATGTGTTTTTTGGAAAAAAAAAAATAATGTTTTAGACCTTTAAATTGTAATCCAATGGTCCGGCTGCCCCTCTCCCATATATAAACCCCCAGTCCTTCCCTAACCCCATCCCATCCCTCCCCTCCCATCTCTCCTTCCCCTGAGCCATTGTTGCCACTCGCTATTTGTAGCTCTCCTCCCACATTGTTGCTTCTCTGGCACCGTCAACATCCTGCCTCTTTTCTCCTCTTTGGTAAGTTGCCCTTGCTCTTGTTCCTAATGTGTCTCTCGTTCTTCTCGTTGAGCCACTTGTTCAATATGCCTCTACAATCACGTGACCAAGGTTGCGGTGGCCCATTCTAAGCATGCGGGGAGGTGGCACGGTGAATCTTAACCCTAACCGATAAGAATATTCTCAATGTTAAAAGTCATGTAATGCAACAGACAAGTGACATCAGGCATTGTTCATGTGAACATTGCACGCGCTCCTTCCATGTGCAACAAAAAATTTGGAAAGTGGAAGAAAAAAAATGAATCTCCAAGTTTTGGGTAGACATTAATTGGCGTGTCATATAGTAGTTTGTTTCCAAACTTTGAGAATTGTTTCCGAACCGTAGGATTGCTTTCTAGTTTAGTACGTGTGCAGGTCGGGGATTGTTCACATAAACAACACACACGCACCCTATGTAGCTCTTGATCCTTCAGGTTCATTCCAAGCATCGGCTATTTGATAGGGAGTATTTCTTTAGTTATTACTATCGTTATTCCTGTGATCTTTTTTGTGGATGATTGCCGGAACTATCCGTGTACTTTTGCATGGTCGAGTAGACAAGAATCGCAAGCGTATTCTCGGGCAAATGCACTCTTCATATGTTGTTGTTTGATACAATGATTGACGGAACCAAATACTTTTAATGCTAAGGCTCCGTTTGGCATAGCTATAGCCCTTAGATCCGTATCTCAGATATGGAGTTTATATATTAAAATAAAGTGACTTAGATTTATATTTTAAGTTTAAAATCTAAATAAGATGACTTAACTAAACATTCTCAATATACCCACAACTCCAGCTCCATGAATTTTTGAAACTACGAAGAGATGCTCTACCAACTCCACTAATTTTGGTGGAGCTGAAGCTGTGCTAAATAAGGTCTAAGTTATTATGGTCGATGGAACCAATTATTTTTACCGTAGGTTGTGAAGGTTGGGCATCCTGTATTACTAACCCTGCCAGTAGCTGCCCTTCGCCATCGTCCTCACCTGAATCTCGAGGCCAATCCAAAGGTGAAATCGCATGTGTGTTTTCATGGTATTCTTTTGACCGCAAGGTATTACAATGATTTAGAAGTCTGGCGCCTTAAGAAAGCAAAGTATTTCAAATGGAATGATTTCGAATTGCATTTTCTTCCGGGGCCATGCGATTAGTATATTAGCTGGGGGATGAACGGTCAGGATTTGCCCATGGTGTTGCAAGCACTGTAGCTCCGTACTGCAGTACAAGGCGCGTTGGCGCGGACGCACAAGACATCACGCGGTACAAGGAGGAACACTGAACACTGCGTCGCGGCGCATTGCTGACGACATGGCCGGAGTCTCCGGAGATCTGACGGCCAGCCGGCAGCCGCAACGGAGACGACGACGTGCATTGCTCCGGGGGACACTTGCTTCCTCTGCTTTAGGACTTGTCCATTTCTCTCTTATGTGTCCAGACGGGAGATGAACGGCCAGGGTTCCCTCGAGCATTATAGGCACTGTAGCCCCATACTGTCCACGCATAGAAATGACTGTAGCGCCTCGATTTCGAACGCAAGATTTTTTTCTGAAGAAAATGTTATTTTTTTGACCGGGTGACATGCGTGGCAGAGAAAACCTGCACCCGGCTCAACAATAAAATAGATTTCCTTAATCGTTTCCTTTTGAAAAGAATTCTCTTTTCTATTTTATTTAGAGAGAAATTTTTTCTTCTTTTTCTATATCAATCCCTCCCAAAAATTATTGTTGGAGATTGTGAAAAATAAAGGGAAAGAAAATGATGAAGGTAATAGGGAAGTGAACCAAAATAAAATAAAATGGTTGGAGATGGTATTTCCAATCCATTGATGACTGTCTATCTTTAACAATGTGTGCTTCCAATGCCTTTCCTGTGGTAATTTACTTCTTTTAACCCAAAAAAAGAGGAAGATCCTATGGTTAAAAATAGTGTAGAAGCAAATCCGGTCTTGCTATGGGAAATCCAATTTTTTTTTAACGCGGAAATCCAGAATTAGAAGTACATCACGAGCTGAGTCACTGGAGAATCTGATCAGGCATTGCCTCCTTTCCTTGGGATGCGCTTTGTCCAAGAACGTGAGGAAGATAACGAATCTCGCAACAGAACCCAGGAAAGAAAGCAAGTGGAGCATGATTATTCCAAGGTTCATCTTGAAGCTCGAGACATGCATGTCCAGTCCCAAGATATTTTCCAATGGCTGAACCAAGCAACATGAAGGAGCACAGGAATAAAAGTATAAAACCAATGGACAACTTGAACTCGTGGGTATTGATGCAAGCAGAAAGGAGGGAGTAGTCCATGCTATCTGTTTGTTGGTTTTGAGTGTATGGATTGAGAATTGCAAACTGCAATAAGAATATTTCGATCAGCACGGTGAGGTTTACCATGGCATTGTAGCATGATCTCATGAAGCTCATGACGAGCTTGCATTCCGCAAGAGTCCTTTGCAAGCGCCCTGCAAATATCTGATGATCTTTATTCTCCCTCGTCTATGTGTTCATTTTTTTCCAGTTTGCAAGCATTCATTTTTTTCTCCCAGTTTGCATGTTAGGCACCATTCAGAGAATCTGTACATATGTACATCTCACAATATAGAGGCACCAGGACATTTTTTCCATTATCTTAACAAAATGTTAGGCGTCTTTCAAAATGGAGTACGAAATATTGACGTAACAGTACAATTTTCTATGAAATTCACGCGAAATTTCCGCCACTAACGGATGGTGGGTTCTCTCTCCCACACACATTTCTACATGCCTGACAAATGCTAATTTAGCTGGATAACCAAGCATGCTTCAGGCGTGGACCCCTAATGTACATGTCAGACAACTATTTTAAGTTTCGCAGACAGACAGGCGGAGCTCATGCGAGGACATCTCACATGTGCTGCTGCAAGCCTGCAAGCTATGAACCACCAGTGACGAATCACACGGACAAAGAATGGTCCAAGATCCAGACGCCCAGGGGGGCTATCTCAAGAATCGGACAAGAACACCAAAGAAATGGCTGTATTTTGTACATGGATGCACATTGCATGACGATGGTAGATCTGTGGATCATGTGTATGAAGGAAACCATACATTTACTTACGTTAATGCATCCTTTTCAGAGTAACAGCATGGCCGTGGCATGAAAGGATTATTACTTATTAGAGACCTATCATGCACACAAACCTGATTGGGAGCAAGGAACTTTCTTGGAGTGTTAGGTGACTCCAACTAACGGTCTCAATGCTGCATATATTGCTTTTCACAAACCTGAAAACTTTGTTCTACAGAGTACTTAACGACTCTTTGGAAATAGAAGAATCAAGAAGAGAACATATATGACCTACCAATAATTTCAACTTGACAGTATCCATAAGAAAATACATGAAGCCATTACTTCAGTGAATGAAAAAGACATCTTGTACCAAGCAGGACATAAACATGTAGGAAAATGACTGAATTGATCATTTGAATAGATAGGATCTTCCCAAAGTGAATTTTAATCTGCCATAACAACAGAATTACAGGAGTACCAGAAAACATTACCAACCATTCATTAAGCTTACAATTTCGTGAAATTCAAACATCCACAGTCTGAACACAATGCAAGCAAAATGAAATGGATTATAAACTTAAGCCACAAGTTTATGATAAAATGCAAGTACTATTGATATAGTTACCATGATAGGGAGCATAGACAATTGAAGCATGAACCCACTCTTCAACTGCAAAGACAGACACTTGTCAACACGAAAAATCTGACCCGACTCCAGCAGGTAAGAAGATCAATCTCTCTACACAATTGATAAGCAATCAGATAATTGACACCGACAGTTGCCTCATACTCCAATGCTCCTCCCAATCATCCATGGGTGTTCACAGCCTCCCACACCAAGTTCTTTGGTGCAGCACCACTAGTGGCATTCCTGGCCTGCAATGCAGCAGCCCTCAATGTCTTCCATGTCAACACATTCGCCTCCCAGAATGAAGCGGCAGCATAAGGCAGCCCATGCTTCTTGCAAAGGTCACGGACAAACGGAGCCACCTTCCTATAGTGGCAACGAGGGAGGCGAGGAAACAAATGGTGCTCGATCTGGAACTGCAGGCCACCATGGAACCAATCCATCCAAGGTGAGCACGCAATGTCAAGCGTGCCAGCCGTCTGCTTCTCAAACCAGTCATTCCCCTTAGGTGGTCCTACATACACCGCTGATGAGAAGTGATTCAGGCAGAATTGAACGTGCTGAATACCACAAATCACAAAGCTGGCAACCACAAATGCCACCCTCTCCCACCAACTGGGCAGGCAAGATACCAACAACGGGTACCAAAGCCAGAATGCGGTGACTCCGGCGATCTCCAGCCCCCGCTGGGGCACTCTCCTGTTTGTCAGGACAAATAGAGCCGACTGCACAAGAAGGTTTATCCTGGCGAAACACATCACCGGGTAGAATGTCCAATGCTGGTAGCTGATCAGCAACTTGGATGCGGCATCGAACGCCATGGTGCGCTCGTAAAAGTAAGACCATAAGTTGCCGAAGAGCTTCGTGGAGACGGCGAAAAGCGGCATGTGCTGGAGGTCCGGGTCGTGGTCGAGGCTGTTGCAGGCGAGGTGGTGCGTGTTGTGGTTGCACTTCCACCAGGCGATGCTGAGGCCGGTGAGGCAGTTCCCGGAGAGCACCTGCACGAAGCGGTCGAGAGCTGCGTAGCCGGTGATGCGGTGGTGACCGGAGTCGTGGCCCATCCACCCGGACTGGACCCAGATGAAGCCGATGAGCCCGCCGGCGAGGAGGTGGGCCGAGGCGCTGGCGCAGGCGAGGACGCAGTACAACGCAGCGCAGAAGAGGATAAGCATCCCGACCAGCTGGACCTTGGGGGTGGGGCCGACGCGCTCGAAGAGCCCCGCGGAGGAGAGGTGCGCCAGGAGGCGGCGGTAGTCGGCGGAGGCGGGGGAGACGGCGTAGTCGGAGAGGCGGCCGACGAAGAAGCGCCTAAGGAGCGGGCGCGCGGAGGGCGGGTGGTAGGCGGCGAAGGCGTCGGTGGCGTCCTGCCCCGCGAGCGTGAGGAGCGGGATGTCCCCGCCGGGGTGGATCGGGACCCACGGCGTGACGTCGTACACGTCGCCGGAGATGGAGATCCAGAGGTCGCCGGCGGCGGCGTGCTTGCGCAGCTCCTCGGAGGAGATCATGCGGACACCGCCGCCGTCGCCGCCGGCGCCCCCGGTGGGCGGCATTGCGTCGGCTCGGCCCGCCTGGGCCATCGGTGGCGCGGATTTGGGTGTGGAGGCTCGAGCGAGGGGGGAAGGAGGGAGGGAGGGGGAGATCAGATCTTAAAAGGAGGGGAGGCGGTTGTGCGTGAAGGACGGTGCCAGCCAGCCAGCCAGCCAGCCAGGGTGGGGGTGAGGGTGCCATACAGGTGATTTCTGTATTCCTTTTTTATCACTCTTACAAACAATCACATACACGAAAAAAAATGATATACAAAGAGATGTGAGGAACACTGCTTCTTTCTTTCTAAAAATTATCAATACAATCAACGATCAACGGGGTTCCCTCAAATATAAAGACAAGACCTATAAGCTAAGGTTTAGATAGTATGCCCAATTCACGGGATGAGCTACCAAGCGTATCACCGGTTTCTCGATAGTTTCCCTTAGACACCTATCGCGAGATGCACATGCCTCATCAAAAATTCATGAAAAACTAGTGGAAAAATATTAAAAAAAGAGTACATGGCATATGCCTTATGCCGCACGAATTGTCTCGTTAAAAATCTTAGGATGAGAAACTGTATAAAAACTTATCTAAGAAAGAAAGAGTAAAATTCATCCAATTTTATAATTCAATCCTCAATATTATTTGGTACTTGATCTTCACTCTTGACCGAGCTCCATCGATGAGTTTGTGAAGATTCTCTCCCCTCCCCCTGGACTAGGCACTTTTCTAAATCTCGTCATTCCAATTCCACAAACGCATCTTTCAAGGTAGGATGCAGGGAGCGACTTAGTAAACAAATCTATAAGATTCTCACATTACTTAATATATATTTGTTTAATCGTGTTCATTCTTTGCAATTCATAGGCATAGAAGAACTTAGGGTTGATATGCTTGGTAAGACTACTCTTCACGTAGCTCATCTACACTTGTGTAACATAATCAATATTACCTTCATCGTAAATAATGGGGATTTCATTATACTCAAACCCATATGACTGCTTGATGTGGTGTTCTACGCGTCGAAGCCATACTCATTCACAAGAGGCTTCATATAGCATGTTGATTTTTGAGTTGTTCATCGAAGTCGGTACAACACATTACTTAGACGATTTCAGGAAGTTTTAGTTTTACCACACTAGAAAACATTGCCATTGTGGGACTTAGCTGTATTTGTATCTAGCATCGGCATACTCTTTTATAGTCAGGTTCTAATTATTTCTACATAGACCTAGGTTCTTGCTTCCTTAGATTTAGAGAGAATTTCCTTGATAGTATTCATATGGAAATTCCTGTCCCCAAGACTTCCTCTCCCTTATCTTGAGGTCTCTACGGATCTTAGTCTTCTTTTCAGTGACCTCCCGACCATTGTAGTCCGTGAAGGAAAGCCCTTTCAAATTCAATTCTTTCATTTCGGATTCAGGTTTCAAGTACAAACTTACTTCTTCTATTTCTTTCTTTGTCCCGATAATGTTCAGATCATCTACATAGGCCAGGATTACACGTAATCCATTCAAGGATCGTCATATAAAACTCAAGAACAATATTCAACATTCCTTGCATTCAGAATCGCTTCCGGTGAATATTTCAATTTCTTCTTTGTTGCTTCTGTTCGTACAGTACCTTCGAGGTATAATACCATACTAACTTCTATTTGCTCTGTCTTGGTTTTAAATAGGGACACATTCATGTATTCGAACTCAAATTTCATAAAGATGTGCTTATGACAACATCCATCCACTTCATTCTCAAATTCAACTAGCCGTGATTCGAGATTAAATTCTTAAAGATAATTTTTCCCATGACCGGAGTCTTAGTGCAACTAGTTGTGCTTCCCATTTCTTGTTCTTTTCTATCTCTTTCAAACAAAGACGCATTTATGCCCTACTAGACGTATATGGTTAGGCATGCATCATAGAAGCTCGAACACTCCTCTTTGTTCGGAGATACTTTCTCAGCTGAGTTTGCGTTCTTCCAATCTTTCCAATTTGACATTTTCTTGCATTCATCGAGCGATGCAGACTTGGGGTCAAGATATATGATTGTGGCAATTTTCTTTACAAAATAAATGTCGACGGTGACTGTTGTTCTATTCAAATTTCACCATAAAGTTTAATAGTCATTTCATCATGGGGTACTATTTCAAACGCTTCTACTTGCTCATCTAATATTTTTTATCACGGGAGCAAGTTTCTTTGTTTTGCAGTGGTTGTGCATGCACACACTTCTTCACTAGGGCTTTCTCCTAATGGAAGTTTTCGTATGCCTCTTTCTACAGGTTCCATACCAATGTCAGGTCTTAAACTAGCTCCCCCTTTCATTCTGGGACACTTTAATGATTAACTATGCTAAGCCACTTATCCATTTTTCATCAGATGTCTCCTGTTACTTGGGATTTGAGGAGTCAGAGTTCCTATCCTTTTATTCTTAGGCTTCTGGACGAGATTCTTCGGAATTTTTACCCTCTTCGGTGCATTGCATACAGACACATGCAACATAGTCACACTCTACCAATCATAAAGTGATTAGGAAGACTCTACTAGACTTCTTTATTACATTAATAGTCTTCTAGACTTTTCACTTGCTACACTTGTGCGAGGGTCATGAGCGAGAATCACATTGCTATGTGACTTTCCGGACATTGTTTAGTCAAGGGTATCCATTCGAGAAGGAGGCT
The DNA here is from genome assembly GCA_036346145.1 of Olyra latifolia. Classification (NCBI taxonomy): domain Eukaryota; kingdom Viridiplantae; phylum Streptophyta; class Magnoliopsida; order Poales; family Poaceae; genus Olyra; species Olyra latifolia. The sequence goes on along the minus strand of CM070531.1, from coordinate 17,945,879 downwards.
AATTCCCTTTTATTGAATCAAATAGAGAAGATTCGTGACAGTGAGCGGCTGGTACTTTGATTTCCTCCCCCTAATGATGGGAAAATATTCTTGTCAGAGATGTAGTTCGCTGCATTGGTGGTATAGGTACATATACATTGCATTCTAACATTCATATATGGGAAATATTCTCTATGACCCCTTACACCAGTTGGATGTTGTATAACTAAAGATCCAAGTTCACGAGAGCTGCTACGTGCAGTATTGTGTGTTTAAATTACAACTCTACATAATCGATAGGATAATTTAGTTCTTAATACTTCTTCTAGTCCAATCATAATGTTATTCAATGATCATCTAATGCCTTTCAAGGAAATTCTTTGGCATTGTCCATTCTCATGGATTTCATGTGATGATTTAGGAATTTATTCTTCATCTGCGTGATAAACTCAACCACAAACCTCCCCTGGATGCATTCTAGGGAGGGCAGGGATTTCGCCCTTCACTTTCAAAGTGGATAATTTAGTGATTAAATTTCTTGATTGCACATGCAGTCATACAGAATCTTTGGGATTGGGGAAATTCCATATTAACACTATAACCCTGCGAGTTAGTAATTATGTTTCTTATCATCATAAGACCTTGATGCTCTAGTCAACCATGCTAGAGACTAAAGAGTTGAGAACTTCTAAGACAGTCGTACAGGATGACAATACTACATGTGCCTTAGTATTGGTGTAGCATAGCACTTTTTCAAGTGAAGGAAGTTTTTCTATAGCTCTCTTTTACATTCTTCATGCTTTATGGTGAGGAAGAATTTCTTACCATGCTCATCACTAGTCTCTACGTGGAAACTATTAGCATGTATCTCTCTTAAACTCAAGATGGCCTTAATCGATTCTAGATACAATTGTGCTTCTTTAATTTCCAGGATTGTCCCTATAGGTAGCATCATCGCGGCTCTTCCTGAACCAGCCATAGAGGTATCGTTGTCAACGATCATGATTATGTTCCTGTGTTCTTTGAGGTCAACAAGGGATACTATGTTTTTCTCAGATAGTATTAGTAGTTCCGTTGTCTACTATATACAATTCCTCCATCTATTTTGGGTGCCACACAAGGTCTAATATAATATAACATTACATCACATATGAAACAAGGAACAAGGAACATAACATAATGCAATAGGGCATGTAACAATACTTGTAAAATAAAATGTTGAAATATGCAAAAGCATGGTCATACATGACCAAGAATATAAGTAATAAAATGTGCCAAACTTACAATACTTCATTCAAAACTTTATTCAAGTTCAACTAATTATTCATCTAACAAACTATGTAAGGATGCCAGGGTGGTTAATGCCGAGCATCTCCAATAGAGCCTCTAAAACAAAATCTTCTCTATATTTAGAGTCTCTCGTCTTCCTGCAGAGTCTCTTTCTCAGCCTCTAAATTTAGAGTTTCTCTTTCCCAACCTTTAAATTTGGAGGCTCTCTATATCAACCTTTATAGTTTTTTTGGATAGAGGCTCTACTGGAGATAATGAAAATATAGAGAGCAAACAATGATTTAGAGGGGATGTATAGAGCCCCGATTTTAGAGGTTCTGCTGGAGATGTCCTCACGCACTTTGCTGAGCTGATTGAAAAGACTAGCGACTACTGTCTTTTCTTTCTAAGTAGTACCCACGCAGGTGATTTGCATTAGGAGGGGAGGTAGAGTCTGATACGGTCTTGGGATGGTTGCTGGAAACAACTGCAAGAGGCTCCATATCCATAGGGAAATCTTCAAGATCTGCTTCATACCCTTTTTTTTAAAAAAAAAACTGGCTCAGAAGCACATTTTTGCTTTCTGCAAATACGAGATGATTGGCCCTAGAGATCACATCTGAAGCACATTTGATTTTGCAGACCATGAGGCTTGGTGGTACGCTTCTTTAGTCCTTCTCGAGGACTTATGTATTGTACTGCAACTCCTGCTGGAAATGCTCTTACAAGTGCAATCTTTGGAGTATATAAAACATAAATAAGCTTTTTTTTTTGTTTATGGATTATTTCCATTTTGAAAAGCCAAATGATTTGGCTTATGTAGCCTTTTTTCATTTTGAAGTCGTCTATGAAAGTTCTCAAAAAACAAATTTAGTGAAATGCTTTGGCTTCTCCAAGCTGATTCAAGAAGCTCTCAAAATTTAGTCTTTTAGCAAATAAACGAATCAATAAATAAGTTGCTTATCAGAGAACACCTTTTCATGCTCTACGTGAGCAAGCGCCCAATTACATTTTATTTTTAGAATACAAATTTTTTTTCTTAAAAAAGGACTTTATTGATCAAGAAATGTTGTCCAACGAATCCTGTGCGCTTAATATGTACAGAGGCACAAGAAAGGGATGACTGGGGGGGTGCAGAGAACGAAAGATCAAATGGAGAGAATGCGACGTGCACCCAGGCGGGCCGCTGTCCTAAGGATCTGGGTGATGGCAAGCATATATTCTTTGCAATGCTCAACAAAAATCTTGGGGTGGTGAGGAATATGTTTCTTTCGTCGACACGGCTCACTACGACGCAAAAATGCTCGAACCAAGACAAACTTATTAAGGTGTTCATTTGCATTTCTTGTCATATGATATATATAGTTCTTTATTTTCTTGTGCCGATACTAAGCAGAGAAGTATCCCTGGTAGACATTGCAGAGAAATATCCCTGGTAGATATTGTTCACATTGTTTTCTAATAGAGACGGGTTCTATCTAGGATTTTCTTGGGGACATTCGAATTTCAGATAAGACGATAGAATTCCCATAGAAATAGGAAAACCTCCCACATTCTACATGACCATAGAACTATTGCTTCAACTGCTACTTGGAAGCTTTCAAGGCCAATTTGTAACAGTATGATGTAAATATAGAATTCAACCACATGTATATGCTATCCTATTTGATGATTTTGTTACTACCAATCCCAACTCAATGTCTAATTTGAGCAAACTCTTGACTCCTTTTAGACTGTATGTAAATACACTGCCCTTCCAATCGGCAACTTTTAGCTGTTTTTAACCTTAAAAGCGTGCCATCCAATTTGGGCTAGAAGGGCTGATTCCTCACCATCCGTCCATTCACATTTCCTCTTCCTAATCCTTCTTCCCTAGTAATATGGTCCCCGATTCTACGCGTGATCCTCACACAACTTCATCAAGATGTGCGTGAATCAGGGAAAAGTAGGAGATATCACTGCAGAAAAATGGGAATGTGCATGGACTTCTTGATTTATGGATAAGAGGATATCTGTGGTGATTTGGGGAGCAAAGTTCCCCCAAGTATTAACAAGTAATAGCACCTCACCAGTATGTGATCACCAAAATATATTAACAGTATCGCGTCACTAGTTCAAATTGTCTCAGAAAACACCAAAATACAAGGCCAAGTACCCAGATATCCTTATTTCGTGGTCATATTCTACATAGAGAACCACAATAAACACTGCACAGAAAAACATTTTAACCATTAATACGGACGCTGCCAATTCACCGAATGGCTTCCTGTATGATGGTAATTGATGGTCTTGACCAAGCTATCATATGGTCAGATAATACCTTCAGCAGTACCAGACATACAAGTATACAACCTGAAATAATTCAACCATGCAGCGAGTTAGACCTTTTATCGGCCACTTTGACTCCTCCCAGTACTAATAATAACTGTCATTGAAAACCTTTGAAATCAATCTTGGTAGTAAAGATCTGCTACATTGTCGAGACCAAGTGTAACATAAGATTTCTTCATTGGAAATTTGTGATTTTTCATAAAGGAACATATGAGAGCATGAGCATTAAATACCCTGCTAAACTTGGGAATGCATGAATCAAACATAAACAAAAATCTAGTGACTGACTTTCCAAAACTTCAGGAATTCTTTTTCCAAAACAATGCACAACGTAAGACAGACAAAGAAAAGAAGTTTGGAGAATAGTATATGACTACAGTCATGATGAGAAGTGATAGAAAGAGCAAACACAGAGATGCAAAAAAAGAGAAAGTTCACTAATTACCAAAGTATGGTCTAGAACAGATGAAAGAAACCAAGGATACAATTCAAATTTGCCAATATACAACCATAGGTCTGAAGGAAGCATGGTACTCTCTCCGTCCACTTTTATAAGGCATACTTTGATTTGAAAAAATCAAACTTTGTAAGCTTTGACCAATAATTAGTCAAATTATATACATCATTAGTGTATGAAAGTTGTATCAATATGTTCATATTTCAAATTGTTTTTGATAATGTTATTTTGTGGATTGAGAATATATAATAGAGTAAAATGGTTAAAATATACCTTCAAGGATTTTCTCAAATCAAAATACGTCCTATAAAAATAGACAGAGGGAGTACATGAGCGCAAAGGCATACTACTAGTACCAATAAATAATATTAATAATTAACATAGGACTCTAATGGAATTGCCAAAGTATATGAACATAAATATGCCACTGAGATTACATGGAAGTATGGAATATAGAATGTCCACATTAATGGTTATTCTTTTATGCACGCCAAAAATCAAAAGAAAATAAGAGCATCAAGAAACTAAAATGGGTATGCAAACATAGAACAGAACACACGAAGAGGAGCAAAAACTAAGAAACTAAAGAAACAAAAAATGGACAACAGATCCAACAGACTAACAGAGTTCATCTCCCCCTTCGCCTTTGCCCATAAATTACTAAAGTGCAATATTATAAACGACAAAAACATAGTGCGAACTCTGGAAATTTTTGCTTTAGCAACAATGCAAAAGGGGTGGGAGTTTAAGATTGGCATATTACTATCAGCATGCCATAATTTGAATGTGAACCAAAAGACCAAATGGCACAATGGCAAGATATTTCCATGTGGCCAGATTTTGCCATTTTCATCTATGGATCACAGTACTAAAAAAATCGGGCTGCAAAGCATGTGCGCCCTCAAATTTCATCAAGAACTCTTAGGAAAGGATAAACTGAAATGCATAAAAAAAATCCTGTTAACAATAGTTCAGCTTGGGAACTTTCTCATAAGGGGTAAGTATTGATATCTAGAAACCAAGGTGGCATCTTGTCTGTTTCTTCATCAGCACATTAGACATGAATAGGGTAATGGATGCTTTTCTTCAAAGCTATATTGATCTAAAATGTTGAAAGCGCGTGATCTACAGCCAGTCAGCCACCAATTTTTTATTGTGCTGTGTTTTAGTTTGCGTTTTAAGTATCAAGAAATTTAGGTTATATTAGGTACAGTCTTTAAAGTAATATACAATTGAAGAATTGCTTCATCAAAGAGAAATATTGCCAAGTGCCGATCACTGAGAAACACTGCACTCATTGTGCTATGCTCCAAGTTTGTCACAGGTGATCTATCAGATTCAGGCAGTGTGCAAGTTTATGCTAGCAGTAGCAGGTGATTGGCAACCATGGTAACATCACATCTCCCCTTATGAAATAAAATAGGATAGAAAACATAATAGCTAAAGAGCCATTACCTATGTATGTGACCATCCGTGTACATCTAAAATAGCTCAGCAATTAAACAAGTGAAATCAGCCTCAGTGTTGTGACCACTGAATGCTCTTGAGGTCGATGCCTGCTTTGGCCATCTCATAGAGTGGACTCATCTGACGGAGCTTCTTCACCTGATACACAGTGAGATCAATTGCTCTATCCACCTCTTCCTCTGTGGTAAAGCGGCCGATGCCAAAGCGAATAGAGGTGTGTGCCATGTCCTCGTCCACCCCAAGTGCTCGCAGAACATAGGAGGGCTCCAAGCTAGCACTAGTGCAAGCACTACCACTTGACACGGCCACCTCCTTCAGCCCCATCAGCAAACTCTCCCCCTCAACATATGCAAATGACAAGTTTAGGTTGCCTGGGTACCGATGCTCCATGCTTCCATTGATGACAATATCGTCGACCTGCGCACGGATGCCATTGAGCAGCCGCTGCTGCAGTGCAGTTACTCGCCTGTGGTCATAATCCATCTCCTTAGCTGCAATTTCACAGGCTGCACCAAATCCAACAACAAGTGGCGTGGGCACCGTCCCACTGCGGATGCCACGCTCCTGGCCACCACCGCTCATTTGAGGCTCCACACGAATGCGAGGGCGGCGACGCAGGTATAGCGCGCCCACGCCCTTGGGTCCGTAAATCTTGTGCCCAGACAGTGACATGAGTCCAATCCCCATCTTGTTGACATCAACTTGGACCTTACCGAGCGCCTGTGCGGCGTCAGTGTGGAAGGGCACGCCCTTCTCGCGGCAGATGCGGCCAATCTCCTCCAGCGGCTGGACAACGCCGATCTCGTTGTTGACAGCCATGACGGAGACGAGCCCGGTGTCAGGGCGTATCGCGTCAGCGAGCTGCGCGACGTCGACGAGGCCGTCTGGGCGGACGGGGAGGTAAGTGACCTCGAAACCCTCCTGCTGAAGGTACCTGCAGGAGTCGAGGACGCACTTGTGCTCGGTCTGGGTGGTGATGACGTGGCGGCGGCGGTCGCGGTAGAAGCGCATGACGCCCTTGACGGCGATGTTATTGCACTCGGTGGCGCCCGAGGTGAAGAAGATCTCCCTCGGGTCGGCGCCCACGAGCTCGGCCACGCGCGCGCGGGCCTCCTCGACGGCGGCGTCGGACTCCCAGCCGTAGAGATGGGTGCGGGAGTGCGGGTTGCCGTAGCGGTGGAGGTAGAAGGGCAGCATGGCGTCGAGCACCCGCGGATCCACGGGCGTGGTGGCCTGCATGTCCATGTAGAGAGGGCGCCCCGAGATGCGCACGCCCTTGATGGTGACGACGTCCTCCTCCTCGGCGGAGTCAACGGCCGGCGCGGCGGCCGTGGAGAGGGTGCGGGCGGGGGAAGAAGAAGCTGGGAGGCGGCGGAGTAAGAGGGGGAGGAGGCGGCGGGAGAGGGCCATGGATGCGGCGGGGAGAGGTCGGTTGGGTACTAGGGTTCAGAGGGCGGGCTCTGCGCTGCTCCCGTTTTCGGCGGAGCAGGAGACGGGGGACGTGGGGAGGATAGGAACGGCGGTGGACTGGTGGAGGATGCTCGGCAACTGGGAGACGCAACGCATATAGTGTAGAGCCCAATCGTTCTCACACGAAATCACGGCCTACAGGTGGCCTACTAACACCGGGCCGAGCCGATTTGGACCCTATCGGCTGGTTTACTGTACGAAGCAGGCCTAATGAAACAATGGGCCAGGGTCTCAGTTTAAGCCCGGTTCGTACAGTAATTGGGCTGAACCAGGCCAGTCCGGTTACAAGCAGACCAATTCATGTTAGCTAAAAATAATATATAAAAATAAAAAATAATTATATTTAATAAATATGTGTTTTATATATATATATACACACACACATATATATATATATAGAGTTGGGCTCTGTTATGCAGAATGACGGAGCGCAGTCTGCTGGCGTGGACCGTCGGATGAGCAAGCACGAGCCGTTCGATCCCAGCAGCCCCCACCCCGCCTCTCTCTCACGGGCGCCCTCTCTCTCTCTCAAGAAGAAGCAGCCTCACAAGCCCTCTCTCTCTCTCGTGCAGTGCCTCCCCCCAACCTCTCTCTCTCTCGCCTCTCTCGGTTACCCAGCCGCTTGCTCCACCGCCGCCGCCGCCATTGGTCAGAGCCGCCGCCGCTCCGTCTCTAGATCCGCCACCGTCGCCCCCACTCTTCTGCTGCCGCTCTCTCTCTCTCTCGGTAACCCTAGCCGCCGCTCCACTCATCTGGTCCCGCCGTCGCCGCTTCACTCTTCTGCTGCCGTGAAAGCCCTCTTCAGATCTCGAGCCGCCTCTCTCGTCCGGAGCCGGCGCCCTCTAGTTAATTGAGCCCGACGATTTCCCGCCCCCTCTCCAACATGCGACACTCCAAACCTAGCTACGTCGCCACTTTGCCTCCAAGGAGCCAATCTTTGCGTCGCATGAAGCGAACCAATACGCAAGGAGGAAGGAAGCCCCAGCTGCGAGGGAGGAAGGTAGGGAGCCTCTCGTCAGCCTTCAATGTCAGCCTGTGGTTCAACCAGTGGTCAGATGGACTCTAGTGAAAGAGTTCAATTAAGGGTAAGAATCTGGAACCTACATGTATTACATTTGTTGTTGATGGTGCATGGCATTTACAAGTATATATTTTTGAACAGACGGATGTGCAGGATCCATATACTGGAATAGAGGGAAACAATGTGGAAGCTGAAACTCCAATTGAAGATTCAGAAGTTCCTTTTGGTAAGCCATTTCTTGGCCAGCAATTTGTCTCAGTGGAGGAAGCATACAATTGTTATAATGATTATGCGGAACGGATTGGTTTTAGCGTCAAAAGCTAGCCAAACTAAAACAAAGGTTGGATCGTAAATGCGTCGTTAGGTTCACCAGTAGTAAAGAAGGTAAATCTAAGCGAGAAAAGAAATATGAGATGCCAATTGGTAGCACGTCAATTGAGAAGAGTCCAACAAAATTGATGTCTCTTACAAGAGTTGGGTGCAAGGCTTCATGTAGGATAAGGCTCAAAAACGGGATTTGGGAAGTTTCTGTTTTTGAGGATAACCATAACCATCCCCTTATAACTTCTCCATCTAAGAAACGCAATTTAAGGTCTCATAAGTCCATCAGTCAAGTGGATATGGAAGTAATTCAGGACTTAAGTGCCCAAGGAGTGGAAACATCTAGGATTTATGAGTACTTATGTGGTAAGCATGGGGGTAAGAAAAATATAAGGATTAGAAAGAAGGATGTAAGCAATAGGATATCCAAGCTAAATAGCCAACTTATTGGTTGTGATGTTGAGACCACTCTACTGTATTTTAGGAAGAAACAAGAGCAAGATTTAGCGTTTTTCTTTGCCATAGATTCTGAAAGTAATGGTGTTGTGAGGAATATGTTTTGGGTTGATGGTAGGGGAAGAAGAGCGTATCAAGAATTTGGTGACGTTGTGACATTTGATACCACATACAACACAAATAAGTATAGCATGCCATTAGCTCCATTTATTGGGGTTAATCATCATAGGCATTCTATTTTTTTGGGATGGCTTTGCTAAGATCAGAGGATGCTAAAAACTTTGTTTGGCTTTTTGAGACATGGTTGTCAGCTATGTATGAAAAACACCTGACTGCCATAATCACTGACCAAGATCCTGCCATGAGAGAGGCAATTTTGCAAGTTTTTCCTCATACTGTGCATTGATGTTGTCAGTGGCATGTGATGAGGAAGGCTAGAGAACATTTAGGAGTTATATATGGTCAAAAGCAAGGTTTTGTAGATGACCTAGGTGCTGTAATTAATCACAGCTTGACTGAAAAAGACTTTGTGGAGAGTTGGGTGGCTATGATTGACAAGTATGGCTTAACAGGCAATAAACATCTTCAACTTATGTTTGACAAGAGAAGAGAGTGGGTCACGGCTTTCTTTCGAAACACTTTTTTTGCCGACATGTCAACAACTCAAAGAAGTGAGAGTATGAACGCAATTTTGAAGCTATGGGTTTCAAACCATACTTCTATTTTCCAATTTGTGAAAAAAAAAATTGAGAATTTGATCAAGGGCATTTGGCAAAAAGAAAGTGATGAGGATTTGAGGAGTATGAATGAGATACCAAACCTTCATACTCGATACCAAATAGAGGTCGAGGGGCGTCGGGTGTATACTAGAGCCGTGTTCAAAGTCTTTAGGGAATTAGTTGTGGAAAGTAATATTGGAACTGTGAAGGAGATTACTAGGGATGTGGCCTATGAGGTTACCATCAAAAGTCACCCTTTCATACGGAATTGGGTTCCGGAAATGTACTTGATTGAGGTGGACATACCAAAAGAAAGATTTTCTTGTAGCTGCAAAGGATTTCAATTTGAGGGTCTTCTGTGTTCTCATGCCATCAAAGTAATGCAACATGTCGGGGTGACACATCTTCCCCTGAACTATATAGTGAAAAGGTGGACTAAAGATGCAAATTCAATTATTAAACGCTCAATTTGTGAAAGACTCACTGAAGAGGGTGAATCAAACCAGTTAACAGAATATAGGTTTTCATCCTTGAAAGTTGATCTATTTGAAATAGCAATGGCCGCATCCAAATCTGCGGAGGGGTTTGCAAGAATGAAGAAGCGTCTAGCTGATTGGAAGGTGGAGTTTTGTGGAGATATGGCAGAATTGCCTTTTAAAGAGGTGCCTGTGCACCAACAAGGGCTATTCACTAACTCATCGCTCAATGAAAATTCAAAGCTTTGTGATCCCTTTGAATCGCAGTGCAAAGGAAGGAAAAAGAAACCAGCCCGATTCGAACCCCCGGCTGATGCTAAGGTGAAGAAGAGAAGGACATGCAGCTATTGTGACCAACAAGCTGGCCACAATGCAAGGACATGTCCATTGGTAAGCATTTCTTGTTGATAACTTTGATTTTTACTTGCAATTGATTGTGTCTTCTGTTGTATGTAAATGCAGCGAGACAACGTATCTTCTAAAGGCAAACATGTAAGTGAGGAAGCAGATGACGAAATAGAAGAAGGCATGAGCTTAGATTAGGCTTCCTTGTAATCTGTCAATTAGAATCCTTGTAATCTGTCAATTAGAACTCTTGTAATATGTCATTTGGAACTCTTGTAATCTGTCAATCTGGACATGTATTGTAATGGTGTTTGAACCATGTATTTATTCTGGACATGTATTGTAATGGTGTTTGAACCATGTATTTATTCTGGACATGTATTTTAATGGTACTTGAATCATGTATTTTAATGGTGTTTGAATCATGTATTTAAAATTCTGGACAGAGCTTGCTATAATGTGTCAGTTCTGACACTAGTTTTGCTTGGTCAGCATCATCCATCATGCAAGTGTGGTTATTGCTTTCCTTCAGACAGGAGGGTCTGACAGCGTGCCTGTGATTATTTAGGGCTCATGAATGAAAATTTCAGTTTTTGCCTGAATGTATGGTCTGCTTCGTCCTCCGGAGCCTATGTTACAATCATCCTATTCAAGTACCATGAGGCCAATTGGAAACAAGAAATACAAGATGAATTCATATTTACATTTTGCTCCTGGGGACACTGCAGATATTTGCATTTGGCATGGAGTTCAGGCCACAAGAACTATAACCAATAGGCTACAAGAACTATAACCAATGAGCTCAGTTCTATTCTGTATTATGGAGTTGAACTGAAGTTCTATTCATGTGGCACATGTGAACGAATCAAATCTGAAAATGATTTGCATGGTTTTGTTCTGCACATTTTGCACAAGAATTATATAGCCAATGACCACCAGGAGCAACATTTTCCTCAGAGAGTGTACATTGGCAATGTAAATTACAGGCATGAAAATTGCACTGAACAAGCTGTACATTGGCTGGAACAAGCTATACATTGGCAATGTAAATTACACATCAAAGCTGTACATTGGCAATGTGACTTACAAGCATCATACAGCAGCTCATCCAAGCATCAAAACTTGGAATCTAGCTTCTCTGTTGCTCCAAACCCCCAATACATCCACAAAGCACTAAACCACTGAACATTTTGAGCTACTGAACATTGACAGCTTGATGAAACATTCAGCCATTGCAAAATTCCATTCTCATACCACTAATTGTAATGTGAACAAAGACTAGCATCAATTGAAATGTGAACAAAGCACTAATTCCATCTCTTTACAGCTCCAATTGAAATGTGAACAAAGCACTAATTCTACAAGCACCACAACTTTCAAAAATGACAGACTTTACAGCTCAGGGTGAACAAAGACTAGCATCAATTACATGGAGTTCCATCTCATACAACTAATTGAAATCTCAAATACACCAAGTGCCCCATACAAATAATTCAAATCTGATGCAGGAGGAGCCGTAGCTGCAGCCGGAGGTCCCATGCGGCGTGGCTCCTCCTTGAGCTCGACGTCAGGTGGCCGAGAGAGTCGCAAGATCATCGAGAGATTGCAGGCGGCGCTAAGAAATCTTGTGGTGAGAGATTCAGGGCGGCGCCGGGCGCTGCACGCAGAGCGGCGGCTCAGATCTGGAGAGAGGGGCTTGGCGGCAGAAGAGATGAGTGGGCGGCATGACGGCTCTGGAGAGGGGTGGGCCGGAAGCACATGAGTGGGGGCGGCGGCAGAAGAAGTGAAGCGGCGGGGCGGGACGAGATGAGTGGAAGCGGCTAGGGTTTCTGAGAGAGAGAGAGTATGAGAGAGAGAGTAGCGAAGAAGTAGAAGCGGCGGCGGCGGATCTGGAGACGGAAGGCAGGCAGCGGTGTGTGGAGCAGGCTTGGGTAAGAGAGAGCGTGAGAGAGAGAGAGAGGCGGGTTGGGGAGGGCACCTTGTTGAGAGAGAGAGGAGAGAGGCTGAAATTCTTCTGACTGAGAGAGAGAGGCGCCTGTGAGAGAGGCGCGGTGGGGAAATTGCTGGGATCGGACGGCTCGTGCTTGCTCATCCGACGGTCCACGCTGCAAAGCACTGGGCTCCTGCCACCGCAGCTAACAGAGCTAAATATATATATATATATATATATATATATATATATATATATATATATATATATATATATATATATATATATATATATATATATATATATATATATATACTATTAAATATGGGCTAAGTACTTAGAGGCAGCAGCCACTGAATATGAATCGAACTGGATCGGTTCGACGGGTCGAGGTCTCAACCCAGATTCGGTTTGATTGACCAAACTGGGCTGGCCCGATTCGGTGAACACTGCGGGGCGCCCAATTTGTCCCACTTGGCCCCGTCCATTTGGCCTCCTCTATCATGGCCTAATAAGTTTTTTTTGGGCTTTGGAAATAGGCTCGAGTAGTGAAACTCTGGAATTTTTATATTTATTTATTTTTGTAATTAAATAAATAATATATTTTTATCAAACTTAAATAAATAGACTCTTATAGCCCATTGCTTGGATGACAAGGAAAAATCTCCCCAACCAACTGGCAATAAGGGGGGTTTTTGCCAAAAAAAAAAAGAAAAGATAACTACTACTTCGTTTGCTCTCGACCTTTAAATTGCCATAAAAAATCACAAAAAATCTGAAAAAATTTGGTAGTGTAGGGCACCTTAAGGTTTTCCATAAAATTTTAGCTCCAAATATTATTTGTACAATAAGAAAAAAAGATAAAGTTCGAGAAACTAAAATTTGTCTTTTTTGTTTCTCATTGTATAAATACTGTTTAGGGCTAAAATTTTCTGAACACCATGAAGTTAGCATGCTCTACACTATGAAATGTTTTTATTTTTTTTGTGATTTTTCATGGCGTTTTAAAAGACAAGAGCAAAGAAGACGATATTTTTCTAACTTTTTTTTTCAAAAAAATACCTTCCCGCCCTTTGGTTTGGCAATAAGGATAATTGTTGCCTGTTGGTTGAGCGATTTTTTCCTTGTCACCCAATCAACGGATTATAAGTGTATATTCATTTAATTAATAAAAATAAAAAATATTTAAAAAATCTGAAAATATTTAACATGGCTATAAGAGAGTGAATCTTGCCAATTCAATGGTAGCAATTTAAAGGCATGCCAAATTTAATCAAACACTATCAACAATTGACAAAACAAGCAATGGCATATATTAGTCATGAGCCAAACTCACACTCGATTTGTTGTTCGCCTGATCAAGAGAGAGTCGAGAAAAGGGAGCCAGCCATGTAAATAATCGAGGTACCGAATAGTCCTAGCGAGAGGGTTATCACTTATCAACTTGTTACCCCGATAAGTGATAAGAACTTGTTACCCTCTAAACTTTATCATTCTTGTTCGTAAACACTTGTGAACAATACAATATGCAGCAGCTCCACTTTTTTATAGCAAGAAGATGAAATCCTTTTGAGATGCCCATATTCTTAGGGAATCATTGTCAGTTACAGGCCTAAATGCAAATAGTAAAAAAAATCCCAGGAAAAGGCCCATAAAGCCCAAATAAACTCCTTCTAGCAGGCCAGGGTACTGTAGCCTACTACATGTGCATGCGGGCTGTTGCGCTGATCCGTGCCGTTCGTTCCCGATCCATTGGCCCAAATCGAAGAAAGGCCTGAGATTAATTGCCCTCAGATCAGTTATGTGTGGTTCAAGACGGATAGAAAGTTTGCTGTTGAGGAAAAAGAGAGATTTCAGTTGATGAATCAAACATCACAGGCTTTAGGGGGATACATAATTACATACACAACCTATGAAATTCTATGGTAAATTCAAAGGAATATGTTTATTTATTTGCCAACCGGAAAGGAATATTTATGTGAAGAACCGCAATCTCCCAAAATGACTAAGAATTTCTATTACCTTGTTATTTACTCTCTCCATATCACAAAAATTTGACGTTTGAGATACGTGCACGTAAAAAATTTAAAACTTTGTCTATGGAATTTTCTTGAACTATTTATATTGAGCATTTGAAAATTATACATATAGATTCATCTCGAAAAGGTCTTTCACAATATCATAATTCTAGTGAATTTTATTAATAAATTATAATAGTAACTAGTGGTCAAAGTTGTATTTCGAAGGCTGTGCCGATGTTCAAAACTAAGTTTCTATGATATGGAGGGAGTATATCATAAAGCAGTCCATTTTGGCTTAATCAATTGCCGCATAAGCACATCTCTCATAAATAATAAGTAATAAAAAGCAACAAGGAACACAAAATGCAGATATATTAATTACTCCCTTCGTTTATTTATATAGGGCGTATTTTAAATTGGCACATAGATTAAGAAAGTTATGAAATTAAGAAAAAGTCAAGAGAAAATAAACATACTATCCATATTATAAATATCTTAGAAATATGAGAGAGAACATCATGTAAAAGTTGTTTATAAATACATAAGAGAAAATCGTGTAATAAATAAGGTAGACAAGAAATAATACCATTCAAACTATACGTGGGAGAGAGTATGATAAACGTTACTTATCAATGTTACAAGGGGCGCACAAACTGATAAGTAATTATTGAGAACACGTATGTACTAAACAAATGAATGGTAACGGACACGGACACCTGGAACACACTGAGTATAGAGGTGGCCAACAACGAATTGGGTCAGTCCGGTTTAGTCCGCTCGATCTAGTTCACTGTATGAACTGGACCTAACAAGCTAATTGGCTGAGATCTCGGCTCGAGCATGGTTTACAAGCGGGCCAACTCATTTTAGCCTAAAAATAATATTAAAAAAGAAAAAATAATTATATTTAATAAATATGTGTTATAAAATAAAGAAATAAATTATATATCATAAGAAAATAAATATATAAATATATATATTTAATTAAATATGCAGATTCTGATCTAGTCGAACCAGGACCTACCACCACTATACGAACCGAACCAGGCCTGCCCGATTTGTCCCACTTGGCCGGCCTGTTTGGCCACCTCTAATTGGGTACATGACTGATTGAAGCACACATTACACGCAATTGTTCTTTTCCGCTTCAATTTAGATTATAATCTACATCTGTATATTGTTTTACAAGCTAAACGCTTTGTCGCTTTATAGCTATTTTTTTAAGATCTTAATATTTCTTCTTAAAGTTTTTAAAACCATTTTTTAATAATTTTTCGAGTTATCAAATTCTAACCCACAATTTTTCAGATTATAATGTGCCGCCATCGCACCAGCGTACTAGCTCGCCACCGTGGGCAATGGCCTCCTTGTGTGCGTTGAGGATGCCGGGGACAGAGCAATGTACATGATCATCGCAGACCAGAACCTGCCTCTTCATTTGGAATCAGCTTTACCAGCTGCTTCCCCAACCTGACACCTTTCTTCCCGACCTCATGCTGATCAGGTCTTTCACTCAACAACGTAATCGTCTGATCATATGGCACCAATTGGTCCTTTTTTTGGTTCTTTTTTTCCTTCAAACGAACGTGGATTTTTGCTCTATGATTATTTTACCACAAGAAATGAGTATCACCAGTGCATGCTTAGATTAAAATTAAAAGTTACAACTGAAAATCTTATCCTTTTTTTTAAAGCCAAACGTTATAGCATTTTGCCATTATTTTTTAATGCTATGCTATGTTCGAGTTTGTTGTATTGCTTTTTCTTGGCTATCTAAATCCTGGCTCGGCGATGGTTTATAGACTATGGCTTAGAGGACGAAGAGAGTTCCCAAGAAGTTGCCTGTTGGTTGAGCGATTTTTTCCTCGTCACCCAATCAACGGATTATAGGTGTATATTCATTTAATTAATAAAAAATATTTAAAAATTCTGAAATATTTAACATGGCAATAAGAGAGTGAATCTTGCCAATTCAATGGTAGCAATTTAAAGGCATGCCAAATTTAATCAAACAC
The DNA here is from genome assembly GCA_036346145.1 of Olyra latifolia. Classification (NCBI taxonomy): domain Eukaryota; kingdom Viridiplantae; phylum Streptophyta; class Magnoliopsida; order Poales; family Poaceae; genus Olyra; species Olyra latifolia. The sequence continues at coordinate 17,929,602 of CM070531.1, read as the reverse complement.
TACCAACAATTGACAAAGCAAGCAATGGCATATATTAATCATGAGCCAAACACACCCTCGATTTGTTGTCCGCCTGATCAAGAGAGAGTCGAGAAAAGGCAGCCAGCCATGTAAATAATCGAGGTACCGAATAGTCCTAGCGAGAGGGTTATCACTTATCAACTTGTTACCCCGATAAGTGATAAGAACTTGTTACCCGCTAAACTTTATCATTCTTGTTCGTAAACAATTGTGAACAATACAATATGCAGCAGCTCTACTTTTTTATAGCAAGAAGATGAAATCCTTTTGAGATGCCCATATTCTTAGGGAATCATTGTCAGTTACAGGCCTAAACGCAAAGAGTAAAAAAATCCCAGGAAAAGGCCCATAAAGCCCAAATAAACGCCTTCTAGCAAGCGAGGCCGACTACATGTGGCATGCGTGCTGTAGCGCTGATCCGCGCCGTTCGTTCCCGGTCCATTGGCCCAAATCGAAGAAAGGCCTTAGATTAATTTCCCTCAGAGGCTCAGATCACACGTGTAGTTCAAGACGGATAGAAAGTTTGCTGTTGAGGAAAAAGAGAGATTTCAGTTGATGAATCAAACATCACAGGCTTTAGGGGGTACATAATTACATACACAACCTATGAAATTCTATGGTAAATTCGAAGGTATACGCTTATTTATTTGCCAACGGGAAAGGAATATTTATGTGAAGAACCGCAATCTCCCAAAATGACTAAGAATTTCTATTACCTTGTTATTTACTCTCTCCATATCACAAAAATTTGACATTTGAGATACGTGCACGTCAAAATTTTAACACTTTGTCTATGGAATTTTATTAAACTATTTAGATTGAGCATTTGAAAATTATACATATAGATTCGTCTCGAAAAGGTCTTTCATAATATCATAATTCTAGTGAATTTTATTAATAAATTATAATAGTAACCAGTGGTTAAAGTTGTATTTCGAAGACAGTGTGTCGATGTTCAAAACTAAGTTTCTGTGATATGGAGGGAGTATATCATAAAGCAGTCCATTTTGGCTTAATCAATTGCCGCATAAGCACATCTCTCATAAATAATAAGTAATAAAAAGCAACAAGGAACACAAAATGCAGATATATTAATTACTTTCCCTGTTTATTTATATAAGACGTATTTTAAATTGGCACATAGATTAAGAAAGTTATGAAATCAAGAGAAGGCCAAGAGAAATAACTATGCTACCCATATTATAAATATCTTAAAAATATGAGAGAGAACATCATGTGAGAGTTGTTTATAAATGCATGAGAGAAAATCTTGTAATAAATAAGGATAGACAAGAAATAATACCATTCAAACTATACGCGGGAAAGAGTATGATAAACATTACTTATCAATGTTACAAGGGGCACACAAACTGATAAGTAATTATTGAGAACACATATGTACTAAAACAAATGAATGGTAACGGACACCTAAACACACACTGGGTATAGAGATGGCCAATGAACGAATCGAGCTGGTCCGGTTTGGGCCCGCTCGGTCTGGTTTACTATACGAACCAGGTCTAACAAGCTAACGAGCCGAGGTCTCGGCCCAAGCATGGTTCAAGATGCAAGAATCGGGGAAATGGAACTGGCTGATTACAAGCTGCCAACCCATTTTAGCCCAAAAATAATATTAAAAATAGAAAAAATGATTATATTTAATAAATGTGTTATAAAATAAAAAATAAATTATATATCATAAAAAAATAAACATATAAATATATATATATTAATTAAATATGCGGGCTACAATACTGTGTTGAACCGGACCGGCCCACCACTATACGAACTGAACTGGGCCTGTCCGGTTTGTCCCACTTTGGCTGGCCCGTTTGGCCACCTCTAACTGGGTACATGACTGATTGAAGCACGCATTACACGCACTTATTCTTTTCTGCTTCAATTTAGATTATAATCTACATCCGTATATTTTTTTTACAAGTTAAATGCTTTATAGTTATTTTTTGAAGATCTTAATATTTCTTCTTAAAGTTTTTTAAAACCATTTTTAACAATTTTCGAGTTATCAAACTCTGACCCACAGTTTTTCAGATTATAATGTACCGCCATCGCACCAGCGTACCAGCTCGCCACCGTGGGCAATGGCCTCCTTCACTCCTTGTGTGCGTTGAGGATGCCGGGGACAGAGCAATGTACATGATCATCGCAGACCAGAACCTGCCTCTTCATTTGGAATCAGCTCCACCAGCTGATTCCCCAACCTGACACCTTTCTTCCCGACCTCCTGCTGATCAGGTCTTTCACTCAACAACATAATCGTCTGACCATATGGCACCAATTGGTCCTTTTTTTTTTGTTCTTTTTTCCTTCAAACGAACGTGGATTTTTGCTCTGTGATTCTTTTACCACAGGAAATGAGTATCACAAGTGCATGTTTAGATTAAAATTAAAAGTTATAACTGAAAATCTTACTTTTTTTAAAGGCAACATATCCGGTGCACCCAAATATTCGGTGCAACCGTGGTGCACCCCTATTAAAAAAAGTTTCAAAAAATTCTGAAAAAAATCATAGATGTACATATGAACTTACCCCATCTACATATAAAATTTCATGATCAAATTCGTCTTATGCTAGAAGTTACAAAAAAGACAAATTTCGTCGTCTTTTTTGTAACTTCTAGCATAGGATGAATTTGATCATGAAATTTTATATGTAGATGGGGTAAGTTCATATGTACATCCATGATTTTTTTCAGAATTTTTGAAACTTTTTTTAGTAGGGGTGCACCACGGTTGCACCGAATATTTGGCTGCACCGGATATGTTACCTTTTTTAAAGCCAAACGTTATAGTATTTTGCCGTTATATTTTAATGCTATGCTACGTTCGAGTTTGTTGTATTGCTTTTTCTTGGCTGTCTAAATCCTGGCTCGGCGATGGTTTATAGACTATGGCTTAGAGGACGAAGAGAGTTCCCAAGAAGTTTGTTTTTCTTGTTCATAAACACGTTGAACAACATGCAGCTGCTCCCCCTTGTATCGCGATTCGCGAGAAGAGGAATGCATTTTGAGAGGCCCATATTCTCGGGAACCACTGGCAGTTCTAGGCCTAATTAATGGGGAAGTCGCCACCGATTTGGGCCGGATCGGCATCATAGCCAGAACCAGAAAACCCCAAATAAATGCCTTCTAGGAGGCGACGGCAAAACCGCGCAGACGCCGACCTGATTCTGAATCAGCTCCACCAACTGCTTCCCCGACCTGATGCCTTTCTTGACAACCTCATGCTGATCAGGTCTTCCACTCAGCAGCACAATCATCTGATCATATGGCACCAATTGGTCGCTATAGTGCCGGCCAGTGGAGAACACATTCAATATCTTTCGTGACGGTTTTGTATAATTCTTGGACCATTCCTCGTCGTCTACCAGCACTCCAGCAGTTCCAGTGCGGCTGTCATCAAGTATACACGATACTGAGATAGGTGGGTAGCTGCAATCTTATCAACTGAGGAACCTGCATGTCTGGCCTCAAATATGCATGTAGCACAATGTGCCAAACAAGTATGGAAGTACCACATCAGTCATCAGATGTACCTTCTTCCATTGGCACGCCCAGAGAACATGGTCACCGATTCCGCTGTCATGGAGTGACGTTGTTCCGTTGCGCAAGCTTGGTTCTCTTCAGCTTTTTTTTTATCCACTTATTTGACTTATCTCGTAACTTCGAGAATTTTTCGAGATAGCTTTGAGAGCCGGGTGCCCCTTATGTGACTTGTTTTAGAGAGCTTTTAGACACGTCTTCGAGATAAAAAAAGGATTCAAAAATTAATTAAAAAGTCAAATAAGTCACATAAATCTAACTTAGGCCCCGTTCTTATCAGCTTATAAGGTCTTATTTGTTTTAATTAGGGTTAGAGCTTATTTTCGTTTAAAATAAAAACGACTTGTTTTTCGAATCCCTTTTTTTCTATCTCAAAGACTTGTCTAAAAGCTTTAAAACACAAGTTGAACGAAACGGATCCAACTCTAGAGGCTACTTTGGGAAGCTCTCGAAGTTAGAAAAAGTTAAATAAGTCAAATAAGACAAATAAATCAGATAAGATAAGCCGACGAGAACAGGTCTTATTTGACTTATTTATGTGACTTATTTGACTTTTTTCTTAGTTTTTGAATCAGTTTCTTTCTATCTCGAATGTGTGTCTAAAAGCTCTCTAAAACAAGTCACACAAAGAACACCCGACTCTCGAGGCTATCTCGAAAAATTCTTGAAATTACAAGATAAGTCAAATAAGTAGATAAAAAAAAGTTAAAGAGAAGGGGATCTCAATCTGCCCATGCTTCTCTTGAGAGCTATCAAGAATGGCTGCCTTCACCTCTCCTACTTTTACATGATATGCCCTAAGATCAAAGGGTTAGGAGAATACCAAGCAGGGAAATATTTATATTTTGAAATTTTTACCGGCCCCACCGGTAAGGATCCGAATTTTGCAAAATTCAAAATTTTTTTTGGACAAATTTTTTGATCTTTGAAGAAAAAAAAGTCTATGCTTGATACATCCGACCCACAGCCTCACCTTCCCAAAGCAAAGGCCTAGCCGCTGGGATACATGGGCCGGTGTGTGCACATGGTATCACCCAAACTTCTTTAAACATTCGTACAATTTGATGAATTTTATTAAAAATGAAAATTTTTTGGCTGGTTCAAACTTTTAATGGGGTCCGATGAGGCCGGATTTCACCCAAATGTGGTGAAATTTCGCCTAAAAGATTTTCCCTGGTACCAAGCCTTCTCTGCACGGGAGGAGATTATTGCCTGGAGACGTGTGTTATGTAGCTACAAAGCAGGATTACTTTGTTCCAATCAGAGCACATATATGACACTATATCCTATGCCCCCGACACTATGGCTGCTACAATCAAGAAGGAATGTTTGTATGGTGTCAAAAAAGATGTCGCCACACGCTATCCAATCTGAGCCGTACCAATTCATATCGGGATATGCACAATTCCTAAATTTGCATGCTATTTGACCCCTCCAATCACTGAGAAAACTAGATGATGTCAAAGAAATTCCAGAAGCCAAGCATGAAAAAATAATAGAGAGAAACAATAATGTTCAGATCGGCACTAGTCTTCCGAAGCAGGAGGCTGGGAGTGATGAGTAACAATATCATCCAAAAACAAAGTCCCGTCTGCAAGCACCTTGAATGCCCTGTCAGCATCACCATTGTTAACCAATATTTCTACCATGAAATCGAACGCCTTGATAGAACCAGACTCAAGAAGTTGACACCTAGCAAAACGACATTGAAACAGCTTGAATAATGCAAATGCGAGACATAAATCTTGGAGTAGTGGTTGACAGGCCAAAAGGGCATCATTGGCTGACGCCATTTGCCAAACTCTATCCATGAAAGCTGCTGCTGACTGGCACTCACTTGATGCTATACCCATGAGGCCGATCTTTCACTACTGGGTTCGGTGGAGTAGCCATGGCGGTAGTAGTAGAACACAAAGGTATGATGTCCATAATGTTCGAGCTAGCAGCTCGATAGAGGGACCAAACTTTTGACTGTTACCATCACTGATTGCGATGACTACACTAAAATTGAAACCAACAATTTGGGCAATAACTGTCCATATTAGGAGCTGGTTTATGTACCCCTCGTCGCTTATAAAATAAGTGTCCAACCCCAATGTGTTGCAGAACTCCTTGTCAAGGGAGCTGAGGATGCAGGATACGATAGGCAGGTGCAACATGGAGGCTCCTCGAAAAAGATAGCAGGTCATTGTAGCATGATGCCAGCCGACCAGTAGTGGAGACAAGGGGAACCTGTCCCCATAACGAAAATGCAATAATAGAGAGAGAAACAATAATATTCGGAATCGGCACTAGTCTTTTGAAGCAGGGGGCTTGGAGTGATGATTAACAAGTCACCTATAAAATGAAGTCTCGTCTACAAGCTGCCTGAATGTCTTGTCATCTTCACCATTGTTAACCAATTATTTCTACCATGAAATCGAATGCCTTGCTAGAACCAGACTCTACAAGTTGACACCTAGAAAAACGACTTCGAAGCAGATTGAATAATGCAAATGCGAGACATAAATCTTTGAGCTGTGGTTGACAGGCCGAAAGGGCATCATTGGCTGGCACCATTTTCCAAACTCTATGCATGGTGACTAAGCTGATGCTGATTGACACCCGCTTGATGCTATACCCATGAGGGCTTTCCTCAATCTTCTGCTTTTCTTCCCCATCACAAGAAGTGGGGGGATTGGCTTATCTTCCGATGCTTGCATCTAGGCCATGTATCTAGCAACAAGACAGGCATTGCGTCCGAGGACGACGAAAGACTTTCTTGCATTGTAAAAGATGTAGAACTTGGGTATTGTTTTTATCAAGATGAAAATAGCAATAGCAGTATGGGGTATTGAAGGCAAGAATGATCCGATGTACCACCAATTGGAAAATCTTTCACTATCCGGTTCGGTGGGGTAGCCATGGTGACAGTAGTAGAACACAAGGTATGATGTCCATAATGTTGACGAACCAAACTTTTGATTATAGGATATGATAACTACACTGGTTTAGTGATGAATACGCTAAAATTGAAACCAAGAATGTGGACAAGAACTGTCCATATTAGGAGCTAGTTTATGTATCCCTCATCGCTTATACAATAAGTGTCCAACTCCAATATGTTGCCGAACTCCTTGTCAAGGGAGCCGACGACATAGGATACGATAGGTAGGCATAACGTGGAGGTTCCCAGAAAATGATGGACTGCAGTGTGACACCAATGCCGGCCAGAGTAGCCGACTAGTAGAGCAAGTATAATAAGGTGATGTAAGCGGGCTATAAGAGTTGCCACGTCACATTTTTGCTTTGTTGAAAGAGAGAGAAGAAGCATGCTCTTGTTCAATAGCCAGTTCTAAGCTGGCTATAACACAGATTCCAAAGAAGATGAGAGAGGATGAATGGGTGGGCCATTTATTAATGTGTAGATTGTTTCTACAACTAACTTATTATATGGATGGGCTTTTAGACGGCTGTATATGATATGGCAACCACATATAGCCAGCAGTGAGCTATATTATTAGCCTTGCTCGTAGCAGAGACAGAGGGGCCTTGGCCTCCCAACGAAAATGCAGCATGCAATCACCCTACGTACTAATTACCTAGGTCCGAGTCCACTATTAACATAAGTGTCTGCACCTCAATAACATTAATAGGTATAACTATGAGGCCCAAGGGCCCAAAGCGCGTGGCAGCAAACTAGCAATAGCAATGACCACAAATTGCCCAACAACATGCAGGAATGGAGGAAACTAACTGTGCATATTTTGGCATCATCTTAACCTTTTGAGTCAGCCTTGACCTCTTCGATCTTCTCATCTTCTATCGGTCGAAAGCCCGCAGTGCTGCGCCGCCTCTTTGCAATCGCAGCATGCACACGCAAGCAGAAACTGGCCAGACACGAGTCGACTCGATGATATGATGTGACGAGCTGGACCAAGACACAATCTCTCCCATCTCTCTGCTTCAAAGGTGCGTCTCTTGGTCTCCTAATCCCATGTTTCTAAATTATACGATCATCTGTATCAAAAAAATATGCAGCAATTCAACATGATTCGGTATTTTTTCCGGCCTATAGATTTATGCATAATGCATTACACTTCTCTCTTTTTTCAACTTGATCTATTAGGTATAGCTGTATAGATATGGAGTATAAAAGACATTAATTAATTAGGTCCTCCAATCCTAGTTAAATTATTTGATCATCAACAATTCAACATCAATTCAATAATTTTTATCGGTCGATAGATATACTTAAGGCTTCATAAAACTTACTAATTTAGTGCTCGTACTTCGCTAAAAAGACAAAATAAGAGTGGAGTGAATGAGCTACTCTCCAAAGAGAGGAGCAACTGAACGAACTGACAGATTTGCCTGGAACTTGATTTTCATAAGATTTTGTTGTATATATCAATACCCTCTAATATATATCAATATTCCCCTAGGAAAAACAAAAAAAAAGAAAAGTAAGTGATCCTATAAATTTACGCGGTTGTCCAAGAATTAACTATTCTTAATCAATGATTTCTTATATAGAGAGAATGGCCCTCACAACTTGCAAATACTAATTTGTTAAGAATCAATCGAAAGGGCCAACCTTAGTTGACTGACAATGACAAAGGCTTGCGAAACAAAGTATTGCCGAGCTAACTTGGCTTGGTGCCGGGAATGGAATCACAGCAAGATACAGAGCTAATGGTTGGTTCTGTCTACTATATTTAGTATGATTTTTGATATCTTTGACTTCACTCGCCTCTGAACTTAGGGATTGTGATAGCTCCGAGAAAGAAGGGTTAGTTTTTATGTTTTTGCTTCCGTTATTGTTGCTGGATTGGCCATAGGGCTTGCTTCTATTAGGCCCAGAGTTGGTCAAGGTACTAATCCAGTTCAGAATCAGGAAAGCAGTTGTTCGGTTCAGAGGTAGTATAGTATCCCTCCCACACTTTTGGATCTAATGCAACTCAATCATAGTATAGATTTTGCTTGCCCCTTGGGTTGGTTACTCTGAACAACTCTTCACACCGAGATGGAAACAATGAGGGTGTAATGTATAATTCGCTCGATTCACTAGAACTGTGCTTCTTTCGCCTCTCATTTGAGTGCCTTGAGGAGTTAGGAAGCACACAAGAAGTTCAGCAGTTGCTTTGCTGATGGGTCCTGTGAGGGGGGCCCTGTCCCTCAGTTCTTACCGACCTCAGGCGACATTGTTCTTGCTTGCACAATATTGCCTAGGAGTATTTGTGGCACTGTGCAACCTTTTTGAAAATACTTCTAATTACAAGTGCTTAAATGTATACATGCAATGATTTGAAAATAGTTTATCCATCCAAGGCTTTAAAATAAATAAATACATGTATATATATATACACACACACAGACATGTATGGCGAAAAGACTTTGAATAATTAGTTCAACATTTTTACTGTTGCAAATAATATGTTTTCATATTATGATCTTTGCACAATACTTTCAAATAAGTATGTGACATTAGAAAATGGGTAATGTGCATGTCTTAGTTGTTTGCAATTAAAATTTGAATTTGAAAGCTTTGAATTTTCTTGAATTTTGATCTTATGCAAATTTTTTTTGAAAAGATCCAAAATGGGGTGTTACAGTCATTGTTGATTTATTATAACAAATTGGACCAAACCAAGTTTAAACAACATGGAAATAAATGGCGCACATGTGTGTACAAAGCATGATATAGGATTTTACTATATGCATGAAAAAATATTCCATGTTTCCCCTATAAAAGTAATCAACAAGATGCCATGTACCAAGTACTCAAAGCAATCCACAAGGTCTGAGAAATTCTAAATCAAGCCTTGTACCAATCAAACATATGGAAAATATACTATGTACCAAATTATCAACATAAAGAGATATCTATTATATCAAGAAAACAACGTTAATATTCACCATAACATTTTATTACATGTTTGTCTCTCTTCACCACTGGAGAGGACAACGCAACACACGGTGAGGATGGCGTGCGACGGAAGAGGGTGGGGCCACTTGTAGAGGACGCCACCGTAGCTTGGGGAGGTCCAGCGGCGCGGCTTGGCCAGGATCGTGCCGAGGCTTGGGGACGATGAACGCATGGCTTTAGGAGGATGGAGGCACAACTTGGGGAGGATGATGGGGCGGTGTGGGGAGGTACACCAGCGTAGATTGTTGAAGACAGCGACGGTGCTAGGGTTTGCTCTGAGAGAGGAAAGAATGGGGGAGCGAGATAGATTGGATGGGGGACTCTAGGTAGTCTTCTGCGATCTTGCACAGGAGGGGGGGCTAGAAGAGAGAGAAGGAATTGCAGCGGGTTACATGAAAGGTTGCGTAAGTAGAGAGAGTGGGTTCCACCTCTTTTCATGAAAGCCATATAGACGAGATCCAAAGGCCTTGCTAGAAAGTTTGGGTGTTTATACCAAATGTATGGTTTGCATCAAATATTTTATCTAGTTAAAATAGCATGGTATACTAATCATTTTGCACGCTAGAGATTGTATTTATCCCCAAAGACGAACAAAAGGGGCTGATAAACAACCAAACGTGAAAGATATCAGCTGTCATCACCACTAAAAAGGTGGGTGGTTTTTATATAAAAGAAAATGGTCAAAGATGGCAACAAATGATATTTGGAAAGTTTTGCCACGTATATCTTGTCATTTTGTGAGATTTTACAAATGACTCAAGCACGATACGTGCAGTGCAATTTATAAAATGGAACTTTTCATTTGACAAATCGGTCAGTGATTGCCAGTAGCTTTCTTACAAAATTTCGGAGTCTAGCTGGGATCTTGTTTACCTATCCACAACTTTCCAAATGGTTGGATTGCTCATCTAAACATTATTCAAGTAAGTTGAGATTTAAAGAATGATCCTATATAATTAAGGTCGTACATGCATGTAATTTGAACTAAAGTTATACAATTTTGGACGTAGGCAGTCTTTTCGTTTGAGAAAGTTAGAGTAAACTGATAGATACCAATCATCGACAAATTTCATCAATTCTAGTTGTGAAATTGCAAAATATTTGCCAATCTCTACAACTAAGTTTCTTGATTTGTTACATATATATGCTTCTATTTTTTATGTTTTGCCCTGTAAAATTATTATTATTATTTTTGCTCAAGGGGCGCACCCCAATTCCATTTTACTAGAAAAACGGAATTACAAAGTTCAGATACCAGTTTTGATCAAAAGAACAGATACGGACACTCCGCAACCAGCGAAAGTATCAACCCTGCCTTAAACGCTACCAACGAAAAACAAGCGAAACGAAATCCTTCCGACCCTATGAATATTACACAAAAGCTCCATATAGAGAATCATCACAGAGCGGTTCATTTAAACTTCAGCCAACTGGACATCCCCCACGAAGTACATCAAAAGCGATGACGAAATTCTGTAGAACTTGTCAGAACTGAAGAGACTTCCGAGCCCCCCAATCGGATCTCCCAGCATCTGGATTGTCACTCTTCAGCTTGCTAGCATTGTTCAACAGCATTTTAGCCCCTGAGAGCACCAGTTCACGATCATTATCGCCACAGAGACCTGCCCAATATATCATGAAAGAACAAGCCTTGTGTATAATTGAGACAGGTGAATACAACTTTTTGCTATCAAATAACCGAAGGTTTTTTATACCCAAACCACCCTTATCCTTTCCCATACAAAACTGATCCCATCGAACCAAGTGATATTTTCTCCGCTGACTGTTACCCTGCTAGAAAAATTGCATCCTAATCTTGTCTAGTTTCTCCACAACACCCTTAGGAAGGAGATACATTGACATCACATATAGAGGGATACTAGTAAGACACGCATTCAAGAGAACACACCTCCTACCCCAAGAGAGATGATTACTTTTCCAAGTCCCTAACTTCTTCTTCATTCTGGAAATAATACCATCCCAGTCCTTTACCAGAACTCTACGATTGCTCACTGGTAAACCCAAATATTTAATAGGAAGGGAGCCGACCGGGCATGTAAACAGATCAGCAACAATCTGACCGCATTCACTGGTTCCATTAATGACCACAACCTCACTTTTGTCAAAATTGATCTTTAAACCAGACAAGTTCTCATAAACCGCCAAAGATAACTTCACATTCTTGGCCTTCGGAATATTATCATCTATGCATAAAATTGTGTCATCTGCGTATTGAAGAATGGCAATACCATTATCGATAATATCGTCCACTAAACCTACGGCTAAATGGTGCAACTGTAAATTACGAATCATTTTGGATAGAGCATCAGCCACAATGTTAAACTGATAAGGGGCTAAGGGATCCCCCTATCTAACCCCTTTATAACTTTGAAAAAAATGCCCATCAACACCATTGACATTCACGCAAACCGAACCCCCTATAACAACCTGCTTAATCCATTCACAAAAAACAGGATGAAACCCCCTGAGCCTTAAACATTCGAAAAGAAAATTCCAACTAACTCTATCATAAGCCTTTTCAAAATCTAGCTTCACCAAAATACCTTTTTTCTCTTTTTCGTATGGTGAATAAGTTCATGCAATAAAACAGTACTATCCATTATATGTCTCCCTTTCAGAAAAGCTGACTGGTTGTGAGAAATAATTTGCCTCATAACAGATTCTAATCTCACTGTAAGCACTTTAGTTACAATTTTGTATAGACAGTTCAATAAGCAAATGGGTCTGAATTGTCTAATATTATTCGGCGTCTCAGTTTTGGGCAAAAGAATAATAACTCCCAAATTAATCCTCTTAATAGCAATCTTGTTCTCGTGAAAATCTTTGAATAGAGCCATCACATCATTTTTCACTATCTCCCAACAAGATTGATAGAACTCAATGGGGAGGCCATCAGGGGCAGGAGCTTTGTTTTTAGCCATATTGAACACAACTTTTTTAACTTCTTCTTCGGAAAAGGAGCAATCAACATACTATTATGAAGGTTATCAACTCTCTCATTAAGTGACCAAAAATCATCTTTTAGCTTGAAATCAGAATGAGGTTCAGGACCAAACAAATCCTTGTAAAAATCGGTAGCAAATTCCAATAAGTTTTCATCTCCTTCTATAACAGACCCTTCATTTAATAGAGATAAAATCAGTTTCTTTTTACATTTCTTTTTAGCCATCTTATGAAAATACGCAGTATTATTATCTCCTTTAAGCAACCAGTTTTCATGGGCGTTTCGATACCACTTCTTTTCTTCCTCATCCAAAATCACAAATAATTCAGCCTTAAGTGTCACTCTCTCTAATGATTCTTCAACAGAAAGGGGCCTACCTTCTTCAATAAGATCCAAACTCTCAATCTTTGTACAAACATATTCTTTTCGAAGTTTACTATGTCCAATTTTATTAATCGCCCAGCCCTTTAAGAATTGTTTAAGCCTCTTAATTTTGAGATGTAAAATGGACACACTGTCCTTACCAAAACAACGCAAACCCCAATTCCGAGCAACCATCTCTTGAAAGTCGACATGATGCAACCAATTCAGGTTAAAAATAAATCTTTTAGACTTTACATTTTGGACCCCTCCTGAGCAAAGAAAAATAGGGTTGTGATCGGATAGGATCCTAGGGAGACATTTCACTATAGCATCAGAAAAATGACCATCCCATTCAGGACTAACAAGGACTCTATCTAACTTTTCTAGAATAGGAGGAGATTGCATTTAGACCAAGTAAAATGACCACCCAATAAAGGTAACTCTTTCAAACAATGAAGATTAACCACTGAGTTAAACAGAGACATGAATCTAGTATTATGGCAAATACCCTTTTTTTCACTCTCTTTTCGAATCATATTAAAATCTCCACCCACAATAAAAGGAATCCTCGAATCATTCTCTGAAACTGAGCACATAGATGGAAGTTCTGACAAAAAAATCCATCTTCTGCTCATAATGAGAAGCCCCATAAACCCCAACAAGGTTCCATCGCAAGTTATTTTTTCTTGTCCCACAGATTTAGCAAGACCGAAAAGGTCCCATGCTTAATGTTTAACAAGTCAAAACTAGAGGATGAGATACCACATAAAATGCCGCCCCCTTTTCCGACCGAAGGAATCCAATTCCAAACAAAAGAACCCCTAGGATCCATACTTCTAAAAAAGGAATATGAATATTGTTGCTTTTTAGACTCAATGAGGCAAATGAAATCTAGTTGTTTACTCAACAGACAGTCCTTAATGAAACCTCTAATTCCTTTTTTGAGAATACCTCTATAATTCCAAAACAAACCCTTAATGTTGTAAGTCATCTAGGATTTTTTATTATTATTATTAATATTAGCGCTCCCCTTAAACAAAGAAATACCTTGAATAACATCCTTGCCCTTACTAGCAAAATTTTTTGACTTTTACCCTTCAGACCTTTCTTTTTTTGCCGACTATTATTCTTCTTCCTAGTTCTACTATTGTTGCCTAAATTATCAAATTCCTCAGCAGATACCTCAATGTCCTCCTTAGAATCTGTTTTAACCCAGTCCTCAATGATCACATTACTACTTTGAATAGGAGCCAAACCTTTCAAGTTTTTATTTTTATTGAAAAGGATAGTCCTAGCATTTTCAAAATCTCTAAGAAGGTCATATTTTTCAAAGTAAACATGTGCAGTGTCAACACCCATGGAAGATAAAACGTGTTCCATTTCGCCATTATTTAAAACAGCAAAAGAATTATTAGAGAAAGAAGAGGTACCTTCCAAATTTTTCTTCTTCTGCAACATAGTAGCCTTCTCCAGAACAGTACTAGTGTCACCACCAATTCTTTTGCTTCTTCTAACTGGTCCTATAGTATTCTTCCTTTTTTTTAACCATGTTAAACTCCTCATTTGCTTTCTTAGGAATCTTCTCATCAGATTGCGGAATCGGAGCGGCAGCTCGCAGGGGAGATACAACTAAAACTTCTTGAGAATCAGAGGTAGGGGCCCCATCCAAATACACCAACTCTTCTTGAGTACTGACCTCTATCACATGCTTACTTAAAACCCCGCCACAAGAAGTAGTTTGTTCACCGTTAGGCACCTCATCTTTCCACCCCAATTTCAAAATTTCCCCCCTTTTGGGTGTGACGAAGCCTGAGGAGCTTTGAACCACTCTTCAATAAGATCTAAGGAATTAACTAAGGGATTCAAAATGAGAGCAGGAAGGTTACAAGGAGAAGTGCGCATGAACCAAGACTGAACAATGGGGTTTAGATTCAACTTGCAACCGTCAACCTCATTATCACCATCAATATCCATATTGATCCCCAATCCAGCTGCTAATACCGCGAATCCCGAAGGCTCCTCGTCATCTTCATCTAATTCATCAAACTGAATACTATCTCTAGGTGCCAACACCTCATTACCTGACATAGTATGAGAGTGACTAACCTCAACATCATCACACATTTTAGAACCTTTCCCTCCTTGAGTTTTTTTTGCTACCGAGACTCCCCAATCAAACCCACTACCATCAGACTTCTCATTTGGCTTAACTTTTTTAGCAGCTTGGGACCAAGAATCTTCCTCTGTATGATCAGCACGGACCCCGATAGAAGAGTCCATATTCTTATCCATGTCATCATTATCTTCTACCTGGATGAGAAAATCATACACACCTCTTCCTAAAATTCCTTCCACCGATCCAGGAATTTTGAAAGGATCCCAACAATAAATTTTCACTCTCACATAGTCTGCACGAAGAATAGTGCTATCATCTACCTCTTGAGGGATTCCGACCAAGCTAGCAACAGAGCAAATAGTCGGATAAGATCTCTTCTCTATAGGAATGTTATGAATACGAACCCACACCATACTCAAGATACTCTTAGCCCCAAATTCAGGTTTCCATCGCTCCACTTTCATAAAAACATTTCCAGTTCTCATCTTCATCAGAGGTAAATCCGCCATTTCTTCCACTTTTCTGTGATTTGGGAATCGCATAAGGAATCTATTTCCCCCCAAAGAACGAGCTGCACAATTCCATCTTGAGAAGGATTTGAAAATCAAGTTGAACTCCTTTTCAATATCCCGAATTGAAACCGAACCACCTTCAATCACAATAACCGCCATATTTCCTCGGTCCCTGGCCATTTAGTCGGAAGCAACATCTTCCAAAACATACATCCCTTGATCCACGGATTGGAAACCACAGAAAGACACAAGAAACTCCCATGGTTTGCGATGAGGACACCTCAAAGCAATATGCCCCTCACCACCACAACGGCTACACATAAAAATCGCTGTACACTGAAAAGCCAAATGCCCTAATTTACCACAACGAAAACAAGCACCCCCCCTTGTCATTCCCGAAGGAGGAAACACCAAGACGCCAGATCCACCCGAATCTTTCTCAGAACTTATGGCAGAAGCCAACTCAGAAGGGATCCCTAAATCCGGCACCACAGTACCACCCACAACCTCCTTGCTAGAATGGATTACCTTAGAGACTTCAATCACCGAATCTGCCGGCTTCTTCCCTTTGTCGACCTCTTGCGAGGAGTCAGGTATCACAATAGGATGAGCGCCGTCATCCCCCGTGATGCCATCACCTTGGATTGTCGGTGGAGGTGCACGATTCCAAGTGAATCCGCGACCACCCCACCCACCAGAACCACGCGCACCACTCGAACGTCCTCGCAGCCCATCACCACCAGCGCCACGACCCTCTCGCCCGCGACCAGCCTCCATAGGAAGGCTGGCGATTTGGGCAAAAGATCGGCGATCGCCTCGGACGGTTCCACTCCACTCACCAAAGCGACGAGAGGAGATGGAAACCCTAGCGGCTGGGGAAAAAGTTCTCCAGAAGCGCCCAAAAAGGCCAACTACTGTTGTTTCGGACCTAGCGTCGGACTGGGCCACCGACACAGCGATGGGCCACAACCGCTCCATCTCCGGGGTTAGGATTCCCTGTAAAATTATTTGGCTTTATTTTTTTATAACAAACCACGGACACTTGACTAGTAAACAAAAATAAGTATATTTCGATAAAATTATTGCATTATAATTAAAGCGCTTTTAAGAATTCACCATGTTGTGAAATACATCGTAATCCACATATATAATAACTGATAGATCGGACCAGGGATTTCAATTTTGCCATTGGTTGAAAGAAAACTGTGATCCGAATCACTGTTACTGGTCCGTATTTGACTCTCACTCATTGTGTACCTATTTGTTCGCGCCAAAAGTTGACTATCAGCTAAGCATATGTGGGCTTACGGCTTAGGTCCTCGTCAGTATCGGAAGTAGGGTTTAAAGCGTGCCAGCCGATTTGATTCTATAATCGGCAACAAAAGATGTAATCAGCTTTTAACTAGCTGATTAGATCTGTACGTATTGTAAGGAATCTGTAACACTAGGAAATAAACCCAAACAAGAGTGAAAGATAACGAAACTCTCGGACTAGATTAGATCTAAATCAATAGATTTCAAAAGATAACTAATCTACAATGCAGCCAATGAAATCAACTGAATAATAGAACAGGCTATCGGCTAAACTAAACGAGTTGATCAAGCCGACAGAATGAAGGGTACACAGACTATCGACTAGACTATAAAGCCAATCTAGCCGATATAACGAGGGTAAACAATTTATTGCCAACGAATATGTTGATCGGTAGAAAGAGGGTGAAACATAACCCTTAGTCGAAACAGCGATGCGCAGCAATATCAACTATGATAATATTTCAATCAAAAGCCGATACAAATCCGTAGATCGAATCAAATAGAGACAGCACTTACTTACAAACAATTACTGAGTTGTACATTGAAGCCGATCGAGAAGACGATGTGCAGCAAGTCAATTGAAGACAAAATACGGCGAAACTATGCTAAACTAGACTAAAGTCAATGAAAAGTAAAGGACAGATAAAAGTAAATTGATTCATTGGTGTTATGATCATCCTTTACACGTCCCAGGGGCTACCTATTTATATAGACTCCAACAACATCAATCTGGACTCTAACTTCATGCACAGTACGGTCACAACCCATTATTTTCTATTTTATCTGTCATCTTATCCTACAGTCCGATACAAACTCTAATATAGTCGATTCGATCCACATTAATCCTGACCCAACTCTAACTGATTTCAGAACTTTCCATACCAATCGGCTTATGCAAATTTTGGTGTCAACACTATTATACAACCCACTAATGACCGATGACACATGGGATGAAAAAGACGCCTTATTGTTTGTAGCTACTCAACTAGATGATGCTTGGTTGTGCGATCATCGTTTTTATAAGAATATTCCGTGTTAAAACAATGTCTCTCGTTCTTTTATTGTTCGGCTCTGTTTTTTGCAACATAAGATATAGCAAATAACAAGGAGTACGCTCACCCGTGGTTACCGGCCGGCAAACTCGTCTTCCCATTATTGGTCCCGATCAAGGATCGATGTAGCAAATAAGATATAGCAAATAAAAAGGACTTTCACCGGCTAGCTAACTTTAATTTGTATGCCAATTGAATTATATTCAATCGTGACGAATGTAGATTAACTCAGAAAGGCGGCGATAAGAAGCTTACAAGTTTCGTTAAATTTACCAAAAAAACCAAGTATATTTCATGCTGAGTCCTATAGTCTTTACATCCTCATCATGTGCATTGTTGCTATATTTTCAAGGGCAAATTTGTGGTCCTTCATACCTCTCATACCTTTGGTTGCTTATACCAAGTTGAACCTATATAGGATAGTACAAGATGAATGGGTTGTTCCTATATAGGATGATTTAGGCAGGTTGATATAAGCTCTCTTTGGTTCCTTGGATGATTCCCTTGTCCCCAGCATGCTACTGGTAAAACGACTTTGTGATTGAACACCAGCTATGGCCGCACGGATCTCTCGCCACCTTCTGTTGATGCTGTTTTGCCTCTACCACATGATCATGTTCTTCCATCTCCCTCTTGCTTCCTCCTCCTCCTTTGCCTTCGACTTCTCCAACCCCAACAATCCCTGCGGCGTGCACCTCAAATGCCAGCACGACGCGCACTTCTCTCGCCCGGCGCTTGATATTACCAAGAACGATCCTACATGCTCCCCGTGCCGCTGTGGAACAACGCCACCGGCGAGCTCGCCAGCTTCACCACTACCTTCTCCTTCCAGATCACTCCGGCGGAAACTGAAGCTATGGGTGGCGGGATGGCCTTCTTCCTCGCGCACTACCAGTCGCAGATCCCTGCCAATGGTGGCAGTGAAGGCCTAGGCCTTCTCCCCGACGGCGCCGTGAACGGGACAGGCGACGGCCGGATCGTGGCGGTTGAGTTTGACACCTGGAACGACGGCCTCCCCATAGATATCAGCGGCAACCACATCGCCATCGACGTCAATTCCGTCGTCTCGGTGGCGTCCACGGACACGACCTCTCCGACAAGGAACCTGACCTCTGGCTTCACAATGAACGCTACGATTAACTACGGCAACGTCACGAAGATGCTCACCGTCGTTCTCCAAATCAACGACACCTCGTACCACGTCAACACTACGGTTGACCTAAGGGAAAGCTTGCCGGAGACGGTGGCGGTGGGCTTCTCCGCGGCGACCGGCGACTCAACCGCCGAGCATAATCGGGTACTCTCCTGGTCATTCAATTCTACTCTGGAGCAGACGAGACCCATGCCGGCGACGGCTCCTGCACCAGAGATTCGGCCTCTTCCAACAACAAGCTCCAGGCTGCCAACGAGAGTACTAGTTCTAGTATCTGTACTCGTGCCTCTGCTATTTCTGTTGGCTTCCATGGCTGTGGCGTATGCTCTTTGGAAGCGACACCAGCGAAGGATACGAAATGAAACCAGTGACAGTGATTCAGATGAACAATATGGTAGAGGTGAGCTTGAGAGAGGCGTGGTGTCCGGCCCAAAGCGATACCCCTACCATGAGCTGGATTCTGCGACGGGCAACTTCGCCGCGGAGGAGAAGCTCGGGCAAGGGGGCTTCGGAAGTGTCTACCGGGGACATCTCACCATGGACGACGAGGACCGCAAGGTGGCGATAAAAGTGTTCTCCACTGAGTCTTCGGTGCAGGGAAGGAAGGAGTTCGACGCTGAAGTGAGGATCATAAGCCGGCTCAAGCACCGAAACCTCGTGCAGCTGCTAGGCTGGTGTGACAGCCGCAAGGGGCTCTTGCTCATCTATGAGCTCATGGCGGAAGGGCAGCCTTGACAAGCATCTCCATGGCAATCAGAGGTTGCTAACATGGCCAGAAAGGTATAATAAACAACTTAGAAAACAAACCTTTAGCCTTCAATTAATCCTGCTAGTATTCATCAGTGTGCTCTTAATCAACAGATACCAGATCATTCTCGGCCTGGGGTCTGCGTTACGCTACCTTCACGGAGAATGGGAGCAGTGTATCGTGCACGGCGACATCAAACCGAGCAACATATTGCTGGACTCGTCGTACAACACCAAGCTAGCTGACTTTGGGCTGGCGAGGCTAATCGACCATGGATCCGGATGGCAGACGACACGGGCAGTTCTTGGCACAGCGGGGTACATTGACCCGGAATTCGTCAACACATGCAGGCCGAGCACTGTGTCCGACGTCTACAGCTTCGGCATCGTCCTTCTCGAGATCGTCTCTGGCCGGCGACCCGTGGTGGAGCAGCCCGACGAGGTGTTCTTGCTGCTGAAATGGGTGTGGAGCCTGTACGGCCGGAGCAGTATTCTTGATGCCATCGATGAGAGGCTGGGAGGTAGTGACGAGTCCGAGGAGCGGCAGATGGCACGCGTGCTGGCCGTCGGGCTGTGGTGCGCTCACCCCGACCGGAGCGAGCGGCCGTCCGTCGCTGAGGCCATGCACGTCCTGCAGTCCGAAGACGCGAGGCTGCCGACACTTTCGCCGCAGCTGTACCGGACTCGATCGGTCGAATCTTGCCGTGGCTTGACCTGCTTTCAGCGTTGGGTCAGATGATATCTGATCTCTCTTTACGTAGGGGTCCAATCTTCGTCGACCACCGGCAGCACCTGACAGCGTGTGGAGTAACCGGAACAGCGTTGCAACTTGCACGGTAGTTTCAAGAGTCTGGGTTGATTTTTCTTGTACTCTTGCGCATGCAATGTTTGTTCGTATAAGCTGAGCTATCTTTTACACCGGCGTACGTAATTAACTAGTTAGTGACTAAATCGAGAGCAACTGTCAGGCTGAGGAACGGGCGAAGGCGCGCGCAAGGGATGCCGGTTTCACCATGTCCGGGAACGCAGCAGGGGCGGGCAGTGTCGGGACAGCTGCAGCTCCAATAATCCGAATTAAATTTTTACCGGAACCGTTCGATATGCATGATATTTCTGATTTATAGCCGATTATAATATCGGACGGTCTTATTTGAAATCTTCCAAACTCAACACCCCTTGGTTTGTACAAAATTTGTCAAACTAAATTCAAAAATTAATTCGGGTAGCCGATAAGTCCGATTCTTCCTAGTTAGCAAATTCCTGCCATGGTTGGTGGCACACGAAATCAAAGGAATAGAGCCCACAAAGTAGAGATGACGAAGAAGAAGGGGAGGCTTCAGCTTGTATTAAGCCTAGGAGAAATGGACCAAGCCAAGAAAAAGAAGTTGGGGGTGTGGGTTAGGTGGCTTGGACCAGGTGGAGGAGAGAAGAAAAAAAAGAGAGGAAATGAGTCGGGCTAGTAATTCAACACTGCTCTATTTAAGTGTACTATTGTGGATTTTTATATTAGAGAAAAGTCCGTTGTTGCCCCCTAAAATTGTATCCATTTGCACCATAGCTTTGTTACTACCATTAAATGTTGAGTTGTTGTCTACATGGCCACACCATTGTTATTTACATGGACATAAGTAGTCTACTTTGCATTTAACGGAACAGGGGCCATGGTACAAACAAGCATAACCTTGACTCTTTTAACAGAGGGATCGAGAGAGACAGTGAGAATGGTTAGTGTACTCGAGAATGGCTAGTGTACTCTCTCTCAACTATAGGATCACATATATGGGCGCCCCCATTGCTTCCCTCTTTCTCCTACTCCTCTTCTCATTGCCTGGTAGTCCTTAACCTACCCCTTCTCTCTCCCAACCTCACCTAAACACAATGCCGTAGGGACGAGGTCCCTATCACCACCTCCGAGGCAAGCCTTGTCACCTCATCCCCTGCCCAACTCTCTCTCTCTCTCCTCCAACTCTTTCTTCTCTCTCCTCCCTTCACTTCGCTCCAAACAAAGCCTCCATGGGGGTCACCGCCAACCACCGACCATGAACCATCGCCAACCTCCTACCTGCCCATCTATATATCAACCCTTCCACTCATCCCAATCCCGCCATAGAGGAAGTTGTTGCCTCCATCCGCATCACCATATCGATAGTTTCCCTATCGCAAGGAATGGCAATGCCGCTAGGAAGATCCATGTGGGGGAGTTCACCACTGTCATCCTTTGTTGGTGTCTATGGGCAAGGGGAATGGTGGTGGCATTTGAGGCTCTGGTGATGTAGCAACTAGCTCATTGGTTTAGCAGCGACGGCGTAACATATCGGATCAGCAATGTGGTATTGGAAGAAGGTGCGAAGATGGTGGTGGCTGTTCTCAAAGGAGGCATACTGCACGCAAGAGGTGGCAACAACAATGATGGGAGAGAGTGGAAAACAGAGAGAGGGCGGGAAAGGAAGACGGGACAGGCATAGGAGCTGGCTCATGGGTAGGGGCGAGGGGTAGCGATTGGAGTGGAATGAGAGCACAATCTAAGTTGCTGATTGTTTGATGCAACGGTTGAAGTGGAAAGTACAAGGCTCATGTACTCTCTACACAGAGAGAAAGACTAAGCTACTCCTAGGAGTAGCGAAGCCATGCTACTCCTAGGTTTTCGACCATTGGATCTAATTAGATCTACCTTCCTCCACTCCCATCTCCATATATATACTTGGAATCTCCCCTTGAAACACTAGCCACTAGCCTCAAATGGAGCATTGTCCTTGTGTGTACTCTTTCTGCGACGATGACAACGGCCCCTACAACGGCCATAGCTATTAGTCAACAACAATCACCACCACGAGGCGGTGAGACAATAACGGCAAATATGACAACCATGAGGAACCACACAGTGATGATGACAACTACTGCGAGGCGATGGCCCTGTTGGCAATGACAACAGTGTGACAACGACGATGTGGTGGTCACAGAGAAAATCTAGATCGAATCTAGATTGCAGTAAGGATGTGGAGCGGTAGTGGTGTGTCGAGACCCGCTAAACGGAGTCGGGCCCCTTCTGTGCATTACCTATACTAGTCCCTGGATCAGTAGCTAGTACACACAGATTTCAATACATTGGATCATTACCGTTACAAGTTCGAATAAAAATTACATCAGAGTACGTTAACTGGCACGAAGGCCTTATAACAGCGGAAGTCTAACAGCCTTCCATAACTCTAAATAAAAGAGGCAAAATACAACAATCAATCCCACAGGCGAGCTGTCGTCCTAGGCGTTGGGATAGTCCTCGTCTTCAAATTCTCCACTTTTCGGGTAGTAACACTGAGGATCAGGGTCTGCTCGTTGAAATGAGCAGCCCCGTATAGAAGGCAGGGTTAGCACGCGAATGATAGCAAGTCTTTTCTGAAAAGGGCCACGCTAAGGCTCATCCTAGGAAAGTTGAGGGTTATTTTGCCTAAAAACATTTAACCTAGAAGTATAAAAGCATTCAAGAAAACATACATGAGTAAATAATTAATAATTCTTAAGATTGAACATACTAAAGTTCTCAGTCTCAAGTCTCTTATCTTATGTCTCATAATAATTCTCAGTGCCTCGGCACACTGCCTCATTCTCAACAACCAACAACAGCTAACAGCGGCACACGACTGGAAAACCTTACCCAAGTCATATTAATTAAGGTGAAGCTACGTTGTAAGGAGCCACCAAGTCACTCTTAACCGGAAGCATGGCCATTCGAATGGGTTTACACTCTGTAGAGGTTGTACGTTTTACCCGTAAGATACAGTACCCTCCCGTCGAAAGGCACCATAACAAAATCCATTAAAAGTCTAACATCGGCCTTGCCACAGTAATACCTAATATTACACACAAGTACCTCGGGGGCTTCGAGCATACCTGATATTACACACAAGTATCCCGAAGTTCCATCCTCCGGGCAATACACCGGCAGTGACACATCCCTCGGGACCTCACCCATGGTGCACGTACAGTGACAAACCCGACGTTATTCTCCCTCTAGATCATGCTCGTCCCATACCGAACTTGTGGTCGCACGGGGATATCTTGGTTAAACCTGTCACAATCGTCGGTCCTTATTCTCGGAGCGGCAGCCAAACACAAACCCAAGTCTCATGCACGAAGGCACCCACCATACATTCCATCCGCTCCCGATCCCAATTATTAGTTGGTCAAATTTTAATTAAAAAATGATCAAGCCCACCATAACCAAGTTCATCAGTCTCATTTTTAGATGCACAATTCCCAAGATGAATATAATAATGATCACCCCTGCGGGAAATCACTCATCGATGTTGAACTAAGCATTACTAAGCCAATTAATAATAAAAAACAGTATGACAACATTTAATATAATTTATCCTAAGATTTTTCATGGCAATGTGTGCATAACATATAAATGAACGGCATGCATTGGGAATTTCTAAAATAAATACGCATATTTTAATTAATTAGCAGTTTTGGTAAAATCTAGAAATTAGGATTCTGGGGAAAAGACTTGCCGTGATTGAAGTCGTGCGGCTGCCCAGCTTGATCTTCAACTTCGGACACGAACTCGACTGGATCTAGCGATTGCAAACAACATACATTCAACACATTGCATGAAAACATGCATGCAAAAATAAATGAATGGGTATGCATGAGTATGATAAAGTAATGCTTGCATTTGATTTAAGATTTTTGAAAATCGATTTTACTTTAAAGATGGCATAAACTATTAAAAGTAATCAGATAAAACATTTTTCTTTGAATAGAAATTATTGAAAATGCATATAAAGATGAGCATACAAAATGGAGAATTATTATTTTATTATTTTGGAAATTTTATTTTATAATTCTAAAATTTTTATTTCATATGAAATGGAAATTAGCTAATAATGATATATAACATAAATATTTTTTGAATACAAAATAAAGAAAATAATTAATTAATAAAAAGGATAAATATTGTTTTCATTTTATTTGAGATTTTTAGAAATTTATTTCTATTAAAAAGACATTAGCTACTAATATAAGAATACGATATAATTAGTTGAATGCAATTAAATAAACATTTTATTTTGAAGTAATATTTCTGAAAATAAAATAATTACACAATAATCGAATAAATATTACTGGAACTGATTTTTTGAAATTTTAAAATAATTTTTATCCTAAAAGAATAAGCATATATGATTAGGGGCAATTAGGTAAATATTTTAAAATTTCTGTAAATAAAATAATTAAATATTAAATATTATTTTTATGTTTATTTATCATTTTCAGAAACATTAGCTTATTTTAAAGGCATGTACAAACAATTAAAGCAATGACAAAATGCACTTTCTTATAGTCCAAAAAATGCAAAAAATAGAATATATTCAGAAAATTACAAAAAATTTATGGGAGGTAGAATACATTCCGATCTACCCACTGGAATTGGTTTCATCCAAAATGGATGAACAAGGAAATTTTGGTGGAGATCGGAAGGAGTGAAGAGAGTGGAGAGGGGCTATTCTTGCTGCGGCAGATTCCGGCGAGGTCTTCGGCGAACGAAATCGTCGCTCGGTCAACCATTCTCTGAGCTCTTGGTTGGGATGGATTCGCGACAAAGATAGAAAGAATGTCCTCGAACGGTTTGAGGAGATTCGCAGCGAGGCAGCGTTGAGGCGAGGAGAAGTGGAGACGGCCAAGAATTGAGAGGTAGAGCTTCGGTGTTCGATTCCCGGAGCTACAAGCCTTAGATCCAGGAGTTCTTAGGCAAAATAGAATCAAGAGAGAATCCTATAGAATGTCCTTGAACAGTTTTTGAAACGGAGACTTACCCAAAGCGAGATTGAGGAAGAAGTGGTGGTCGGGCTAGAGCAATAAGGAGAGAGGCAGGGAGGGCTGCGGGTGAGGGATGGCCGGGCTTGGAGAAGAAAGGGTAGGCAGGGAGAGGCACGGGCGGCGGTGGCAAGGTAGCACGCGGAGGCGAGACACGGCCGCGGAGGCATACATGCATGCATGCTGCCTGCATGTGCAACAAGCAAGAAGGAGAGGAGGGAAGAGGAAGAAGAAAGAAGAAGAGGAAGAAGAAGAAAAGGGAGGAAGTGGGAGGAGAAGGAAGGAGGAGGAGCTCACCAGCGGTGAAGGGGCGGCGAGGAGGAGGAGGTGGCGGTGGCCGGCGGGGAAGGAGAGTGGTGGTGGGCTGGCTGGCTGGCTAGCTGGTTTGGGGGGGGGAGAGAGAGTGGATAAAGGGGCGAGAGAGGGGTAGGAGAGAAGAAATAGGTAGGGTGAGGGGCAAAAATGGAAAGAGGGAATTTAGAGGGGTAGAAATAGAAATAGAGAGGGGTGAGGAGGAGTAAAAAGAGGATAATTAAATTAATTTTGTAAATAGTTTGAAATGATAAATAGAAAATTTATTTTTGTCCAAACTAATTTAATCATGCAATTCATTTTGAAAAATGCCATCGTTTTTTTAATATGACATGCAAAAACAAAACATTTTAAAATAAGACATGCAAATAGAAGTATTTTAAAACGTGACATGCTCATTTTCAAAGTTTTATAATTTTGGAAATGTTTATGCAAATACAAAATGCAGATGATGAATGGAGTCTTGAAAATGAGGATGTCACATGGTGGCCTACAGTGGCATCGACGTGCTGTGGCAATGACAGCCAGCGCCATCATGGCGCGGTCATGCTGATAGATATGGATCAGGATTTGGGCCTGGATTAGATCTAGATCATGTGTACAACACCAAAACTTCATAGCGAATGTATATCATGCTAAGAGGCACGAACAGATGGTGTGACCAGATCGATTTCTGAAAACTCATAGATCATTAGTATGTTGATCAATAATTAGATACATGTCACTTTAGAATGGTCTTAATTATTCAAGAATTACCATTAAATTATCGGATATTGTAACCATGGCACTACCGAGTTGAGAAAATTATATATATGCCATTATGTCATCCTAAAAGATCATCGTGCCCATTAAATTAACGGATATTGTAAACCACGTCATCCAGTCCCTTGTGCGCCTCATCTCCAGCCACTGCCGCTGGTACGGTTGCACGCTCTCATGATCGCCTCCTCAAGCCCAACCTCATCGCTATCATGGCCGAAGGTGGAGAGCTTCCTAACCACCATCATTTTGGTCTCCACCTTTCTAGGCAGCCTCAAGCATGAATCTATTGCCTTTCCTCGTTCCTATCTGCCCACATGCATGGCTGGAATTAGTCCAGTCCTTGCCAAATCTAGGCTGCCTCTAGCCCAATCTGGCCCTGTCCTCGCTAGAGGATAGGAAGGAAAAGGAAGGGGGTGCACACCCTGTGGTGAGGATGTGGGGGCAGCAGCCATGGTGCAGTGGCGTAGGTGGAGGAGGAAGAATGGTCTTTAAATTTTTTATAGCAAAGTGTCTCCTATATTTGTATGGCTATATTTATGTCAAAATTTAAGATACCTTTATACATATGTAATGATCTATGGTCGTATTGGCCATGGTTAACTCTAGCCAATAGAACCATCTCCATATGTAATTGTGTAATGTTGGTCATAGTAAGCTTTTATAATTTTCATTTATAGTCTCATTAGATTTATATCGTTATAATTTTACCCGCTATAATTTATGATAAGATTTTTCTTTTATTTCTTATAAAGCGGAAATCAATTTTTTTAATGACGATTCTCTAATAAACAGATTCTGAAGCGGCATGAAGGGTTCTAATTAACCCTAATCCCTCCGCGCTTATCAGTTGCTATCTTAAGAAATTACGGGGAAGCTGGGTATTTTTAGGTTTGTCATCGCCGTGACTTTCCAAACGGTTAGATTGCTCGCCTAACCATAGATCAAGTAAGTTGAGACATGAAGAATACAGGATCCTTAATTATATAATGCCGTACACGTGCAACTTCAACTGAGTTCTATAATTTTGGACATATATAGGCTGCTTGCCTTATCATTGGAGACAGATAAAATAAGAATAAACTGATAGATAGGACGAGCTTACATTAACGGTAATATTGATATCAATTCTTGTTCTGAAATTTCTAAGTTTGAGCCAATAAACAAAAAAATGAATATTTTTACTAAAATTAGTGCATTATTAAGTGCTGTGATTAAAACCAACGAGCATGGTAACCCGTGCAAGTGCACCACTAGATTTTTTTTTAGTGTTTAGTTAGATTTCCTATATTCTATTAGATTGAACTAAAAACATATACTTAAGATCTATACACCATTGTAAGTTGAACCCACTATAATCTATGGTATAGATTTTGTTAGATTAAACTAAAAGCTTATTTATGATATATACCGCTATAATTAAGCATACTTACCTAGCTAGATTTGTTAGTTTGTAGTTTTACTCGCTTAGACTCTATATTATTATATTCTGACACACTATAATTGATGATGCAATTTTCCTCCTTTTCTTTTGATTAACAGTGGATTTTCCCGTCTTTTAGAGCATGATGGTTGACTGGTTGTTTGTATCTCTCGAACTCATGCATCTTTTTTCCTTTTTGTTGACGAATAGATGCTAAGTAATGGCGGACGCATATCTCCTTACCAAGGTTTCAAATTCCATGGTAAATCGTTAAATCACTCTAGGACGGGATTGGTTTCTTAATCCAAAAATCTAAATTCAAATTTAAATTTAAAATTTTGTAAAAAATACCAAAAAATTTGATAAATTGTATAAATAGGTACGAACACAATGGAAGAAATTTTCTCTAAACCGACACTTTATTCATACGGAAATTTAAATTTGTATTGCAAAAAAAAGGGAAAATCATGATAAATTGTAAAATGGCCTTTGGGCTTAAAACAAACCCTTGGTTGTTGCTTATTTGGCCCTTGCTCCCCTTCCTAAATTTTGCTACATTTTTTTCTTTTTCCTAGCTCCCCCTATGTTCTCTAAATTTTTTAGAAACTAATGATTTATCGTTAAACTCGGACGAATTCCCACAAATACGGACGATTTGCCGCAGACCCTAGCGATTACCCTTTTTTAAAAATATCCAGTTTCCATCCGATTTTCCCATTGAAATAGAACAATTTTCCACTGATTTTGTTCAATTTCTCGGTAAACCCTAGCGATTTCCCATTTTGGACTTGCTTCGAGAGATTCGAAATTCAAATCACGAAATTTGGTCGAATTTGAACGTGAAATCGAAAATCGCTAGGGAGCGAGATTTCACCTAAAAATGATTTTTGAAACCCGGCTCCTCACTATGCTCTCATCAACTGCCTCTTGTTGCCCTTCTGCATTGATTGCTTCTCGTCACCTTCGAGTCATCTACTCTCTAAGCTTCTAATTCCTGGAGCGTTCTACAATGGTGTGTAGTTAAAAGGGCTTTTCACTCAATTCAAAAATTAGCCACTTCGATTTTGATCATATGGATCAATTTCTAGTCATGTAGCTTCATAATAATTCTCTAAAGTTTCCGCGCAACAACATTTAGGTGTCTTGTCATCAGGCGTTTAGCATATCACTTAGGTGCACATCTTTAAAAATCGTACATTAGGATGCAAAAGGGCACCCCCCCTCGCCGAAGCTCCTGGATCAGGAGATGATGAGGCTAGGAAGATCCCAAGAACAAAAACCGCTTGGGGACAAACGGCGGAGGACACACGTCCCCGGGGCGCCTCTGCTCCAGCTGCTTTTGAGGACACGGAATAGCTCGGACATACGGGATGCTCGATCGAGGTCTTGAAGTCTCCAGAGATGACTCCTGGAGCACCTAGAGCAAACCCCAAGCTTGTCGGGTGCCGATGCTGCCGCCACCGAGCTCCCGAGAAGCGGCCCGCGCCCAGTGGACCCAACAGACTCGGGCGTTTTTCAATAGCTCAACATGCCCGCCCTTTCCTGGAAGGGCCCTACAACAGCGTCCAACACCGAGCCCGAAGCTGCTAAAGATGATCCCTTAGCCTCATTGCTTGAGGAGAACATCCTCGCCCAGTTCTGGGGCATCTTGCTCGCTTGGTGTTCCAAGGTAAGAGATCATTGCCTTTGCCATACTTCACATTTATCCTTGCTCGGGTCTGTAACTTCTGATGCGGATAAATCCTCTGTTGCTATATCATCTCATGACTCCAACTCTCCATCTTATCAAAATACTTATTTTGCTGCTGCTATAGAGCAAGGGAGTCACAAGGCCGACACAAATTGTGTCCATGATGTGCTACGAGTTGAGAATTGCAATGCAAATGTTAAAGAGAACAAAGGTGAAATGGCTATGCATCCCCAAGGAGTAAATTCTATTTCATTTGGAGATATGCCACCTCAGGAGAGAATTCTTATTGGATCCATATTTGTTAACATTATTGGCATTGATCTGTTAGCATGGAAAGAGTAATGCATGTGCAAGGATGAATGAAGATGTGCGAAACCGTGTTGATTTGATGCAATTCAACACCATACAAGAGCTACTTCATCAAGCGCAGCGTGCTGAACATTGGTTGAATGCCGCACAAAAACCATCTATGTATCATGGCCGTGGCACTTCTAGTGGTTGGCGGCGCTCGTCGCAGCAAGGTGTTGAAGGTGGTTCTTCTTCTACGCCGGTTGCATCCATAAAATCGGGTGGAACATCACCAAAAGAAGCATCAAAGGCAATTGGGACAGCAAGTAAGGATTCATCCAAAGCTGATTCTAGTACATTCTCTACCACTAGAACTCAGAATATTGAATGCTTCAAGTGCAAGGGCAGGGGGCATATGATGAAAGATTGTCCAAATTTGAAGATGGTCATGCTTACCACTGATGGAAAGTATATTTCGGAGACCGAGGAAAGTGAGAAATCAGAAATGGGAAGTGAAGAACAAGATGATGTGGTTCATTGTGACCCTGAGAATGGGCCGTGTTTGATGGCACAGAAGGTTGATCATGATAGCACACCTATTGTGGAGAAGGGGCAGCGACGCACTATTTTTCAAACCGAGTGCAAGATCAAGGATAGGCGGTGCAAGCTTGTGATAGATGGAGGAAGCTACAACAATGTAATCAGCAAGGATGTGGTTGATGCACTGAAGTTGACCACACAACGTCATCCAAAGCCATACTACATGAAGTGGCTTCACAATGTTGGCAAGCTCAAGGTAACCCAGAAAGTTCATGTTCCATTTTCTATTGATGGATATGAAGACAAGGTCGAGTGTGATGTTGTTCCAATGCATGTGAGTTCTATTCTTTTGGGACGTCCATGGCAGTTTGATCGGAACGCTACACACCAAGGTAGAACTAATCGCTACACATTTATGCATAAAGGAGTGTTTGTTTCTTTGCTGCCCAAAAGTGTAGATGAAATTCATTGTGACATCCTCAATAAGCCAAAGAGTGTTTTGAAGAACAACTCGAAACCGAGGACGGTTTCGCTTAAAGGGAGAGGGAATGATGTGGATAAATCCTCTGTTGCTATATCATCTCATGACTCCAACTCTCCATCTCATGAAAATACTTATTTTGCTGCTGCTATAGAGCAAGGGAGTCACAAGGCCGACACAAATTGTGTCCATGATGTGCTACGAGTTGAGAATTGCAATGCAAATGTTAAAGAGAACAAAGGTGAAGTGGCTATGCATCCCTAAGGAGTAAATTCTATTTCATTTGGAGATATGCCACCTCAGGAGAGAATTCTTATTAGATCCATATTTGTTAACATTATTGGCATTGATCTGTTAGCATGGAAAGAGTAATGCATGTGCAAGGATGAGCCACTGAAATCTGTTCATCATTTTGCTCGTGTTGCTGGTGCTACTCTCGATAATAAACATGGCCATGGGCCATATGGATGGAAAGATATTGAAGTCTAGTTTCCAGCACTTCAAAACGTGCCTCTTTTGGACTTCCGAGGTGGGAGTAATGACTATTTTGGTGGAAGCTGCACAGGCTGTCAAGAGCTGCGCGAAACATGGTGCTGCTATTCAACTTCCAAGGCTTTAAACCATTTTATCTATCCAAGAAAACCCCTTTAGTTTCTTATTTTGTTTCACACCTAAACTAGGAGGGATGTTCCTAGTATAAATGACTATGTATTCCATCTATTGGAAGGCAGAATTTGATTATCAGAAATAGACAGCAACAACCATGGGTGTTTGTGGAGCAAATACCATGTGTTCTTGATAGTTCTTCCCGTTCATGGGTTTGTTAGTGTTGGTGCAAGTCAAGAACGTCATGTTCTTGTGATTGTCCACATAATCTATACGATTCCTCCACTCAATTCGCGTTCTTGTGTTGATCGTGGTTTGTGTGATTGGTTTCTTGCTTCTTAACCACTCTTTTGCTGTTCAAGTGCAAGTACCACCAAGCTATCTTCGTCGTACCGTGAAATATTGGGCCATCCTTCGCTCAACAGCAGGTTGGGCCTTATCAACTTCTATCCTTATCTCCCACAGCATGTAGAGGACACCTGCACTGATTTTGAGGTGGGCACGATAGCCCCTAAAATGGTCGCAACAGCCCACACTAAGCGAGAGGCCAAGATCATGGACTTGGAGCAGCGTCTCTCCGAGGCCCAACCCTGCTTAGAAGCCAAAGTTGGGTGTCTTGAAGCCTAGGTAGGGGCAATCGCGGCGAAGAATCAGGAAGTCACCGCCGTACTGGAGTAAGAATGTGCGTACTACCAGTCTATAGAGGCCAAGGTGGAAAAGTGAACTTTCAGCAGAGAAGCATCTTGTTCAAGAGGTGATTTCTCCAAAAATGTGACTCATTTGAATTTCCAAAATTTTTCCTAGAGGGAATAGTAAGTCACCAAGCTACGCAAGCAAGATCAAGAGTGGAAAAATGGAGCACAAATAGCAAGCACAACTGCTTTGAAATTTTGGATAGAACATTTGGGGCTCAATAAAATCTTCATAGCAACCAAATGGTGAATCATATGCAATTTTCACTTGGAGGAATGGTTGGTATGTAAGTCATACAACTTTTCCAGCAAGAATCACCTTAGAATCACGTCAGATGAATTTTCTACAAAAATAACAAGGACCGCTACGTGTGACACCCAAATAAATAAATAAACAAATTTTTGCTTGTATATCACAACCCACAAATTGAACTTTTCAATCTTATTAAAGATCTTTATTCCAAATGATATTAAATTGCCTTCTCATTCTCCTCCGAAAAATATATATCAAGAAACAACTTAAATTTGAAATTCCAAATACTTACATTTCTGTTTCCCCAAAAATTTATATTACAAGGAAATTATACTATTTAAATTTAAATTACAATTATTTACTCCTTCAATTTTCCCTAAAATTAATATTACAAGAAAACCCTATCTTTCTTTTCTTTTCTTTTCTTTCTCACCCTTCCTAATACCCGCCGCCCCAAATTTCACGTGGCCACCTAGCCTCGACGTGGCGGCATGCACTGCCTACGTTGGTCACCGCCATTGAGCCACGTACGAGCTCCCACCGCATGCACCTGCAAAAGCGAAACCAAACCCAGCTCGGCAACACAACCAACCCAAACCCCAAACCCTAAAATCCCAGAGCTCGGTGCCGACGCGCCCTTCTGCCGTCCTGCTGCCCCTCTGCGTCGCCGTGGGTCGGGCCACTTCTTCCAGCGTCGCTCTGCCGAGTCACAGTGCAGACCACCGCCTAGCTCCTCCTCGCTAACGTTGCTTCCCTCATTGAGCACCGCCGCCTTGTCCCGGCCTTGTCGTCGAAACGCCGCCCAGCAGCTGTCGCCACCACCGGCTGCTTCGGGAGCTCCGCCCGCCGCCTAGCGCCCTCTCCCACCGCTAAGCCGCTAGCCAGCGCCCGCCGGTTGCCGCTTGCAATGAGCCAGAGTAGCAGCGTGCCGCCCTAATCGAGCCACGCTGCCACCGGAGACCAGCGCCGCCCACTGTTGAGCGCCGCCAGATCCACGCCGCCGCGCCGATCGCCGCCCAGCCAGCAGCCGCAGCCACCTCGCCGCCGGTCAACCTTACCCCACCGCCGCCCCTTTCTTCCTCCTCCCTCTTCTTCCCTTTCCTCTCTCTCCTTCTCTCCTTTCTCTCTCTCAGTTGCTCTCTTGGTCAATTGGTCTCTCTTTTATTATCCACCAGGAGAGGAGGACCCAAGCTGGGCCTTTGTGGGCTGGCCCAACCGTCACAGAGTTAGCCTAAACCCAACTTCAGCTCAACCCGCAGCTACAGTGCTATTTTTCCATTTTCCTGGAATTTCAGCACACTACCTTCTTTATCTGTTTGTTCCGGATTCATCCGATCTCCGAATCCGGCGATTCAAATTTCTAAAAATTCATAAAAATCATATCTACCTACTGTAGTTTTTGTATAATTTTTAAAATTATATTGCTATATATGTTATTTATTGGTTATTTTCCCTTCTTTTGCGTGCGATAGATCGTTCGGACGCTGAAGGAGACTTCCTTGACGCCATCGACGCACCGCAAGAGTCCGACTACCCCGAAGGAAAGTCTTTCCCCTAGAATCCTAATTTTGTAGATTTTTCTAAAATTGCTATATGAATTAAAAGTGCGTATGTTGGATAGCGTCACTAGTGCATGTACCCATCCGATATGGGCAAGCACCGACACACCCTTGACCCTAGGGTAGTTTATGGTACATATACCCACTGTTTTTAAATATTAGCTGCTTAGCAATGCTCAGATAGATTATCGAGGAATCCGATCCCACTCAATACACATACAATAAGAGAGTTGATGTTTTGGTTTATGATGGGATTTGGTTTATTCACCATTAATTAAAAATTTGACCAACTAATAAATGGGATCGGAAGCGGATGGATTGTAAGGTGGGTGCATGTGAGCACGAGTATCGGGTTTGTGTTTGTTGCCGCTCCGAGACTAAGGACCGATGATTGTGACACACTTAACTGAGATAAACCCGTGCTACCGCAAGCCCGGAATGGGATGGGCCTAATCTAAAGGAAAAGAAATATCGGGATTACTCACGGTCCTTGCACGGTGGATGAATTGAGAAGTACAGAGAGAGAATTGCGAAACATCGCCGGGGTATTGCCAGAGACTTGTGCTGAAGCATATCTCTGGGTACCTGTGAGTATCAGGTATGACCGTGATAAGCCCGAGGTTAATTTTCTGGAGGATTTTGTTATAATATCCTTCGATGGGAGGATATCGTATCTTGCGGGTAAAGCGTACAGCCTTTGCAGAGTAAACCCATTTAAATGGCCGAGCTCCCGGTTAAAGAGCGTCTCAGTGGTCTTTCGCAACGTAGCCTCACCATTCTTAATATGACATGGGTAAGGTTATTCCGGCGTGTGTGCCGTTGCTAGTTGAGAAACATGATTTTGTTGGATGAGAATTGAGATTTGAGTATTGAGAGATGATAAATGAGAAATGAGATTATGAGCTGAGAATTGTGAGTTGAGAAATTGGGACCTGAGAGGATAATTGTTTCAATGTTGTTTCTTATGAGAATTTTTACTTATGTATATATGTTTCTTAAATGCTTTTATAATTTTAGGTAAAATACTTTTATGCAAATTAACCATAAGCTTTATTAGGGTAAATCTTAACCTGGCACTTCCTAGGAAGGACTTGCTAACATTCAAATGCTAACCCTGTATGTTATGCGGGGCTGTTCATTCATTGAACAGGTCAAGAATATGAGGATACGCAGAAAAACGTTAAGATCTTCCCGGATGATGCTCCGGACTACTAGCCATTTCCCTACTCAGCGTGTGCCTGTGGCCGTGATGGGACACTACTTTTGGTTGTAACTGTTTGCCCTTTTTAAAATGTGTTATATTTCTCCGCTAATGTAATATATTGCTCCGCTGTACTCTGAATTATTTTAATAGCTAATGCAGCTTTGATTTGATATCAGGATTCTGTTTCACTGTGGGTATGAGCACTGATCCTTGGGACTCATACCGGTAACACAGAGGGGTCCGGTTTGGTAAAAATCGAGGTTCGGCACTACGTGAAGAAACTGAATCTACCAAAACAAGCAAAAAGATCAAAACTTGATCTCGGTGTTCTTGGTGAGTTGCAAGTGTTAGTGATATGCCCTAGAGGTAATCATGTAGGATGTCTATATTATCAGTTTGTATATGTCTATGTTATCAGTTTGTATATGTAAGAGCAAAAAGATTGTATATGTCTATATTTATATACTCTTGGATAATATGTTATCAGCTCTATGAATAAACGTTGTTCACATTATTCATCAAGTACGACTTGGTTATGAGACACATTGTTTATATGATTTTATTCTAAATGATCTCTGGTCTCATATCATTATGTGGGACAGTAATGATTTGATCAGCATATATATTGATTGATGATAATGTTTCACATACCATAAATATAGAGATATCAAATCAATAATATAAACACAAGTTAGAGAACATGGTGTTGGATAAATCTACTCCGAGACACTGCTGAAATTTTTATCTTATATGTGCCATTAACATATAGTTTCGAGTGGAATATCTATATGATCCTTAGACCTGAGATCGTCATTGAATCTAAACATGCGTAGTTGTATACTTTGGGGCCATCGACAGCTATAACGTAACTAAATAGTTATAAAGATAGCTTTCAGGTATGCTATGAAACATGACGTGGGGTGTCGTGCCCCCTTTTGACTCCTAGAAACCTTAGCTGCGCGCGTGCGGTGCTAGCACACCAGTGCACGACGTTTCGTCCCTGGACGTGTGGATATCGTGGAGACGCTGCTGCGGTTGCTGCGATGCTGATCGGCCACAAGGAGGACGAGGTCAACTAGATTGACTACTTCCTCTACGACAATACGTACAACGTTGTTGCGGTGGTGATCGGCGAGGAGGGGACATTTGGTTCTATGTGAACAACTACTTCTCGTATCTTGACGCGCATGATGTCGAAATCAGCTACTTCCACTCCTTCTGCTGTGACTGTTCATCAAAGGTAATAATATGTGATTCTCTATTTGCATGATGTCCTAGGTGTTCAAGGTAAAAAATTTTAAAATTATACTAGCGTAGCCTATGTGCCCTTCAACAAGATAAAGATAAATGCTATGGGCAACCACAACTCCTCCAAGATCAACAAGCTTTTAGTATGTAGAAGGAGGGAAGGCAAAGAAACTAGTTACAAAAGAAATAAAGAAATAAGCTAGATCAAACACATAGAACATAAGAAGAACAAAGCAAAAACTTTTTGTGGAATCTTTTTCTATTACTTGGCTGGTTTTCTACGGCCACACAAGAGTGCGCAAAGCTATTAAGGAGCACATAATTTTGAAATAAAACCGTAATCTAGACTTGGGAGGCGGCATCCCTCCACCCCACCTTATGCAGGCCTTTTGAGTCATCTCCACTTTTCAAGGGTTGCATAGCTTCTAAACGAACCTATCAAGGGTTAGGATTCACTCACTTCGCTATCAACAACCAGCATCACACATGGGCTTTATATGAGCCACACAAGGCCTACATAGGTTTTACACAAAAACCGGTTAACCCGATGCAACGGGTCATCATCCCTTGACTTGATCACTCATTTTTCGCGCCTCCGGGCCTTCAACACGAACTGAAAATATTGAGCCACCTCAAGTCCATCTCCATGATGTCCACGCCCGCCAGCATCCTCGACCGTTCTGGACTTCAGTTCTCTCAACCTAGTCCCGATACCCGCTGACAACCATAGATGCCTCCAAACCTGCACTCAAATAGACCAACATAATCTCCACAAATATCTCACTTACCTCCCTAAAAGTTAGCATATTATCATCCATAATCATGCAATAACTCTAATTGACCCTAAAAGTCAAAGTGCACCTCAAGTGCATAGCAGATTGCGAAAATTATATAAATTAATCCATGTTTCAAATGACTTTTCGCCCAAAACGAAAAACCTTTATCTTAAAATTCTCTACAAGTGCTATGAAGACAAAAAAATCATCCAAGCAAATAAGCACCATGAAACAGTACAAACCATGAGAACTATGCGTGCTGAAAAAACAAATCTCAAACACAAAATCCGTAACGAAATCAAATCAAGTCATATATACTCATCACCAAATGAAGACCTCCACATGGTTTCACAGGTTCCACTATAATCGACGGTATAGATCTCTATTTTTTTATAGATCTAGACCATTATAATCTCGTCCCACTATAATCAACAACATATATAGATCTTTCTTTTTTCTCTGATTAACATGGAAATTTCTAGTATTTTAGAGCAAACGCGGTGGTTTCGTTTAACTCTACTTTAATAATATAGCACATGAGTGCAATTTTTCCATTACTTGGAAGAAGAATAAAAAACCGGGATCCTAATTCTGTTGATGAAGATGAACGGACTGCCAACAACCTTTGTGCTGGCCGGAGGTACTTAATTATTTATTTGCATTTTGGATTTGTTCTCTATTCTACTCTAAATCATTGCAGATCTATTGTATTGTACGCATGAATTCCCAGTTGCAGATGGGACCAAAAAGACGCCTCATTGTTTGTAACTTCTCAGATAGATGATACTAGTTTGAGTGTGCACTTATCCCATCATCGTTTTCACAAGAGTATTCCATGCTTAAACATTTGTATCTAGCTCGTTCTTTTATTGTTCGGCCGTGTCCCGTGAATGGTCCGACGACTGGGGACTTTGACTATACGCCAATTACAACACACTCAACCGTGTCGAAAGCAGCTAGATTAACAACAAATGGGGATGATACGGAGCTTACCGGTTTCACACTTTACCGTATCATATATTGGACCCGTGCCCCCGACATGGTAAAACGACTAACACACCAAACAGCAGCTGCCATGGGCTCAGGGAGCTCCTGCCACCTTCTCTTGACGCTGTTCTTCGTCTGCCACATGATCCTAGCTATCCATCTCCCTCTCGCCTCCTCCTTCACCTTCGCCTTCGACTTCTCCAACACTGCCAATCCCTGCGGCGTGGAGCTCCGTTGCGACGCCGATGCGCACTTCTCTCGGCCTATGCTTGACATCACTAGGAATGAAGAGAATCAGAGCTCCACCAACAGCGTGGGCCGGGCGTCCTATATGAATCCTGTGCCGCTGTGGAGCAGCCGCACCGGCGAGCTGGCCAGCTTCACCACTACGTTCACCTTCAAGATCACTCCGTCTAAGAGTAGCTACTTCGGTGAAGGGATGGCCTTCTTCCTCGCGCACCACCCATCAGTGATCCCTGCCAACAGCAGCGGCGGGAACCTAGGCCTCCTCCCCGCCGGCGTGAACGGGACAGGCGACGGCCAGATCGTGGCGGTCGAGTTCGACACCCGGAACAACGGCCTCCCGGTGGACATCAGCGGCAACCACGTCGCCATCGATGTTAATTCCGTCATCTCAGTGGCGTCCACGGACACGACCTCTCGGACAAGGAACCTGACGTCCGGCTTCACGATGAACGCCACGATCAACTACGACAACGTCACGAAGATGCTCGCGGTGGATCTCCAAATCAACGACACTTTGTACCACGTCAACGCCAGCGTTGACCTCAGCAGAATCTTGCCGGAGGAGGTGGCCGTCGGCTTCTCCGCGGCGACCAGCAACGACACCGCCGAGCACCATCGTGTACTCTCCTGGTCGTTCAGTTCCAGTCTCGAACATAAGACACCCAAACCATCCATGAGACTGCTAGTATCTGTACTTGTGCCTCTGCTGCTATTTGTGCTGGCTTCCGTGGTTGCTGCGGTTCTTGTGTGGCAGCGACACCAGAAAAGGTTACGAAAAGAAACCAGTGGTAGTGAA
The DNA here is from genome assembly GCA_036346145.1 of Olyra latifolia. Classification (NCBI taxonomy): domain Eukaryota; kingdom Viridiplantae; phylum Streptophyta; class Magnoliopsida; order Poales; family Poaceae; genus Olyra; species Olyra latifolia. The sequence goes on along the minus strand of CM070531.1, from coordinate 17,890,214 downwards.
TCGGAAGAACAATATGAGAGAGCTGAGCTTGAGAGAGGTGTAGCGTCCGGCCCAAGGAGATACCCCTACCATCAGCTGGCTACTGCGACGAGCAACTTCGCCGCGGAGGAGAAGCTCGGGCAAGGGGGCTTCGGAAGTGTCTACCGGGGTCACCTCACCGTCGGCGACGACAAGGACTGTCCCGTGGCGATAAAAGTGTTCTCCACCGAGTCTTCGGTGCAGGGAAGGAAGGAATTCGAGGCTGAAGTGAGGATCATAAGCCGGCTCAAGCACCGAAACCTCGTGCAGCTGCTAGGCTGGTGTGACAGCCGCAAGGGGCTTTTGCTCGTCTACGAGCTCATGGAGGAAGGCAGCCTCGACAAGCATCTCCATGGCAATCAGAGGTTGTTAACATGGCCAGAAAGGTATAGGGAACCGATTTACCAAGCTCAATTTACAATTTTGCATATAGTACATAATGATATTATATTGTATTTCCACATATCTGATCTGTTTGATCAATTAACAGATACCAGATCATTCTTGGCCTGGGGTCTGCGTTACGGTACCTGCACGGAGAGTGGGAGCAGTGCATCGTGCACGGCGACATCAAACCGAGCAACATACTGCTGGACTCGTCGTACGACACCAAGCTAGCCGACTTTGGACTGGCAAGGCTAATCGACCATGGATCCAGATGGCAGACGACGCAGGCTGTTCTCGGCACCGCAGGGTACATTGACCCGGAATTCGTCAACACATGCAGGCCGAGCACTGTGTCCGACGTCTACAGCTTCGGCATCGTCCTTCTGGAGATTGTCTCTGGCCGGCGACCGGTGGTGGAGCGGCCTGACGTTGTGTTCCTGCTGTTGAATTGGGTGTGGAGCCTCTACGGCCGGAACAAGATCCTTGATGCGGTCGACGAGAGGTTGAGATCAGGTAGCGCTGACGCCAACGAGCGGCAGATGGCACGCGTGCTGGTCGTCGGGCTATGGTGCGCGCACCCTGACCGGAGCGAGCGGCCGTCCGTCGCGCAGGCCATGCACGTCCTGCAGTCAGAGGACGCGCGGCTGCCGGCGCTCTCGCCGCAGCTGTACAGGGCTGATCGAGTCGAATCTTCCCGTGGCTGGACCTGTTTTCAGCCTTGGGTCAGATGATAGTTTGATTTTCTTGTAGTCGCGTGCAATCTTTGTTCGCAAATGCTGAGTTACATCGGCGCCTCTCTTTCATCTTTTACTCCGTTGTCTGTAATTAAGTGGTGAGTTGCTAAATCTAGAGCAACTTTCAGAGTGATGTTAACTGTCTGATGATCGCCGCCCATGGCGCAATAGGACGGGTATCCTTCGACATTGATTGTTACGTAATGTCACACCATATCATTCGATCAATCCAGGCTGTCCATTCTATATCAATGATTCAATATCAATGGCTCAATGCCCCCATCATCGGAAAAAAATTTGGTGGATACTGGATGCAGACCACGCGCGCTGCATCCCGGCTCCCGATGCACGCCGCGTGGACGCCGCTACGATCCGATGCCTCCCTCCCCGCGCGGATCCTAACCTTCCCAGGTCAGCTTGATACGAAGCTAGCTCGGCTCGGCTTCCCTCTTGGCTCCTCATTGACTTGCTCGCCCATCGACAATTTCATCGCAGCGGCCGAATCCCCCTGCTCCCGCCGCCCTGCCGCATCCGCTTTCGCGCCCCGCCCTCCCCACGCTGCTGCTGCTGCTGCCCGCCGCCTGCCGCATCCCTGCGCCGCCGCCCCCTCCTGCAGCGCTGCCCTGCTCCCGCCGCCGCCGCAGACTGCTTTCGCGCGCTGCCCTCCCCACGCAGGGCTGCCGCCCTGCTCCGCCGCCGCCGCATCCTGCTCGCGCGCCTGCCTCCCTCCCTGCTGCTGCTGCCCTGCTCCGCCGCTGCCCTCCCTACGTAGGGCCGCCTAGTCCGTCCGCCTCCGTCCCTCCTCCCTCCGCTGCGTCTTCGCCGCTGCGTCAAAGGTGTTGCCTGAAACTGCTATCGAACCAGCACAGAGCACTACCAGGACTCCGATGTATGTTGTTCGAACAGCCTGAGGTATGAGGGCCTTCATCTTCTTCTTGCCCAAATTATTCTTCAGATCATCATGAGATAACTTTTGAAATCTCAATATCTCTTTGCACTCCCAATTGTCTGCCTTCACAGTGAGCATCGATGGAAGTGTCTTGTACCAAGACTTGCTGCTAAACCATACATCATTGAGATAGGCCGCGAGCATGGCGAGGCTAAGATGCGCCTCCTTGGATATTTGGCGAAGTCTTCTACCAACACTTGCAATGAAGTTACCAGATATCTGAAATGTGGTGAAATGTGGTTCTGAAATGTGGTTCAGTTATCTGTTAGCAGGAGAAGCCTCATAGCCATAATAGAAGTGCCATTCTGATGTGTATGATGGCTTGTGTATGATGTACTGTCAAATTGTATGTATACAATTTTTGTATGATGGCTTGTGTAAGATGAATCAGAACTCCATCATTTGTCCATGTATGAGCTTTCAGTTTGCTGGTTTCAAATGGTTACTTGTACATGTCTGCAATGGTTATTTGCACATCTGGAATGAACTGAAAATTTAATCTGAACATCAGATTCTTGTCATGTTATTTCCCCAAGCAATGTCCAGTTTCCTTTCTACCATGCTCTTTTGTCATGGCAGTGGGCAGCTGGGTAGATTCTTGGCTCTCTTGTCATGTCCAGATTCTTGGCAGTGGGCAGCTGGGCACCATTTCATACCATGCTCTCTTGTCAGTATGACCTGCACATGTAGTTTCATAATAACCACTGCAAACTACTGCTGCACCAGAATTCTTCCCTGCTAATTATGAATTGACAACTAATTCGAAAGGCCAAGAATGGAAGCAAAGAACCTGCAAGGATTGAACTGCAGCTAAGGCCACTGGTTTTGCTTCAGTTTTTGATTTCTTGATTAACTAGCAGGAGAGAATTAATCGAACTCGCAGAAATGATAGTGATCATTGTTTCCGCCATACATTTGGAGCACACATTTAGAACTGATATACTACATGCTGTTAATTCTCTCCAAATTAAGTAAGGAGCACACATGTCCAGGACTGCAAAAACAGATCATATATGTCCAGAACTGGAGCAGTACAAAATTTAATAACAGAAAACTTGATGCCTGCTACTGCAAAATATGGCTGTTTAATAACAGATCATACATTGTCAAATAGTAAATAGTAAATTGAACATTTCAGTCTGAACAAAATATGGCATATGGTTGTTTCAATCTAAACATATACAAAAGATGGCTTGGATCTGTTAGGGCGCGTGTTAGGGCGCGCTCGTCGTCATTCCCTCGGCGTCATTCCATCAAAATTTATTTTCCTAACAGCCGACTGCGATGTGGCATCTTGATCAACTCCAAGTAAGAGACTTGTATATCCTCCTTGTATATATGGAGCAGCCAAGGTAGAAGAATTCCCGTACATATTAAAGTGTGGAATTGTGGCATTAGCATATCCGCCTTGGATCAACGGCGCAGCCATGGTCGAAGATTGCCCATACACATTGTTTGCAAAGATGGGCATTGTACTTTCAGTACCATTGCTACCAGCATTAAGGTCCTGTGTCATAAAATGTGCATGTAAGTAAATAAATTATGAAAAGGGCAAAATGAGTCCAACCCATGTCTTACGATCAATTGCTTTGGAGCAACATTGAATACTGAACCCAACCTTACCAGCATAGGTGTTGTACATCTCATAAGCTTTGTCCTCTGATTCGAAAACCATTCCAACTTCAGGAACAATCAAAGTTTGCCCAACTTTATCAACCACCTGTTGCACAATGAGTTGAAAATTAACATTAATATTACCACACAATACAAAGCACTACGTTGTCTTGAATTTGTTATTTTAAATTTCGTTACCTCTTCTGGTCCTTCGTCCGCCATTGAATCAGGTTCGATGTTGTCATCAATATGAGTGTTGGCATTGATAGCGCCGACGGCGTCTATGATCGATTCGGTGTTCTGTGCAATATGCGCACAATAGGTATGACCAAACCAAATGATGAAAAAGAGAAGACGAAGAAAGAATTAGGTGCCCTTCTCTTCAGCTTATTACTGTAGCGCTTATTGCCCTGTCTCGCGACTTCGAGAATTTTTCGAGGTAGCCTCAAGAGCCGGTTGGCCTTTGTGTTTGACTTATCCGGGGGCTTATAGACACGCTTACTTATGAAAAAAAATGGACTCAAAAAGTGAAAAAAAAAGTCCAATAAGTCAAATAAAACACGAAATAAGGCTACCTCGAAAAAAAAGTGACTTATTTCGTGTCTTATTTGACTTATTGGACTTTTTTTTTCACTTTTTGAGTCCATTATTTTTTTCATAGGTAGGCGTGTCTATAAGCCCCCGGATAAGTCAAACACAAAGGCCAACCGGCTCTCGAGGCTACCTCGAAAAATTCTCGAAGTCGCGAGATAGGGCGAATAAGTAGGATGAATAAAGCTGAAAAGAAGGGCACCTTAGAAGACGACCCTACCCGCGTTGTCTGCTCTCCGTCGCCGATGTTATCTTCACGGCGGCCTGACACCATGGTGGCTGCGTCGTCGCGCGTCGCCCACACTGGCACGGGCGCCTAGCTAGGGTTGGAGGCGGGCGTCTCCAGGCGAAGATACGTGATGTGCGTCCAATACGAACGCGTGATACGTGATACGTGATGTGCGGAGGTAGCTGGAAGCCGAGCCGAGGTACGAGCCGAGCCTGGCATCAGATCCTGCAGCGCGCGTCCAGCGTGCGTCCGCGCGTCCACGTGATACGCGATGTGCTCCGAGATCCTGCATCGGATCGTAGCGGTGTCCACGCGGCATGCATCGGGAGCCGGGATGCAGCACGCATGGTCTGCATTCGGTATCCACCAAATTTTTTTGCCCATCATCGTCATATAAAAATCCTACTAGGTCCAGTACTTGAGTCCCCCTTCCATCTTTGTTCACCAAGCATCGAAATTTGAAACCCACTGGGCCACCATTCATCATTCCTCTTCACTACAGTTCTTCTTCCTCTCTAGTGCCACCCTTTCCTCCTCATCTCCCCTTCTTCCCCAACTCCAGTTAGGGGTGAAAACAGGACATGTATCCATATCTAGTACCTGTTTTGTATGAAACGGTAGCTGTTTTGGGGTATCTGTTGGATATAGATACAAACACGGTTACTACCCCTTTTTTTCTCCCGCATATGGGATGCAAAGTACCTATCGGATTCGGGTCAAATACGGGTACCTCGTTCTTAAATAAAACCGGGTACACGGACTACCGCCTAGCCCAATGTCTGCTAAAATCCCCAATTAGCCTCCCTCCAGCTAGCCACATACACAAGCACCACCCATCCACCCCGATTCCCAACCCTAGCCGCCCCCTCCTGGATCCCGCGCCACACTGGCATCTCACGCCGAGCTAGCCCACCGTCCAGTGCGGCCTCTCCGATGACCGCATCGGTCGTCCTGCACAGTACCGCTCCTCCCGAGACCGCGCCGTCTGCACCGGTGTCCCACGCGCCCGCGCCATGGCGGTTGTCCAATGCTACCTCTTCGACGACCGCGCTAGCCATCCCGTACCGCGCCGCCCCCTCCCTAGACCGCCCTAGTTGTCCCGCGCTCGCGCCTACACCAACCTACCTCGACGGCCTCCCGCACCATCCATCTACCGTCACCGCTGTTTCGGTCAGGTAATCCCCGCCGTCGAGCTCGAGCCACAGAACGCCGCCCTAGCCCTAGGTCAAGAAGTGCCTCTCCCTCTCCCTTCAATGCTGCACATGTCACCCTCTCCTTCTGTAGATCTCATATTTTTCGGTTATCCCACAAGCCAGAGCACAAAACATGGGAGGCAGCGACGGTGGTGGATGCACATATTTCAATAGCCAGAGCCACGATACAGCTGAGGAGGAGCACTCTGTGGATGTTGATGCCATTGAGGATAGGGTTGATGTCGTTGTTGTTGCCGCTGCAGAAGAAGAGGTTGGCAACCATGACAAGGAGACAATGGGGGTTGCTGTTGCAGTCAACCATGGCAAGAAGAAGGTTGGTTGACCTCTAGCAAGGGCAAGGCTCCGATGACATCCTCCAATAGCAATAAGACTGTTGCAACCCCTACAAGCAAGTTCATGAGGTCCTCATTCAAAACAGCAGCCTCAAACAAAGCCATGGTTTATGGTGTCTTCAATCAAACTGGTCAAAGGTATAACATGATGGCGACATTTGTACACGATGGATTATGTATTAGATTATGTGTGTTAATTGGTCTATGTGTGTTAGTTGAATTATTTTCATCACATGTTTTGATCCTAGATAATTTACGCACTATTCGACTAACACTACTACAGAAATGCTCATCCATGCCCCCTCATCACTATCGCTTTTGGCTAGAACCGCCAGTGAAGTGCCCCGCGCCTACCCCGCCCCGCGTTGGGGACCCGACGAACTGCCAGCGATGGCCTATGTACGGAAAACCGCTAATGATAGTACCCTATCATTGGAAGTTCGGTCACTCAACCTCTAATGAAACTATCACTAGTAGTTCACTTAACCATCCGCCAGTGGTATGGTCCCATGGCTCTCGCCAACTCCCGCCAAATTTTGGAAGGAACCGCTAGGGAATATCAGTGGAGGTTCTTCAGGTGAACAACCAGTGATAGTCACATAACTCTAGTGGTTCACCTGAAGAACTGCTAGTGAGGTGGTCCTCCATTATTATCGCCTGAAGAAATAATAGTGATAATTAATCTGAAAAGAACCAGCAGTGAAATATCATTATCACTGCTGGTTTGTGTTACAAACCGGCAGTGATATTAATATCACTGCTAGTTTGTGTTACGAACCAGCAGTGATAATGGAGGGAGTATCACTGCCGGTTCGTAATACGAACCGGTAGTGATAGTTCGTTTTCAAAATTTTATAACTTTTTCATACGAAGTTGGATGAAGATAAAATTTATATGAAAATTGTAGTGCTCGACGAGATCTACAACTTTGTTTTTGACAACATTTCCATTTGAATTCATTTTGATGCCCAAATAATTGTTAAAAGATTCAGACAACAAGTGTCAAAAGGAAAAATAGTGATCACCGCCGGTTTGTTACGAACCGGCAGTGATAATGGAGGGAGTATCACTGACAGTTCTTAATACGAACGGTAGTGATAGTTCATTTTCAATATTTTATAACTTTTTCATATGAAGTTGGATGAAGACAAAATTTATATGAAAATTATAGTGCTCGACGAGATCTACAACTTTGTTGTTGACAACTTTTCTATTTGAACTCATTTTGATGCCCAAATAATTGTTAAAAGATTTGGACGACAAGGGTCAAAAGGAAAATATCCCATTGCTCTCATTAATAATTGGTAGGTGAGACGGTAAGGAGGCTTTGCGTGTGCTAAGAGGTCGGTGGTTCGAATCCATGAACCACATCGGTGCATATTTAGTACGAAAAGTGGTGCAACTTGTGACTTTATGACCGTGTAGATATAGATAGTAATACTTGAGTATAAGAAATTTTTTCGGCTTTCTGAAGCCAAAAATGGTACAAACAGTTATGTGTATGATATCACTGATGGCTGGTATATGGAACTGCCAGTGATAGTGGCTATCACTGGCGGTTTTGTAACCACCGACGATTTCCCCTCGGTATCACTGTCAGTTAATCACTGGCGGTTCGAAAACCACCAACGATGATGGTTTTGAACCGCCAGTGATAGACTTTCCTGTGCTAGTGTAAGTACTTGTTATACATATTGTACCCATTCATAAATATCCATATTCGTATCTGTAAACTACCCGATTTTCGTTCTATCCGTACTCGTATCAGTATCCGGGGAAAACATTAGGTAGGATATAGGATGACCTACTATCTGACCATATCAGACCCGTTTTTCCCCCCTAACTTCAGTGCCTCGCCCCACCATCCTTCCTAGTCTTCAACACCTCCTACCGCTGGCCACTTCCTACCACCTTTTAATTACTATCACTCTCGTTGTTGACTTGTATGCCACTGCCCTCTGTCAATCCCATGGCCAAGACGGCGACAGTGGCAGAGGGGGAGGGAGGGGGACCAATACCCTCCCCCCTCCCAACAATAATGCAAAAACCCAATTACCCTACGTATGAACGCATTAACTATCCAGGCCAAGAGGCAAAAGCATATGTATTAGTAATCACTAAGCCTAGCTACACAGCCTACACTAAGCCCAACCGTTAGCAAGCCCACCTACCTACCTGTCCATGTATATTCAGGCATACCTACCCCTAGCGAAACTAAACCCAATTGCTGTAGCCTATAGGAAGAATTTCGTATATGGTTGTTGGTGCCAATAAGAATGGTCGACGTTAGCACACACAGGTTCAGGGAGTTGGTGTTAACGATATGCTCTAGAGACAATCATGTAATATGATTGTATCACGTCTATGTTTATATACTCTTGGATATATGTTATCAGTTCCATGAATGAACGTCGTTAACATTGTCCATTAAGTACGACTTGGTTGTGAGACACATTGTTTATATGACCTTATTCTAAATGATCTCTAGTCTTATATCATTATGTGGGACAGTAATGATTTGATCAGCACATGTATTAATTGATGGTAATGTTTCATATATCATAAATATAGAGATATCAAATCAATAATGTAGACATATGTTAGAGAACATAGTGTTGGATAGACCTAAAAGGGAGGCGGTGGGGCAGTGCAGATACATGAGTTTGCCACCACGTAACTAGCCGTCATGCCCTCTACTGACTCCTAGAAACCCTAGCCACGCGTGCGGTGCTACCACACGGGCACACGGTGTTCCACCCGTGGACATGTGGATCCCGTAGAGACGCAGTTGCAGTTGCTGTGGCACTGATCGGTGACACGGATCCGACATCGACAAAGGTGGCAGGGCACGGAAGAACTTTCTTTCCCAACCACCTCACAAACAACCACCTCACAAACAACCACCACACAAACATCCACCACCTCGGGACCCCAACGGAGTCGACGGTGAGGATGGCCAACCTTTAGCGGCTACCAGTAGCGCCGACATCGCTGTTGACCGAGGGGTACCTATAAAGGACAAAAAAGCCGCCAGATTTGGCGAGGAAAGGAACCAACGGGGGCCCGAAGCCTTACACATAAACCCTAGACCTAAAGCAGCCTCCCACGCAACCCAACCCACCAAACACCTCTACCACAACACCTCGTCGCCTGGGCTCCCACCTGCACACACACCAGCGAGGCTGCTGGTGAGTAGGCAAGGCGACAGATCGAGTTGTAGGGAGAAAGGGGGAAAGGAAGAGAGGAGAGTGAGGGAGAGGGAGGAGGAGGAGGAGGAAGGAAGGCTGCGGGTGGCGAGAAAGAGAGAGAAAGGGGATCGACAACGGCGACGCTAGGGTAAGGGAAAACTGGAGTTGCGGGCGCTTTGCCTTCTCTTTGCTTCACTTTGTGAGGAATCCTGCTTTACCCTTAGAGACTTTTAATAGTAGAAATTTATGGCAAGATTGTAACAATTATCTGAAACTCCCAATGGAGGAGGAGGCCAGTACAATTGGAGGAAGATGGAGAGCATAGCACATTCTCTGGATGTACAACTTGATCTACACGTATAATCTGAATATACGATTTCACCTACAGTCCTGTTGACACCAGAATTTGGCAAGAAGCCGATGGGCTGAAAATCAGCTTGAGCCATGTGGAAAATGGGTTGGAACAAGTGCTGCGGTGGCCCAAATCGGATAAGAGATAAATATGGCAGCTAGAGTCCAGATCAGCTGAAGATAAATATGGAAACCAAGTCCGGGTCGGCTAAGACTTCGTTATATTTGGCATAGTTAACAAGTTTGGAAGATATAGTCAAGTTTGTATCGGTCACGAGATAAGAGTCCTAGTTGGAATCAAGTTTAAAGGGTTTGTATAAATAGTTAGCCCTCAAGGACGTGTAAAGGATACACACATCAATACAATATATCTACCTTTTACCTGTTCTTTACTTTTCATTGCATTAGGAGTAGTTTTCGTCATATTTAGATTTTGATCGATTTGTTACGCATCGCCTTTCGGTCAGCTTCGAGGTACAACCTAGAAGTTCTTGGAAGTAAGTACTGTCTCGATTAAGTTTTATCTACAGATTTGCATCAGCTTTCAGTCGAAACACTATCTTGATTGATATTGTTGCGCATCACCATTTCAACCAAAGGTTAGGTTTCATCCTTCTTTTTGCTGATCAACACATTCGTTGGCAGCAGACTGTTTACCCTTGTTCTATCGGTTTATAGCTTGCTATTCGTTGATAGTCTGTTTACCCTTGTTCTGTCAGTTAGACGATATTATCAGTTAGTTGATAGTCAGTTTACCCTCTTTCTTTTACTTTGTTGATTTCATCGGCTTAGTGGTAGACTGTTTATCTCTTAAAATTGTTGGTTTAGATCTGATTTAAGCCGATAATTTCGTTACCTGTTACCTTGCTCGAATCTATTTTTAGGTATTGTAGATTCTTCATATTATAGATTCAATCGGCTATCTGGAAGCTGATTGCATCTACTCTTGCCGATTGTAGATCAAATCGGCTGGCATGCGTTTGAACCCTGCTTTTGGTACTGTCGGGGATCCAACTCCCTAAGCCCACGTGTGTTTGCGTGAAGACTACTTTTTGCATCAACAAGTCCATAAATCTAGACTTACAACACCGCATGCAAATTCATACACATGGCTTTTCCCTGCAAACTCATACACAACTCCCTGCAAGCAGATTACAGCAGCGTGGGAGCCCTCCATGGCTGGATTACAGCAGCGAAGGGATCCTCCCACCGGCTAGAGAGCTACACGACTGGAGTCGAGGGGCACTCTCCCTGCTGGCAGAGGAGAGTGGCGCGGGACCATCCATGGCGATATGGCTATAGGTGATGATGGTCCTCGACAGCAGCAAGCGAACCTACTTGGTGGCAAGGCTAGAGCCCATGGCACTATCCTTCGGCGCTGTGGTAGGGAGGGAGAGGAAATAGAGCGAGGAGGGCAACCCGCGCCGCGACTCAAGGGGCGAAACAGAGAGAGGCAAACAAGCTAGTGTTAGGTGAGGTTGGAAAGTTGGATGGGGGTTATTTGGCCTCAGCTCGGGCACCTTGGAGGGTAAGCCAGTGGGAGTTGAGCTAGCTCGATAGGGAGGCGAAGCCACGTGGGAGGTATGACCAGAGCACGAAGTTTGGAATAGATACAAGGGATGTGGGCACGAAGCACCAAGGAGGGTTGTGCTTCGTGAGGCACCATAGCCCAATTCATTATATATGTGTGCTACAGTAGCAAGCCGGGCCACCACTATACAAACTAAACCAGGCTAGCACGACAGGTTGAGATCTTGGCCTAAACCGGGTTCGGTCTAGCCGGTGAACAATGCGGACTGGCCCAATTCATCCCACTAGGCCCGACCCATTTGGCAACCTTTAGCATGCGATGGCAAGTCGGGTGCCAGAGACGACTGCGGCGAGTCGGGTAGAGACGGCCATGGAGACGAGAGCTGCGAGTCAGGTGGACACAACATTGCCAAGTAGTGGAAGTTGGAGCAATGGGGTGTTGGAAGTTAGGGTAGTGGAGATCGGCGAATTTAGCAACGGAGTGACTAGCGAGCGATGGCGAGTGTATAGATCGGTGCGGGAACACCGAGTGGTTTTGTGCACGAAACGACTCAAGAGACAAAACGTTATTTATGTCAGTTTTTATTACTAACCAACTCAGACAATAATGCGTCAGAAGATAAACTGTTTTCTATGCCAGTTCTTATTACTAACCAATATAGATGTTTATTACTAACCAATATAGATGTATCTATGTTGGTTCGTAAAGAAAACTGGCATATATAATCTAAATATTTGTGCTGGTTCTTGAAGAATCCAGAACAGATAAGCTTTTCCCCTACCTAAGAACTGGCACTAGTAATTTTATCTGTGTAACTCGTCGCTCGACTCACCACCCCCAAGGATGTTGTCATTGGCCTTCCCCGGTCAACCACTGGCTAGCGGACCATCGAAGTGTGTGGGTGCTAGAAGGTCACCATCAAATGGCGTCACATCGGCCCCCTTAGTCGTCCTCATCACTGGCTTTGTCGCTGTCTCAGCCTCTTCACCGCCACCGAGCTTTGTCCCTACTCTGGACGATGAGTCGCCCCAAGCCGGCCTACTTTAGCCCAGTGGTATTGAAGTGGTGCTATGGTTAAGCTCGTATGGAGAGATGGAAGGAGAGAGAGAGAGAGTGAAGGGGAAAGCAAGTAGTGGGTGGCCACCCAGTGAACTGGCGACCATAGCACAACAACTACAGCTACATGCCAGCAAATAGAACGAATGAGAAGAGATTAAGGGAGAGAATAGGTGGGAACTAATTGCCCATTGTTGCAACTCCCATCAAGAAATTAGGAGATAGAGGAATAAGAGGGGAGAGAGGGTGGAGAGAGAGGAAGAAGAGGGTGATGTGTGCACATGTGGCATTGACGTGGCAAAAGAAATGTGTGTGTATATAGTTTGTGTGGCAAAACCACCACTAAAACCACCTCTAAAGGGTTATTTGTTTGGTTTTGTATAGTTTGTGGGCCAGGATACCTGGTTTTCCAGGTCAGTGGGTTATATAGATGAAGCATAATAGTTTAGGGGTTATTTAGTTAGCTCTTAAACCCAAAACCTCTTATCTTAGATTACATATTAAATAAAGTATAGATTGCCCCCTTGAATTTCAAAGGTATAGATTACCCTCCTGAACTCCAAAACCATATTTTTACTTCAAGTGTTAAGTCCGGATAGAATCCTCTTGGCCCATTAGAAAGTGGTTTTGGGCCGGTAGAAAGCAGCTTTGGGGAACTAGAAAATAGTTTACAGAGGGAGGAGTGAGGGAGCAGGTGACACCGTCATTGAGCTCTAATGTGCAGCCTGTCAGCGCCGGATCCACAGATCCTCCAACAACACCGCCATTGTAGCATGCTACTATCGACTTGACGCCTTCGCCCTGCTGCAACACATCATCACGAACCTGACGCTACTGCTGCTGCTGCATGCCGCCTCGCCTCAAGGCCGAGGAACGTTGGGGGAGGACAGGCTACAGGCTGGCGAGGTATAGAGAGAAAGGAGGTAGAAGAAGATAAGAGAGAAGACAGATGATGTGCCATGTACTTGTGGCGTTGAGGGCAAAAAATGCCACGTATGTCACCGTCCATGTGGGTGAAAAAAATGCCCCAAAACCGCTTTCTAATGTGCCAAGGGAGGATTCTATCTGGTTTTAACACTTGAAGTGTCTAAAAAAATTTGGTTTTGTAGTTAGGAGGATAATCCATACCTTTGCAAAAGTTCAGGGGTAATCTATGTTTTTCCCTAAATTATATGTTCCAACCAATTCACTCAAAAATTTAAATTGAAAAGAAAAGAAAAGAAAAGGAGGATCCTATGCTTCCAAGTTATGCAACCTCTCATAGTCTCATGCCACCCTAACCACCTAATTCTCATCAAAAGAAAAAAACTATGTACCAAATTCTCAAATCATGCACTTTACAATCAAAATGTTAATAATGGGTCGGACTAGTGTATGGCTGAAACAAGGCTCCTAGTTGTATCCTAGGCCAAGAGCTTCTCTTCCAGATCGACGGCCCAAGGTCCTCTATGAAGAAAGAGCGAGGCCCAATAAAATTAATGTAAAATCCTCTAAGCTAGAAATCCATATCCCAGTTCCGGCGACCAACAAGGGTTTTGCGCGAGGATTACGCTTAAAATATGTTTTGTAGAGTTACGCGTGAGGATAGCACTGGTTGATCTTTTGGAAAGGGGGTGTGCTAGAGACCATTCCTAGGTTCGGTTTTAGAGTCGATGTCGTCATCAGCTATATTGTTGGTGGTAGCAGAGACACTAGGGTTAGCATCTTCTAGATTTTCACAGGTGGTGACAATTGAGGTACTCTTTCTGTCATAAACCTAAAGAAGAGGTCGTCGACGCTCCTTCGTTGTCTATCAAGCGCCTCGATTTTATTTGCAACACTTAGTATTGTGGCAGTTTAAATATACTCTGCAACACTTAGTATTGTGGCAGTTTAAATATACTCTCTTAGATCTAGCACGAGGACTAGGGTCTGAGTTGGTCGGCCTACTTCTTTTACGGCGATGAAGATCAAAGCTAAAGAAACATGTGTTGGGTTGCTAGAATGTTTATGCATGTAATGTCCAAATTCCGAGGTCCTTGATATAATTAGAAATGTAATGCATTAATATTAAGATATTAATGTAATTCCTTTTATAATTAAACCATGTCTTCTACGTAAAGGCATGTCCATGAAATGAAACCATGGGCTCCAATTTGTATTCTGGTTTGAAGTGGGACCCACGTCTGATTCAGAAACACGCTCGCATCACATGAACCTCTTGTCCGGTTCTCTTTTTTAAAAAAAAGTTTATGTTTCACCTCAAAAAAAAAAATTATGTTCAATCCCTGCCATGGGTGACCCGAGAGTGTCGTCTTTGCACGGCCAGCGGATATTCTCCACAAATGGCAAACTTCTTATGCACAGATTTTGTTCGTTGAGATCCACCTTATTGCAACTGCCACTTGATTAGGAGTAGGAGTCTCGTCTCGCGAGTTGCGGCGCGCTCTTCCTCTCTCCAGGTACGCGACGTAACGCTTCTAGAACCTTCCGTGCCCACTGCATTCTGTTCCTTCGCTAAATTTGCGGATAAACTCCTGCTCCCTCGTATTATCCGATTTGTACGCTGTATCTCGAGTTCAGAACTTCAGATAGAGTAGAGAGGAAGGTCGGGCGATGTTGCGAATCTTGGTCTCACTTCGATTTCGTAAAATTTCTTTCAAGATTCGCCGAATTTGGTAGGAACTAGTGGGAAAAAATAGATCTTTCAGTAGTCGGCTCTGGTACCATTGCAGGATTTGTTTTTTTTTAACAGAAGGCGCCGGCTTTGGAGGACTGCAAATGAATAAGAATACGAGATTTGGGTAGATTTTGCCATTCTGGCATGGGACTATGGGAATGATGCTATCTTTGAGCTATCTGTAGCGTATTGTCTCACGGCATTAGCTGTAGGATGAGCTGGCTGCTGCCATTATTGTGCAAGGTCTGGTTTCTTCCATACTTTCAGAGTTTACTGAACCGTGGCCCGTGGATGCAGCAGTTGCCCTTTCTTTAGTTATTTTTGTGTCTTCCCCTGTAGTCATTACTGACTGAAACCAATTTGGTCGTACAGCGCATTACTCCGGTAATCCCTGAGGTCCACAATGGAAATTGTTATCGCCATTTCACTTGTTGTGCTTCTTGTACTGGGAGCCCTCTTTGTTATCCCAAGATCCAACAATAAAGGTAAAAGTGGCATCACTTGTAATCTTAACTGAAGTCAAATCAAAATGCCGAGTAATGCTGTAATGCAGGTAAAGAAAAGGAGGCAAATTCAGGAGGCAATGGAATAGTGAGTTTTGCCTTCCATATCTGAGTAGGCAGTTTTCTGTAATGCATGTACATCTGGTTTACTTTTAAAAAACAAGTTTGTCTTTTAACATATGCTATGATGCTTAGAGCATACGTATCTTTGTTGATTTAAAGACAATATTTTCTTGGTTAATAGAATGCACACCATTCGCATTATTTGCTTACTAGCATTTCTCATTCAGACATCTAGGAGCTATACGAAGAAAGAAGTATCAAATCACAACACAAGGAAGGATTGTTGGATCATAATCAATGACAAGGTTGGAAAAAAAGATCTACCATTTGCCAATTTTCTTCATCTCATGTTACTGCAAAGTTTATTATCTGAAATTGTATCCTTTTGTTTGATAATTCCACATGTTGTGATTGTTCCCAGGTTTATGATGTAACTCCATATGTGGAGGAGCATCCAGGTGGTGATGCCATTCTTAACAATGCTGGTGGTGATTCAACAGAGGGATTTTTCGGGTTTGTAACTTCTCATCTATATTGTACATCAATTTCTGTTAAGATCATTCATAAATCATGTTGTTATTAAACATATTGTGTTGCTGTTTTACCATGAATCCCAGAACTATCAGACGAGCTATCCGACATCACTTTGCTGCATCTTTCCATCTGAGAGTTTTCTGCAGAACTTTCAGTAATTTTACACTCTTTTTGTGAGATTGTAATATAGTAATCTGAAGGGCTAGACCTGTGAATCTGTTAATCCCAACTTATGCCATTTGAATGATCATCTTGGTAAACAAATATCAAGTATTCTAGTTTTCTTCTTCTGACAAGAAGCAAAAGCAATCAGGCCCTCATGTTGTGCAATGATTTCCTGAGTTTGGGCTATGGTTATGTTTTTTTTTTGTCACATAAACTATGTCTCTGGCCCCTGAAAGGCATTGTATGTCCATATCCATGATATCTGAAGGCATGCCAATGCTTTTAATGGAATAAAGACATCAGATATGTACACGAGCACACTAATACTTTCATAAACTAAATAGCAAGATCCAAATGATGGATGCTACAAAAAGGGGCAAAATGATTTTATGAACAACATTGATGGGGATCTTTTTTATTTTATCCTTTTGTCGAAGAGAGATACATCTGATTTAGCTTTTGGTATCTCCATTATTCGCTTTCACAACTTCTGTACCATTCCTTTTTTATGGCTAAGATAAATATAATAACTCAACGCGCTTTCAGCCCACAGCATGGCACGAGAGTCTTCGATATTATCGAGGATTTCTGCATTGGCAAGTTAAAGGGCTGATGATGAAGAGGAGAGGCTGTAGAAGCTCCAAAATGTGAACCCTTGCGGTCTTCTACAGTTTCTTGAAGATGACAAAGAGTAGAACTTTTCCTAATTGTGATGATGACTGCTTCCATTTTTGTGGTTCTCATTTCACCTTTGACCTGCTACTTTTACTAGTAAGAGTGTTTGAACACAATGGACCATTGATTTGTTTAGAATGTTTTTTATATTATCTCTTCAAAAAAATATGCTTTCTTGGGTTTATGGAACTTTCTGATATCAGACAACGAACTGGGCCAACATTCATATTGTATTTTACTGTGACAATGAAAAGCACATTTACTCGGTCCAATTCTCCCCTGGTCGTGTCTGAGAATTGCACGGCTGTTGGGTTTAAGGGAACAGTCTTAACCTTGGTGTGCTCGTACTTCTTTTCATGGAAGTTATCTTCATGAACAAAATAATAAGAGGTGATCTTTCAAGATGTGGTCAGGTTTAGCTATCAGATTGTATGGCAATAGTAAAATTACAGATTCCCAAACAAGACAGACAATTCGACATGTGAAACATCACATGATCTTATTTTTCTGGACAGAAATCAATAATATAATTGATCTACACACCTAGTGGCACTGGGGGAAAGAAGAAACAAAAGGGAAATTGCACTATTCTCATCTTCTAATTTTTCGGCCTGCACTGCACTGACCCAGGAAGAAAAACATATGCTCTTCCCTCCTCTGTCCCTGGCAAGCTAGAGCCCAGAGGGTGGTCACATTAGCTGCTGCTCTAGTGTTCATCAGCTATGTAAGGATTGGTACACATCTCTTGTGCCAGCATCTCATGCAAAGAAGCTGGAAGGATCAATGGTGAAATCTGGGTCGAACACGAAATCCAGGAATTCGTTCTCCATGGCGGGCACCGGCGTGCTCGTCACGGCCGCGAGCGCGGACACCACTTCTTGGATCTCGAATTGGGCGCGCCACTCCGCGTCACCGGCCACCGGGAACGTGGCCATGCAGAGGTGGTTGGAGTCCGAGGTCGCCGGCGAGACGAGAGACGGCGACAGCGACACGCCCTGCTGCGCGAAGCAGTTCTCGGGCGTCGACGGCGCGGAGAACGGGTTGTGCTCCGGCGCCAGGCCGCTCACCGGCGAGAAGCAGAACGGCATGGCGCTCCAGTCGGGGACCTCCGCCACTAGCCCCTCGGTCTTTACCGTCAGGCTCGAGCTCAGGCTCTGAAGGAGGCTATGCGCGTCCGGGTTCTGCGCCGGCTGGTTCTTGGCCGCCGCAGCCTGGCCTCCGGCCACCGCCTTCTGCGCACAGGTGTGCGCGCCGTGGTAGATCACGTCGAAGAGCGTCGGGTCCTCGTCGGTGCGCTGTACCTGCTTCGTCGCCTGGCATCCCTGAGAGTTGCGGTGCGTGCAACGGTAGTACCCCCTGCAATGTTGCACGAATCAGATCAGTCCTGAACTCTGAATTTTTTTTTTCTTCAGAAAATTTTATGATTGTCAAGTAGAACAAGATTAGCACAAATTAGCATCGCCCATGACCTATCCGATTGGAACAATTTTTTTTAGAACATATCCAATCGAATGCAACGGGTGTGCGCCGCACAACTACAAGTGGAGGCCACACACTTGGGGACACAGGAAAGGCCGCAGCTTTCACCAAAGGTGAGGACCGCTACAATAGCCAAATCGAAAAGCACAAATCTCGATGATCTAAAAGCAAGGCCAATGATTTTGTTGCCGCTTGCAAAAACATGTGCGGATTAGGCTCTGGAAAAAGAAAAATCTTTGTGCTGAAATGTGGTTCCGGATAGTGCAGTGGAACCAACCTCGGGTACTTGGCTCCAAGAATCTCTTTCTGCCCGTACTTCCGCCAGCTATGGCCGTCGTCGATTGGGGTCTCCGCTCCTCCCGCCGAGCTCACCCTGATCTGATGCTTCTCCTTATCCATCGTCTTCCTGCAACGATCCAAGAACAAAACATGCCTTTAGTAACTCAGCATAAAGAAGCTGAAAATCCCACTTTGATTTGATTTGCAAGGCGAGTGGTGTTAACCTCTTCTTGGTGTTCTTGAACGGCATGTCGGAGACGTCGCTGAGGGAGCTGGGCGTCGCCGGGACCGGCGACTCGAGGGCAGCGGCGTCCCCCGCGAAGCGCTTGCGGCCGTTGAAGTGGCCGGACTTGATCATGACGATGGACCGCTCGGTGAGGGAGAAGATCTGCGAGGCGAGGTGCTTGCAGAGCTCGGGGGACCCGCCCAGCTGCACCTCGAGCTGCTTCACCAGCTCCTTGATGTGGCTCAGCTCGGTCATCACCAGGCGGCTGCCTCCATTGCCCTCCATGTTCTCCATGCTCTTGCTCTTCGTTGCCGCTACAAGAAATCCCTCTCTAGTTCTCAGTCTTGTACTAGCGGAACACAAGCCAAGAAACCGATCAAAAACGGTGCTGCGGAATTGTTGTTGCAAGGCAAGAAGAATTTCTCAAGAGAGATCGGAGCTGAGGTGAGAGGCGAGTGAGGCGGAGGGAGGGGAGGGGTCTGGTTTTATAGGGGCGGACGGGAGGAAGAAGAGGAACGAAGCGGGTCCGGGAGTGAGGGGAAGCATGGGATTTGACCGGTGAGCGTAGTAGTGAGCAGTGACTGATATCTGATTGGCCAATCTTTATGCCGGACCGAGCTAGAAGCATATAATGGATGCATAAATAATAGTGCAACAGTTAGTGTCCCAAAAGCTTCAGCTTGGGGACCTTCCGTTTGGAACATTTTCGATCACCACATTGCAAGAAGATATTACAGCAAGAAATTTGTATTTTGGCGCTGACTATTTGCTAGGGATTTCAGTCGACGAATCGATCCGGCGCCACCTCTCTACTCTGCAGCCTTGCCCATAGTCCTTCCCTACACTTCCCCTACATCTCCTTCCTCTTCATCCGACCATCGCCGCCGGCCACCACTGGCGCCTAGCGATGCTTTAACCACTCTGCCCCTGTTGTAGGGAGATATCACCCCCTACAGTATATAGGTCTAAGGCCTCACAAGCCACGAGAGGGCTCTCCGAGACTTCAAGTGACCTGAAGTAGACTTTGACTTAGGGGTTCTCTGAGACTTCAGGCGACCTGACGTAGACTTTGGCTCGAGGCTCTTCGAGACTTCAAACGACCTAAAGTAGACTTTGGCTCATGGGCTCCATGCAATCCTTGGTCGAGGCCGCATAAGGGTTTCCCCAATCCTCGTGTGGCCCGAAACAAACGTTGGCAAAGAGGTTCCCCAAGAGCCATGGCCAAGATTGCACGAGGACATGTCGAAGCCTCATGCTGTCTAGAGCAGCCTTTAGACATGAGCCTCCCCTCGTGTATCAGCCAAAACTAGGCGACAGTCCACCAAAGCCTCGCGTGGCCCGGAGCACATTCCAGGCATAATCCTTCAACCCGAACACAGCTCGATTTTTTCAGGTCGGGCTTGGGCTCATGCTCCAATTTCTAGCCTGACAAAAAAATTTTCTAGGCTCGGGCTTCTATTTTTAAATCGAGAAAAGCCCGAAAAGGCCAAATGCTGCGGGCATTCGCCGTCACCTTGGTCTCTCAGTACCATGCTCCCACTGACCTAGAGCTTCCACGAAATCCTGGGGCGTGGTTGATCCTAAACCTGCTCCAACGTCAGCCGGCGTGCGAAGTAGGGGAAAGTAAAGGAGTAACAAGAAGCAAAGTGGAGTAGTGGAGACAGGGGAGGGAAGCAAATTTGTTGTATTTTTGTTCTAGATGCCCCGTGATTACAAAAAGAGGATTTTTACCATCTTTAAACAGGTAGCAAGAGGTACCAAGTATCAAGAGATACCAATTAAATTCAGTTGTCCATCTATGAGGTGAAAGGGAACGGGTAGGCTACGCTAGCACAATTTCAAAAATTTCTACCGCGAATACTCAGGACATCATGCAAGTAGAGGATCACAGATCGTTACCCTTGATGCGCAGTTGCAGCGGAAGAAGAGTCGGAGTAGCTAAGTCCGATGTCGCGTGCGTCGAGGTATAGGAGGTAGTTGTTCACGTCAAGCTGAACGTCCCCTCCTCGCCGATCACCACCGCAGCAATGTCGTACGTACTGCCGTAGAGAAAGTAGTCGATCTCGCCAACCTTCTCCTCCTTGTCGCCGATCAGCGCCACAGCAACAGCAGTAGCGCTTCTTCGGTATCCACACGTCCAGAGGAGGAACACCGTGCACCAGTGTGCTAGCACTGCATACGCGCAGTTAGGGTTTCTAGGAGTCGGTAGGGGGCGTGACGGGTAGAGTTATATGGTTGCGAACTCGTATATGTGCACCGCCCCACCACCTTCCTTTATATAGAGCGCACTAATAGGCTTCTATGCTAGAGGTACACAGATCAATATCCGTGAAACTAATCCTACACGGATCAGTATGCGCGAATCTAATCCTAGACGGATCAGTATCCGCGAAACCCACTAATGAATCGAATCCATTAGACATATTCTAACTAGTTAAATGTGTGACCCGTTAGGTTCATATGCGAGTGACCGTGGCTCCGAAAACTCTTTTCCGAACCACAAGTCAATAGCGGTTCCTAGCAGGACATATTGACCCCCAAATACACAGAATGATCGTATCGGCTGAACCTTGATATACTCACATACCGATTCTTTTGCCGCACGATACTAGTCAATCCTAAGGTGAGATGCGTACCACCCTTATGATAACTCGACCATTCACTCGATTTTGTGATAGATTTTAAACCGTGATTAACTCCTTAATCATATTGGCACAGCATGCACTTTCCAATCCAATCACATCGAGGACCCCAGAGATATCTCTCTTATTATCATGGAGGGGCAAATTCCATCTTAATCACTCACACTCCACGACATGTTTTATAACATACCCGAAAAACTATCTTTATAACTATCCAGTTATGGTGTAGTGGTTGATAACCCCATAGTATACAACTACGCATGCTGGAATTAAATAACGATCTCAGGTCTAAGGATTATATAGGTATACCACTCGAAACTATTAGTTAATGGCACATGTAAGATAACAATCTATGTAGTGTCTCGGAGTAGATCTATCCAACATCATGTTTTCTAACATATGTCTACATTATTGATTTGATATTTCTATATTTATGGTATGTGAAATATTAGTATCAATCAATATATATACTGATCAAATCATTACTGTCCCCATATAATGATATGAACCAGGGATCATTTAGAATAAAATCATATAAACAATATGTCTCACAACCAAGTCGTACTTGATGAACAATGTAGACGTGATACAATAATATTACATGACTGCCTCTAGGGCATATCACTAACATGAGGATAGGATTGGAAAAAAAGCCTCTCTTCCTCCTCTCTTCTCTCTCTCACCATCTCACATGAGCAAGCCAAAGGGAGTCGAGCAGCTAAGGCGGTTGTGTTCCGGCCAGCGAGGGAGCCTGCAGGTGCGTAGGACAAGTGGGGAGTGGTGTGCGCGAGCGGGTGGCGGCGCATGAGCGGCGACAGGGGGTCATGTGTGTCCTAGCAGCAACGGCGTTGCTAGGTAGGCAGGTAGGTGACGGTGCAGCTCCAACAAGTGGTTTGGCAGTGCGGCCAGCGGTGAGGATGATGATGACGTTGGGAGAGATAGGGGAGAAGAAAAATATAAATTTACCTTGCTATGCATTAGTTTTTTAGGAGGTATTAAGAGGAACTAGGAGGTACCATTTAATGACAATCATTGGAATGGATACGATGGATGGTCCAGTTTAGAGGTAACAAGAATGTAAAACAGCCCTTACGAATATATTACTCCACCATGGGACCGGGAACACGGTCAGTGAATCAGAAGGTTTCCTGCACCATAGCTGGTGCTACCTATATGCAGTGCTGCAGAATCTCGTTATACTCGTTATCATGGGAAACCGAAAAGAAAGCTGCGAAACAAAACTTGGCACTCACGAAAATGAGCTTGATGCTGTAAACGTACCCATGACGTTGCATTGCATTGCAGCGTTGTCTTGTTCATATTGGGAATTTGGGAATATGCGCGGCACCGGCCATCACTTTCCTGCGAGTTTGGTGATGCGCTTTGGTCGGTACTCGGCTCGCTGCACCTTTCCTTTGGGCTCTCTCTCTTGTTGTTTAGCGCGGGACCTCTAAAGCGAACTCTTTTCACTTTGTTTCACACTGAAAGTGCTGCGCTCGTGTGAAAAATTAGCGGGATCACGAGCAACTTTTTCTGTTTCATATTTTGGGTGTCTCTTTTACACATGCAATTTTCTGTGACCGCATTGCGTTCAGAACTTCAGATGTTCAGAGCTTCTGCCCACGGAGAGGACAGGCCAATCATACCGTCTGAAAAAGAATTGATCAAGAGCGTCTTAATGAAGTTATTTTTCTTGATGCTGGTCCTGAAATCTTGTTTTTACGAGCCTAACGATGATTATACCCACGTAAACATCAAACACTAGTGATAGTGTCGATCAGATAACGATGTGTGAAATTATGAATCGAAATTACAGTGTGTGTATGCACACCTTCGCTGAACAGCCATTTCCACCGTAAGTAATTCATTAGAAAGTAGGGAAGCCGAGGCCAATCTCAAACAAGGACGATGAAAAATTCAGATTCCACGGAATTCAAAAATTTCGGACGAAATTTCAGATGCAAACATCAAACACGCCGGCAAAAACTGGCCAAATTTAGATAAATTTTGACCGAAATGGGTCTTTTCGTCCTACGCCAAAATAGGTGAAATTCACTGAATTTCGACGAAATTTAAATCCCTAATCGCAAACTCGATGAAATTGGCTTACCACTTTCGATGACCCATTAATTCGCGTATCTTTCAACACTGTCGGAATCTCAAACGAGAGAGAGGAAATGGTGATTTTCAAGGTCAGTCCTGCCCCTGACGCGGCCATGCTGACCAATTCAATCCTGCCCCTTTGCATGCTCTAACAGCAACCACACTCTCAGCTAGCTACTGTTATTCGTACAGCCATCGATCCAATGGAGCTATTCAAACGACGTACTACCCGAAGAAGAGTATATATTATATCCAATATTATATGCTTCCAATATTTGTCATTTAGCCACATAGGCTATGTAATCCATATGATGCCGTGTGCACTAATTGTTTTTTGTTAGATCATGGTTTGATGAGTATTATCATAATAATCATCATGATCACCAACTAGCTACCGTGTGATCAGTGGCCAGTGGCCACGCATGCATGCATGTGCTCTCAGCCATTTCTTCAGCCGTTATTAATTCATGTCCGATCCGTACGTTGAGCTCTCCATTCCGGTCCTAGATTTTATTAACCTAGGAATCTCTTTAATTAACTGCGAGCACATGGCGCTAATCTAATCTAGCCCTCTGCAGATTGATGCAGTGCGTGGCTCCTGCAGAACTGACACGAACTGAACTGTCAGCCCGTCGCTAACAGGAAGAGGCAGGTAGCAATTCTCCTCAGGGAAATCACCTAATTAGCGCGTCTGCATGTCAGTGTCCCCGGTTTACTGGATTTTGGAATTCAATCGCCATAACGCGTACAGTAGATGAGATCGTAACTGTTGTGGATGGCTTCCGTATGCAAAGGAGCGGTATGTGGACTAGGTTTTGGAGTTGTATTGAGCATCCCAGCAGTCTTTCTAAAGCACTGTAACTGTGACTTTTTTAGAATAGAGTAGCTGCTAGAGAGAAAGAATCTTTTAGAATGTAGTGTAAAATGTGAAGGAAGTTTGGAGAGATGGATAGAGGGGACGCTAATAGTGTTTTGGAGGAGAGAATTTAGAGGGACCGCTGAAAATGCTTAGGTTCGGAGCAAAACAATGTTACTGTATACACTGGCTGCTGGCAGTATATTTAGGTCTAGATGTTCGTTTAGGAGGTTGTCCATGTCACTAATTATACTTAGTATAAAGGAAAGATTTAACGTAATCTGAAATATTGGACCACAGGGGACGAAGATACATATATTTATTTGGTACCCTAAAAGATCCTTGAAAGGAACCCTCGTATCGCGAAGCCACCATAATTTGGCTCCCAGGGCATATATAGGAATGTTCAATATTGTTGAACGTGATAAATGAGAGCTCTTCTTCATGAATACTTTAGGGGGGTCAGATAGTGATAAAATTTATGCTCTAGATGTATCTATTTGTATTAGGACATCATGAGACTATTGAATTGAATAAAATGAGTAATCAAAATAGTTTGATAGCATCTTCAAAAAAATCCCATAAATAAATGTATGTTTGTGTGCCTCTACCTATGTTCAGCTTCCTCGTCATGACACTACACTAAAAATACAAATAGGATGTGTTCTATTTGTGCTGGCTAAATTAGAACCAGCAAAGATAGTAGCACTACTACAAAATAACTAACATGTGTTTGTTCTAAACTGTCATTAGTGCCTATTTATGAACTGGCACAGACTAACAGGCACTGATGTTCCCAGTCATTTGTGCTGGCTTGGAACCAGCGCTAATATGTTTTAAATTATTTTTTAATTTACTAGCCTAGGTAGCGCCATTGGTGCCCTAGCTAGGCTATCTACTAGCTACTAGCTATACTAACCTATCTACGTCCAGAGCTCATTGTTGTCGACGTACTCCTTCCCCTCCTCGAAGGTGTTGGATGAGCTATTGGAATCGGTGGAGCTCGGGGCAGGAATGACAGATGGGTTCGAGGAGTCCCTGATGTTGGACCCTCACATCCATTTGCTGACCTCCTCCTCTGACGATTCCCCCTCCAATCCGGTTGCGGGCGTCCTCCTCCTTCGACTCCTCATCCTTTGGCTCATCGGCGGCAGTAGCAGTAGTGGTGGTGCCGCACACCAAAGCTTCTGATTGCAGCGATGGGGGTGCCTGCTAGCACCGCAGCTTAACCGTCAGCTCCTCCTCCTTCCGTTGTTAAGCTCCTCAAAGGCTAGCTCCGGAAATGAGGGTGGAGACGGTGGCGGCGAGGCAGGTAGAGATTGTTGGGGCTCCACAGGCCATGGCGACAAAGGTGATGTCGGTGGAGATGGCGACCACGACCATGGGCATGTGGGAGACTAAACCATGGCGTGCCAGATTGGAGAGGGACGAAGTTGGAGAGGAATGGGGGATGAGAGGATAATCAAGGTTGGAGGAAGTTGCAGCGAATGGGCCGTATGAGAAAGATACAGGTCATGACTGTGTGTACGGGGAACATATTTTGCCACAAAACGCCTCAAGAGATGAAACATTATATGTTCATATTCTAATTACCAACCGGCACATATTATTACGCATTAAGGAGACGGAATATTATGTGTGCCGGTTTTCTTTGGTGAACACGTGGCAAAAGCTTATATGTGTTGGTTCGTAATATGATCTGATGTAGAATTACATATTATATGTTTTGGGTCATAATACGAACTGTGTCAGTTCATATTACAATCTAGAACATGTAGTCAATAATTTGTGCCGGTTAGTAACAGGAACCGACACACGTAAACTTTAGTTACATGTCCACTAAAGAACCGGCACTAATAACATTATTTGTGCTGTCACATATATACAAGTAAATATGGCATATCTTGGTGTATTGTACTATCAACATCGAATCTAAAGGACTGAGCCACAAAAATAATAGTGTCGGTAATCAAGTATTTGTGTTAGTTCCAATTGTGATGAGTGATTATTTGTGTCGGTTCCCAGTAGGAACCGGCATAAATACTATTTTTTCCCACCCTATCAACCCCCATGCGGCCTGCTTCTCCAGCCCAACTAGCTTGCCATCTATATACCCCTTACTCTATCTTAGTAGCCCACCCTCTCTCTCTCACTCCTCACATTCCTCCTCCAATCTAGCTGTCGCATGCACCCTTACCTCCCTCTTCACACTTTGCATAAGCTTGAGTGCAACCTCCCTCCTAGCGTCTCCTTGTCCACTCCTCTGTGCGGTGTAGGTGGTGGGATTTGAAGCAGCGACGGCGCGCATGTGGGGGAGCGAGAGCAGTGGCGGCACAGATCTAGGGTTGAGGTAGTGGTGGCATCACATGGGGTAGTAGGCGTCAGCCTCTCATTGTTCTCGTCGATCCACTCCTCATGCGTTGTAAGTGTAGGACCCGAAGCCGCCGCGATGGCATGTGGGGCAGTGCATTGCAAACTCCTCTGCCTCTCCTCCCCTCCTCCGTGCGGTGCGTAGGTGGTGGGGCCTAAAGCAGTGGCGACAACGCATGGGGGAGAGGGAGTAGCAACACTGGCATGGATCTAGAGTTGAGGTAGTTATGGTACGACATGTAGGCGATGGAACCCGAAGCAGTGGCATTGGCACGGTGCATGGCTTTTTTTCACGATTCAAACTATTGATTACAGTTCCAAACTAGAACCGACATTGATAGCTATTATCTTTACCAGATTGATAGTTATTATTTGTACCCTTTTGAGAACCGACTGTCGGTACATATGTGTCGGTTCAAAACCAACATTAATTGGGGGTTTAGGACTAGTACAAATATCATTTTTTTTGGTGGGATCGATGTGCCACCCGCTTGAATAATAATATTGACGAAACATCTATAGATCTTTCAGTTGCTAGAAAAGTGCGCTCCCTTTATAGCATGCCATACCATGGTGGTTCATGATGGGCTAGAAGGCCATGATAGGGCTGAATTGTCAGATTTGGCGACGTTGAGGCTTAGTCGGATCTTGTCTAGGGCGTGGAGGAAGAGCCTAATGTTCCTAACTGAGCTAGATCCTCTATGGGTGGGTTGGCAGCAGTTAGAGCCATCGTCGGGTGGATCTATCGATGCCGCAGCATGGCGTCGACTAGCGCTGCCTAGACTGAAAGGGCATGGTGAGGTTTGGCTCAGCCTGGGGGCACCGCCATCACTAGTCTCAGTCGGGACCATCTCGGCGTGTGGGCAAGGGTACAGCCATAGCCATAATCAAGGTGCAATGATAAGGTAAATATTGTGACCATACTACCCCATTAATGTTTGCTTGGTGCACTTCATTAGTACGGCATTCAAAGCATTTGCATGCGCCTTTTGACCATGCTTCTCCAGCCCTTTGAGCAGCAGTAGCTCCACAAACGAATTATTTTCCTTTTTGGTGGCATGTTGTTGTCTTTGGCGGGCAGCAGTGCTACAAATTGTTGTCGGGCAGTAGAGCCAAAGCAGGCAAACACTACTAGAGAATAGGCCTTTAATCCCGCACATCGATCTGGTTGATACGAACCGCATCGATAGTGGCATCAGTCCCGGTTCGTGGCTCCAAGGCTTCAATCCCGGTTGGGCTCTGACATCAGTCCCGGTTCGTGATACGAACCGGTACTCATAAGTCATTTGGCAGACGGGTGCAAAATAGCTGGCATGGGTGCTCATCAGTCCCGGTTTGTGTTACGAACTGGGACTGATACCTCGTTTCAGGGAAGTTCAAAAGGAATGCATATCCTAGTTATATCAGAGCGCGTGGAGAGGTGGATTGGCTAGAAGGGTGAGTGAGTAGTTTTGAGGTCTTATTAGGTTCGAGTCCCACTACTCTCATATATCCGCGAGTTATTTTTAAATATTTGTAGCACTATTAATCTCGGCTCGTTGGAACCGGGACTGATGCCCAAGAGACAACAGTCCCGCATGGGCTATCCCGGTTCAGGAACCAGGACTGAAACCGTGTTCCGAACCGGACTGAAGGCCCATTCCCCAGTAGTGAAATGAAGTGGTAAAAGCAAATAGAGGTTGAGAGAGAGAGCTGCACTCTCATTGTGATGTGGCAAAGCAACCATGGCAGATGAGAGAAAGCATTAGAGTTTAGACACGAGAGGAAGATGGAGCCAAGTCATGGGAGCCCAGGACGTACCATTACGTGATCTTGATTTGAACCTGGAACCGCATGAAGATGAAGGCCGTATTCATGGCCGTGAAACAGTCATCTTCAAACGGTAATTCTCTTGCCCTTTTTCCTTTTGATGCCTATGCTTATTTTTTAGAAATCAGGACAAGATCATTTGTCTTTTTACAGTCATATCAACACCCACTAGATTAAGCACACAAGTGAATCTTGGTGGCCGAAGGCCATTAGGAGAGCTAGATTTGAATTTGGTACCATCTGAAGCAATCATTCTTGGCCATAGAACGTCCTCCTCCAATGGTAAACTTTCTCCTGCTCTTATCCTATCCATTTTCACATTCCACTTTTTGTAAGTCAAGGAGCACTAGTATTTGTTTAATTTGAATATTCAGTTTTTGGACATAATTTAGTTTCGATAGAGGATGACGAGGATTCTTTGGATGGTGGCCGGGCTTGGTTTGGATGGTCAGGAGAATACTGCAGCTGTGAATGACTCTAAAAAGAATCTTTTTTGTGATGATAAACGGAGAGAAATATGATAAACGGAGAGAAATATATGAAGCTTCGGGAGCATACACAATCATTCAAAGCTTCCACATGGGATAAACTCACATAGAGGTAGCAGTGACAAACCAAGTTGAAAACTTCTCAAACGTCACTTACTTTTGACTATTATCCCAAGTGCTAAAACGTCACCTATATTGGGCCGGAGGGAGTCTATAGCTCAGATTTTGCTTTTATTTAAGACCGTGAAATTTTCATTATTAAAAAAGACATATAATTAGTCCTGCAGTTCTGTACTTATCTTTGTAGCGAGCACATAGTAATAGTACTGTAGCGATAAAGGCGTTTGTGGGGGTCGGGTTGGCGAGGTAAAGCATCCACCGCGCGCCACCGGAGCTCGCGTCCCATTGGCGAAGCCACGCGGAAGCTGAACCCGGGGTGTGGGGGCCTTTGCGCGTCAATGGCCGGAGGCAGGTGACTTCAGCGGGCGAAGGACGGCTGACGTTGTTGGGCGAGCATCTGTATCTTCTGTGGCCACGCTCGGACGGCTTCCCCTTCCTTTCGTGTGGCCTGTGAATCCGAGACGTATTTAATGCCCAGCTCCATAATACTACTAATAATTGATTGATCTTAATTAATTACTCCCTCCGTTTAAGACGTATTTTTTAATGGACTTATTCATCGATATAGGGCGTATTTTATATCTCAATACAAAATAAATATGTTGTCCCTCAATACCTCTAATAAATACCTTGTTTTAACTTGTATTTCCTATGTACATATATTGAATAGAGTGCTTGGAGATAATATTAGGAGTAGTATAGTCATTTTAAATATCTCTTTGGTCTATGTGCAAAACAGAAATATGCTTCATATTCTTGGTCGAAGGGAATACTAGCTTGAAGCAATCGGGGTGATCAATAACATGTTCTTTCTATAAAATTCGAACTGATCCATGCCCCTCTTCTGAGCGCTCTGGAATTTTCTGGATTTCGTGTTTGTAAAGAGATTCCAATGACCAATGGCAATCTAGCTTGCAGGTGATCACAATGGAATTTTTCTCGCGAGAGCTGTGGTTCTAATAACTGAAGTTGTTAAAAACCTCGGTTAACTCGGGAATTTCTGAAATTTGCAAGGTTTTGTAAATCTTATGTCTTGTCAGGACTCAGGATGCTTTTTCTAACTAATAAAAATGAAATTTCTTTGCAAAAATCTGTAGGACCAACTGTCAAAGCTCATATGGGGATTTCATCAATTCATACACATATATCTAGACATCCTTTGTCCATCCACTAGCTAGCCAATTTATTCTTTTTTTTTCTTTAGTAAGAACAAACAAATATCGTCACTGTTCCACGTACATACCCCTGAGAAACAGAACTGCACAAGAAGACCGGGGATGCTACCACGGACGATGGCAGAGAGAGAAACAGGATAAGATCGATCAACTTACACTGTTAGGTTTTAGCTGTAAAAAACAACCCACAGAAAAAAAAAAACGAAGCATACTGTCACTCGACAATGACGTTAGTACAAATGTAGCATAAAGAAAATCAGAGCTGAGATCGAGTGGCCCAAGCATTTGGTGGGCGGAGTAAACGGCCAAAAATAAACATGGCTATTTCCCTTGTCCATGCCACTGAATGGTGCCACTTGTTACATCAGCGCGTCTTTCTTATGTGTTCAGGGGGTTCATTTTTTCCTCTAATCCACATGTTTAGAGCAACTCCAATAGTAGAGTCAACTACTAGGTATAAAAACTTTTATATTATTTATAGATAGCATGTAGACAAATTTTTCAATAGACTAGCTATAGCATACTCTCAAAATTAAATATAGGTCCACGTGTAATAGTCTTCGTTTGTTTTGGAAAACGTTATAGACGAAATTTTTCTTAAAAGCTAGCTCTTATCTCTCTCCTCTTCTCATTTCCTCCACATAAGTAAAATGCTGAGTTGAAAACTTTATAGCTAGCTGAGGTGCCCTTATGAAAGCTGCTCTTACAGCTTTGTTTAATTATATGGTTGGTGGTTGTGTATTAAAGGTGAGGGCACCTGCCTCAAATCATTTGGTACGAGCCCAACCATTCATGTATGGTCCTTAAGCTTGCCTTAATTATTTTACTTTAGCTAGGTTGGTTTTCTTTGTTGTAATATTTTTGTTTGAAGTTGATAACCTATAGCAAGTTGTGATTGAAGGAAGGTGACATAGTAGTACTTTGTTCTTTCTTTGTTGCTTCCTCCAAACTAGTATAATAGCTTTCTAGTTAATTAGCTAGGCAGCAAGCCTAACTAGCTAGCTAGTGGCAAAATAAACTGTACATCGACACACAGGATTTGCTCCTCATCACCCTAAGACTTTTCGTTAAGAGGAATAAATAAGAACCCTAACCCTAACGCTAACACTGACACACACCATACGAGTGCAAATCAACTCGACACAGTCCTTCCCGTATTAAATGCGGTGAATACTGTCTAAACTATAAAACTATTCTTCCATAGTCGACCATGCACCACTAATTGTAGAGAAGAATCATTAATAGTTGCCGTGCCAAACTGTCCGGAGAAAACAACATCTCACTCAACACGTCCATCGATCATCGATCCTCGTGGATCTCATCGGGGCAATCGATCACCACCACATGCGCATGCCCATTGCCCAGCTCGAACTAATTAACGAAACCCTAGTTGAGCTACACATGATTAAATACATGCACCAACCACTTGCATGTAATTAACCATGTTCGTATTTATCACATGACTACTTCTCCGCCCGTTCATTGGCTGCAGAGCTGCAGGTGGCCGTGGTCTGATGGTGACGAGCCCCAGGTTTTGGAGGCTCTGGCCGGCGGCGGCTGCTGGCTGCTGAGTTAATCAATTAACGGCCGGAGGCCATGCCGTGCCACCACGCGGGTAAGTACGGGAGTACTACGTACGTACCAGAGTCCGTGACTGCATGTGGCCGATGCCGCGGCCGCCGGACGCGGACGCGGACGCGCCGCGTGCCGCGTACGTGGGCCACGGCGCCACGGCACGTACGTCGTCTCCGTCGCCGCCGCCGTCGTGGCGCGTCACGCGAGGAGGGTGCACCGTGTTTTCTGTCGCGTGGACGGGGGACACGAAGCGCCATGGCGCCATGCGATGCGAAGGCGCCGAAGCCGTGTGCGCTCCGCTCGTCCTCCGATCATTTTCTTGGACCTTTTCCGCCACGACTATGTGTGGAAATATCGAAAGCAGATCGATGCTTGTCCCCTGGACGTACGTGGGATGAAGTGATGCGCTGATGAAGATCTCACGAGCTAGTAGACATATACGTACCACTGGATAGCCATGGGCGTCAGGTTCCCAGGTGCTATGGCTCGGACTTGGTCCTGGCCAGCTCTGGCACGTACACGCACGGGGGTATATATGACTGGTATGGAGTTGTTCTAGTTAAAAGAAACTGGGAAAAGGAGCGGAAGTATTCGTGTAGAATTCGTCCAATTAGCATCTGCATGCGTGATGAACCCGAAAGATCAGTTCCGATTTATGCATGCCCAGTGTATATAGGGATGGCAATGGCCCCGTTCCCCGTTTCTCAGCGGGAAATTTCCATATTAGGGGACATAGTTGGGGAGGTTGTGTTTCCCGCAGGGATAGATATGAGAAAAATTGATTCCCTATTAGGGATGGCGGAGACGGGGACAGGACGGATTTCTCCCCGCGTGTGGGGCCTGTCCATTGCCCACCACACGATCTGCACTAGTCCCTGGATCAGTACACTAGTGCACACCTTTCATATAGCCGGATTCATTACATACAAGCGAAAGTCTTATATATTACACAAATACCTGTATTAAGCCCCAGGGGCTATTAAGTATTACAAACGGCACATTGGCCCAAATAGTCAGAAAGTCCAAAAGATCGAGTCAGCGGAGACCCAAAAGATGCAAAAGAGTCTCGTCGGCTATGCCTAAGCACTCGACCGAGAGACGCCCTAAGCCTCGCCATACAGTCGTCAAGCAAAATCTGTCCCTCATCTTCATGGCAAAGCGTCTTGATCCTGCTCATATTCTCCATCTAAAAGAGAATATGAATGCGAGGTCGATGTCATCCAAACTCGGCGAGCTAACACCCAACCCGATGCAATTTAGTGATAGGGGTCCCAAAGGAAAGGTTGGGGTTCATTTGTTCATGAAAGCAAGTTTTCTAAATCAAAGCCTATGACTTAGCATTTTTAACCTAAAGTTCTGCTAATCATTATTTTCATTAATTTGATTCACATTTCACAATCCACATTTCACCCATCACAATCCACATCCACCCCGGTCCTTAAATCTACTGCACACACCTGCCATCTCATTCCGGGTGTGGCGCACCCGTTGTGGATCTTACGCCAGCGAAGTGCCCGTTCTTCCCTAGCCGGGGTGCCACGCCCGCACTAGAGTCACGGCTCCCTGACACGTAAGACCTAGATCATCCCACGGATGACGACATGATCTTGTCTTCACCTCAAGCATGGCGGCGAGACAGGTACGCCCGCAGTCGTACTATCCACGAATCCCCAATACTTGTACTACTGCGCGATGGCCCAGCGTTGTGGTGATAGGAACCAAATCCGCAGCATTTGGTCACGACTTTCATTGTGTGCCTCCTGCACACCCGTCCGGTCTACTCTACGAGTCACATCGGATCCGCAATCCACACACATTCACATTCACTTCCTTCTTCTGCTATCGTTCCTCCGTGTGCCCTGCACACGATGTGGCGGAACCACCCTTGGTGGCAGCGATTGGCAGCTACGCGTGTTGCCCCGCGCTCCTCTCAGCACCGCGTCTGTGAACGATAGCCCTCTTCACACCACACCAGTAGCCTTTCTTCTTCCACCTTAACCACAAGTCGGACCACGTCCGCTTTCCCAATCACAACCATCACATACACACACACTGGCATGCCAGGCCCAATTTCCAGTTTCCATATTTGATAAGTAATCATGTCCGGTAAATGTCGGCTCACCGTTCCGAGGCTAATTTAAGCCTAAAATTATTAATTGGACCTGAGCGATGTCTAAGCAAATTTTAACCAAGACTTAAGAGTCTAAAATTGTTTTATTTAACCTAAGCGGGTCATCAAGGGTGATCATCAAGGCAATCATAATTAAAGTCAAATGACTGATGATTATATCAAGGCAATATCATCAATATAGAATAATAACAAATGATAATAAGGCATGATAAATCATGATTAAGCAAGCAGGTATTATTTACTTAAAAAGCATGCAGTTTAATACTGTAAATGAAATATTTATAAAACTGGGAATCAATATGATCCATTAAAGTGTTAGCTCGCACTAGGGAAAGCTAACTCTCCCTAATAAAAGCAAACACAATTATGGTTTAAGATGTTAACTCGCACTAGGGAAAGCGCATCCTCTCCCTAGTAAAAGCAACACTATTAAAGGTAGGTATTAACTCGCACTAGGGAAAATCAAGATTCTCCCTAGTAAAAGCAAACCCTTAGAGGGTGAATGTTAACTCGCCTTGGTCTGGGACGTAGTGGTGGTCTTCTTGCTGTTCTTCAAAAGGTCCCTCGGGCTCCTCGACGTCTATTAACGGAATGAGTTCGAAAGACCATAAATAAAACACCAGAATGTGATAAATGTATGATGTATGGAATGAAATGCTCTGGCTAAGTTTAGCGATCGACGACTGGTGTACAACTCTATCCAAGATATCGAGAAAGTTCCATGATCCTTCTTTTGCTTAGTATTTTTCAGAAAAATAACGGGGCAGGGCGGAATGAGAATGACATGCAATAATGCGAAAAGCTACCCTAAATAATTTACCCATAGTTTAAACACATAAAGGTATTTTAGGAAAAATAATTTTGTTTGAAGAATTTCCTTCATCAACTCTCGGAATAATATTTCTTATTTTCGGATTGGTGTGTGGTGTTGGTTAAATCACATGATTATTTAAATCGTAGGGTAACTTAAGTATTAGGGTTTACTCTTAGTAAAATTAGCTAAGTAATTCTCTGAAGTTCAATTAAGATCTCAAAGTTTTAACAAGGCGCTAGGGTTCAATAATATTCCTGTAGGAAATTTGAGAATTCAATCAAAACCATTTAATTTATACAATAAATCAAGTATTGTTGTATTATTAGTATATAGAAGAATGGTAAATAGGGCTAAACAATTTCTTGAAGGTTAATAGATTGTTCTAAAATCTTTTAATAATTGTTTTAATTCCTATATTACATTTAGGTCCTCTGGAATATTCTTGTGAATTTAAGAGCTTATGTGACAATTTTATTAATTGAAATCCCCTTTTTAAATATTGTTATGAGGTGAAATATTATCTATCTAAAGGCAAAAAGGGAATTAATTGTCCAAATAAAATTCTACTACATGTGTTCTGTCATAAATAGTAACTCCATAAATTCTCAGATTTTTCTAAGGTCATTTCCTATTTTATTTAACCCCTATCCAATTTTCGGGTTTATTTCCCTAAAGGAAAATCCTAGATTAGGATTAAGTATTGCCTGATGGCAAAATTACATGATGTTATTTCATACATTATTTTTAATAATTCCACCAGGTAATCTAATATTTATCATGATTTTTCTAGGATTTTTGGATGGGTTCTAGATATATTAATCATCTCCTATTAATCTCATTAATTGTTTTAATCAATAAATCATGGAAATCCCACGAGCACGAAGATCGGGCCGCCCGACCAAAGACGACCGGCCCACGTTGAACGCGGGAAATCTCCTTTTACTGTGATTTTTGCGGAAAATAAAAGAGCGGGCCAAGCCCTAACATGTCTAAGGAAGAACCTCTATGGAACACAACCGAATAGCTACTAACCAAGTTATGGCGGAAAAGCGCTACGGTTTGGGCCTATCTACGCAACATGGCTCACCAATGCTTGAGGATTTTGCTAAGGAGTGTCTAGGGTCTACTGGGGGGGCTTACCGAGCGGAGGATTGAGTCGAGGAAGCTGCGATGGTGGCGTTGGTGGAGCCGAAAGGGAAGAAAGCAGGGAGGCGGTGCCCCAAGCCTTCGATGAATCCTTCGCGAAATTAAATTGGGCGAAAGTTTAACAAGGTTACACATAGGCTAATGGCGCGAAGAATTTAAAAAGGACTCACTCAATAGGGAGGAATCGCCGGGAAGAGCTTATCGGCGCGGCGGAGGAAGGAACGAGCTCTCGGCGGCGAGGGCCCTCCCGCTCGATTCCTTGAAATTTGGGAGCACCGGGAGCTAAGGCGAACCTAAAGCTCCCGAGAACCGGTGCTATCGGGCTCTGGAGAGTCCTGGCGACGTGAAGGTGCTTTGGGGCTCACGGTGCGCGTGTGTGATCGAGCACTCCGGTTATATAGGAGCTTCTCCAGCAAGGCTCCGCATTGAAGGCGTGAGCAGGCGCTCGGGAAGGGAAGCTCGGACACGGTAGGGTGTTGGAGAAGCAATCGTGGTCGGTTGGCAACGGCGGCTCGCGGAGCGGCGTGTTAAGCGGCGAAGTGCCCCGCACTCGAGTGCCATTGCAGAGGAAGATCTTGGGCAGCAAGTAAGCGTGCCGCAGTGCACAAGAGCTCGATTGGCGGGTCAAAATCTTCCCCGATGCGGTCGGCGGACATGGCGAGCGGCGGGGCTCGGATTGGGCAACGGCGGCCGCTTGAAGGAGCGGCTCACGCGGTGCGGCGGCCGCAAAGGCGACAAATGCCTAATCCCCAAGCTATCAACGTCGCGCGCAGAGACTTGGAGCAAAGATTTGCGAGAGGAGGATGATCCTCCACCGCCCACCACTGCTCGGGAAATGCCAATATGGCATGTTCTTAGATGTTCATCTTTGGGTGGGTCCCACTGGCCGAAGTTTGGTCCAAAACCAGATCAAAATAGCCTAATGGTTCTAGGGCTTGATCAACAATTTTTTTTGACAATTTAATTTTGCATTTTACCTAATTATGGATAGGTAGCTTTATTAGCAAGTTGTCATTTTATGTGACAAACTATATAATTTAAGCACAAAAGATATGCATATATATATATATATATATATATATATGTATGTATTTATATATATGTAGATGCACTGTACAATTGTGAGGGCTTTTCTAAAAGACCCTGAATTTAGTAAAGTGTTTGGGGTGAATAATGACCTATCCTTAATTCTTTAGTAATTATGAATCTTTCTTCAATTATTCTTATATTTTGTGTTTTCATTCATCGTAACTATCTAGGTTCTCTTACCCTCTGATCGAGGTCCTTAGTCTACATAATTACGGTCCCATTCTAGATGAAGGGTCTTGTCTTAGGTTCAATGCAAAAGTTTAAGAAATTCTGCATTCTCACTAGACTTATCTTATGGCACGATGTCACATCATCATACAAATTCCCACAAAAATTTATTTTTCAAAATGTAGGCTAGCTTTGGGCTATTACAAATCCTCCCCCCCTAAAAACAAATCTCGCCCTGGAGATTAGTAGCTTAAGTCTTAACTAGGTAAGGGTATTCCTTTCGAAGCTTGTCTTCGGGCTCCCAAGAGAACTGACTTCCTGCCACATCTTCCCATTGGACTTTACATAACTTAACGGTCTTGCCTCTTAGTTGTTTGTCGGAGAAGTCGACGATTTGTATTGGGTGAGCTCGATAGGAGAGGCTTTTGTCTAGTGGTGCTGGCGGCTGAGAGATGTGTTCTTCCTCGGGTACTCTCAGGCATTTCTTGAGTTGCGATACATGGAACACATTGTGTACATCTCCAAGTTCGGCAGGCAATTCCAACTCGTATGCCACTTGACCTCTCTTGGCAACGATTTGGTAAGGTCCGATATATCGGGGGGCTAACTTTCCCTTTTGTTGGAATCTTTGAATTCCCTTGGATGGTGATACCTTGAGGTATACTGGATCCCCGATGGATAAGGAGAGTTCTCGTCGGCGACGATCCGTGTAGCTTTTCTGTCGGGATTGAGCAGCTAACAATCGTTCTCGAATGATTTTTACCATCCTTTCGGCTTCTTGTATTGATTCCTTCCCAAACACTTGTCGTCCTCCAACTTCTGACCAAAATAGGGGTGTCCTACAGTGACGTCCATACAAGGCCTCAAAAGGGGACACCCTTAAACTGGTTTGATAGCTGTTGTTGTAGGTGAATTCAGCATAAGGTAGCCATTTCTCCCAATCTGTGGAGAACTCCAAAATGCATGATCTCAGCATATCTTCTAGGAATTGGTTGACTCGCTCGGTCTGTCCATCTGTTTGAGGATGGTAGGTTGATCTTGAATAATGATCGGTTCTAAGGGCACTATGTAGCTTTTTCCAAAATTGGGAAGTGAATTGGGATCCACGATCTGAGATTATTCTTTTAGGAACTCCATGGAGAGTGACTATCCTTGCCAAGTAGAGTTCAGCTAATTTATCTCCCTTGTAAGTCGTCTTGACCGGAATAAAGTGGGCCACCTTAGTTAACTTTGTCCACTATGACCCAAATGGAGTCACACCAGTCTTTGTCTTGGGAAGCCCTAAGATGAAGTCCATTGTTACTTCTTCCCATTTCCACTCAGGTATCTTCAGGGGTTGCAGCAGTCCTGCTGGGCGTTGATGTTCGGCTTTAACCAATTGACAGGTATGGCATTTGGCCACATCTCGCTTTAATCGGGGCCACCAAAATTGGGCTTTAAGGTCCTGATACATTTTGGTGCACCCAGGGTGAAGGGAGAAAGGGGATTCATGGGACTCCTTTAAGATGCGATTCTTCAACTCTTGGTCATGGGGAACAAAAATCCTTTGTCCCATCCGTAGGATTCCCTGTTCATCCTCCATAACCTTACATCCATGATTCCCTTTTATTTGGTCTCTTATCTTATGGGCGCTAGAGTGACTCTTTTGTAGTTCCTTGATTTGGTCGAACAAATATGGTTGAACCTCCAGGGTGGTTAAGTAACCGGCCTCTACCAAAGTCAAGTTTAATGCGTCCATATCCTTTATGATCTGTTCAGGAATTTCGGGACCATAGGTTACGTTCATACGGGTAGCTGTCTGTTGAGGAGTCACTTGATTACACTGCGGCTTTCGGCTGAGGGCGTCGGCCACCACATTGGCCTTGCCTGGATGATATAGGACATTCAAGTTGTAGTCTTTGATCAGTTCCAACCACCTTCTCTGGCGCATATTTAGATTGGCTTGGGTAAACATGTATTTCAAGCTCTTATGGTCGGTATAGACATCACACTGCTTATCCATCAGATAATGTCTCCAAATCTTTAGAGCATGAATAACTGCGGCCAGCTCTAGATCATGAGTTGGATAATTCTCCTCATGCCTTCTGAGTTGCCGAGAGGCATAAGCGACTACCCTTCTTTCTTGCATGAGTACACAGCCCAATCCTTACTTTGAGGCGTCACAATATACTTCAAACTTTTTGTCGGTATTGGGTGTTACCAACACAGGAGCGGTAGTCAGTTTGATTTTTAGCTCTTGAAAGCAGTCCTCACAGGCCTTTGTCCAATCAAACTTCTGCTCCTTTTTTAATAGTTGGGTCATAGGTTTGGCAATTCTAGAAAAGCCTTCAATGAACCTTCGGTAGTACCCTGCCAACCCTAGGAAACTTCTTACTTCCTTTACGGTGGTAGGGGATTTCCAATCCATGACTGTCGCTACCTTGGACGGGTCGACCTTGATTCCCTCAGCAGAGATGATATGCCCAAGGAAGCTAATATCATCTAGCCAAAATTCGCACTTGCTGAATTTGGCGTAAAGCTGGTGTTCTCGAAGCTTGTCGAGGACCAATCTTAGATGCTTCTTATGTTCCTCGTCATTTTGGAATATACCGAATGTAAATCGATAAATACTACGATTTAACTGGTCCAAGTATTCCATTAGGATCATATTCATCATATTCATGAAATGGTAGGCGTTGGTAAGTCCAAAGGACATAACCAAGAATTCGTCTGACCCATATCTTGTGGTGAAGGCGTTTTGGGTATATCTTCCTTTCTGACCTTGACTTGATGATATCCTGATCGAAGATCAATCTTTGAAAACCTTTTGGCTCCACGAAGTTGATCAAACAGGTCATCAATTCGAGGCAAAGGATATTTGTTTTTAATAGTAACTGCATTGAGGGTTCGGTAATCCACTACCAACCTTCGACTACCATCCTTCTTATCTACAAACATGGCTGGTGATCCCCATGATGACGAACTGGGGCGGATCAATCCTTTTTGCATCAGTTCTTCCAACTGTTTCTTGAGTTCTGCCAGCTCTACAGGATTCATCTTGAAGTATGTCTTGTAGATGGGTGCCGTGCCTGGTGTCAGTTCAATGGTGAATTCCATTTCCCTGTCAGGTGGCAGCCCTGACAGATCCTCCGGGAATACATCTAGATATTCCTTGATCACTGGTACCTTCGCAGGATTATCTTCCTCCAAGAACCAGATGGCTCTTCCCCATCTGAAAGGGGCATCAACTTTCCAAACCCCCTCGTAGCCAGGGGGCTTAACCAGTTTTACTTCTCTCCTCTCACAATCTAACACCCCTTTATAGAAGGTCAGCCAGTCCATACCAATGATCACATCTATTCCCATATTGGGAAGGACCATTAGGTCGAACTGGAAGCTGATCCTCTCCTGAGAAATATCTATCCCCTTACAAGCCCTCATGCTTTTAGATTTCGCGAAGACTTTATAATTAGGGTTTATCCAAAGGAAAAGTTTGCGATTCAAGCTTATCCACAAAACTCTTAGATATAAACGAATGAGATGCTCCGGAATCAAAAAGTACTTGAGCAGGGTGGCGATGGATTCGAACGCACCCATAAGTACTCCAGAGCCTCCTTTGCATTTTCGGTGGAGATTTGGTTGGCGTCCTCTTCCATAAGTGGCGGGGTAGATTTGATAGGCGGTTCCTCTTCCACGCCCGGTGAGGCTGGCCACGAGGTGGGGCAATATCAAAGCGTGGTCTGCTGAGTCTTCAGTGGGGCACTCATTGGCATAGTGCCCGGTGATGGCACTTGAAGCGAGTTCCATGCTTTATCATTTGCAGACCACCCGGTCATGAGGCACCAACGGGCTGGGTTGTAGGCCTTCTTGCAGAGGAGGAGGGCGGGTCGGCTACCACCGGCTTGGTAGGTACGAGTTGGATAGTCTTGGGTCTTGCGATGGCGGTGGCCTTGGATCGATAGGTGGGGCGGTAGGGTCGGGGCGGTGGATCCTCACAGCGGCTCGTGCCTCCATCTTGCGCTATGCTAGCTTCTTCTCCTTTAGCTCCTTCTCCGAATGAGAGCTTTGTTTACCGATTGATGAAAATTTGTGAGATCGTGAAGGATGAGCTTAGAGCGGTAAGTCGGAGCCATTCCTTCTAAAAACTTGTCGATTTTTTCCTCATCATCTGCTATGTCCTGCTGAGCATATCGAGCAAGCAGGTTAAACTTGGTCAAATACTCGTGGACCGTCATGTTTCCTTGCCGCAGATTGCGGAACTCTTGTTTCTTCATTCTGAGCAGTCCTCGAGGAATGTGATTTTCTCGAAACACTCTTTCAAATTCAGCCCATGGTATATTCTGGGTAGCAGCCTGTAGGTTTGGTACTTCTTGTGGTTCTCCAATTGCATTCTCATCACCTCCCTCCGCAGGATTGGCAGCATCCTGACCTGGTTCTCCATTGTTATCAGCCTCCGCTTCTTCCTCATCTTCATCTTCTACTTCATCAGGACGGGTTGCAAGATAGTTTTTCCACCACACTTCGGCGGGTCCTTCGAGCAACTGGGTGGCAAATAACACCCTGTCTTCATCCAGGCATCGGATAAGATTCAGCTTGCGGATAACGGTCCTCAACCAATCCTCAGCATCTGTGGGTTCGGTGGCATAGGTGAAGGTTGGGGGCTTGGTTCTCATAAAATCCGCCAATTTAGATCCTTGGCGATCTTTGGCGACTTCTTCGCGCAACTTGTTGACTTCTAGTATCGCTCCAAGCATCCGGGCACGATCGCCATA
Source organism: Olyra latifolia (assembly GCA_036346145.1). Classification (NCBI taxonomy): domain Eukaryota; kingdom Viridiplantae; phylum Streptophyta; class Magnoliopsida; order Poales; family Poaceae; genus Olyra; species Olyra latifolia. The sequence goes on along the minus strand of CM070531.1, from coordinate 17,848,200 downwards.
ACTTGTGCCGTGGTAGGATTCGGCGGTGGCGGGGTAAGTTGTCATGACCTTGACCACGGCCCGGTTGTTAGCGGCGCGGCACCTCGACCTCTTCTTGCGGCAAAGACGCCCACGAGCCATCTGCATAATCTCTACTAATTCAAACTCAACGCCTAACATGCATGCATGATGATGTGCGAAAAGATCCGAATGCAATCATAAGTGCGGAAAAGCAAATCCATACATAGTTCAAGAGGACTAAATAGTACAAACAGTTCACGCCGATCGTCTACTACGGCGTGGCAAAAGCTACCGGATACTGACTAGGCTGTGTGTAGCCTACTCCTGAGCTACATCTACAGCTACTATATCTAGCTTCTACTAGGGAGCTAGACAACAAAAGTAGTACATCCTGCTGGTACGCCCTAGCGGGCACGACGAGAGTAGGTGTACGGCGGACGACCTCTGAGGTATCTCCGGGAGCGAGAGGTAGTCCTCTCAAGGTCAACGCCAAGGAGAGCGGCGTCGAAGAGCTGGCGGAAGGTGCTAGAGGCCGAGGAACCTCCGGTGGAGGGTCGTGGCGAGAATCCCCACCAAGTCCTCGGGGTAAACACCTCTTCCATGGGTAACGCGGGAGGCGTGCCTCTGGGGTGCGGTGGTCTTGGTGGAGGCGGTCTGGAGTGGACCGGGATGGTCCATCCCAGCTCGAGGAGGTGGCAGGATCCAGCAGATCCAGCTCAGCAAGGGCCTCATCCCTCTTCCGTCTGCAGACCTGGAGGTGGCAGGAGAGGTGGTAGGCCTGGCGGTAGGAGCTACGGGCGCGGGTGTCCGACTCCCGTAGAGAAGTGCGGAGGATCTGGATCTCCTCCGGAGCTCATGGCAGCGTGTCGGCTCCATGGCTTGAGCGGACAAGGCGGAGAAGCTCTGGGTCCAGCTCCTCGGCGCGCCCCTCCTAGGCCGGGAAGCGGTGGAGGGCGTCAGCAGAGACGCAAAAGGTCCCCAACAAGGTCGAGGGCGTACTCCCTCTGAAGCTCCTGGATAGCCATCATAGCGATATCGCTAATGGCAAAGTCCAGCTGGTCTCGGGCACCACTGTCCGGTATCGGTGTGCCACGACGTCAGGCAAGTAGTAGACCCTAACCTCGACCTCGTAAGCGAGGCGGGGTAAAGTCCGTCTGAGCCTCCAAAAGTAGGTGGGGCTCCCTCAAACCCCAAGTAGTCTGAAGCTCTTGCAAAGACTCAGGCGTTCTCCTCGGGGTCCAGACGGTACCCAAAAGTGGAGCAGGTCACAAATCCGGCATGGAATCTCCATCTACAAAATAGTTTTACAAATTAAAGAGTTAGCACCTTTTTATTACAAGATCTAGTAGAAGGACAGATTAGAGCACTCTTTTTAAAAGAAGCGAAGTTTATTAGTAAGGAAATTTCCTTTTTGCTTAAAATAATCTTAGGCTATCGGCCAAGGTCTAGGGCTCCTACATCGTATGCTCGATACCGGCTCTGTGGGGCTGTCCATTGCCCACACACGATCTGCACTAGTCCTGGATCAAGTACACTAGTGCACACCTTTCATATATGGGATTCATTACATACAAGCGGAAGTCTTATATATTACACAAATACTGTATTAAGCCCGGGGCTATTAAGTATTACAAATGGCACATTGGCCCAAATAGTCGAAAGTCCAAAAGATCGAGAGCGGAGACCCAAAAGATGTAAAGAGTCTCGTGTCGGCTATGCCTAAGCACTTTCATTGGAGACGCCTAAGCCTCGCCACAGTCGTCAAGCAAAATCCTGTCCCTCATCTTCATGGCAAAGCGTCTTGATCCTGCTCATATTCTCCATCTAAAAGAGAATATGAATCGAGGTCGATGTCATCCAAACTTGGCGAGCTAACACCCAACCCGATGCAATTTAGTGATAGGGGTCCCAAAGGAAAGGTTGGGGTTCATTTGTTCATGAAAGCAAGTTTTCTAAATCAAAGCCTATGACTTAGCATTTTTAACCTAAAGTTACGCTAATCATTATTTTCATTAATTTGATTCACATTTCACAATCCACATTTCACCCATCACAATCCCACACCACCCCGGTCCTTAAATCTCGCACACACTGCCATCTCATTAGGGTGTGGCGCGCCCACATGGATCTTACGCCCGTGAAGTGCCCGTTCTTCCCTAGCGGGGTGCCACGCCCGCACTAGAGTCACGGCTCACGACACGTAAGACCTAGATCATCCCACGGATGACGACATGATCTTGTCTTCACCTCAAGCATGGCAAGAGAGCGGTGCGCCCGCAGTCGTACTATCCCTGAATCCCCAATACTTGCACTACCGCGCGATGGCCACGCGTTGTGGTGATAGGAACCAAATCCCGCAGGCATTTGGTCAGCGACTTCCCGCTGTGTGCCTCCCTGCACACCCGTCCGGTCTACTCTACGAGTCACATCGGATCCGGCAATCCACACACATTCACATTCACTTCCTTCTTCTGCTATCGTTCCTCCGTGTGCCCTGCACACGATGTGGCGGAACCACCCTTGGTGGCAGCGATTGGCAGCTACGCGTGTTGCCCCGCGCTCCTCTCAGCACCGCGTCTGTGAACGATAGCCCTCTTCACACCACACCAGTAGCCTTTCTTCTTCCACCTTAACCACAAGTCGGACCACGTCCGCTTTCCCAATCACAACCATCACATACACACACACTGGCATGCCAGGCCCAATTTCCAGTTTCCATATTTGATAAGTAATCATGTCCGGTGAATGTCGGCTCACCGTTCCGAGGCTAATTTAAGCCTAAAATTATTAATTGGACCTGAGCGATGTCTAAGCAAATTTTAACCAAGACTTAAGAGTCTAAAATTGTTTTATTTAACCTAACTGGCTGTCAAGGGTGATCATCAAGGCAATCATAATTAAAGTCAAATGACTGATGATTATATCAAGGCAATATCATCAATATAGAATAATAACAAATGATAATAAGGCATGATAAATCATGATTAAGCAAGCAGGTATTATTTACTTAAAAAGCATGCAGTTTAATACTGTAAATGAAATATTTATAAAACTGGGAATCAATATGATCCATTAAAGTGTTAGCTCGCACTAGGGAAAGCTAACTCTCCCTAATAAAAGCACACACAATTATGGTTTAAGATGTTAACTCGCACTAGGGAAAGCGCATCCTCTCCCTAGTAAAAGCAACACTATTAAAGGTAGGTATTAACTTCGCACTAGGGAAAATCAAGATTCTCCTAGTAAAAGCAAACCCTTAGAGGGTGAATGTTAACTCGCCTTGGTCTGGGACGTAGTGGTGGTCTTCTTGCTGTTCTTCAAAAGGTCCCTCGGGCTCCTCGACGTCTATTAACGAAATGAGTTCGAAAGACCATAAATAAAACACCAGAATGTGATAAATGTATGATGTATGGAATGAAATGCTCTGGCTAAGTTTAGCGATCGACGACGGTGTACAACTCTATCCAAGATATCGAGAAAGTTCCATGATCCTTCTTTTGCTTAGTATTTTTCGAGAAAAATAACAGGCGAGGCGGAATGAGAATGACATGCAATAATGCTAAAAGCTACCTAAATAATTTACCCATAGTTTAAACACATAAAGGTATTTTAGGAAAAATAATTTTGTTTGAAGAATTTCCTTCATCAACTCTCGGAATAATATTTCTTATTTTCGGATTGGTGTGTGGTGTTGGTTAAATCACATGATTATTTAAATCGTAGGGTAACTTAAGTATTAGGGTTTACTCTTAGTAAAATTAGCTAAGTAATTCTCTGAAGTTCAATTAAGATCTCAAAGTTTTAACAAGGCGCTAGGGTTCAATAATATTCCTGTAGGAAATTTGAGAATTCAATCAAAACCATTTAATTTATACAATAAATCAAGTATTGTTGTATTATTAGTATATAGAAGAATGGTAAATAGGGCTAAACAATTTCTTGAAGGTTAATAGATTGTTCTAAAATCTTTTAATAATTGTTTTAATTCCTATATTACATTTAGGTCCTCTGGAATATTCTTGTGAATTTAAGAGCTTATGTGACAATTTTATTAATTGAAATCCCCTTTTTAAATATTGTTATGAGGTGAAATATTATCTATCTAAAGGCAAAAAGGGAATTAATTGTCCAAATAAAATTCTACTACATGTGTTACATCATAAATAGTAACTCCATAAATTCTCAGATTTTTCTAAGGTCATTTCCTATTTTATTTAACCCCTATCCAATTTTCGGGTTTATTTCCCTAAAGGAAAATCCTAGATTAGGATTAAGTATTGCACAGTGGCAAAATTACATGATGTTATTTCCTTCTGTTATTTTTAATAATTCCACCAGGTAATCTAATATTTATCATGATTTTTCTAGGATTTTTGGATGGGTTCTAGATATATTAATCATCTCCTATTAATCTCATTAATTGTTTTAATCAATAAATCAGGAAATCCCACGAGCAGCGCGATCGGGCGGCCCGACCAAAGACGCGACCGTCCACGTTGAACGCGGGAAATCTCCTTTTACTGTGATTTTTGAGGAAAATAAAAGAGCGGGCCAAGCCCTAACATGTCTAAGGAAGAACCTCTATGGAACACAACCGAATAGCTACTAACCAAGTTATGGCGGAAAAGCGCTACGGTTTGGGCCTATCTACGCAACATGGCTCACCAATGCTTGAGGATTTTGCTAAGGAGTGTCTAGGGTCTCTTGGGGGCTTCTGAGCGGAGGATTGAGTCGAGGAAGCTGCGATGGATGAGCCGACGTTGGTGGAGCCGAAAGGGAAGAAACAGGGGAGACGGTGCCCCAAGCCTTCGATGAATCCTTCGCGAAATTAAATTGGGCGAAAGTTTAACAAGGTTACACATAGGCTAATGGCGCGAAGAATTTAAAAAGGACTCACTCAATAGGGAGGAATCGCCGGGAAGAGCTTATCGGCGCGGCGGAGGAAGGAACGAGCTCCGGCGAGCGAGGGCCCCTCCCCGTTCGATTCCTTGGGCTGGGAGCACCGGGGAGCTAAGGCGAACCTAAAGCTCCCGAGAACCGGTGCTATCGGGCTCTGGAGAGTCCTGGCGACGTGAAGGTGCTTTGGGGCTCACGGTGCGCGTGTGTGATCGAGCACTCCGGTTATATAGGAGCTTCCCCAGCAAGGCTCCGCATTGAAGGCGTGAGCAGGCGCTCGGGAAGGGAAGCTCGGACACGGTAGGGTGTTGGAGAAGCAATCGTGGTCGGTTGGCAACGGCGGCTCGCGGAGCGGCGTGTTAGGCGGCGAAGTGCCCCGGGCACTCGAGTGCCATTGCAGAGGCAGTACTGGGCAGCAAGTAAACGTGCACAGGTGCACAAGAGCTCGATTGGCGGGTCAAAATCTTCCCTGATGCGGTCGGCCGGACATGGCAGAGCGGCAGGGCTCGGGATTGGGCAACGGCGGCGCGCCGGCTTGAAGGAGCGGCTCACGCGGGTGCGGCCAGCCGCAAGGCGACAAATGCCTAATCCCCAAGCTATCCAACGTCGCGCACGCAGAGACTTGGAGCAAAGATTTGCAGAGAGGAGGATGATCCTCCACTGCCCACCAGCTGCTCGGGGAAATGCCAATATGGCATGTTCTTAGATGTTCATCTGCTGGGTGGGTCCCACCGGGCCGAGTTTGGTCCAAAAACCAGATCAAAATAGCCTAATGGTTCTAGGGCTTGATCAACAATTTTTTTTTTGACAATTTAATTTTGCATTTTACCTAATTATGGATAGGTAGCTTTATTAGCAAGTTGTCATTTTATGTGACAAACTATATAATTTAAGCACAAAAGATATGCATATATATATATATATATATATATATATATATGTATGTATTTATATATATGTAGATGCACTCAGTACAATTGTGAGGGCTTTTCTAAAAGACCACGAATTTAGTAAAGTGTTTGGGGTGAATAACTGACCTATCCTTAATTCTTTAGTAATTATGAATCTTTCTTCAATTATTCTTATATTTTGTGTTTTCATTCAGTCGTAACTATCTAGGTTCTCTTACCCTCCTGATCAGGTCCTTAGTCTACATAATTACAGTCCCATTCTAGATGAAGGGTCTTGTCTTAGGTTCAATGCAAAAGTTTAAGAAATTCTGCATTCTCACTAGACTTATCTTATGGCACGATGTCACATCATCATACAAATTCCCACAAAAATTTATTTTTCAAAATGTAGGCTAGCTTTGGGCTATTACAAATCCTCCCCCCCTAAAAACAAATCTCGCCCTGGAGATTAGTAGCTTAAGTCTTAACTAGGTAAGGGTATTCCTTTCGAAGCTTGTCTTCGGGCTCCCAAGAGAACTGACTTCCTGCCACATCTTCCCATTGGACTTTACATAACTTAACGGTCTTGCCTCTTAGTTGTTTGTCGGAGAAGTCGACGATTTGTATTGGGTGAGCTCGATAGGAGAGGCTTTTGTCTAGTGGTCTTTGGCGGTGAGAGATGTGTTCTTCCTCGGGTACTCTCGGGCATTTCTTGAGTTGCGATACATGGAACACATTGTGTACATCTCCAAGTTCGTGAGTAATTCCAACTCGTATGCCACTTGACCTCTCTTGGCAACGATTTGGTAAGGTCCGATATATCGGGGCTAACTTTCCTTTTGTTGGAATCTTTGAATTCCCTTGGATGGTGATACCTTGAGGTATTTGGATCCCGATGGAGAAGGAGAGTTCTCGTCGGCGACGATCCGTGTAGCTTTTCTGTCGGGATTGAGCAGCTAACAATCGTTCTCGAATGATTTTTACCATCCTTTCGGCTTCTTGTATTGATTCCTTCCCAAACACTTGTCGCCCTCCAACTTCGACCAAAATAGGGTGTCTCTACAAATGACGTCCATACAAGGCCTCAAAAGGGGACACCCTTAAACTGGTTTGATAGCTGTTGTTGTAGGTGAATTCAGCATAAGGTAGCCATTTCTCCCAATCTGTGGAGAACTCCAAAATGCATGATCTCAGCATATCTTCTAGGAATTGGTTGACTCGCTCGGTCTGTCCATCTGTTTGAGGATGGTAGGCTGTACTGAATGACAGACTGGTTCTAAGGGCACTATGTAGCTTTTCCCAAAATTGGGAAGTGAATTGGGATCCACGATCTGAGATTATTCTTTTAGGAACTCCATGGAGAGTGACTATCCTTGCCAAGTAGAGTTCAGCTAATTTATCTCCCTTGTAAGTCGTCTTGACCGGAATAAAGTGGGCCACCTTAGTTAACCTGTCCACTATGACCCAAATGGAGTCACACCCAGTCTTTGTGCGGGGAAGCCCTAAGATGAAGTCCATTGTTACTTCTTCCCATTTCCACTCAGGTATCTTCAGGGGTTGCAGCAGTCCTGCTGGGCGTTGATGTTCGGCTTTAACCAATTGACAGGTATGGCATTTGGCCACATCTCGCTTTAATCGGGGCCACCAAAATTGGGCTTTAAGGTCCTGATACATTTTGGTGCACCCAGGGTGAAGGGAGAAAGGGGATTCATGGGACTCCTTTAAGATGCGATTCTTCAACTCTTGGTCATGGGGAACAAAAATCCTTTGTCCCATCCGTAGGATTCCCTGTTCATCCTCCATAACCTTACATCCATGATTCCCTTTTATTTGGTCTCTTATCTTATGGGCGCTAGAGTGACTCTTTTGTAGTTCCTTGATTTGGTCGAACAAATATGGTTGAACCTCCAGGGTGGTTAAGTAACCGGCCTCTACCAAAGTCAAGTTTAATCGTCCATATCCTTTATGATCTGTTCAGAATTTGGGACCATAGGTTACGTTCATACGGGTAGTATCATTGAGGAGTCACTTGATTACTGCATGACTTTGGCCGAGGGCGTCGGCCACCACATTGGCCTTGCCTGGATGATATAGGACATTCAAGTTGTAGTCTTTGATCAGTTCCAACCACCTTCTCTGGCGCATATTTAGATTGGCTTGGGTAAACATGTATTTCAAGCTCTTATGGTCGGTATAGACATCACACTGCTTATCCATCAGATAATGTCTCCAAATCTTTAGAGCATGAATAACTTCGGCCAGCTCTAGATCATGAGTTGGATAATTCTCCTCATGCCTTCTGAGTTGCCGAGAGGCATAAGCGACTACCCTTCTTTCTTGCATGAGTACACAGCCCAATCCTTACTTTGAGGCGTCACAATATACTTCAAACTTTTTGTCGGTATTTGGTGTTACCAACACAGAGCGGTAGTCGGTTTGATTTTAGCTCTTGAAAGCAGTCCTCACGTGCCTTTGTCCAATCAAACTTCGCTCCTTTTTTAATAGTTGGGTCATAGGTTTGGCAATTCTAGAAAAGCCTTCAATGAACCTTCGGTAGTACCCTGCCAACCCTAGGAAACTTCTTACTTCCTTTACGGTGGTAGGGGATTTCCAATCCATGACTGTCGCTACCTTGGACGGGTCGACCTTGATTCCCTCAGCAGAGATGATATGCCCAAGGAAGCTAATATCATCTAGCCAAAATTCGCACTTGCTGAATTTGGCGTAAAGCTGGTGTTCTCGAAGCTTGTCGAGGACCAATCTTAGATGCTTCTTATGTTCCTCGTCATTTTTGGAATATACCAGAATGTCGTCGATAAATACTACGATTTAACTGGTCCAAGTATTCCATTAGGATCATATTCATCATATTCATGAAATGGTAGGCGTTGGTAAGTCCAAAGGACATAACCAAGAATTCATCTGACCCATATCTTGTGGTGAAGGCGATTTTGGGTATATCTTCCTTTCGACCTTGACTTGATGATATCGATCGAAGATCAATCTTTGAAAACCTTTTGGCTCCACGAAGTTGATCAAACAGTCATCAATTCGAGGCAAAGGATATTTGTTTTAATAGTAATCGCATTGAGGGTTCGGTAATCCACTACCAACCTTCGACTACCATCCTTCTTATCTACAAACATGGTGGTGATCCCCATGATGATGAATCAGGCGGATCAATCCTTTTGCATCAGTTCTTCCAACTGTTTCTTGAGTTCTCGCCTCTCTACAGATTCATCTTGAAGTATGTCTTGTAGATGGGTGCCGTGTTCAGTGTCGGCTCAATGGTGAATTCCATTTCCTGTCGGTGGCGTACTGACAGATCCTCCGGGAATACATCTAGATATTCCTTGATCACTGGTACCTTCGCAGGATTATCTTCCTCCAAGAACCAGATGGCTCTTCCCCATCTGAAAGGGCATCAACTTTCCAAACCCCTCGTAGCGTGGGGCTTAACCGCTTTTACTTCTCTCTCTCACAATCTAACACCCCTTTATAGAAGGTCACGGTCCATACCAATGATCACATCTATTCCCATATTGGGAAGGACCATTAGGTCGAATCGAAGTCGATCCTCTCTCGAGAAATATCTATCCTTACAAGCCTGCCGCTTTTAGATTTCCATGAAGACTTTATAATTAGGGTTTATCCAAAGGAAAAGTTTGCAGTTCAAGCTTATCCACAAAACTCTTAGATATAAACGAATGAGATGCTCCGGAATCAAAAAGTACTTGAGCAGGGTGGCGATGGATTCCGAACGTACCCATAAGTACTCCAGGAGCCTCCTTTGCATTTTCGGTGGAGATTTGGTTGAGGCGTCCTCTTCCATAAGCTGGCGGGGTAGATTTGACTGGGGCAGTTCCTCTTCCACGCCCAGCTGGGGGCTGGCCACGGGGTGGGGCAATATCAAAGCGTGGCTGCTGAGTCTTCCAGGTGGGGCACTCATTGGCATAGTGCCCCGGCTGATGGCACTTGAAGCAGGTTCCAGCAGCTTTATCATTTGCAGACCACCCGGGTCGCGGGGCACCAACGGGCTAGGTTGTAGGCCTTCTTGCAGGAGGAGGAGCGGGTCGGCTACCACCAGCTTGGTAGGTACGAGCTGGATAGTCTTGGGTGCGCGATGGCGGTGGCCTTGACTGATAGGTGGGGCGGTAGGGTCGGGGCGGTGGATCCTCACAGCACTCGTGCCTCCATCTTGCGCTTGCGGCTAGCTTCTTCTCCTTTTAGCTCCTTCTCCAGAATGAGAGCTTTGTTTACCAGTTGATGAAAATTTGTGAGATCGAGAAGGATGAGCTTAGAACGGTAAGTCGGAGCCATTCCTTCTAAAAACTTGTCGATTTTTTCCTCATCATCTGCTATGTCCTGCTGAGCATATCGAGCAAGCAGGTTAAACTTGGTCAAATACTCGTGGACCGTCATGTTTCCTTGCCGCAGATTGCGGAACTCTTGTTTCTTCATTCTGAGCAGTCCTCGAGGAATGTGATTTTCTCGAAACACTCTTTCAAATTCAGCCCATGGTATATTCTGGGTAGCAGCCTGTAGGTTTGGTACTTCTTGTGGTTCTCCAATTGCATTCTCATCACCTCCCTCCGCAGATTGGCAAGATCGACGACTGTTCTCCATTGTTATCAGCCTCCGCTTCTTCCTCATCTTCATCTTCTACTTCATCAGGACGGGTTGCAAGATAGTTTTTCCACCACACTTCGGCGGGTCCTTCGAGCAACTGGGTGGCAAATAACACCCTGTCTTCATCCAGGCATCGGATAAGATTCAGCTTGCGGATAACGGTCCTCAACCAATCCTCAGCATCTGTGGGTTCGGTGGCATAGGTGAAGGTTGGGGGCTTGGTTCTCATAAAATCCGCCAATTTAGATCCTTGGCGATGCTGAGCAGCCTGCTGCGCAACTTGTTGACTTCTAGTATCGCTCCAAGCATCTGGGCCTGATACGCCATAACTTGTGCCGTGGTAGGATTCCCAGCAGGTGGCGGGGGTAAGTTGCCGCGGCCTTGACCACGGCCCCGGTTGTTAGCGGCGCCGGCACCTCGGCCTCTTGCGGCAGCACGCCCACGAGCCATCTGCATAATCTCTACTAATTCAAACTCAACGCCTAACATGCATGCATGATGATGTGCGAAAAGATCCGAATGCAATCATAAGTGCGGAAAAGCAAATCCATACATAGTTCAAGAGGACTAAATAGTACAAACAGTTCACGCCGATCGTCTACTACGGCGTGGCAAAAGCTACCGGATACTGACTAGGCTGTGTGTAGCCTACTCCTGAGCTACATCTCTGCTACTATATCTAGCTTCTACTAGGAGCTAGACAACAAAAGTAGTACATCTGTTTGCACGCCCTAGCGGGCACGACGAGAGTAGGTGTACGGCGGACGGCCTCTGAGGTATCTCCCGGGGCGTAGAGGTAGTCCTCAAGGTCAACGCCAAGGAGCGGCGTCGAAGAGCTGGCGGAAGGTGCTAGAGGCCGAGAACCTCCAGTGGAGGGTCGTGGCGGGAATCCCACCAAGTCCAGGGGTAAACACCTCTTCAAGGGGTAACGCTGGAGCGTGCCTCTGAGGTGGGGTGCGGTGGTTGGTGGAGGCGGTCTGAGAGTGGACCGGGATGGTCCATCCCGGCTCGAGGAGGTGGCAGGATCCAGCAGATCCAGCTCGGCAAGGGCCTCATCCTCTTCCGCTCTGCAGACTGGAGGTGGCAGGAGAGGTGGTAGGCCTGGCGGTAGGAGCTACGGGCGCGGGTGTCCGACTCCCGTAGAGAAGTGCGGAGGATCTGGATCTCCTCCGGAGCTCCGCGGCGAGCGTGTCCAGCTCCGCGGTGCAGACGGACAAGGCGGAGAAGCTCTGGGTCCAGCTCCTCGTGCGCGGCCCCTCCTAGGCCGGGAAGCAGGTGGAGGGGAGCGTCCAGCAGAGACGCAAAAGGTCCCCAACAAGGTCGAGGGCGTACTCCCTCTGAAGCTCCTGGATAGCCATCATAGCGATATCGCTAATGGCAAAGTCCAGCTGGTCTCGGGGCACCACTGTCCGGTATCGGTGTGCCACGACGTCAGGCAAGTAGTAGACCCTAACCTCGACCTCGTAAGCGAGGCGGGGTAAAGTCCGTACGAGCCTCCAAAAGTAGGTGGGGGCTCCCTCAAACCCCAAGTAGTCTGTAAGCTCTTGCAGCACTCGGGCGTTCTCCCCTCGGGGTCCAGACGGGTACCCAAAAGTGGAACGCTGGTCAGCAAATCCGGCATGCGGAATCTCCATCTACAAAATAGTTTTACAAATTAAAGAGTTAGCACCTTTTTATTACAAGATCTAGTAGAAGGACAGATTAGAGCACTCTTTTTAAAAGAAGCGAAGTTTATTAGTAAGGAAATTTCCCTTTTTTGCTTAAAATAATCTTAGGCTATCGGCCAAGGTCTAGGGCTCCTACAGTCGTATGCTCTGATACCAGCTCTGTGGGGCCTGTCCATTGCCCACCACACGATCTGCACTAGTCCCTGGATCAGTACACTAGTGCACACCTTTCATATAGCCGGATTCATTACATACAAGCGGAAGTCTTATATATTACACAAATACCTGTATTAAGCCCCAGGGGCTATTAAGTATTACAAACGGCACATTGGCCCAAATAGTCAGAAAGTCCAAAAGATCAGAGTGCGGAGACCCAAAAGATGCAAAAGAGTCTCGTGCCGGCTATGCCTAAGCACTCGACTGGAGAGACGCCCTAAGCCTCATACAGTCACAAGCAAAATCCTGTCCCTCATCTTCATGGCAGGCGTACTGATCCTGCTCATATTCTCCATCTAAAAGAGAATATGAATGCGAGGTCAGTGTCATCCAAACACTGGCGAGCTAACACCCAACCTGATGCAATTTAGTGATAGGGGTCCCAAAGGAAAGGTTGGGGTTCATTTGTTCGCAGAAAGCAAGTTTTCTAAATCAAAGCCTATGACTTAGCATTTTTAACCTAAAGTTCTGCTAATCATTATTTTCATTAATTTGATTCACATTTCACAATCCACATTTCACCCATCACAATCCACATCCACCCCGGTCCTTAAATCTACTGCACACACCTGCCATCTCATTAGGGTGTGGCGACCGTTAATGGATCTTACGCCAAAGTGCCCGTTCTTCCTAGCCGGGTGCCACGCCCGCACTAGAGTCACGGCTCCCGACACGTAAGACCTAGATCATCCCACGGATGACGACATGATCTTGTCTTCACCTCAAGCATGGCAGCGAGACAACGCGCCGCAGTCGTACTATCCCTGAATCCCCAATACTTGCACTACCGCGCGATGGCCGCGCGTTGTGGTGATAGGAACCAAATCCGCGAGCATTTGGTGGCGACTTCAGCTGTGTGCCTCCTCGCACACCGTCCGGTCTACTCTACGAGTCACATCGGATCCGCAATCCACACACATTCACATTCACTTCCTTCTTCGCTATCGTTCCTCCGTGTGCCCTGCACACGATGTGGCGGAACCACCCTTGGTGGCGGCGATTAGCGACACGCGTGTTGCCCCGCTCCTCTCAAAGACTGCGCCTCTGTGAACGATAGCCCTCTTCACACCACACCAAGAGCCTTTCTTCTTCCACCTTAACCACAAGTCGGACCACGCCCGCTTTCCCAATCACAACCATCACATACACACACACTGGCATGCCAGGCCCAATTTCCAGTTTCCATATTTGATAAGTAATCATGTCCGGTGAATGTCGGCTCACCGTTCCGAGGCTAATTTAAGCCTAAAATTATTAATTGGACCTGAGCGATGTCTAAGCAAATTTTAACCAAGACTTAAGAGTCTAAAATTGTTTTATTTAACCTAACTGGCTGTCAAGGGTGATCATCAAGGCAATCATAATTAAAGTCAAATGACTAATGATTATATCAAGGCAATATCATCAATATAGAATAATAACAAATGATAATAGGGCATGATAAATCATGATTAAGCAAGCAGGTATTATTTACTTAAAAAGCATGCAGTTTAATACTGTAAATGAAATATTTATAAAACTGGGAATCAATATGATCCATTAAAGTGTTAGCTCGCACTAGGGAAAGCTAACTCTCCCTAATAAAAGCAAACACAATTATGGTTTAAGATGTTAACTCGCACTAGGGAAAGCGCATCCTCTCCCTAGTAAAAGCAACACTATTAAAGGTAGGTATTAACTCGCACTAGGGAAAATCAAGATTCTCCCTAGTAAAAGCAAACCCTTAGAGGGTGAATGTTAACTCGCCTTGGTCTGGGACGTAGTGGTGGTCTTCTTGCTGTTCTTCAAAAGGTCCCTCGGGCTCCTCGACGCCTATTAACGGAATGAGTTCGAAGACCATAAATAAAACACCAGAATGTGATAAATGTATGATGTATGGAATGAAATGCTCTGGCTAAGTTTAGCGATCGACGACTGGTGTACAACTCTATCCAAGATATCGAGAAAGTTCCATGATCCTTCTTTTGCTTAGTATTTTTCAGAAAAATAACGGGGCAGGGCGGAATGAGAATGACATGCAATAATGCGAAAAGCTACCCTAAATAATTTACCCATAGTTTAAACACATAAAGGTATTTTAGGAAAAATAATTTTGTTTGAAGAATTTCCTTCATCAACTCTCGGAATAATATTTCTTATTTTCGGATTGGTGTGTGGTGTTGGTTAAATCACATGATTATTTAAATACGTAGGGTAACTTAAGTATTCGGGTTTACTCTTAGTAAAATTAGCTAAGTAATTCTACGAAGTTCAATTAAGATCTCAAAGTTTTAACAAGGCGCTAGGGTTCAATAATATTCCTGTAGGAAATTTGAGAATTCAATCAAAACCATTTAATTTATACAATAAATCAAGTATTGTTGTATTATTAGTATATAGAAGAATGGTAAATAGGGCTAAACAATTTCTTGAAGGTTAATAGATTGTTCTAAAATCTTTTAATAATTGTTTTTAATTCCCTATATTACATTTAGGTCCTCCTGGAATATTCTTGTGAATTTAAGAGCTTATGTGACAATTTTATTAATTGAAATCCCCTTTTTAAATATTGTTATGAGGTGAAATATTATCTATCTAAAGGCAAAAAGGGAATTAATTGTCCAAATAAAATTCTACTACATGTGTTCTGTCATAAATAGTAACTCCATAAATTCTCAGATTTTTCTAAGGTCATTTCCTATTTTATTTAACCCCTATCCAATTTTCGGGTTTATTTCCCTAAAGGAAAATCCTAGATTAGGATTAAGTATTGCACAGTGGCAAAATTACATGATGTTATTTCCTTCTGTTATTTTTAATAATTCCACCAGGTAATCTAATATTTATCATGATTTTTCTAGGATTTTTGGATGGGTTCTAGATATATTAATCATCTCCTATTAATCTCATTAATTGTTTTAATCAATAAATCGCGGGAAATCCCACGAGCACAGTACTGGGCCGGCCCGACCCAGCACGACCCGTCCACGTTGAACGCGGGAAATCTCCTTTTACTGTGATTTTTGCGGAAAATAAAAGAGCGGGCCAAGCCCTAACATGTCTAAGGAAGAACCTCTATGGAACACAACCGAATAGCTACTAACCAAGTTATGGCGGAAAAGCGCTACGGTTTGGGCCTATCTACGCAACATGGCTCACCAATGCTTGAGGATTTTGCTAAGGAGTGTCTAGGGTCTACTGGGGGGGCTTACCGAGCGGAGGATTGAGTCGAGGAAGCGCTGCGATGAGCTGACGTTGGTGGAGCCGAAAGGGGAAGAAACAGGGGAGACGGTGCCCCAAGCCTTCGATGAATCCTTCGCGAAATTAAATTGGGCGAAAGTTTAACAAGGTTACACATAGGCTAATGGCGCGAAGAATTTAAAAAGGACTCACTCAATAGGGAGGAATCGCCGGGAAGAGCTTATCGGCGCGGCGGAGGAAGGAACGAGCTCCGGCGAGCGAGGGCCCCTCCCCGTTCGATTCCTTGGGCTGGGAGCACCGGGGAGCTAAGGCGAACCTAAAGCTCCCGAGAACCGGTGCTATCGGGCTCTGGAGAGTCCTGGCGACGTGAAGGTGCTTTGGGGCTCACGGTGCGCGTGTGTGATCGAGCACTCCGGTTATATAGGAGCTTCCCCAGCAAGGCTCAAGATTGAAGGCGTGGCGGCGCCGAAGGAAGCTCGGACACGGTAGGGTGTTGGAGAAGCAATCGTGGCCGGTTGGCAACGGCGGCTCACGGAGCGGCGTGTCAGGCGGCGAAGTGCCCCGGGCACTCGAGTGCCATTGCAGAGGCAATACTAGGCAGCAAGTAAACGTGCACAGGTGCACAAGAGCTCGATTGGCGGGTCAAAATCTTCCCCGATGCGGTCGGCCGGACATGGCAGAGAGCGGCAGGGCTCGGGATTGGGCAACGCGGCGGCCACGGCTTGAAGAGCGGCTCACGCGGTGCGGCAACCGCAAGGCGACAAATGCCTAATCCCCAAGCTATCCAACGTCGCGCACGCAGAGACTTGGAGCAAAGATTTGCAGAGAGGAGGATGATCCTCCACTGCCCACCAGCTGCTCGGGGAAATGCCAATATGGCATGTTCTTAGATGTTCATCTGCTGGGTGGGTCCCACCGGCCGAAGTTTGGTCCAAAAACCAGATCAAAATAGCCTAATGGTTCTAGGGCTTGATCAACAATTTTTTTTTTGACAATTTAATTTTGCATTTTACCTAATTATGGATAGGTAGCTTTATTAGCAAGTTGTCATTTTATGTGACAAACTATATAATTTAAGCACAAAAGATATGCATATATATATATATATATATATATATATATATATATATATGTATGTATTTATATATATGTAGATGCACCTGTACAATTGTGAGGGCTTTTCTAAAAGACCCTGAATTTAGTAAAGTGTTTGGGGTGAATAACTGACCTATCCTTAATTCTTTAGTAATTATGAATCTTTCTTCAATTATTCTTATATTTTGTGTTTTCATTCAGTCGTAACTATCTAGGTTCTCTTACCCTCCTGATCAGGTCCTTAGTCTACATAATTACAGTCCCATTCTAGATGAAGGGTCTTGTCTTAGGTTCAATGCAAAAGTTTAAGAAATTCTGCATTCTCACTAGACTTATCTTATGGCACGATGTCACATCATCATACAAATTCCCACAAAAATTTATTTTTCAAAATGTTGGCTAGCTTTGGGCTATTACACCGCGGGACCGGACGGGGACTCGATATGTATATTTGCCAACCAAATTTTTAGGGCCCAAAGATAATATGTTGGACCTATTTTTATGTATTTATTGTTGCTGTGTTGAACTATTTCCTATATTGCATCTAAGAATATTTATGTGCTTTCAGCTTGAAACTTGGAATATTAAATTTTTAATCCATTTATTAGCTAACAACAACTTAGAATAGTGCAAAATATAATCGGGTACTAAACGGAGATTTTTCAGTGAGATCCCGCGTACTCTAATAGGAACGGGGACGAGGTAGGGAACAGAAAAAAACAGTCCCACGACCAGAGACGGAGATTGAAACAGGGAATTTTATATCTTGCCGGGACGGGGAGGTACTCCCCCATGGTCCCCGTGGCCATCCCTAAGTGTATATATGTAATTTGGTATCAGCTTGCATGGCGCCATTGATTAATCGACTTTCCTTTCAAAGTCGCCTGTACCGATGTGATTTGGACACTCATTTACTAACTTTTTAATTGATTATAAATTTTTGGAGTAAGAGCCTCTGAACCGATTATCTTTGCACGTACCTCTGAAAGTGAAATTCCGGAGCATTGATCCGGGCCACTCCCTATCGTCTGTGATAGAGGCGATATTCCGGCTTCTCACGCACAATCTGACTTCATGGATGGTACGGCACCATGCCGTCACTCTCACTTTAGTGCTGCAAATTTGTTCCTTACTTCCCGGATACTCGTGGCTTCAGTGATATGATTTTTCAGTGTCTATATATCCCTGGGAAAAATATTAATTAGCTCACATGTTAATTAAATCACCTCTTGATTGCATCACCTGTTCCATTTTTTTCTCATTGAATTTGGATGTCGTTTGAATTTTTAAAATTTTTTGAAAGTTTAAAGGAACTGCAAATATTGTTGTCAGTAGTCTGCTTCATTACTGCCGCTGGAGCGTGGGCCTCCCGTGCGAGTGTAGCTTGGCACGCCCCTGCACGCACGGAAATGGCCGGAATCGACGTTTCCTGGAGGCCAAGCTGCGGGGTGTTGGTTGCATCGGCCGGTCTGGCTAAGTTGCTCCTCCATATATACAACCAAACAAACAAATTTTATATCCGCAGAGCTAAATCTCTTTGGATGCCGACAACCAAAATCATTAAGTATGTACAAGAGCGAGAGGATTAATGCATGTACCGATGTACGGATCTGAAGTCAGAAGGTACAAGAGTACTGCTGAAACTACCTGCTGCGTCTTCTCTGACGTTCAGATGGATGGATTGGAACGGCCGCAAACACCTAGAAAACCGAGAACCAACTGACTATCTAACTACAGTACTTGCGTCGAAGTAACCTACGTAATCTATTGTCAACTTGCATTTGAGCAGCATACCCGCAATCCACTCATTTGGCATGCATTTTCTTGTTCCGAAGGCCGTACGTACTCGTAATGTAGCTAGCTGTATGTAGGGACCTGTGTACTAGAACTATTCCTTCTTTCTGCAAATAGCAGATAAAAAATACTGGATGCGAGTTCAGTAGAGCGTGTTTACTCTCACAAGTTTGTTTAAGACCACTTTGTGCGACACGGCATATATGTATATAAATATATAGTAGTACTATGCGATCTGGAAGTTAATTTTGGCCGCCAAAAAGCGGCAGCATGCTAAGCTCCAATAATTTGTAGGGGGGCACGGATGCTAGCTGTTTTCGTCACTGTGACTTGTTTATGAACTTGCTTTCTTGGCTGATGCATTCTCAACGACCAGAACTTAACAAGTTAGAATTGTTGCTGGCCAGTGGTCACGCCAGGACATGGATCGAAATAAGGCTGCAGTTGCGCATCGTTTACATTAAACAGAAGAAAATCAGTCTGTGAGGAAAGTCAAGGAATCGAAATGAATCGAAACCATGTGCAAGGTCGTATACACGTACCATACTTACATAGGTTTATATCTGGTTCTCTGAATTTCCTCAATATTGGTCACTGTTCCTCATCAGGAAATACATGCATAGTGATGGAATCAGGGTTTAATTCGTTGCCGGCCTGTATTTAGGTTGACCAAGAAAGGGCATCGTTTATGCATCTGTGATATCTTCTCGGATGAAAAGAAAGATCATCATCTGCGAATGCGAGAACTACACGCATATACTTTTCGCTGGTAAAAGCTGAAAAGCATCCCATGTAATTGCAAATGCCTAGCTAATGCTTGCAGAAAAGTAGTCAATATTATAAAATGTCTGCAAAAGTGAGCTAGCTAAAGCTACAAGATTATCACATTCACATCAATTTATCTCACAGAGGATCCTAACAAATTGATTTCCAATTGCAAGTTGCTCCCTGCACGGACACTCATGGTGCATGGCCGGTGCATTACCCAAACCAGTACTCCTAATTACTCATCTGTGTAATTAGGTCAAACATGTTGGAGCCCAGCTCCCAATCATCTTAGCTGCCATGTTTGACGGGGCAGCTCCTGCATGAGTCCATAGTACACCTCTCTCTCCATCAGCACTGTTGAATTATTGTTCATGGAATTGTCAGAGAACATCAGTAGCTAGAGATCTGGAGGATATCTATATAGTACGGTCGATAAGGATATCGGATACAAATAGGAATATTAGAATTTATGAAATATGCATGCATGGTACAGATTGTAACATGGGTACGTAGCTCCTCCTTCCAGGACATGGAAGAACCCGAGAACATTGTCGTCGAGTTAGGGCGTGTTTGGTTGCCCGCATGTTTCGCGCGTTGCATGTCCGTGTGCAGCTAACCGATGTTTGGTTGCCGTATACGACGCCGAGCCTGGCTCCGAAGATGCTGCGTGAGACGCGGAGCTAGGCCCACGAGAAACGAGCGCTCCGGCCGTTTCCTGCGAGCCTGGCTCGCTCTCGCTCGCGTGACGCGCTGCGTGCCGACGCGCGGCCATGCAACACCAGCGTACTAGTAACTACTAGTAAGAAGTGTGTAGTAACTTTTCAAACTTTCAAAATTTTTTTAAAATTCAAACGACATCCAAATTCAATGAAACAAAAAAAATAGAACCGTAGATTCAAGTACAAGGTATTAAAAAAATTTCTGATTTTTTGAATTTTTATTTTTGTTTTTAAATTTATTGATTTTCTAGTATTTGTTTTCCATCTATTTTTCAATTTGTCAATCCCTATAATATTGAATTTGTCCATCCAATTTCCATTGTAATGCAGCCAACCAAACAACATCTTTACACAGCCTGTCCAACCTCATACAACCAACCAAACAACATCCTTTTGCATCCACTCAGCCTGGCTCCACTCAGCTTGGCTCAATTCATACAGCCTGGCTGAGCTCATACGGCAACCAAACACACCCTTAGGTACTGCTTGGACCAGTTTAGCTTTCAGCTTCCAGACTGGAAAATTCAAACGAGGATGAGATAGACAATTCCTTCTTCTTTATAGCAAACAAACAGCGATAGATTATAATCTGAAAATTGAGTATCCTTGAAAGGAGGCTTGGAGAAGCTGAAAGATATATTTAAAAAATAGTTTTGGAGCTTTGAAAAGAAAAATACTAAAAACCTTAAAATAATAGATACAAAGTCTTACGGTGTTTGGCTTGTATAAAAATAACAAATTTCTAGCTGTAGCTTTTGATTTTAATTTAAATAGATGAGAACAAGGTCGGGAATGTCGATATCTCGAGCTTACTCTAAAATTCCAATTTGCCTAACAGTGTCTTGGAACAAGACAACTAAACCATATAAATAACTATATATAGTTATACACTTTTACTTACCGAGAACAGAATTTTCACATGTACCTCCAGTTTCAGGCACCGTCTTCTTCATTCGGGCTTCAAGATTCATGCAATGCTTCCCATATCTCTCCCATGCATTTTTACAAAATAACCCCTCCGAAGTTTCCTAATCCTATATGCGAGCTTCTTCTTCTTCTTATTTCTTCTCTCTCTCCTCTCTCCTTCCTCCTTCTCCTCTCTTCTCTGGCTCCTTCTCGCCCCGATTACGGTGGCCAGACCTCTAACCAGTATGCCATGTTGGTTCGAGGCAGGAGAGCGGCGGTCGAGGTCAGCCATGCCATGGCCGATGGTAGAAAGGGGAGTGACGTGCTATCCGACCATTGGATGGGAGGGGAGAGAGAGAGAAAGGAGGGAAAGAGTCCACGACTTTGAAGATTAGAGGTTCTTTTTTTAGAAAAAAAAGTGCATAAGAGACTGGTGGAGGCAGCTGCATAGATCTTGAAACAAGATCCGACTCAACATACCTGGAAGCAAAGGTAAGTAACTCCGGGACTGCATTTTCTATACTATACCCAGTTCAACTGTTGCTTTGACAGGATGTTTTAGCTCCATGCGTATGGGAAAAAGTGTCACGTATGTAACCCACTACGGTCGAGAGTCTCATCATAGACAGTTTAGAACATCATATATGATTTTTTAACCGTCAGTGATAATTGGTGATCATCACGGATGTTCAACAATCGGCATTAAACAAGTGTTGTGATTACAAAGTTGTCAAGCTAGGAAAACCTTAAGGGGCTGTTTGGTTGCTTTTCTCAAGACGAGCCTAACCGCTCGACTCAATTGAGCCGATGGGATCTGGGATCTTGTGAATCTGAAAGCGGTGTTTGGTTGAGTGTTTAGTAGGTAGGTATTTTAAAATGTAAATATTTTGAAATTTATATAGCAAGTGTGGTCTAGTTTTGTTCGAAAAAAATGTCAGGAACCCATTTTTAAATCGGTTCGGTAATCGGAGATGCTAATTAAAAGATATTTGTAAAAGAGAGAAAGAAAATAGTAATAAGTGAAATGTGGGGTAGCTAACCCTGCTTGTCTGCCATCAAGACAGAGCTCCCACGCCGGCTACACCTCGGGCCCCCGCACGAACGTTGTGTACGCCAGCTTCTTGCATGTGGGGAAACGGCCAGATTTGGCTTTTTCCCAGAGCCAGACTGTGGGGTCTATTGTATGTGCAGAGCCAGGCCTGATAGAAGACAACCAAACACTCCTCTTTTGTATCTGTAGAGCCAAATCTCGTTGAATGCAGCCAACCAAATAGTCCCTAATACTTACTACTTTGTTACCACCGAAGTGTGGAATTCTAATTGATTGTTTGAGTTCCATGTGCGCCAAAAATGAGGTCTCAACTCTCAAAGCTAGATTTATGGAAACACTTAATTAGGATTTGGATCACGAAAAGCTCAATTTTCCTAGGCGAACAAACATTGCTCTTCCTGGCCTTCTAGAGGCAATATTATTCGCCGCATTATCTCGATCCACATACGCCTAGGCGCCTGTAACCACCCACTCGATGAGAGCTAGATTATCCACCTTTTTAGCATCTGGAAGCAATATATATCTATCTATCCAGTGCTTTTCCACTAAACCACCAACTCGATAGGATCCCAATTGACTGTAAGTAGACGACATCGTGGAGTGCTTTTAGATCATCTAGATGATGGAATTACTAAGTCGACGATGATGACAACAATGGTTTTTTTTAGATCAGGATGACAGCGCTGCTGACGAGTACGCTAGGTAGAGAGGAAAAGTATTCTGTGCCGTCCATAGTAAAAACAAGCTCCAATTATCTGAAACGAAAAGAGAAGTCCATCACTTACTTTGCTCCCTTTTTTATCAGTTCTTAATGCAATATTTTTAATGCAAATAGATTTAATCTAGTAATTTCTTTTAAATTAAGTCTCAGGTCTCGTTTGATCCATAAAGGACCTTTGCGGAAATGCTCCGAAAAGTCCTTAAAAAAAGAAAGAAAAGGACTTTCCACCATCATAAACTAAGAATGGGTAAGAAGACGAGTATATCCTCTAAATTTATCGTCCTCAAATCAGTCCTTCCCTTGGCTAGCTTCGTGTTCTTAACTGATGCCACATCCGCTCATGACGTCTGCGAGGTCGCAACAAGGTGACGTCTGTTTCAGCGGCTCTGTTATTAATGAGGTGATTAACGATGACTTATCGACTTATCTCTACCGAGAATTTCGAGGTGGCCTCGATGAGTCGGATGGCGATAAATGAAAATTTATGACTTATCCGACTAATATTGACTCATCTCGAGATAAAAATATTAAAACTGCTTCATTTTTAATAAAAAAGTCGATGAGTTAATATTAGTCGGATAAATCCTAAATTTCAAGGCCATCCGACTCTCGAGGCCACCTCGAAAAATTCTCGAAGTTGGAGATAAGTCAGATAAGTCATATCTCATGAGCCCAATAGAACAGGACCGTAGGCCAGCCATCACCGATGTGAGAAGATGTAGGAGATCGCAAACGGATAAGAGAGTCGATCCCTTGCCAAACCCACGGGAGTTTCCTGGAATGCCTCGCTTGCGCGTGCCGTACTGCAGTAACCACAGTGCAGTGCTAGTGTGTTGGATCGATGCGGCTGTAGCTACGTGCAGAGAGCAGCAGCAGTGGCTCCGCGAGTGCGGAAGATGCGAGAGTTGGGAGGGACCGCATGATGCAGCCACGGAGGGAAACTTATGGCCTTTTTTTTTGTTAGCTGCACCAATCCCAGACTCCCAGTCTGGCCCATAGGATGCAAAGTTTGGTTGTCTGTATGAGCTCTGAAGCCTAGCCCATAGGATGCAAATTCACTGTTCTAGCCTGGCTCACCAGATACGGAAAAAAAAAGTATGTATCTGCCAGGCCAGGCTCACGCGAGCGAGCGCGCGAGGAGGAGTGGGCTCGCTGCCCAGCGACTGCATGACACAGGAACCGCGACTGGTGCTACTCCTTTTTAACCTTTCATTTTTTAAAAAAAATTCAAACGACATCCAAATTCAACGAGACAAAAAAAAAATGGAACCATAGGTTCAAATACAAGGTCTTTAAAAAATTCCAGATTTTTTGAATTTTTATTTCTGTTTTTGAATTTATTGATTTTCTAGTATTTGTTTTTGTGAATTTTTATTTTCATTTTTGAATTTATTTTCTTTCCAGTATTTTTTTGAATTTTTATTTTTATTTTTGAATTTAATTTATTTTATTATTTGTTTTTTATTTTCCTCTCTTGAATTTATCCATCCCATTTCCCTCCGAGTGCAGCCAACCAAACAATATCTCTGCGCAGCCTGTCCAATCTCATATAAACACCAAACAACATCTCCTCAGATCATCTTGCTTGGCCCATCAAATTTACCGTTTCATCTGATCTAGTTTGTTCGGAATGTAACCAAACAACCCATTGATACTTGTCCCGTGGCAACACGAGGCTGCCGGTTCCGTGAAGAAAGCAAGACTGCGTATCTAGGGCTAGCAGTAGATTGCTCTCGAAGAGAAAAAAGAGAACGCGTGGAGCTCGTGTTGCGAAGGACAAACATGGCTATGAGGATGATTTTACGCGGTGATACTGTGCTGCTAGCAGGGTTCCAAGATTCGTTTTGCACTGAAAAGACCCCTCGAAAACCATTGAAAATAGTATGGAATTTGTTTTCCAAAGTTCGGCGATCAAAAGGTGGCTTTCTTTTTGGTGGAATATATATTTTCAGTTAACTGAAAACCCCTTGGTTAGGGAACCGACTTGGATTAATTGACATCAAATACCGCTCGGTTTATGTCATGGATCGGTCCGTTTGAGTTGATTTTGAATTTAAAATTTTTGAGCTTGCATCCTTTACCAGCCTGTTCGAGACCGTGTTGTTAAGCCTAGGAGCCACAAAAACCAAGCTGTTTTGGTCGGTCGTGTGAACTTGAGTGCTACTAGCAAATACTAGTACGTGCATGGTAGCATGGTGCTACTACTTCTCTTACATACAAACTCAACTGCCGGCCTATATATGCTAAGGTGGTAGCATAGTAATTAACCCGTGAGAAATCCAGTTCAGAGCTCGGGGAGAATAACGTGGCTAGGGCCTAGAGCGCTGTTAGACGTGTGAAAGAAGAACACAAACAAACTGAAGAAGTAATCTGGAATCACGTGTAGAGATGAGAGGCGCCCCCACACGCTTAAAGCACGAGAAAACGCCGGAGAAGAGGAGAGGAGCAGCAGGAGAAAGCATGAGCGTGGGTGGGCCTCGATGTACGAGGAGTGGTCTTCTCATCGCTGTTCTGGCTATTATGAAACTGCCGGACGATCTGGTGATTGGTCACGGCCTCCCGGCCCACTCTGGCGCCTCTCTCTGCGACCACGGTCCGGCCAACTCAGCCCATCCCCCATAACGCCAGAAGAAACTCAACCAAAATAAAATAAAATCGTTGATTAGATGGGTTTAGCCCTACATCAGATATTGTTTAGAGAAAACGCAATTAAAAAAGCAGTGGTGTTCGTCACCTATCAGGTTACTCTTTTAGGTTGAGTTGCCCAAAACCTTGAGTGTAACTCTTGGTTGGGCCTACGATATAACTGGTCCAATGAAACCTTAGAGGTGATAAAAACACCTATTGGTACCCAGTGGCGGAGCCACTACCCAGCGAGCGCGGGCGCCCGCCCGGGGTGAGCTTGCGCGCATCAGCAAACCGTGATCTGGGTTTTATGGGCCGACTCCCCAGTAGAGCCTGGCCGTCCAAAACTCTAGCAACGCTAGCGCCCTTGCACCCAGACTCTCCAAAACTCTTGGCTCCGCCACTGTTGGTACCCACAGACAAGGATTCATATTTTGGTTGGCCTAAAATTTTGTTCCATGTCAGAAACAATAAAATTGATGAAATTTCACAATTTTTTTTTCAAAATTTTCTTGTCTTTTTTCAGCTATTTTGCTTATTTCTCTAGGTACCATTTTGTACTCGTGGTACCCAAAACCTTAGCCTAGCTAGCCACTCCCTGTGGCCCATCCGACCTATTACCGTCTCGCAGGCCCAACACACCATCAAAACCCTAGGCCCCTCTTTGGCTCCCTCTCTCTCTCTCTCTCTCTCACTCCCCACTCCACCCTAACCCCTCTCCCCTTCCCACGACAGTGCGTCTAGCGGTGCCTCCTAGCCCCTTTCTTCCTCAATGGTCGCCTTCCTAGCCTCCAATGGTGCTACCCCTTCTTGGCTCCTCCCCTCAGCGTCTACGATAGTGCTGCCCTCTTCTTCTTCACGAACACACCCTGGTCTCTCCTCCTTGGTTCCTCTCCAACCTCCACGACGGTGACCGCATCCTCGGTTCCTGCCCCCATGACGGCGATGCCTCCTGGCTCCTCCGTTCCTCCCCCACAGTCCCTATGGCGCCACCCTCTCCTCGGCTCCTCCAAGGTTAGATTCGTCCCAACAGCACCCTCTCACTCCCTCGTCTCTCTCATATATGTGGTCAGATTGGACCTATTAGGTTGGGTATGGGTCCATTTATGGACCCAAGAATGACTTTGGGTTCAGGTTTGGGTTAGATGGTTGGGTATCAGGTCTAGGTTTGGATCGGTTGGACCCTACAGGTATCTCACCGATTTCCATCATAAAACCTATCCAGGATCATGTACGTATTGGTCTAGACAGATCAGCGATCGATCTGATCACTAGGCTTTATTCTTTCTTGTTGGGCTGTTGGCTCGTGACGTCTGCGAGGTGGCAAGAAACGACCTATGCCAGCGAGCATCGATCTGAGAGGATCTAGGAGCTCGCAAACGGATGGAGAGACCTGACAAACCCATGGGAGTTTCACGAAACCAGCTTGATGCTGCTGCAGTCAAAGGATGGAGTAGCGAAGACGTAGTCACACGCATCGCAGGACATTATGCACGTGTTCATTTTTAGTTTGGTTGGACCTTAGCCGCTATTGCATCTAGTGTATCCAATTTTTCTTCATCTTACTATTTACTAACACATAATCAGATCCTGATAAAAAAAAAAAATTGTCCTTCACAATTTAAAACAAGCCTTCCAAGTACTTCAAAAGCTTAAATACTCTTTAATAGATGAAAATCAAAGGATTTCAAATTCCGACAGTAACATCATGTTGGATCCATTCTATTTGAATTAACACTTTCTCCATCATGATTCTTGGGAGGAGACTTCAACAATAATTCAACTTGGGCTAATTTGCAAAAATTCATGTCTATTAAATCGTATATAAAAAATAGGTCAAATTTTCATTGTTAATGTTGATTCCTTTGTTATAAGACCAGCTAAGCCTTATTTGGCTACTATAGGAGCAACTGTTCATGGTTATTATGGGAAATGTTGT
Organism: Olyra latifolia; assembly: GCA_036346145.1. Lineage (NCBI taxonomy): Eukaryota > Viridiplantae > Streptophyta > Magnoliopsida > Poales > Poaceae > Olyra > Olyra latifolia. The sequence goes on along the minus strand of CM070531.1, from coordinate 17,821,104 downwards.
AAGAATTTGTGTCGAATATGTGTACGAATTGGGTTACGTTTGGACTCTGAGTTGTAATAGACAGGGAGAGGATAGAGTTTGAGTCGGACTCTATACCCTAGGCCTTATATAAAAAGAGCACTATCGTTGTAACCTGTCATGAGGATATAGCCGTAGCATAGAGAGCATAACGGGTTAGCGGCCGACCTGTGAACGCGACCTGGGTGACCTAGTGTTCTTGTGCTTTTGGGTAGGATCACCTGTAATTGTGCCCCGTAAATATAGACAGTTGTGCTAAACCGTGTTACCAAACATCGTGTCTCTGGTATCATCTAGATCTTGCATAGTGTTAAATTCCTAACAAATGGTATCAAAGCAAGGTTCTCTATGTAGAAAATCTCGATGGAGGCACGAGAATCATGTCTCTACACGGCGTTTGATAATACCCTGTGATGCAAGGTGAAGCATGACGGTGATCGACGATTCAATCCGTGGTGTTGGACACTCTAGGCATATGGCTCAGACCATTTGATGGGCTGCAGTTGGTGAGGATCAGTCAGGCGTGGCGATCGGAGCAATAAGGTAGCTAGGGAGTCGACGCAGCAGTGGTGAAGACTTCGGCTCAAGATCAGATTGGCGAGGGGTCAGGCGTGGCGGGCAAACGGATAGATTGGAGTGGTGGAAGCATCGCAGGGAGCGATGGGACCACATACATGCAGCACAGGACACTATCATGACACTGGGGGCAATTCTGTGTCGGTGATGTCGGCAACCAAGGTGTGGCATGTTCACGCATGAGGTGTGTGGTGGCTTGCACATGGCACGCAGAAGGACAACGTTAGGTCTGAGGTCAAGTCAGACTCATTAGGTGACTACCAGTAAGTTGCAAAATCTCAACTTGAGTCTGAGCACATGGATGTTCGCACAAGATGATTTCAAGCTTCTAGGTGTTGAAGTCATATTCGTCAAGGTGGAGCTTGTAAGATTTTGTGTCGAATATGTGTATAAATAAAATTACGTTTAGACTTTGAGTTGTAATAAACAGATGAAGGATAGAGTTTAAGTCAGACTCTGTACCCTAGACCCTATATAAAAGGGGCACTGCCGTTGTAACCTGTCATGATGATATATCTCTAGCACAGGGCGCTTAAGAGGTCAACGTCTAGCTTGTGAAAACGACCCGATGGCCCGGTGTGCTTGTGCTTATGGGAGGAGCGCCCGTAATCGTGTCGCGTAGATATAGATAGTCATACCGAACTACGTTATCAAAAATTGTGTCTTTGGTGTCGTCTAGATCTTGCATGATGCTAAATTCCTAATAGAGGCGGTTGCGGCCTATGTTACCCAGATACGGTGATATGGATACGGATACGCGATACGGCGATACGTAGATTTCTCAAAAACCCTGATAAGGGGATACATTTGTATATATATAATTTTATATATTAATGTATATACAAACTTATAGAAGATATTAATTTATAACTAGTGAAAGATCAGCATGTTGTACGAAATCAGCACCACTATCAGTCCACGCATAGTTATCTCCTCCAATATCCCACATCCTTGATGGACCGTTGTAGTATTCTTTGGATTTCCTTGAAAGAAGACGTAGGTTGTGGTGCACATATACTAAATCTTCAGCACGTCCAGGGTTAAGCCTACAACAATGCACTTGCAATTTGTTAACAAATACAAGAGAAGAAAAATATGATGAACTGATAAACGATTTAAGGTTGTCACCTATTTCTCATAGAACTATGAATTAAACCACACGTGCTCCAATTTCGTTCAGCACAAGATGATGATGATGGCTGTCCAAGTAGTTTCAATGCCAATTTTCTCAACTCCGAGGCAGAGTTACCATAAATTCCCCACCATTGCTTGGAGTCTAGATGGCCTCTATCCTCAATTGAGTCAAATGAATTAAACCCACTTCCAAATAGTGAGAAATCAGCATATTGTTGTTTAATTTTCCTTAATTCATCACCAACAAAGAATTTTCTAAAGCTTTTGTTCCTCATTTCTGAAATATCCTCATCCATATGAGGAGCTTGCCTATTTGGAACTTCACGAAGCCACTAATCACTGTAGTACCTATATTAATAACATATTAACATGTAAAGTAAGCACATATCGAAATAACATAAGCATAGATAGAACAAATGAATGTGAACAATAGAAGCAAAACATTACTTGGGATTTAGGGAATGTGCCAGACAATGCAAGGGGGTATTACTCTTTGCCCATCGAGAAACCAAGATGTCATGCACATTTTGGTAAAAGGTCGAGTTCTCATGGAGTTCTTTTCTTTCATGGCGAAAAATTACTTTCTTCACCTTCTCTATCATTGAATCCCACATCTCATAGATTAAATGAAGGCATGGTTTGTCGGTATCTGCTGCATGTATCATAGCATAGATAGGATCAGTGAAATCAAGAATGTAGCATACACTATCCCACCATACATCATTTAGAATCTTTTCCTTGATAGTTTATGCTTGCCCTTGATTGTCCTTCCTATAGACACCCCATTTTTCACTCACAACCATGAGAACAAGAGATTCCTTGATAGCACGAAACCTCTTCAACATCACAATAGTGGAAGCAAATCTTGTATCAACAATTGCAAGAAATTTGGAAAGAATTGGATTTATAGTGCATTCTTTAGTGAAAACCTCTTGACATACCAGATGCAAGTGACACTTAGCATCAAGTGACACTTGATAGCTCCTATCACAAAAGCAAAGAAGAGGGGCAATAAATTTGAATTTGAAGAGGCTGAAAATTAGGAAACAAAGATCCTTGACATAGAAAACCCAACTTAAGGGATCCACATTATACCAATGTTTTTTTTTACTGAAGTTACAATCAGAAATTGTTATACATCTATACTTAAAAAGGCTGAAAGGTAGAATTATTGTGGCCTCAAGAGGATAGGGTTGACTGTTAAGGAGGCTAAGCACCCCTGTCACCTATCATGTGTTTTCAACCTGTGGCCATATGCAGAAAACAACATATTTGATGGCAATATAAGCAAAGTTAGGTGTTTTAGGCTCCAGCAATACTGAGATAGTTAGAGAAATTCTTAGAAACTATACTAAAAAAAGTTGGCATGGCATGGCATTTTCACTTCCAAGGAGCTAGTTAAAGGATAACAATGTATGGTGTCAATATCCATGTCATTATAAAATCTAAAGCTTCGTCCTTAAGAGCTCACATAAATTTTTTAGAACAAGTTAGCTAAGTTAAATCTAATCTAGCATTTACAGAAAGAACAATGTAAAAATATTGGCATTCAGAACGTATTAACAGTATAGCTAATAGTTATCATTGTGATATAATTTAGCCGATTACATATTATAATTATGAAGCTAAATGGGCTGCAATGCTAGTACATAAACCAACCTTACAGAAAAAACAATGCACATCGGTGTCCAGGTAACAACTGGTTCATAATAATATTTTATATACAGGGCAAATATGCAATTGGCAAACTGTCACCTCATTCTAGTGTATATTAGATTGTATTGTAATACTAAAAATTGTTGGCGCCACTATCGGCATACATGTTATATACGGAGTGTTGTGCACGGATTATAAGTTTTTGCCATGAATGAGGATTGAATATCTAGTCCAATTTACCATCTCTCACTATTGTTTTTATATAAAAGAACATTTCTTAACCAATCCAAGCAAGATTGTATCCACAACAATTCATATAGAGAGAACATATGTGAAAGAATGAAGCAACACTTGATATGTTCATAACAATACATGTATAGGATCATTTGCCTTTTTCTATGGTGCGAAATAATGAAGCACTTAATTTGTTCATAACAATACATGCATACAGCAAGGATCATTTATCTATTGTATGCATATAATGCTTACACTGATGTAGCTAAAAGTATCTAATGACATCGTAATCCTTTAGCAGTTCAAAGACAACCGAGCTTATGAAGCAATGTAAACAGAGATCAAACCAATGCCATAGGAGTGGCTATAGTAAAAATCATCACCTTCGTGTCATTAGGTTCGACAAATACACAACCATCCCAAGAATAAGCGTAAAGAAGATGCAACATTTTTTTCCTGTCATATATCTATGTCGATAGTGGTTATGTCCTTACTCTCGTTCATCACCAGCATTCAAGATGAGTAATATATAAACCCAATTTTATCACAGCACACATGGCTCACTCCCTCGCCCCAGACAGAAACCTACATAAGCAGTGTAGTTACAGCTAACCAAATGACCACATTTAGTCCCCAGAAATAAGTTTTTCAAGCTATAAATGCAAATATGAGGCTAGAATTTTGTAGCACCTTGAACAAATATAAGAACTGGAGTTGATTTCGGTTTTCATAATTTTTCATATTAGAGCAGCTAGCCCCACAATCATCACCTACAACCAGAAAACCGTGGAAAGCATAAAAAGTTTTTAGGCTGCAGCACATCCTTAATCTGGCCAATGAAATAAGAATATACCATACAACCTGCACCAATAGCTTATTCCATCAAAATAGAAAATCTGCGCTTCATACAGAAAACATTACCCTATGATTTTCTGCAGATCTGAAGATGCAAAATAAGGTCACATAGCAGTAGACCAAGTGTCCCAATCCTAAATTGAAACTAACAGGCAACAATGCAAATATGAAGTGAAATAAGATGTACAGAATCACTTGAATTTAATGATCTTACAACAGATTAGTTTCCTCTGCATTATAGAAGTACAAATGATTTGACAATGCTGAACATAATCAGCGTGTAAGGTGAAATAATCACAAAGGAATGAACATAAGCACCTCTTAAACCTACAGTGTGTAAGATGAAAAGGACATACTCAGTTTGCAAACCCTGGAGAACTTTAGCAGCATTATAAGGACATGATATCTTCCAGTTCTAATGTGAGCTCATTTTACTTCTACTGTAAACATAAGCAAAACTTACAATAGTCAATCTGTATTCATAAGCTGAAAGCCATGCTAGTCACTGTGCAGCAAAGGCACACTAATTTTTTAGCTAGACAGGAGCTAAATATGCAAAAAAAAAAAGGGATGTGTGGATCCGATGTGATCTTGACTCCTATTTGTAATAATAGTAGAGATATACCCCATGTAATCCTGGATGGTCGTTTTAAAAAATAACAATGAAGTAATCCAATGCTCCCTGGTATGTTTGATGCCTGCTGGTTCAAAAAATCAATTCATTCATCTATTCCTCCAATCAAACAGAGTCATATGAGTCATGGAAATTACTCCATTTCGGCAGGAAACATAAAGAATATGAATAGATTTTGTGTTCCTGCATGACAAGTTTTCGAGAATTATTAGTGTAAAGGAGTAAGAGAAAGTGTTTTGATCAGGTGAACTAAAACTATTGTTACAGTGAAAAGCATGTTGTGGGCAACATCTAGTAAGAAAACTGAATCTAAACATCTAGTAGGGAATTGAATCTAACTTTGGCAGCCAGAAATCTTTAAACGAGCTAAATGGTTATAAAACAAAACTATTGTTACACCCTGGAGAACTTTAGCTGCATGTATGAGGACATGGCGGAGGGAGGAAGCCATGGCACAGAGGGAGGAGGTCACGGTGCGTCCGCGCGGGGCGTCGGGAGGGGGGAGGAGGCAGCACAGGACATTGGGAGGGGATGGCGTGATCTGGGCTCGTGCCACCACCATCGCTGCCTCGCCGCTGGCCGGACCCGCCGCCATCGCCCTGCCCTCTCCCTCTTTTCCCCCTCGCGGCTGCGGCGGAGGCACATGAGGGAGGCGGCTGGTCGGGGCGGAGGAGGACAGGAGGAGGGAGGCGACACCGGATCTAGAGAGGGGGGCGAAGGAGGGAGGTGGTGGCGTCGGCAGGGAGACAGAGATGACGGTTAAGGGAGGAGGAGGGGAGGGGGTGTCAAGGGCGGCGAGGCAATTGGGGGGACGATGGCGGCGGTGGAGGCAGGAGTTCAGCGGCACGTGAGACGTCGGGAAGCCAGGGAGGAGGCGGTGGAGGTGCGGTGGGGGAGCAGGCAGCCCGCTGCCGTGGAGGATGGCCACGGAGGACGGAGCAGGAGGTGCGCCGCTATGGAGGTTTGCCGCGGAGGACGAAGCAGGAGGCGCAATGAGGAAGAGGTGGAGGCGGAGCAGATCAGTGGATTGGTGGAGAGGAGGAGGTGCGGATCGGTGGGAGGCAGATGGCACGCGTGGATTGGTGGAGGGGGAGGAGGCACGGATCGGTGGGATACAGACGGACAGGGGTCGACGCGCTCGCGTGTGGATTGGTGGAGAGGAGGACACGGATCGGGGTGTGGGCAGCCGTTAGATTAAATTGAATGGTTCAGATTGTTTTGATGAGCCATCATTCATCACCACAACAGCCTTTTTAGAAGTAGAGATAGAGATGAAAAAACTCAACTGCCCTTCTCAAAAAAAAAAAACTCAACTGCCGTCCCCACCTGAAAAATTAATCTCGAATCGCGTGTAGAGATGACAGCGGTGTCCCCACCTGCTTAACGCCCGAGAAGACGTTCGAGAAGAGGAGGGGCAGTTGCAGGGATTGCAAACTTGTTCTTTTAAATCAAACATCGCTCGTAGGTGATTTTCGATTTTCCACGATTTTCTGTGAAAATTCAACCAAATTTTGGTATTTGAAATTTAATTCGAACAGAGTCGTCGCATAACAAATCGTTGGGGTTTTCAATAAATCGCTTGGTTTCGTTCGTAAGTAACGGAAATCAAACGAGATTCGTAGTTCAGAAATCGTGATAATTAAGGGAAAAATTGTTTGGTAAATACGGAAATCGCTAGGAAAAACTCAAGTCGAGCAGGACGACGAAAACGCGGAAAAATGACTGGAAATTGGTGAAAAATGGAATATTAGGTTGTAAAAATGGTTTGATACCTGGAAAAAAAATAAAATTGATGGAAAATTTGAAACATGCCGCAGGAGGACCTGCGAGGATTCCTCCCAAATGCTACTCCACTACTCCTAGTGAGCATGAGCGTGGCCCTCCATGACTAGGCTATGCTCGTCAATGGTAGCGTTCTTTTCAGCGTTTGCGTTTATTTATAAGCTGAAAATTTGTAGCTACTCGATAAGTATATTTGAAGGATCAAAAAAATAAATTATAGAAAAATGGTTTTGAGAGTTTTGAAAAGAAATATTAAGATCTACAAAAATTGGTTACCAAATATCAAAGCGTTTGATTTATACGAAAATAACAAATTTTCAGTTTATAAACAAACGCAAACGTAAACACAAACGCCGAAAAGAAAACTGCTTCCTAGCGGCTTTTGGGAAACAGGCAAACAGCTGGGACAATCTGGTGATTGGCCGGCCCGCTTCGGCACCTCTATGCGGGCATGGTCGGGCCAACTCAGCCAAACCGCCCGTACGACGTCGGAAGAAACGCAGCCCAACAAATCCTTTGGATCATCTGGCTCCAAAGAAACAGAATAATTTTCCGAAATAAACGTCAGTTGATGTGGATTCAGTCTTCAACCTAATTTCGCAGGATGAGATTAAAATGTAAGCAAAAAATAACACAGAAGCTTTAGATCTTTTAGCATAATTTGATTTAATCAAATCGTTACGTTGATACATTCATGAGCATAAACCCACGCTAAAACATGCCACCTTCCTTGCCCCTTTTTCTCTCATCTCTTCCTTCTACTAGAATCGTTCTTTTGATTATTAAAGAACGTAGAGACTTTTATATGTGTACTTTACTTTTCTTTTTGTGTCTTTGTCATCCTCTCTATGGGTGAATTCCATAAGTATTTATGGACTTCCACACACATGTGAATCACTTGAGAGTTTCCATTCGTGAATGTATTCATGAATTAAGATTCACATGCACTTTGAATTAATGCAACTCTTCATCAATGAAGTGTTACATGGTTAGTGCTCACCAGAACTCCACCTTTAATGAATGAGAAGTTACATGCATTCACTCATTTCTTTTGTTACATGATGTGATACTCACATGCGTCTCCTTAATGCATTCACCATCCAAAGTGGCTGTAAAAACACCATTGGTACACAATATTCTTTAAAATGAATCGAAGGGAGAGGTAAGGGAATTTAAACCTTATAGTTCTTATTCTTTTTTATGATTGGCACATCTAGTTTTGACGGTGTTCTGCAACGCTAACATTATCCTGTAAGAAGATGAATTTTGTTGCGAAGGATGTGAACGATTTGTATTGATCAACATGGCCGTTTATATAGAGTACATGGTGATTTGGATCACAAGCAATCCTAAAAATAAAAATAGAATCATCTCAAAGAGATTACAATCAATCAATTCTAACAATCCAATCCTACCATAATAGCTAGATCATTCCGGATCATACCATATATTCTAACATCTTCCATAGTCGTAGCGGGAGCATCACACACACCAGATTGGAGAGAAAGCAAACATCCCCGCAGCCATTGCGGGAGCAACGTGCATGCTCAGACCGGAGAGAAAGCCAACAAGGTTGCTCAATTTTATGGTAGCCCATTTATGCCGATGGTAGTTGAGAGCAAATTGACCATGGTTGTAGCCAATGGCGGGTAGACGGGTACTCAAACTGGCCACGGAGGAGGGGGCCGACGCCCATGGATGTCGACTGCGGACTAGGAAGTCGACGCTTCGGTTTTGGAAGGCGATGCGGCGACAACCTTTTTGTCGGTGGTGTGATGGCTCGGGATCACAGACGATGAGGCTAGCGACAATAGGCTAACGGGCGCTCATACTGGCCACGGAGGGCGCATGCCATCAATGAGCATAGCTCGCACCCACACGTCATCGTCAGAGGGGAGGAGGCATTGGAGAAGTCATCGTTGAGCAGGTGTTGTCTGGAGACGAGGAGCGTGATCGATGGGTCAGCGGGGCGACAAAAACTGATCTATGATCGAAATAATTGATCTTGCGATCATAGAGAAAAACCGATCTGAATGGCTGTTAAAAACTCTAATTAAAATCGATCTAATGACCAATGACATGAACCTAACTATAGGTTGTGTGGCTGATCATGGAGATGTGATCATCCCCTAAGGGCAACATGACGGAAGCTTTTATGGGCAGCGGCTCAAAAACGTCTCATACCATGTAAGAAGATGGATTGTATTGCAAAGGATGTGGATGATTTGTATTGAGCCTCTTGGGAGTTTACATAGTAAACATGGTGGCTTGGATCACAAACAATCCTAGAGATAAAGATAGAATCATATTGGAGAGATTACAAGAAATCAATCCTAAAAAGTCCTACCATATCATAATAGTTGGATTCTTACGGATCATACCATATTCTCTAACATATTCAATTATGTATTGAAACTAAACTTTGATCACTTTGACTAATGGCTTCAATAACCCGAAACTGATAATCAAAGCCGAATTTATAAATGCTTACCTTGTGACTTTAAGATTAGGAGACGACTAAACAAAGTATAGCTTTCGGAACCCAACCGACGGGATAACTACGCTAAAAAAAAGCATTTCATCCAACGAGATCGTGTGATGAGTTGGGACATGTTACCATCCGCTGGTGCACAACCGTTACATGAAAACAACTTTCCCGCGGATGTTTTGCGTGGGCTGATAGCACATAGAGCCCACGACAATAGTTTTTTTATTTTCAACATAACAAGTCCCAATAATTTTGACAAGTTGCACATATCAATATGACTGCTAACCTATGGGACATTGTCACAGTGCTATGAAGCCCATCTGCACAACCCGCGTCCCGCGTAGGCCCGGTGCCTAAAAGCCCAAGTGTAAGCCCCGTGCGTGCAAACAGCCGTGCGTGAGCAAGTTTTTTTTTTTTTTCCAACGTGGGCCACACGTATTTGATGTTTCTTTATCAAGCTGTTGTACAACATCATAACATCATGTATCATGAGGTATCACTTATTGCCGAGTACCAAGTATCATCGAGTATCGGTTATCATTGATTATTAGATATCGTCTAGTATTGGGATTGTCCAATATAACGGGCGAATATTTGGTATCGTCCAAGTATCAAGTACGATTGAGTATCGAGTATTCTCGAGTATCAGGTATATATCATCTACTATCGGATCGTTCAGTACTAGGTATCATCTAGTGTCGGCATAACGTCGAGTATTAGTATCAAGTATCTTTGAGTATCGTTGAATATCGGGCATTATGAGTTCAAGTATCATCAAATATTAGACATCATGTAGGTATCATAAGTATCAACCAACTTCTTTTGCAGATATTAATTATTATATTAATTCCTTTTGGCTTTTGTTGTCTTCAATCTCTATCTCGTGACTTGTGTCCAGGTTGTACTCCACCATTCCTGACTTCCTATCTTCTTTCCCAAAAAGAAGCAGTGGAACACCTCTCCTATCTTCCCATCATCTCTCTCCTACTTCTTCTCTGAAAGCAGCAGAGTGAGATGAAAGGGTCCATCACACCTCTGCACCGTCACTCGGCAGCGCATTAGCAGAGGCTAGATGCACAGTGGCTGCTACCACCCATCCCCTCCCCTCTCTCTCGCCCCCTTTCTAGACCCGCCTCGGTCCGCTTTGTTGCCGGTCATCTCGGCCTGAATGTCATGGCCTCGGCTCCATTCACACTACTCTACAGGGCTTCACCGAGCGCCGTCCCGACCACCACACTGTGATGAACAACTGTGCGACTACCTATCTGTGTGGGTGGTCTCACTCGTTTCTTGTAGAGACCAAAACAAAGTAGGCACCGCGGGCGACAATGCAGTGCAGGGGAAGCAGCGGCGGGGAGACGGAGGACACCAGATGGGCAGTGACAGGGAGGAGGAGGGAGGAGAGGAAGCGATGGGAGGAGAAGGGGAGAGATGAAGTAGGGAGATGGAAGGTGCCAAAGGGTAGCCACCGCGGCGGATGATGCAACATTGACGGGGAGGAGGGGTGAGAGGAGGCGACGGCCATCGGCTAGCGCACAGGACTGTCACTTATCGATGATGGCTTTGCAAATATGGCATTACAAGGACTGTCACTTTTTGGGACCAAATTACCCCCTTCCTCCTTCCTCAATCTCTTCTCCCTCCTCACCGTCCTCCTCCCTCCTTCGACCAGTGGACGGCAAGGTTTTGAAACCCGTTTTGGAACCTGAAGCCGCTAATTGATCGGGCTGGTTTCCCACCAAAAATCGATAAAAATTGGTGAAAACCGATCAAATTCAAATTTAAAATTTGCAAACCTGGTGGACTGTTTTTCACCGGTTTCAGACGGTTTTGGCGGTTAACCATTGGTTTCTAGTGGTTTTTGATGATTTTTACTGCCTTTAAACCCAATTGTTCTAAAAAAATACAATTCCACTCCATTTCTTTGCAAAAATGGCCATGAACACGATGTCAATTTAATTTTTTGCTTTGTACAAAATGTTCTAAAAAACTCCTAGTTTTTTTAAAGTTTTTTTTGAATTTTCTTAAATTTTTAAATTCAGATTTGAATTTTAAATTTGGGTCCGGCAAAAACCGGCGGTTTTAAAAGCCGGCCCCCACTGGTTTGGTGGTTAACCGGCAGTTTTTACCGGTTTTGCAAACCCTAGTGGACGGCGAAGGAGAGGTCAGGGATAGTGGTAGTGCGGTGGAGGAGGATGTCATGGATGGCAGCAACGTGGCGGAGGAGGAGGACGGGGATGGAAGTGACACGGCGGAGAAGGAGGACAGGGATGGCAATGATGCGGCGAAGGAGGCCGTCGACTCTATCTCTAGGAGAAAGAGAGAGGATGAGGGAGAGGAAGTGGGAGAATGATATTTTGACAGTAAATTTGAAGTGGGACGAGGGACAAAAAGGTCCACGGTAGCATACTTGCAAAAAATCTAACTTTACAATGGTATGCTTGGAATTCTGACTTTGTGATGGCATTTATGAGATAATCAAAATTAATATGGCATGGACGCAATTTTTCAGGACTCGAATAACGGAGTCGGATCTCTGCCGTGCTTTTACCTATACTAGTTCCTAGATCAAGTAACTAGTACACACAGTTAAATAGTTTCAAGCATAACCATCATAAGCATAAACCAAATGCATCAGAGTACAACCAACACGGCCATTATTACAGTAGTTTGGCACTGAGGCCTTACAACCAACAGCGAAAACTCATAAGAACACTGTTTAAACTTCAACAAAAGTAAATCCAACTCTAGAGGCAAGATTTAGAGACGCGCTCCCAGACGTTGGAATAGTCTTCGTCTTGAACTCCTTTGGCGAAGTCCTCATCCTGGTACATCTCTTCGTCAGGGTAGGGGTGATGCTGATCCTAACCTGCTCGTTAGAATGAGTAGCCCCGTATGAAAGACGAAGATGAGTATACTTTATACTCAACAAGCAAGGCTGACTATATGCAACTAAGGTTTATAAGGAAAGGATAGGGTCTATTTTACGTAAAGCCAGTTTTGCAATTTTTTTCTAATATTTTATAAAATGATTTGAAATGTGTTGAGAGAAACAAATATTTGAAATCCCAGCCACAACCGATTTTGTCCAAACCTAGCTACTCATGGACAAGAAAAAACGTAATCAGATTTAGAAGGCCGATTAGATCTACGAAGGTAGTATGAACCTGTTTGATATTAAGAGCAACTAAAAGAGTTAACAGATCCAGAAATAATAAAACTATCAGCTTAGATTAGATCTAAACTAATAGATTCAAAGGGTAAATAATCTACTATTAAGCCGACAAAATCAATTAAATAGTAGAGCGAGGGGTAAACTGACTATTAGCTGGATTAACAAGTTAATCTAACTAACAAAACGAAGGGTAAATAGACTATCGCCTAACACTAAGCTATAAGCCGATAAAATGAGGGTAAACAGACTATCGTCAACGAATGTGTTGATTAATAGAACAAGGGTGAAATCTAACCCTAATCAAAATAGCGATGCACAACAATATCGATTAAGATAGTATTTCGATAAACCCAAAAGGCGATACAAGATCGTAGATTGAACTAAATCGAGAGAGTACTTACTTGCAAGCAACTCCTAGGTATATCCTAAAGCTGATCGAAAAGGCGATGCACAGCAAGTCGATTAAAGAAAAAATATGGCGAAACTAGAATAAATACGATGAAAATTAAAGGACAGGTAAAAAGTAGATTTGATGGATTGGTGTTGGACCTCTTTCCACATCGCTATCGGCTACATATTTATACCGACTAGGATTTTAACTTGTTTTCTATACGAGTTTTGACTAAATACTAGATATATTTATCTAAGACCATGCCTAATTTACTTAACAAGTCCACACAGGTTCATCCTGTCATAGCCCATTTGAGCCGTAATAACTTCTTCTGCGGCCAACCATCTTAGCCAATTCTAGAACCTTCTAATCGAATTGGCATTTCCAAAATTAGGTGTCAACAAACTCCAACATGGAGAAAACTGAGGCGAGGACGATATGTGCAGAGTTGGGTAGGGAGGCAGAGGTGGATGCCATGGAGCTTGGGGGCTAGGAAAGGAGACGCAAGAGCTAAGTCTAGTGATATCTGGAGAGACAGTGGCGGCTCAGCTATCTTGACTTGTGGTGGAGGGCTCATCCAAGGAGACGAGGTGGGGGTAGGGGGTACGGGAAGAAGGAAAAAGACGGAGGCATTTTGGCCAACTTTGAATTATAATTGTACTAGCTTCTTAGATTTTGTAGTAGTATTTTTATAATTTTTGACTTTTTAATTGTAATATGTGAAGTGGTAACTCTGCGTGGCATATATCTAATTAACCCTTAAAATTGGTTCGAGTTTACGTGATAATTGTCATTTCTGATGATTAGGAGCGTTCAGCACCCCTTGTGCTGGAGCCTGGATGTTGAAGTGCCAAAAGTCCATCATACGTAAGCATGACACGGCCATATATACAATTTTTTCTTTTACGTACGTGACATATATGCATGACTCCATATTCATAGATATTCGCCGATGCATATCTGCCATGATTCATGAGGAGGAGAGTCAGGGATGGCAATGGCCCCATTCCCCGGCGGGGAATTCCCTTATTAGGGAACGAGGATGGGGAGGTTTTATTCTCCGCGGAATAGATATGAGGAAAATCCATTCCCCGTCGGGGATGGCGGGATGGGAACGGGGCGGATTTCTCCCCGTGGGGACCCGGACGGGAACCCGAAATGTATATTTGCCAACCTAATTTCTAAGCCCCAAAGATAATGTGTTAAAACTATTTTTATGTATTTATTGTTGTTGTGTTGAATTATTTTCTATATTGTATTTAGGAATGTTTATGTGCCTTTAGCTTGGAACTTGAAAGATTAAATTTTTTTAATCCATTTATTAATTGACACAACTTAGAATAGTACAATATATAATCGGGATACTAAACGGGGATTTTTCCCGCGGGGTCCCCGTGTATCCTAACGGGGATGGGGACGGAAAAAAACAGTCCCCGCAACCGGGGACGGGAACGGGGAAGGGGAACGAGAAATTTAATGTCTCGCGGGGACGGGGACGGGAACGGGGACGGAGAGGTATTCCCCGCGAGGAATTTCCCCGCTGCCATAGTGCCTTAGCTTGTAGCCCTCGTGGCCGAATCGATTGCGTTTCAATGCTCAAGCCGAATACTAGCCAACGAGACAGCCTAGCTGATTCGTGCAACCAACCTCTTAATTAGTTCAGCTTAATACTCCCTCTATATCACAAAACTTAACATTTAAGACATGTCTTAGATCAAAGTTTCAAAACTTTATCCATAAAAATCTTTTAAACTATTTAGATTGGGTACACGAAAGCATACATATAGATTCATCTCGAAAAACAACTCTATAATATCATATTTTTGAATTTTTAAATAAATTGAAATGGTAATTTGTGGTAAAAATTGTATTTCGAAGACCGTGTCGATATTTAAAACATCAAGTTTTTGTGACATGGTTGGAGTACTAGCTTCTTTAGAAAAAAAAAAAAACTAACAGCCGACGCCACTACAGATTTGCATGATTGGATCAAGTTGTCCCGTTGATCTGTGAACCAAAATATCTTACAGTTGACCAGCATGATTTTGACACATGTGTTATATAAGCGCATGTCACTGCTTAATTATGAGGTTTCGCTTTCGCGCGGTCAGGTTTCAACTGGCATCATCACCTGTCGTGACTCGCGCGCTATTTTGAGGGTGCTGCTAGCGCACGGAACCGGTTGCCGAGCAATGCAGCGGTATAACATCCACAAAACACCCAGTCGCGCGTAGCTAGCAAGTCCTATTTAGCCTCCGTGAGCCCAACAGGCCGTAAGTGCTTGGTGGGCTTTTTTTTTTCATTTTTCCTTTTCCATTCTTTTTCACAGTAAAAGCAAGTTCCAAAGGTTTTTTTCTATCACGTTTTAGGTAACATCAGATTTCATGTATTGACAGTTCTTCGGTATCGTCAAATATGAAGTATCGAGAGTATTGAATTTCTATTTTTTTTTTCTATTTTGGCCGGCTGCCACATAATTTTTCGTTATATTGCATAGTATCATGGTATCGTCAAATATCATGGTATCACCAAGTATCGTATATGGCTGAGTATCATGGTACTGTCAAGTATCATAGTACCATCCAATATATATCATGGTACCACTGAGTATAGTGGTATCATCGTCAAGTATTGGTATCGCCGAATATTATGGTATTGCCAAGTATCATGGTACCGCAAAGTATCATGGTACCATTAGGTATGTCATGGTATATATCATTAAATATCAATGTATCATCAAATATTGTGGTGCCATTGAGTATCATAGTACCACCGAGTGTCACGGTCACTATAGGAAACTGCCAAAATTTCGATGGCCAGAGCCGTCGAGAGAGGTCCAAAAACTATCAATACTGGTCTTTCTCGACGGCCAGCCCTCGAGAAATGGTCGTCTGCTCAGCCAGATCGAGAGAGCTGAGCACTCTCGATGGTCTGGCCTGCTCACTGCGTGGCACACGAGAGAACGAGTGGAGCCACCGTAATCGCGGATGGCCGGCTCTGTCCCACTTGTCTCGATGGCCATAGTAGGGCCGTCAAGAGAGTGCATCTGGCCTGGGCCGTGTCACCACCCATCTCTTTTGACCACTCAGGTGGCTATCGAGAGAGGTATAGTGGCCCAGCCCACATAGCTTGCATCTGGCTCGACGGCTATATATGGTTGGGCCGTCGAGAAAGGTGGGCGCCTAGCCATAGTTCTAGGGTTGGCTAGTAGCCCTTTACTCCCGACAACATAGATGGGGCTGTCTAGAGTAATGAATTTCTAAAAAAAAATTGCTAGAAAAATGGCAAAAAAAAAAAGAATTTTGTAGCAGTTGCTGCACCTAGCAGGAACAGCTGCTTCAACCTGCAAACCCAAATATATCCTAAATATGTATCCCACGCAAATGGTACAACCATCGCCATCACAACCACACCCATAGTCCATAAAAGGTACATAAATAATGACAAGTGCACATAACGCATCCATAAACACATAAAATTCACACATATATACATCCACATGTTTTTGACATATATACATTGATATCCATACATAGCCATCTATGGCCATTCAAAAGAAGATTCACCTCAAGAATTAAGGGAAGTGCAGCGGGTTGTAATCGAATCGAACAACGGAGCGATGAAGTCCGTGGCGTGGCTTCCAGAGGCATCGTCGCCGACCTGCAACCGGTCATCCGCCTGAGCTGCAGCTCGAGCCGTTGCACCGGAAGTTTACGAAGCATGCAACGACGAGGCCTTCTCTGCTTTGGAGCTTGAAGTCCCGTGGCTCCGTTCCTCCGAAACCGTCCATCAGACTAAGAGGGAGGAACTGGTAAACGACGTACAAACTCTCTGCGCCGCTCACAACAACATTTTGTCTGCACCGTCTACTCATCGTGACCTGATGAGTGCACGTACCCGGCTGGAGGCGGAACTGGCGACAGAGCGTGCAAAGACCTGGGAGTTGGATCGAGCAGGCGAACGAGCGCCTCGCTTCGTGATCTGGAGAAGGAGAAGGACCAGACCCGGGTTGCCGAAGATTTTCTGAAAGTCAAGGAGCAGCCGAGCAGGGCAACCAAATTCGCAAGGAGAAGGTTCCTTGCTCTTACCAAAGAGCGAGACAGTGCCCGAGCCGAAGCTCGCATGCACGCCGCCAACTGTCGCCGCGCGGATCGAGGAACGTGTGACATCTCTCTTCACTTGGCGCCGGCGTCAACGAAGCGGCCGAGGCACTCCATGGCCAGCTACCCCAGTTTAGTATAGGACCCCCCTCCGCGCGGCTCCAAGCTGGTCCTGCCGAGGGCTTGAACTATAGGCCTGTTTGCTTCCTTCTTTTCTTCTCTTTGTGCGACTCTGATCCTCCTAGTAGCGGCTTGTTTAATCGGGGTTTGACCGATGAAAATAAAGAAGTGTTTTCGTTGGTTCTACGGAAGCGAACTGAAAAACAGATGGCCGACGAAAAATTGTCAGATTCCTATGGTATAGCCATGTATGGATATGTAGTCTTTTATCTTAAGCCTAGGTACGGTTTCCTCTCGTACTCTACGTATGTCCTTCGGCTATTTAATAGAACAAACTATTCACACAAGCTACATTGTTGCCTCTCTATGCCTTGTAACATATAGCTTCTTTGTTCGTTGGCTATAAAGGCACTTCCAATACATAGTTTGTAAAACATAATACATTATATAGAAACGGCTATAGATACAACCCTCTCGATGAACTGTATCTAATAATTAATTTATTTCTTTTTATTTGCAACTCTTATATAAACTATGCAATGCTCCCAATAGAGATTTCTTTTTGTTTCTTTCCCTTGTTTTTAGGATAGATACAGTTGCTATATAAGAAATTATCATGTTCTCTCTCCTTATTAATTACCATTCACCCTAGCAATTATAGTCCTATGTAACAGGTACATAAACCATTAACATCATTACAATTGGAGTGCGGTAAAGAAAGCTCAACTCTCCGTGTTGGTGAGCAACATGAAGATTCAAGTGTTGGACTTAGTGATCTCGGGCTAACCGAAACCCCGAAGTTTAAAATTTGTTAGCCGCGCTTCTAAAGACCAAAGATCGGTGGTGTGTCTTTGAGCGCCACGCTGGCCACGCTAGCTAGCCGTCGCTCGCTTAGGCTAACGCTTCGCCGCTTGATCGGAGGCACCTCAACCGAAATTGGTTGAGGGTCCCCGTCACCGGCGCAATATAAACCTAGGGGGCCTCAGCTCAGGTGCACTGTTGCGATATGAGCTAGACTCGACCCCTAACACCCTGATCACTTGATCGTGCTCAGGTGACGCGAAGGCCGTCGAACATCGCTGCTACTTCCCGAGGATACCCTAAGCTACACGGTTCATCGCTCAATGGCCGGGAACAATCAAGGTTAGTCCTTAATTATTCCGCATTAAGGTAGTGTTTATGTTTAGACGAGATTGATCATGTAATTAGCTAAGTTCTTAAGATTAACATCAAGATCTGAATTATCTCTCTTTTGTTCTGCTTGTTTTAGATGACGAAGGGCCTAAATTCTTTGTAGGTATTCTGAGAAACAAAACCAAATCAACTCGAGCTGGCGTTGACCCTTCATGCACACACACACATCAACGAAGCGAATTGCAACGCTCAAAGCAATCGAGTTTCAACTTCGCTTCGTCGACGCACCATGGTTTTGTGTGGTCAACCCACGAATGCAAATCCAACACTGAAGCTGCATTACGAAAAAGCTAAGCATCCAATGGTCGTCATCGAAATCGGTTCGGTGGCAGGTGAACCGTTGGAATTTTGTCCATTGTTGCATTACATTTGACAGACAAGGACAGCGGCCGGTGACATGGGCACATGTAAGAAGCTAATTAATTTGTTGATGAGTAGTGCAGTAATGGGTGGTCCAACAGGGACCAAAACGAGACAAGCATATCACTACGATAGCTATGTAAGAAAGGAAGAAACCAACACATCAGTGTCGAGCTTCCTTGACCCTCGCTCGTACATCCACCGAAATATTGTACAATATGCTTAGCAGCCGGGCAGACATTATATTTAATTATATTTGCCAACAAGTTGAAGGAGAACCGATTGAAAGAGATGGATAAAAGGCAGCACTAGAGGAAATAGCAGGCGTTTTGTAGTTTTATAAACACTAGGGAAGATATATATAGGTAGCTTGCCTCCAAGACTCAGGCTTTTTTGAGCACGAACCTAAGCCGCTAAAAACACAAAAAAAAATTGGCTGAACCATAGGAACAAAGCAAGAAATTTCCATTAGGTTCGCGCCAATGTTTACTCCCTTATAAAATAAATAGGGCAAGAAACCAATAATTTTTTTTAACATGCATAGGGACTTGGCCGCCTTGGGCAATGACCCGATCGATATGTAGTCAGTGTCGTGCTTACCGAAGGTCTAATTAATGAAAGTTAAACTTGAGTTTTATCCTTTGGGAGCCTTCTCTTCCAGGAATGGTACCCAAATTCGTTTTTAGAAGGGAAGACAGTTGGCTAGGCCATACACCTCTTAAAGATAAATATCCTGACTTGTTTGCTAATGCACGGGGAAAGTCTAATACAGTAGCAGAAGCTTTAAGTATGTCTTCTCTATAAATTTATTTTCATAGAACTTTAGTGAGGCATAATCTGATTGCTTGGCAAGACCTTCAGTTTGAATTGAATGGTGTTTGGTCTAGTTTAAATTGAATGGTGTTCGGTTTAGACCAGTAAGAGACACCTTTTAATTTGTTGGAATTTGCAGAAATATGGTCAATTCTTGGTTTAGTCAATGCACAAAAGATTGATTAATTAAAATGCTCCATATAATAACAAGATCATTTGGAAATTAAAACTCCCTCTCAAGAAATTTGTTTCTATGGTACCTTGAGAGAAGTGTTATTTTAACTAAAGATATTCTTGCAAAGAGATATTGGAAAGGTTTAGTTAAAAAAAATGCAGTTTTTGTAATGTGAATGAATCTATTTAGGACTTATTCTTTGATTGCCAATTTGCTAAATCTATTTGGCATATTGTTTCCATGGCGTTAGGATTGGATGCACCTTGTAGCATTACACATATGAGGGGGGGACTTGGCTCTCAAGGATGGGTGTTGTGGATAACATGGGCCCCGGGTATCCGGAGAAATACAATTGGACGCACCACCTCTTTGGGCCGAGTGAATTGGGCCTTCTAGAAGGCGGGCTTAGAGGCTGGCGCGGCCTGGCGTGCTCCACAAGGAAACGAACTCGTTTCCTACTCGAATACATAGATACAGGCGTAACCAACTCGGTCATATCTATATCTTCCATATACGGATTAGGGATTCTATCTGTAACCCGGCCCCTTGGACTATATAAAAGGGGTCAGGGGCCCCTGGTTCGACATCCAACAATCATCATCAGCATCATTGTCATACACATCTCAACATCCTTAAGATCCACCATAATACAATCCACGAGCACAGGAATAGGGTATTACCTCGCCCCGAGGGCTCGAACCTGTATAAATTCGGCTCCCTGTGCTACCATCGTAGTTGTGATCTTTCGCATAGCCCTATAAAATATATTGTCGACACAAATCATCGACAGTTGGCGCGCCAGGTAGGGGCTGGCGTCACGATCAACTACATTGACTCCGATGGCTTCAATTGGCGGATTCGTCTTCACCTACGGCCCCAGCCAAGGCTTTATCTTCGGAGATCTCGGCTTCATCGCCGGAGACTTCGGGGAACTACGGTTGTGTGAGAGCGAACCGCTCGTCCACGACACGGGAGGTGGTACGCGATTCCGGCCGAAAGCCTCATCGCCTCAGGATCTCTCCCCTGGATTCCGATCCGGAAGAGATCTAATCTGATGACGACGATTCCGACTGGTCTACCGCAGGTCTCCCCTTCGGTTTCGGTCGGGATCAACTGCCTCTTGCTTTACCAGCTCCTCTAGCTGGCGAAGCGCCAAGTGGCGATCTTGCTCTCGGTCTGGATCACGCTCCGATCCAGTCAGGAATCACAATCCCTCATCTGTGGTACGCCCCGTTCAGTTTAGAAAACCCGGCCACTGTTTTCCATCGGATAACATGCCAGCTTTTTCAATCCGGGCTAAGGAGCGGAGCACAGCAAGCACATGCTGGGACGAGTTTTCTGAGCCAGGGCTCAAGGACAACTCTAACCAGGACAGCTTCCCGAGTGGACATACCATTCGGACTAGTCAATTCGGCTGGAAGATTTCAGCAGATTCGTTCTGCTGAATCTCAGTCGGATTCTCTTCTGATCAGTGATCCGGCACGAGAAGTGGGGGTTATAATCACTCCCATCGATGAGCCAACGAATCGGGATCGGTTGAGCCTCTCCTTCTCGGAATCTGAGTCGGAGGAGAGCGTCAATGGGTTCCCCGACTTTCGTGGCGTCTACGTACTGGATGGACAAACCTCCGGATCGGCTCGGCGTCCCATAGGAGAGGCAGGAGCGAACAAAACCCCGGAGGCGGAGGAGACCTACGCGACCAATTACGAGGTCGTGCACGGGAAGTCCAGGAGAAACTGCTTCAAGTCCGTATGGGAGATCACTCGGTCTTCCGTACGCCGCAGCAGAACATCCTCGCGTGTAAGACCCTCCTAGACAATGTTGGTCCTTTGCTTGAAGATAACAGCCCCGCAACGCCGATCATGGAACAAATCAAAGCCATGGTGACGGCAGCGGCTGTCCAAGGCACTCGGGATCAACAGGCCAACTCGGCCAGAAGCCAGACTGCGACGAGTAGCACTCGGCGCAGTCGGCGCACGTGAAGTTGCGGGCAAGATGCCCGCCGAAGTACAAGTCGCGACCTTCGCCTTAGCGTCGAAGCCCGGCGGAGGGAGCGAGACGAGGATTGGCGCCGTACTCTACTGCGTCGGAATCTCCCCCGCCAATCTCCTCCCCTCGGGGAAGGATTAATTGACGGAATCAAGGCATTTACACCCTCGACTCCGTCAGGTAACTGGCCCGAAGGGTTCAACCCCAAGGGGATTATGAAATTTAATGGAGAGCGGGACCCCGAAGCTTGGTTGCAGATCTACTCTTTGGCAATCAAGGCCGCGGGTGGAGGATACGACGTGATGGCAAACTACTTGCCCGTCATGTTAACCCCTCCGGCTCAGAATTGGCTCGCAGGCCTTCCAGAGAACTCAATCGGTTCCTAGGGAGAGCTTTGCGACCAATTTGTAGCCAACTTCCAGGGTACTTACGAGAAGCCCGGAACCCAGTGGGACCTTTATCAGATTCATCAGAAGAAAGATGAGTCGTTAAGGGATTTCATTTGGCGTTTCACCAAAAAGAACAACACAATCCAGAAGATCTCAGAGGCGGTCGTCGTCGCAGCCTTCCAGAAGGGAGTTCGCGACCCCGATCTAATCAGGAAGATGTCTCGGAAACCCCCAACTACCGTCAAGGAGATGTTCGCCCTGGCGGATCGATATGCTACCGCCTCGGATGCTTCGCTGAGCGTCAGGAAGACCACCCAAGTAAGCACGAAGGCAAGAAGGACAAGCCCGAGTTCTCCTCCAAGAGGGACAAAAAGCGCAAGGGTGAAGAGCTGGTAGCAGTCGTGGATCACGATCGGCAGAAGCCGCCTCGGCCCACTGACTACAACAAAATCATGGAGGCGTCGTGTCCTTTCCATCCAAATGGAAAGCACGCGGCCAAAAACTGCAATATCTTGAAGAAGTTCGCTGATGAGCATAATAACGACGTTCCGAAGGACGCCAAACAAGATGACAAGCGTGACCCTACTCAGGGCGACGCTGATCAAGAAACTGAGCGAGAGCTCAACTACATATTCGGGGGATCGGATGCATATGAGTCCAAACGTAAGCAAAAGCTTACTGATCGGAAAATCAATGCAGCTATTCCGGTGATCCCCGAGTATCTCTGGTGGTTTGAAGTTCCGATCATATTTGATCGCTCAGATCACCCGGACCACGTTCCTTGCCCAGGAAGATATCCACTCATCCTGGATCCTGCAGTACGGGGCGTCCGACTGCGCAAGGTCCTGGTTGACGGCGGGAGTGGATTAAATATCCTTTTTGCTAAGACTCTGGGCGAGATGCAGATCCCAAGGACGGCGCTCCAGAAGACAGACGCGCCATTTCATGGCATAATTCTGGGAACATCATCAGTGCTGATCGGGAAAATCACTCTTCCTGTCACCTTTGGTACTCAGGATAACTACCGGACGGAGAACCTCAGCTTTGAGGTGGCCGATTTCGAGACTGCATATCACGCAATCTTGGGAAGGCCGGGCCTAGCCAAGTTCATGGCCGTCCCACACTACGCCTATCTGGTTATGAAGATGCCAGGTCCACGGGACGTAATCACGGTCCGTGGAGATGTCAAGTTTTCCCACCTCCTCGATAGGGAAAGCTGTGACTTCGCCCAGTCAGTTGAAGCGGCTACCGAGTTGGACGAGATCCGGCAAGCGGCCACCACTCTTCGCGACGAAGGCGATCTAACGAACAAGAAGCCATCTAAGTCAGGCATCAAGCCTGACGAAGATGTCAAGTGAGGAGGCGCTCGTCATTCTTCTCCAAGCAGATCAGGACATCCCCACGCGACTCAGCGGTACGCCCGGGGCCTTACCGACTGAGGCGAGAAGACGACGCCCACCTGGACAACTCATGGAACATCGAGCAGTTGCGTCGGTTCTATACCTGACGACTATTGTAACACATGTCTACAATTAAATAAAGATAAGTTTTTGTTCACATTGTCTTTACATTCTTGCAATTCAGCTTCTGACTTGCTACTTATTTGTGTTTCAATTAAGTAGTAAGTCGGGGGCTACACCTAATTAGGTGCGCAATCGCGCACCTAATCTTTTTCATCTAGAATTCAACTTGACTTGCTCCCTAGTCGGATCCCGACTAGCCTGTAAGTCGGGGGGCTACACCTAATTAGGTGCGCAGTCGTGCACCCTCTCTCTTTTATTGAGTTTGACTACTCATTGGTCAGATTCCGACTGGTTCGTCAGTTGGGGGTCATACCTGATTAGGGGCAGTCTCCACCACTACATTTATTTGACACCTAATCGAGCTTTTTTCTTTTCAAGTCTATGATAAGCCTAAGTGTTAGTCGTTCCGAGTAACGAAACTCTTGTTTCCTAGCAACACTCATACTTTCCGATTGCGTTATTAGAGATAGAGCTCCGCGCCAACTCCTAATGCTAAGAAACTTGATGCGCTGGGCAGAGTGTTTAGTAAAAGGGACCTAACTCGCTTGGGCAAAATGCATGACTCGAATCGTGAAAAGTCGATTAGTTTGTGCTAAGATAAAAAAAAACAGAGAAGAGACTGGAGGCAAAATAGACAATTGTATTAATATTTATAATGGCTTGCAAGCCAATTACAGGATATGGTGGCAAGCGTGGGCCTGCGCCCTGATGATCAGATCCATCACCCCGGCGAGGCCTGGGGCGGTGTCGATCAGAGCTTCGGCGATGGCGGCGTCACGGGTACGGGCGCGGACCAGCGCCTCCACGATCACATCGGCCACCTCGGCTAGGGCCGGGGCGACCTCGATCAGAACCGTGACGGAGGCGACGTCGCGGGCACGGGCCTCCTCTTCGGCGACCTCACGAGCGCGAGGTCGTACTGCGCCCAGAGCTCCGCCAACTCTTCATCAGCCATGAGAGCAGGTGGAGATGGAGGGATTCAAGTAGGAGTTCGGGTGAGAAGTGGCTGTTGTGCCGGCCTCTTTTTATAGTCAAGATCGGGAAGACGAATCGATTTCGGGGAGTGATGGCATTGGGAAGCAACCCTGATGAGGTTTGTTCCCGAGATTGGGTGCGAAGGACTCTGGGAACATGGTGCAGCATTCAAAGCGGCGTTTTGCGTTCCAGCAGGCGGCTCTGGAAATGCCTCGTGGCGATGGGAGTGTGGTGCGCTCTCACTTAAGGAAATGGGCGACGTTTCATTTTCGCGCTGTGCGGGAAAGAATGAAGCCCTAAAATCAATGCCTTGAGGGTCGGACCTGGACTTAGGTCCCAGAGAACATGCTCTATGTGGGCTGAAAGCTGTGCACGACTTTGTTCGGGTACGGGTGTTGTTTGGGTCAAACCTAGTCAGGCAAAAAGGGTGCACCCCCTGGATGGGCCGTGGGCTAATCCTTGATCTTTCAAGGATTGGGTGCTTCCCTAATGATTAAATCAGCTCTTGGCATACCCCCTGGGGGTCAATGGCTGGTTTGGTTTCTTAATTAGATTAGGCGCCAAAGAGTTATCTCCTTGGTTGGGTCTCAGTGGCATATCTCCGGATCGTTTGTCGCTAAGACGAACACCACTAGGAGGACCTCAACTTGGAGGTGGGCGTATTCCTCTGGGAATCACTAGCTTGACTTCGCACTAGTCGGGTCAGGGCGTCTGAATACCCTACGTGAGTTGTGACATGTCCCCTGCTGGACCGAATGTCGAGCTCTGCCCGCCAGACTCGAATGTCATAAGTTGCAACATAGGAGGATAACGTTGGGTGGCATTGATCACTCGGCAACATCCATCTTTTTGGTATGCCTCTCCGTGGGGCCAATAGCCAGCATACCGACTAGTCGGGCTGGGTACCAGACATCTTTTAAAGACTTGAGATTTTCTCGAGTTCTTTGCAACTGAGTTGTTTGATCGGCAGGTTACTGGGCAAGCAGGACTTCATCAGCCAGACGAAGAGTGGCGTCACTCGGGTAACATCTGAAGGGCTGCAAGCTGAACCCCGAATCAAGACAACCCTGTCGCGAAGCACTCGGGAGCTACTGTGGATAACATGGGCCCCGGGTATCCGGAGAAGTACAATTGGACGCACCACCTCTTTGGGCCGAGTGAATTGGGCCTTCCAGAAGGCGGGCTTAGTGGCTGGCACGGCCTGGCGTGCTCCACAAGGAAACAAACTCGTTTTCTACTCGAATACATAGATATAGGCGTAACCAACTCGGTCATATCTATATCTTCCATATACGGATTAGGGATTCTATCTGTAACCCGGCCGCTTGGACTATATAAAGGGGGTCAGGGGCTCCTAGTTCGACATCCAACAATCATCATCAGCATCATTGTCATACACATCTCAATATCCTTGAGATCCACCATAATACAATCCACGAGCACAGGAGTAGGGTATTACCTCGCCCCGAGGGCCCGAACCTGTATAAATTCGGCTCCCTGTGCTACCATCGTAGTTGTGATCTTTCACATAGCTCTATATAATATATTGCCAACACAAATCG
Source organism: Olyra latifolia (assembly GCA_036346145.1). Taxonomy (NCBI): domain Eukaryota; kingdom Viridiplantae; phylum Streptophyta; class Magnoliopsida; order Poales; family Poaceae; genus Olyra; species Olyra latifolia. Next base: position 17,794,961 of record CM070531.1, on the reverse strand, counting down.
TCGACAGGTGTTTCTAAGAAAAATCACATTCTGATTGGTATTGCTACTCTACTTTGGTCTATTTGGCTATGTCGCAATGACATAGTATTTGATAAGAAAACAGATATCTCCTTTCTCTAGGGAATCTTCAGACAAACATATTGGTTGCAACACTAGGTGTTACAGCAGAAGGAGGATGACCGCAAGGAGACCATCCAAGCATGTCAATCATTAGAACTAATATCTATGAGTTTCTTCAATAACCATTCTAGTTGGAGAATGAATTATAGACGGTATGCGACTTAATTTTAATCTAATTCTTAGAACTATGTTTATAAGATGTAATTGCTTTGTATGACAAAATTTGGATTGTGTATATCTTTGGATATATAGGCTAGAAATAAATATTTCTATTATCCCAAAATGGTCATGGTAAACTCTAATATATTCCATACATCTCCAGTCTTCTTAAATCTATACAGTTATAATATAGATACACTATAATTGATGCTGTAGATTTTTTTTTCTCTTTTTTTTCTGATTAATGGAAAATTTCTATCCTTAAAGAGCAAAGATGATGACACGTTTTATCTACTAACAAAATTCATCGACCTTCTGCATTATAAAGAATTCCGAAAGAGTTAGGTGTGAGACCTCCCGAAAATGATAAGAACCGTGCCTTCCAAACGGACCTATTATCTTCTTCTTTTCAAATTCTCTCGAGTGTATCAAAATTTTTAATAAAGCCGTGGTCATTTACCCCGAGACCGCGCAGCCGGGGCATGCACGAAAACGATGGCCGTAACAACAATTAGCTACACCAGGAACTGGTTGCGTCTCTTGGAGAGAACAAATTAAGCTAAAACTACTGACGAAAAGGTGATTGATGTTTACGTACCTGGCGTCCATGGCCGTGGTTAAGTCAATAGTCATCAAATGGATATCGGCCGTGAAGCGAGCCAACCTCTTGGACACTGCCCAAACAGCAGCGGCAGCAGGTCAGCAGCCATAAAAAATCTGCACATCTTGGGGCTCATCCATAACGTGGAAGCTGCTGATTGTAACAGCTGAACGTTACACGCTCTTCCATCCAACCTGGGGAGTGGGGGATCTGAATGTCTGACCAGATCACTGGCTACAATAATTTACAAAATTGTTCCTCTTTATTATATGTTGAGACCAAAAGAATCTTCCCCACTCAGAGGAGAGCACTCGTAATGTAGTAGTGGCGTACCAAATGATCAAACACATTTCTTTTCACAGAAAAAGCAAAAATAATCAGCACTGCTAACTATGTTTTTTTGGATAAAAGAAACTCCTTTTGTATGTTAGGGTATAATTCGTCCTGTTTATTTGGAAAATTATAATCTTGTGTTTATGTTCAATCTTTCTATTTTCGTGATTATGTATTGTTGTATACGCAATTCAGGTTTTTAGAAACGTACATATGTGCCACTTGTTGGGTTTTATACCCAATAGCAATTATGGATAATATGGAATGTGGGCTTAGTGATGATAGACCACGTATGATGTGCGTTTTATAGGCTGCGGAGGATGTGGATCATAGACCTTTTTGGGCCTCTAGCGTAGGGGCCCACTATGGAGCCATATAAAGGGAAGTGATAGAGGCTAGAGAGACATATTAGCATTAGGTTTTTCTCCTACACGAATCCTAGCCGTCATTTCTCAGGTCACGAGCGCCGACGCTAGCATGTCGTGTGTGGACGGATTTCTCTCCCCGTATGTGTAGACTACATAGAGGCGCGGCGTTTGTGGTGCTGATTGGGACGATTGCGAGGAGGAGACGTCATCGACTAATTCCGTACGACTACACACAAATTGATTGGATCGGCTTTATCAACTCTTCTTCTGCTGCACTGCGCGTCAATTGGTGACAATTTATGATAATCTACTTGCAGGATTTCTTGGGTTTACGTGGTACATCTTTGATTCGTGCTAGTGTAGCATTCTGCATTCCCCTTCAATGGTATCAGATTCATCCTATGTAGTTCTTGATCTGCATTGGTTCCATATAGCTGATATGCATTAGTAGTGGATTGGATCTATTGCTAGTCTGATATTTAGTAAATTGGATCTGCTGTTAATTGGTTGATGGATTGATTAGATCAATGTTGGCGCGATTTGATTAATGAGATTAATCATGGGCCAGCGAGCGCAAGTTGATGAGATCAACGTAGTGGCCGCGTCGTTCTACTGCGCCGCTGATGCACTATGTAGACGTGTTGTCGTGGTCGCTGCCGCCCTATATATGTGGGCAGGCTTGGACTACCCATCGCTATCATAGTGCATGCACTTCTCTTCACGTCATCCACGTCCTGGATTATCCAGGACATTGCATCTCGGTGTTGACAGTCGTGCTGCCAAACCTGTGTTGCAACGCTATGAGATCTCTTGCCACCAAAGTTGTGCTCTGCACCTAGCAGCTGCATGTGCGCAACTGTGTTACGCCTATGGAGGATAGTAGCCCAGCGGTTGCGTCCTGCGTGTAAGCAGGCCTACGCCACAGCTACCTTGTGGCTGTGTTTCGGCGTGTGCTTAGAGCTAGGCAAAGGCAGCTGCTACTGCATGCATGCATATGACGCGTGCATATATAGCGTGTCCATCGTGTATGCAAGTGTTGCATGCGGCTGGCAAAAATTCAGCGCATGGTTTCCATGGGCCCCACACGTGTGCGAGCTATGCCATGCCCACAAGACGGCCTTGTGTGTTAGTTCTGCATGCGTTATAGAACAAACACATATAGATGTTGTGGGTCCTGCAGTTTGCATGCATGCATGTACGTTGTGAGAGGCTGGATCAATGCACCAACGTTGTGAGAGGCTGGATCAATGCTTGGTGCCTTGCCTCACAGTTGGCTAATTAGATTAGCATGCTGATTGGTTAATTAAAGTGGGCTAACGAGATTAGTCCAATTTTGGGTTAATATGATTAATCCAAGAATTTTTCATGGGACGACAACACGAACAAGATTCATGTGATGAAAAAAGTTTCCACGGGCATTGTTCGCACCCGCGAGGGGCGCTGTCCCTTCGAACTTTGCCCGTAAATAGGTTAGCGGGATAGCTTTGCAAGTTATTCGTAGGGTTTTTATAAATGCTATATGTTTGTATTGCCCAATAAAGTTGCATTCTATACATCACTTGTTTTGCATGGTATATATAAATAGTATGACCCTTATGTATATGATGCATATGTCGATTTTATTACGACTTACGTATTTACTTGTGATGCTTTATTTTTCCACATATATTTAATTACTAGTTGTTAAGTATAATGGTTTAGAATATCTATATGATGATATTAAGTAGGCACCTCGGTTGACAAAAAGCGTGGTAATAGAGATTGCTATGTCGCGGGCTATACTATTCATAGTTTAATATGATTATCTATAAATACTTCTTCCTGTTATATTTTTAATCATATTATTATCATCTAAGTTTTAGCATGATTTTCCCTTAGAAATTGCTACCTTTCTAATAGTTACACCCATCTTAATCTATATCGTCAATTGGTGGGTCTACCAAAGTAGGGTGCCATTGATTATCCTTATTACATGGGGTATGTGTTGGACACATGCATGCAAAAATTATTGGTTAAATTAAAATAGGCTATCAAAAGGGTTTTGGGCCTTAGGGCATATTATTTTTAGAAAAATTAAGAGTTATGCCCTTCCAATTATTGTGTCTATAAGGGTCTCGATCGTTTTCGGTATGTTTGCCAAAGTAGGGTGTCATTAGTGTTCTTGATCAAATAGCTTGGATGTTGGATATCCACATGCATAGTATTAGTTTTACTTGACAAAGCTATCAAAAAAAGTTTTGGTCTTCGAGGTATGATGTTGGAGTTGAGCATTGGATACCATCCAACAAACAAGAATTACATAGAGATGTAATTACCAAGGAGTTGCTTACCTATTTCACTAAATTTTAGCGGTGATGCCAAAGATCATTAGAACTTAGATGAACGTGGATCTTGTCCCGCTACAAGTCAATAGAGGGAAAGTGACTTTAGTGGAGTATCTTTTATAAATTGGTTTTTAAAGGTACACAACATAAACATAGTGTTTAATATTTATTGATGTCTATAACCTTCTACTTTACTATTTAAGATATATATTTGATCGGAGAACCTTGATGGTGCATATTGATTGATATCGAAATCTGAGAATTATTCTTAGAGTAGAAAAAAAAAATGTTCTAAAGAGTAATACCTAGATGAACTAGCTTAGAATGCCATCTGAACAGAAAAATTATGTTTATTAGAAACACTTTACTAATTTTTTGTGTTTATTGCCTCATTCTTGCCACCATGAACCCTAAACTTTATAAGTAATATGAGATCATGGATGTCTACTATATGGTTTTGGATGCTGAGGATATGTTTGAGAGCAGATAAGGGCTAAAGGATTTCATCCCTAAGTCATTGTTTCTGTGCAACTTACCACAAGAAAATCTGGTTAGCCCTCATGTGGTCAATGTGATTGATTACATTGGGTATTCAAAAAATTTTATTTTTTCGTTTAGCTAATGGTTGGCTATTGATGTTATTCCTTAGTTGCTCTCTCTGAGCATTAAACTAGACATTTTGATGAATGTCTTGGAGAAATCACTGACTGAGATGTATAGGATGCATATGAGTAGTGGAAAGCATTAAGGAAAACTTTAATCATATGATGATATGATGATGGTTCAAAAGACTAGTCGCCTTAAGAAGGAGGCCGAGTCATAGGTGGAAGGGAAAGATTGAGTTGAGATTTTCAGCATCAGTTCTAGGCTTATGAATTCAAATATTGTTATTACCCTAATGCCACACAATTGGATTTTGGAAGAGGCAAGGTTTATCTTTGTATTGGCAAAGGGATAAAAGTTGTCTCGTTAGACGTTGGCATACTTTTAAAAGCCTAACACTTAGGATTAATGTTGGAATAAAATAATTGTTATTATATTTTTGGTCTAAGCAAAATTAGTTTTCCTGCTTCATGTTTGGGAGTGAAGGTTAGAAACAACAAATAAAGGATAAATGTTGTCCAATTTATTTGATTGATTTGCTTTATAGGTATGCTCCATTAGTGAATGGATGTATATTTTGAATCCTTAGGATATACTTATTTCTATGCCCTTGTCTTCCATTATTCCTCTGAGAGTACACTTTAGAAAATAATTGCGCTCATTTAAATAGGTTCCATCAAGCCACAAAGAAGACACTATATGAGATATGGATCGGAAGCACTATCTTTTATCTAAATTTGGAATGTGAGACATATATAGTGCGTTTGATGTCTGAAAAGCTCACACTCAAATAAGATAAATGTTTCTTTGTGAGATGCAAATTGTTTGTATATTTCAAAATGGGGTGAGAATTACAAAATCATTGTTGCTCATAATGATTTATTTTGGAGAAATGTTTCTTCAAAATAGTTAGTGGGAGCACGATGTGACTTGAAGTAATTTGGGAATCATTAGAAAAAATTTCTTCTCTTACTAAACTTTCACATAATGTACAAGATGTTGCGCGTTTTATGAAAAGAGAACCAACCCTCCATAGTTTTAAAGGCCACATCAGTCGTTTACATGGTATATGTGTGATACTTGTTGTCGGACAATGATAAGCTTACGACTTATGAAAAAGCGATCATAGGGCCAGACACTGAAAAGCGATGATAGCTTAAAACCATAAGATCCAAAAGAGAGTCATGAGTAACAATTATGTTTTAAGCTTAATTGGTCCGCTTGATGGTTTTTGAAAAGATAAATTTGTATGAAATTGTTCATATCCATAGATCATGATTGGCGACTAGAACTTTCAAATAAGTTCAAAATGTTGAATTTTATAAAATTCTCTTGTTTGCCATTATGCTTCTGTTTGTCTGAATCTATCTAGGTTCTGTTGCATATTTTGATATGCAATATGATGTCAAAACGGTTTTCTCAAATAGAGACCTAAGTGGGGATGTGTACGTGACACAACCTCAAGGTTTTGTTGATCCGTAAAATGCTAGAGAGCTGTCACCGAAGGGTTTTATATACTTTATCAGCTTTATAAGTGCCAAAGAAGGGATTTCATGCCCTATGCATCAAGATGAATGTCACCGAATATATAGATGTCAATAAAATTCGGTGAATATTACTGAAAAGTTTTAAAGAACATTCTAAAATACTAGAATTATTATGAATGTGTTCTTTGTTTTTGGTGATGAGGAAAGGCAACATGTGATGGTTACATTGCGCTTTAGTTTCCAAACCGATACTTAATAAAAGTGTATTGAGCTAAAAGTGTTCTAGACTAGGCAAACATTTACCACAACCTCTCTATGAGGCGCACATGAGCAATGGATATTAGATATCTAATTAGTATACTCTAGTGCAAGTGGGAATTATTAGTGATAAGCCTATCAGGCCGTCATGGAGATGACTGTATCACTTCTATATTTAAGATTTTTTGATAATATGTTATCCTGGTTTCTTTAATAAACATCATTTATATTGATTAACAAGTATGACTCGTTCGCAAAACTCTTTATTGTCATGATGTTATGCTAAAATTGTCCTCGATATTACATTGTAATATGGAACAATTATGATTTCAAAGTGTTATAAGTTGATCTCATATAATGATTATGGCATCCGTAGACCTCAGTTCGTTGTTGATTCCCAGAATGCGTAATGGTTTATTTTGGGATTACAAAACGCTATACCATAAATGGGTAGTTATAAAGACAGTTTTCAGGTATACCATAAAATATGTTATGAGGTGTGAGCGATCAATATAAAATTTGCCCCTCCTTTATAACGGGATAGATATCACTAGGCCCCTCATTGTGATTGGATTTGGAAAAGTGCATGGCTACGCCAATATGATTAAAAGTTAATCATAGTGATTAACATGTTAATCCTAGTTTGAAATCCACTACAAGATCGAGTGAATGGTGGAGCTATCACAGGAATGACACATTCTTGTTTTGAACTTAATTGCTATCGTGTGGCAAAAGGATTGGCACTATAACATTATTGGTTTATAAGATTTGATTTTTGTGTGTACTTAGGGGTCAGTACGTTCTGCTAGTATGGCAAGAAAAGAGTTTTTGGGTTATGACTGAATATATACGAACCTACAGAGTCACACACTTAAGAGAATTAGAATAAATTGTTGTATAATTGCTTATTGTGCAAGTGGGTTTTTTTGCCCAATAGCAATCATGGGCCACATGGAATGTGGGCTCAGTGATGATGGGCCATGTATGATGTGCGCTTTATGGCTGCGTAGAACGTGGATCATGGACCTTTTTAGAACTCTAGCATAGGCGCCCACTATATAAAGGGAGGCGGTGGAGTCTAAAGAGACAGACTAGCATTAGGTTTTCCTCCTCCACCAAACCCTAGCCGTCATCTCTCAGGTCGCGTGCGCCGGCACTAGCACGCCGTGTGTGGACAGATTCCTTTCCCCATATGTGTGGACTATGTAAAGGAGATGTGATCGACTATTTCCATACGACTACACACACAGATCAACTCTTCTTCCACTACGCTGCGCGTCAATCGGTAACAATCTATGATCATCACTTGCAAGATTTATTCGTGTGTGGTAGATGTTTTATTTGTGCTAGCGTAGCATCCCGCGTTCCCCTTCACCAACTTCGCCGTGCAGACAATTCATATATTTTTTGTTAGGATAACTTGAACATAATTATTTTTTATCCTTTTATTTATGCCTTTTTATATGTAACATATTATCACCATCATCATCATTATTATCTCATTTTTATAGATATTTGGAGTTATATCTATATTATAAATTCGGAGTATACCATGTTTTGTTTCTAGAAAAGTTTTGAACCCTCGGGCCATCCTAATATGTTGAGCACTGCAATATGGGTGGTGCAACAATGGATCAAAACGAGACATGCAAGCATATCACTACGACAGCTATGTACTCCGATTAGAAGGGAAGAAATCAACATATCATTGTCGTGCTCCTTGACCCTCGTACATCTACAGGAATATAATACGCGATATGCTTAGCAGCCGGCATGATTACAACTAATTATATTCGCCTCTAGGTTGATGGCTAACGCATTGAAAAGATAGAGAAAGCAGCTCTATAGAAAGGGGTGGGGGTGGTTTGTTGTTTTTATGCTCACCATAAATTGACTAAGATTTAAGGTGTGGTTGGCTTGCTACCAAATTTTAGCAGGTATATATTGTCAAGATTCCCTCTACAATAGCGCTTCTAGTTCATTTTTCTGCCAATATTTGGGCTAATGCAAAGGTTAGAAAAAAAACTAACCTTTCAATGGTCATGCCAAATATTGGTAGAAAAATTTAGATACATGTTATTACAAAGTAAGTCATTTCGAAATATGACATTCCATGTGTCAATGACACGTGGACTTAGGACACATGTTATTGACACATCGAGTGACATATTCCGAAACGTAAACTTTGGAGTGACATAAATCTAAATGATCCATATTGGCAAGGCTGGATGGGGTAATTTTGAATATAAAACAAATGCACCGGGCTTCCAGGTTGGTAGCCTCCATGATTCTTAGGCTTCTTGGAACAATGATAGAGTTCCACCGGGCGCTGGTTGCATGATTTCCATCTGTTTGAGACGATAAAGCTAAAACTACTGACGAAAACGTGATGTTACGTACCCGTTGTTCATGGTCGCGACCAATCAAATTGATCGGCCGTGAAGCGAGCAAACTGTTCTATTGGATCTCAGGTGGTGGGATCTGGCAAACCCTCACTAGTCGAGCGCTACTCACTTGATATAACCCATGGCGTGTGTACGTGGGCTCCTCAGTGGCCTCCTTACTGTCCTACCATGCGTGTTGCATGCAGACCTTGTCGTGCACCTCTGCACTTGGACACAACCTCTACACTCCTCTTTTAACGGAATGGTTGACGAAAGTGTCCCTACTCCTTTTTCCTTCCATCTCCTTCCTTTCTTCTCCTTTCTTCCTTCCCTTCTTCCCTGTCAGGTGACCTAGCATTGCTCGCGAGCCCAAACAGGCTGCTCCACCAGGCTGTTGCCTGAGCCTGCCGCTGCCTCTTCCTCCGTCTCTAGGCCACACTGCCCCCAGGACACCATCTCTGCCTCTAGGCCACACCTGTTGGGGAACGAGCTAGGCCATGCTAGTGCAATTTTAAAAATTTCTACTGCAAACACCCAGCACATCATGCGAGTAGGGGATCACACATCGTTACCCTTGACGAGCAACCACAGCGGAAAGAGAGTCGGAGTGGTTGAGTCCAACGACATGCCTATCGAGGTATAGGAAGTAGTCGTTCGCGCTGAGTTGAATGTCTCCTCCTCACCAATCACCACCGCAGTAATGTTGTACGTACTGCCGTAGAGGAAGTAGTCGATCTCGCTGACCTTCTCCTCCTCATTGCCGATTAGCATCGCAACAACCACAATAGCGTCTCTATGGTATCCACATGTCTAGGAACAGAACACCGTGCGCTGGTGTGCTAGCACTGCATGCATGGTTATGGTTTTGAGGAGGTAAGTGGAGCGTGATGGCTAGGGTTCATGATGGCGAACTCGTACAGCCTCGCGCCACCCCCACACCTCCACTTATGTAGACTACGCCAATAGACTTCTACACCATAGGCCCATCAGGACTTTAGTCCTCCACATATCAGTATTCGTGAAACCCACTAATGGATGCAATCCATTAGGTGTGTTCCAACCTGTTAAGTATGTGTCTCGGTAGGTTCATATGCAAGTGACGGTGGCCCTAGAAACATTTTTCGGGACCACAAGTTAATAGCGGTTCCTAGTAGGACATATTGACCCCTGAAACCATAGAATGGTCGTATCAGCTGAACCTTAATATACTCAAATACCGATACCTTTGTTGAACGATACCAATTAAGCTCAAGACGAGATGCATGTCACCTATGTAATAGCTTGACCATTCACTCAATCTTATGATGGATTCTAAAGCTATAATTAACTCTTTAATCACTTTGGTACCACCATGCACATTCCAATTCAATCACATCAAGAGATCAAGAGGTCCAGTGATATCTCTCCTATTATGGAGTGGTAAATTCCATCTCGATCACTCACACCACACACTATGTTTCATAGCATACCCGAAAGCTATATTTACAACTACCTAGTTACAGTGTAGCGGTTAATAGCCCCAAAGCATACAACTACGTGTGCTAGAACTCGACGATATCAGGTCTAAAGATATATAGGTATATCACTCGAGACAACAGACTGATAACACATGTAAGATAACAATCTTAGCAGTGTGTCGGAGTAGATCCATCCAATACCATGATGTTTGATATGTGTACACATTATTGATTTGATATCTCTATATCTATGGTATGTAAAACATTATCATCAAACAATACATATGCTGATCAAATCATTACAATTCCACATAATGATATGTGACAGGATAGAATAATATCATATAAACAATGTGTCTCATAACCAAATCGTACTTGATGAACAACGTAAATAATATTTATTTATTAAATTGATAATACGTTATCGAAAAGTACATAAACATAGACGTAATACAATCATATTATATGATTACCTCTAGAGCATATCACTAATAGCACTGTCTTCGCTTGAGCTCGCCGTCGCCGCCTCTGCCCCCGCCTATAGGCCGCACCGTCAAATCCTGAGCCCACCACTGCCTCCACCTCTAGGCCACATCTCTAACGCCTAGGCTAGTAACATCCGCCTCCTCTGCCTCTAAGCCGCACCGCCGTGGCCCAAGCTCGCCTCCAGGCTGCATACTATCGTCGTCACTGCCTCTGCCTCCGCCTCCAAGTCACACCACTGCCGCCCAAGCTCACCGCCTCCGTCTCTAGGCCGCACTGTCTCCACCACTTCTGCCTCTAGGTTGCACTGCCAATGCCCAAGCCCGCTACTACGTACCTCCACCTCTAGGCCATACCGCCACTACCGCCTTAGTAGCCCTAGCTGTCTCCATTGTCCTTGGTCACAACTCAGTCACGATTTGTTGACGGGGATCTAGCCGAAGGGAAGGAGAGAGGAGATGGAGGAGACACAATCACCAGTGCCACTGGAGTTCACAGAAGATGGTGGCGAAGCTCGCCGAAGATGGTGGCCTGTAGGGAGGATTGAGAGACAGGAGGGAGAAGAAATAGTGAAGGGGTGTAATTTTTGTAAATTAGATGGAGGAGGGGTATAAAAGTTTACGATGGCAAATATGAGAGACTTGCAGGGGTGGTTTCAGACTATAATAGGATATTTGTGAAGTGACAACTTACTGGTGGCATGTATCTAATAAATAAATAATTCAGCATATGCCACTCTAAGGAGCATGTTAGTGACATGGAGAGTGACAAATTATGGATTGCACATCTTTAAAAGCGGCATACAATATTGAAATCTCCCTCTAATAAATCCAAAAAAATCTGCAAATCTTGGGACTCACCCATGATAGAACCTGCTGATTGTAGCAGCTGAACGTTTTACACGTACGATTGGGCAGCGCTTCACTCTAACCTGGGGAATGGGGGGATCTCATCAAATGTGTTAAATGGTACGTGATAAGATCTGGCTACAACAATTTACAAAATTGTTTCTCCTTATTATATGCTGAAACCAAAAGAATCATCCCCACTTAAAAGAGGGCACTCGTACACGGATGCTCAGCCGGATTCATGAGGTTCGAATAACGTAGTAGTGGCACACCAAATGATCACACACATCTGTGCCTTGTTTTTACAGGAAAAGCAAAAACAATCAGCACTGCTATGCTTCTTTTTTTTTTTTTTTTATAAAAGGGACTAATTCGTCCTGTTTATTTGGTTAACTATAATCATGTGATTATGTTCAGTATTTCTATTTGTGATTATGTACACACAAATTAGGTTTTTTACCCGGGTTATATCATGTTTGGTTTCTAGAAGACCGGAAACAGTATGTGCCAGCTTCGTTGTGTTAGGGCAATTCGTAGATGTTTTAATATATTGGAGTATTATCATTATTTCCTTTTTATAGATGTTGGAGTCATATCTATATTCTAAATTCGGAGCATACCACGTTTTGTTTCTAGAAAGAGTTTATTCGCCAGCTCCTCTCGTGGCAGCACGGGTCTGTACGTATTTATCAACCCTCGGGCCATGCAAAAGTTGCATACGAGTTTGCAGCCCGCAATTTATGCATGCAAATAAAGTCCTTAAAAAACTCTGAACCACATGCCGTCGTCAGGGTGTACGTCACGTACCAGCAGCTTATCTACTAACGCTATATAAGTGGTTATCTCTTTCGTCTACTGGTGGCATCTTGTGATCTGACGCCAAGAACCGAGGGGGACAGAGATAGCAGCGGGAGCATCACGGGCGAACGGCGCCACTGTTTCGTGCTGGATTCTTTGGCTGTGTGTAGGGACTAGAGGAGGAGGAGGGGGAGGAGAGGAGTACCTTGTCGCCGGCGGCGGGATGGACGACGCCGGCGAGATACACGCGTTCGGGAGCCTGAGGCGGGAGAGCTCGGTGTGGTCGGCGGCGAGCAACGTGTTCTCGCGGTCGTCGCGGGACGAGGACGACGAGGAGGCGCTGCGATGGGCAGCCCTGGAGAAGCTGCCCACCTACGACCGTGCCCGGACGGCCGTGCTGGCCATGCCGGAGGGCGAGCTGAGGGAGATCAACGTCCAGAGGCTCGGCGCCCAGGAGAGGCACGCGCTGCTGGAGCGCATCGCTTGGGTCGGCGACGACCACGCGCGCTTCCTGATCAAGTTCAAGGACCGCGTCGATCGGTAAGGCCCTGCTGCGAAACCTCGTCTCAATCTTCTTCAGTTCAGAACAGCACAAGATGACATCTTTTCAGTGTTGCAATCTTGATATGAGAGCAGTAACAAGCGTACCTCGACATGAGCAGTGTTGATTCCCTTTGATGTTTCTTCCATGCAGTGTTGGGATTGAGCTGCCGTCGATCGAGGTGAGGTACGAGAACCTGAATATCGAAGCAGAGGCGTATGTTGGCAGCAGGGGCCTGCCGACCATCCTGAATACATATGCCAATGTACTGGAGGTATTTTAATCTGAAACTCAAGGAGCTTTGTCAGACTTGTGAGAGTCAGTACAGTTCCAGTGCAGAGTAGAGTGAGAATTTCTTTTGGAGTAATTTTTTTTTTTCCAAAGACAATGACTTTTGAATCAGACATAGTATAGTGCAGCAAATTGTTCCATGAAAAGATAATACAGCACTTAGCTTTGTTCACCCTTTTTGTTGTTTCACTTGTTTGTTCAAACGAAAGAACTGATTCATGTTAACTAGTTTCAGATAAATCATAGAAGATTTGATTAGTCAATATTTTTTTTCTATTTCCTCGTGAATGCCCATAAACTCCAATAACAAGAACATTTTCAGTCTGGAAAAAACAATCCAATTCCTTTCCTGAATCCTGGTTAAGAGAATTTCCCATGCTAACTAGAGGGTAGAGATTCCCAAGTGCCACAATATTATTGTCCTGTAATAATACAGCCAACCTGAAGGTTTTGGAGAGCTGCAAAATTCTGTCTGAAGTTGGTAAGAAAACTGCCTTGTATATCATGATAAACAATAAAATTTCCTGATTGGAGCTTCAAACATTAGGACCACATCCTTTTCAAAAACATTAGGACCACTGCAAGTCAAGAGGCCATCTTCAGCAGATCCTCATGTGCTTGCTGTCTAGATCAATATGGATAACATATGAAAGAAAATGAAACATAAACAAAGATTCAGGTTTAAAGGAATTCCTAATTCCTATGAGTATGATTGACATGGTGATAAATGCCTCCAAACAGGGCTTGGCAAGTGCTCTTCACATAACACCAAACAGGAAGCAGAAAATATCAATCCTTCACAACATCAGTGGGATCATCAAGCCTCATAGGTAACTTCTCGACATATTGTCAGTTCACAAATCATATCCACCGAATATTACCTTATCCATGCTATTTTCAGGATGACCTTGCTTTTGGGTCCTCCTGGCGCGGGGAAAACATCACTGCTTTTGGCCTTGGCTGGAACACTCCCTTCAAGCCTTAAGGTACTTTGTTTTTTGTTCTTTTTACATTAAGTTATTTTCTTTGGGTATATATATTCTTCAGTATGTCGATTTAACTTTGAAAGTACTAACATATGGAAATGCTTCTTGTTATCACAAAAGGTATCAGGGACAATAACTTACAATGGGCATACAATGGATCAGTTTGTGCCCCGGAGGTCAGCAGCTTATGTTAGCCAACATGATCTGCATATGGGTGAATTGACCGTTCGTGAGACGGTCAATTTCTCTGCAAAATGTCAAGGAATTGGTCACCGCTATGGTAAGAACTAGAACAATGGAGAGTTCAAAACTCATCACAGCAATATCTTGCATTGACTAATCTGCATTTTGTACAAAATGCCCAGACCTGCTTATGGAATTATCAAGGAGAGAAAAGGAAGAAAATATCAAACCAGATCCAGAAATAGACATCTACTTGAAGGTTCACTGAGTTAATTGAATTTACCATCTGTGATTGTTTCAATAAAAAGTGTGATGCATAACAATCACATTTTGCTTATGTAGGCTGCTGCAACAGGAGAGCAGAAAGCTGAGGTGGTCACAAATAACATACTAAAGGTGCATAGACAATAGCTACTTATATACAGCTCTGTTGTAATATATACTAAACAATACAACTAAAAGTATAATACCATCAAATTTCCTTCCCAAGCTCGCATGTTTTTTAGAAGGCAGAAATGTGTTTATATAATACTAATTCTTAACTTCCCTTTTGAACCATTGAAGATCCTTGGATTGGATATCTGTGCCGATACAATTGTAGGCGATGATATGGTGAGAGGAATATCAGGAGGGCAAAAAAAGAGAGTAACTACAGGTAATGCATCTTGGGAGCAAAGTACCAGATGCTTACATATTACAGAATTGCATCGTACTCTATAATGTAAGTCATTCATCCCCTGAAATCGGTGCTGCAGCTGAGATGCTTGTCACACCAGGACGAGCCCTTTTCATGGACGAGATATCAACTGGACTTGACAGCTCGACAACCTTTCAGATAGTGAACTCCATCAGGCAAACCATTCACATTGTTTGTGGAACAGCAGTTATTGCTTTGCTACAACCTGCACCAGAGACATATGAATTGTTTGATGATATAATTCTCCTTTCGGATGGTCAAGTTGTCTACCACGGCCCACGCGAGCATGTGCTCGAGTTCTTTGAATTGGTGGGCTTCAAATGCCCCGAGAGAAAAGGTGTAGCTGACTTCTTGCAAGAAGTGAGTCTCATCACAGTGCTTCTAACAAGCTTTCTCCAATAGTGCATTTATTACAAAAAAAAAATCATAAGATCTTGAAAAATCTTCAAAATGCATAAATTGATATATGCTGGGAAGTGCCATTATTCAAAGTTTGCTGACAAGTGGACCAGATAGAGGAGCAAAATATTTTGATATTTTGTACATTTTGCATTTACTAAAGTTGGGCATGTTTCAATACTAGGATCATATTTGGGTACAATGCTTAAGTTTGACTGACTATAACTGAAATGTGATAGGTTACATCAAGGAAGGATCAGAGACAATACTGGATGCACGGTGATGAGACATACCAATATGTTCCTGTTAAGGAGTTTGCAGAGGCATTTCAATCTTTCCATGTTGGTCAGGCTATAAGAAATGAGTTGGCAGTACCATTTGACAAGACCAGGAGCCATCCCGCTGCTCTAAAGACATCAAAATATGGTGCCAGCATGAAAGAACTACTTAAAGCTAACATTGACAGAGAGATATTGCTGATGAAGAGAAACTCCTTTGTGTATATATTCAAGGCAACCCAGGTGATTCTAAAAAGACAAAACTTTTCAATATGTAACAGTCACACCTTCCATAATCTTAAAGAGTTCAAAGTTAACATGTCTCCTCCTTTTTACTGGGTAAATCATACATAACAGCTCTGTTATTTCTCCCTATTTTTGTTCAGTTAACGCTCATGGCAATCATTGCAATGACTGTATTTCTCCGCACCAATATGCATCATGATTCAATAACAAACGGAGGGATATACATGGGTGCACTGTTCTTTGGGATTCTGATGATCATGTTCAATGGGTTGGCAGAAGTGGGGTTAACTATTGCAAAGCTCCCTGTTTTCTTCAAGCAAAGGGATCTACTTTTCTATCCAGCATGGACATACTCATTGCCATCATGGATTATTAAGACCCCTATCTCCTTGCTCAATGTAACAATTTGGGTCTTCATAACATACTACGTCATTGGATTTGATCCCAATGTAGAGAGGTGAGGGAGAATTTCTACCTTGCATTAAAGTGTGTATAATATTACAAGAGCTAACAAAAATCATGCAATGCTGCAGACTTTTTAGACAGTTCCTACTGCTCTTAGTATTGAATGAGGCAGTATCTGGAATGTTCCGATTCATTGCTGGGCTTGCAAGGCATCGGGTTGTTGCAAACACTATTGGTTCATTCTGCATACTGATTTTCATGCTTTTGGGTGGATTTGTTCTGTCAAGAGGTATGCCAAACTAACCTAAGCTCTTTGTTCAAAGTTACCAGCTAAGAGTAGTTGGATCAAATTGCCTAAGTTGAGCAACTAATGCCACATTAGATGTGTACTTCTATATTAATATTACAAACTAAACTGTTCCTTTTATTTTATAGAGAATGTGAAGAAATGGTGGATATGGGGGTACTGGATATCACCCCTGATGTATGCACAAAATGCCATATCAGTAAATGAATTCCTAGGTCACAGCTGGAATAAGGTAAAGATATTCGTACAGGAAAGGATAAAAAATCTTATCTAATGTCTAGCTAAAGAATATTGTTATTACCATACTGCAGACAATCCCAGGTTTTACAGAACCACTTGGAAAACTAGTTCTGGAATCTCGTGGAGTTTTCACCAAGGCAAAGTGGTATTGGATTGGTGTTGGTGCCTTGCTTGGATATGTACTGCTATTCAATTTCCTCTACACCATCTGTCTCACATTCCTCAAGCGTGAGTCCGAAAAAACTTGCATTTGGAAAGCCAGTAAAAAGATAATCTTGCAAATGTGGCTCCAAATTATAATCTTAATACATTCTGCTCTCTGCAGCATTTGACAGCAATCAGCCAATAATATCTGAGGAGACATTGAAGATAAAACAAGCTAATCTAACTGGTGAAATTTTAGAAGCATCATCAAGAGGACGAGTCACCAGCAATGCAGCAACATCTAGAAGTAATTATCATTTTTATATTCAGAAATATAAATATGATATGATATACCAGACGCCATTTAACATTAGCTTTGCATTTGTGATTTGTCTACTAGACACTGCAGATGAGAGCAATGATGAAGCAACTTCTAACCATGCAACAGTGAATTCTAGTCCAGGCAAGAAAGGAATGGTCCTCCCGTTCATACCTCTATGCATCACATTTGAAGATATAAGATACAGTGTAGACATGCCAGAGGTATTCGACATAAGGGAATTACTATAAATACATATTCATACATGTGCTTGCTCACTATGCAGATTCTCCTATATGTATACTATTTAGGAGTAAAAAATCCATATACAACCGCTTAATCCAGCAAAATTTGTAGGAAATCAAAGCACAAGGTGTGAAGGAGGGCAGGTTGGAGCTACTGAAGGGTATCAGTGGTTCATTTAGGCCAGGAGTACTTACAGCTCTCATGGGTGTTAGTGGTGCCGGCAAGACTACACTGATGGATGTGTTGGCTGGGAGGAAGACCAGTGGATACATAGAAGGCAACATTACAATCTCTGGCTATCCGAAGAAGCACAAAACTTTTGCTCGTGTATCAGGATACTGTGAGCAGAATGACATCCATTCACCAAATGTGACGATCTATGAGTCCCTTGCATTCTCTGCATGGCTCCGATTACCCGCAGATGTTGATTCCTCAACAAGAAAGGTTTGCTAAAGAACAATGACTTTTATTAGAATAGTATTATAGTATGCAATCATATATTATGAAAGTATACACAATATGATTAAAATGACGATATCAGAGAGGTAAAGCTTGAGGCCATATATCAGTGACAGGGCAATGTTATTTTCCAACTCATGACTTTTTTGTGTTGTTACAAGAAAATTTTTCCAGTGACCAGAATATTATGTATTGATCGAACTAAAGAAAAAAATATATGACACTAGAATTAAAGTTCACTGCAAAATTTCAGGAAGATATATGAGTTGATATGTAGCATATTTACCAAGCAGCAGACAGTAGAATTAAAGTTCACTGCAAAATTTCAGGAAGATATTTGAGTTGATATGGTAGCACATTTACCAAGTAGCATTGTCTTTAGTAAGCTTCTCCATATGTACTGATTACTTCCACACATCAAACCGGTGTGCAGATGTTTATTGATGAGGTTATGGAGCTTGTGGAGCTTTTCCCTATAAAAGATGCATTGGTTGGATTGCCTGGTGTGAGTGGATTATCAACTGAGCAAAGGAAAAGGCTAACAATAGCAGTGGAGCTGGTTGCTAATCCTTCTATCATTTTCATGGACGAACCAACATCTGGACTTGATGCACGAGCAGCAGCGATTGTCATGCGGGCAATAAGGAATACTGTGGACACAGGAAGGACGGTTGTTTGCACTATTCACCAACCAAGCATCGACATATTTGAATCTTTTGATGAGGTGAAGGACATTATGCCAAATATAATGCCATTTTATTATGGTATAATTTGTGGTCCATATTGTTTGCTGACACTTTTAATACCACCCAATGGTCCTGTGCGTCTTTGCAGCTCTTCCTGATGAAGCGAGGAGGCGAAGAGATTTATGTAGGTCCACTAGGACGGCACTCATGTGAGCTGATCACCTATTTTGAGGTAAGAAAAGAGCACATGAAGAACTGTATGTGTACCCATCTATCTGCAGTTTTGCACTGATCAAACATGTTATTGAGCCTCTTCATTTTGTCAAGGCTATCGAAGGTGTCAGCAAGATAAGAGATGGCTATAATCCTTCAACATGGATGCTGGAAGTGTCTAGCATAGTTCAAGAACAGATAACTGGGGTTAACTTCAGTGAAGTATACAAGAATTCTGAACTATATCAGTAGGTCCCTGCCCTCCCTAGTTGGTCATTGCGCATAGTTTAGTGTTACAAGACTCAAGAGGCTAGAGACATATCTAATTTGATCTAAGCTCTGAAATTTAATACTTGAAAACCGGGACACAACAGTTGATATCTTCTTCAGTATGTTTATACTAATTTTGAAATGATAGATCACTAAACTTGTAAAAATGACACTCTTTTTAATAAATATATCCCACTGCAAAGGCTTCATAGTACTAGAATGTAAATTTTTGCTTTCCCAGTTGATGTTTCAATATCTCTGAGAAAGATGATCAACCAAAATACCAAACATTGTTTAAAAATTTGCCCTAATATTTTCAACTTTCTTGCATTTTAGGAGGAACAAAAATTTGATAAAGGAGCTAAGCACACCTCCTGAAGGTTCAATTGAGCTATCCTTTCCGACGGAATACTCACAGACTTTCCTTACACAATGTTTCGCTTGCCTGTGGAAGCAAAGTCTGTCATATTGGAGAAATCCTCCATATACTGCTGTCAAGTACTTCTACACCATGGTAATTGCACTGTTGTTTGGAACAATGTTCTGGGGCATTGGCGGAAAAAGGTAATACATATAATAAATAAAAGCAAGTAGAAATATATATATGATACTTGCTACAGATCTTAGGAGACTATCTCTAGTCTTCATTTGTCGCAACTCACTGGAGAGATATTTCACTGTTGCAGGTACAATCAACAAGACTTGTTCAATGCTATGGGTTCCATGTATGCCTCAGTATTGTTTATGGGTGTGCAAAACTCTAGTTCAGTTCTGCCAATTGTTGCTGTTGAGCGCACAGTCTTTTACAGGGAAAGAGCAGCTCACATGTACTCGCCATTGCCATATGCCTTGGGACAGGTATATTTCCTTCTCGTTAACTTTATTCTACAACCATTTTACATGCTAATTCAAAAATAAGATTAATGACTTCAACAAAGAAAGGGCATTGCATATTTGTGTAAATCATCATAATCTAATGCAAGCATGTCCATATGAGGCTTGATGAAAACATGGTACAGAAAGCTAAGAAAAACCCCTTAGTAAGTGAAAAGAAAAAGTAAAACAGCAAGCCCTCTTAACATCTAGTTCCATTTGCAGGTTGCGATTGAACTTCCATACATCTTTGTTCAGTCTGTAATATATGCTGTTCTAGTGTATGCCATGATTGGATTCGAGTGGACAGCAGTCAAGTTCTTTTGGTATCTGTTCTTCATGTACTTCACCCTATCATACTACACATTTTATGGG
Source organism: Olyra latifolia (assembly GCA_036346145.1). Classification (NCBI taxonomy): domain Eukaryota; kingdom Viridiplantae; phylum Streptophyta; class Magnoliopsida; order Poales; family Poaceae; genus Olyra; species Olyra latifolia. The sequence goes on along the minus strand of CM070531.1, from coordinate 17,774,580 downwards.
ATGATGACAGTGGGTCTTACTCCAAACTACAATATTGCCTCTGTTGTTTCCACGGCGCTCTATTCCATTTGGAACCTTTTCTCAGGATTTATAGTACCAAGAACTGTAAGTATACTAACCTTCCTCAAAGGTCTACTTATTTTTTTTTCAATTCTGCAACATGGTTTATGACTATTATCTCAACAGCAAACTATAATTATACCAAAATTTCATCCTTCTTTTCTTTATGTATATGAGGAGAATTTCCTGTAATGCTACCAAAAAATTGGACCATTTCTTATATGCCACTTGTTCTCACTAACATAAGGGCCCCAGACCAACCTTGTCAGTGAGATAACAAGGGACTTCACAAAAAACGTGGCACATAAGCAATCAATCCAATATAATATGCCAATGACTAGTTTTTTTTCTCTACAGAGGATTCCAATATGGTGGAGATGGTTCTATTGGATCTGCCCTATTGCATGGACACTCAATGGTCTGGTCACCTCTCAGTTTGGAGATGTTACTGATAAGTTTGATAATGGTGTGCGTGTGTCTGACTTTGTCGAAAGTTACTTTGGATATCATCACGACTTCTTGTGGGTGGTTGCTCTGGTGGTTTTCTCATTTGCGGTCCTCTTTGCTTTCCTTTTCGGACTCTCAATGAAGCTATTTAACTTCCAAAAGAGATGAGTAACGAAGGAAGGCATGTCTGAGGTTGGTCAAACTCCGGCTGGCAGAGATTACAATAGTGTGAATACTAGGCTACTAGTATAGCATGTATTTATGAGAACACCATGTCCACATATATAGTACAGCTGGTTGTGCACATTGTGCCCAATTCCCAGAATGCAGGGGATGTTCAACTTAAATTGTACAGCTGAGTTGTACACATTGTGCCCAGTTCGTAGAATGCAGAGGAAGTTTAACATAAATTGTATAGCTAGCTGTGCACATTGTGCCCAATTCCTCCAATGCCAGAGGAAGTCCAATTTTTGCAAGTTACTATATGCATTGAATATCCCACACTTACTTTTTACTCCAGAAAATTTAATTAATTAACTTATTACAAAGCAGTGACAAGATACATTAATATCTCAACTATTCGTGCTCGAGGTGGGAGAAAACAAATCCTACGGAACACCTGAAGAATCCGAACCGACAGAATTAACCAACTGAAGTGGAATGCGAGCACCAATCATCTAAACTAAACAAGAAACTCAAACGACCGGAACGCCAGACAGGGGAAGCAAGCCGCAAAGGATAAGCGGAGAGAACATCTCAACTCACCGGCATCAGGAGCAGATCCGACGCCATGGGAGCCTGACTGCCCGGGCGCTGCTCGACGAAATGCGCAAGAGGAGCGGAGATTTCTTCATCCTCGTCACGAGATCGAAAGCCTCAATGCCTGAGGTTAAAATGGCCCAAGCTCTATTAATCTGGTCTTACTTGAACGCTATTTTATAATTATTTTTATTCTGAATTAAATAAATAATATTCGGTTTAATATATTTTAAAAAATAGACGCCCGTTGTCACGCAATCGGGCAGGACAGGCCAAAGAGCGTGTTTACCCATCCCGCCCGACCGTTGGGCATTTGAACCCACCGAAACGGCCTGTGGGCTCCACTGAACAAAATCTGTCATTTAGTTGGTGGGATTTGGGTAAAGCAGAAAATTTGCTTGTTGTATGGGCAGAATTTGAAAAATCTACCCATTGAATAGGTGAGGTTTCCCCCTTTGAACCATGGTCGTGCCTCCTCCCTTGCGCACTCATGCACCTAGAGAGCCGAGGGAGGAAGAGGGAGGAGGAGAGGGGAAGTAGGGAGAGGGAGAAGGAGGAGGAGAGAAGAAAGAGGAGAGGGGCCGTGGCGTGCTTTAGAGGTAAAAAAATTTTAATTGTAGTTTTGAATTAGCGAAGACATGGTATAGCCATATGAAGTGACTATAGTTAGTGTAATGTAATCTAGTTTAGATGTAGGCTGTAGACAATATTTTAGTTGATATTTTAGAAATAAAAGTAGGTTTGAATAGCGCAATGTGTTATTTTTTTCATGTTTAATAGATGCAAGTTATTTTTAGGGTAATTTATAGGGTACACTCGTGATAGAGTAGCATAATGAGGTATTTAATAGATATGAGAAAATGAATTGTTAGCGCAGTGTTTAGCGGACATCTGAGGAATGGAAATGTATTTTGAAATAATTCGTACGCGATGTTTTTTGTTCAGGAGAAATGTTGGAGAAGTTGTATTTCTAGATTTATTGTGTGGAGGGGGAGATTATGCACGGTCCAAATGAAGTAGATTTTTCTGTGTTCCAGCCAGTTACACTAGGGATATCAAGATCCATGGAGAGGTCATTCAGTGGGTTGTAAAACTGATTATTGTGGACATTTTAGCTAAACCCAGAAGAACATGTGATGAAGGTTAGTATTGTAGTCAGTCGTACTAGGGAAAGGTTCTTTTAGGAGTTGCTTTCGATCAATTGTACCAGAAACTAGAGGCACTATGTGGAAATTGCGATTGAACACGGTCTCCCTCTAATGTTGTTTGCTTAAGCGAAGAGACGTGGCAGAGCACCAGTGCAGAGGGGCAGAGGAGGTAGAGGGTGTAGAGGAGGTGGAGGTCACCGAGGAAGAGGTTGGTGAACGTGGGGAGGCACATGAGGGGTGAAAGGACCGGGATGTCGCCTAGAGGGGGGTGAATAGGCGATTTTAAAATTTAAACACTAAATTAAAGACAGCGAAAACAAAAGGGTTCGGACTGTCCGAGTTCACCTCGGACTGTCCGAGTACTTCGGATAGTCCGAAGTCTATTCGGATAGTCCGAATGATACAGAGTGACTTCGAATTCAATTCAAATCTCAAAGATTCAAGGATACCACCTGCACCAAAGATAGTTTACAAGCAAGTATAGTGTAGTAGTATCACACAAGAGAAGATAATCAATTCAATTGTAAAGTAAGCAAGTAAATCAAACTTGAGAGTGAAAGGGATAAAACCGAAATGAAGATGGAGACGCGAAGATGTTTGTTCCCGAAGTTCGGATCCTTGAGGGGATCCTACGTCTCCGTTGAGGCGGCTCAGTCACACTTGAGCCGGAGTCTTTTTAACCCTTCCCTCACCGGTGTTGCACAATGCACTCGCCGGCTTCACTCCTTTGATTTCTTCCGTTGCGGAGGCGAAATCGAGCCTTCACAAACTTGTCACGGCGCACCACACAAAGCTCGGTAGCTCGTGACCAACTCCTAGCCGTCTAGGAGTCCTCAACCTCCAAGAATAACAAATGCCACGAAAAACGAACTTGGAGATGAACTCAAGTGCTCAAAGATCAACTCTTGCTCAATTCACACTCACACCTCCTCCCAACTCTTCCCAACCCTTCTTCCCAAGGGGATCACCTAGATCGAAGAGTGGAGAGGTCACTAGGGCTCAAGAACACACTAATTCCACAAAGAAATCACCTCCCAATTCTCCCTCAATCCCTCCTTCCAACTCTTCCACACCCTTCTCCAAAGGGGATCACAAAGATCTAAGAGTAGAGGGATTCTAAGGGGTTCAAGAACACTTGGATAGCTTAAGAAATGGTGGTCTAACAGCTCTTTTCAAATGGGGAGAGAGAGGGGTTTAAATAGAGGCTTCCACGAATTCTGACCGTTACAGACAGTTCTGTGTAAGTTCGGATAGTCCGAGTGATATTCGGATAGTCCGAGTAATTACGGCCCGACGAACAGAGAGGGTCGGCTCGGATAGTCCGAAAAATCTTCGGATAGTCCGAGTCATTCGGATACTCCGAGTGAACCTCGGATAGTCCGAAGCCTGAAAACAGGCACTGCACACCCCGACGAAAACGGGCATAACTTTTGACTCCGGACTCCGTTTTGGGTGATCTTAGACTCTACGAAAAGCTAAGAATGAGAGCTACACAACCAACAAGGTCTCACATCTCAAATCTCAAAGGATAAATTCAGAACTCATAAAGAAGGTAAGGGAGGCCTACAACTCTCACTTCCAACATCACCAACGCAACACTCTCTCTAGGTTTCACAAGGATAGATCACTTGAGCACTTGACACATCTAGAAGTCATTCTCCATCGCATCCCTCTTAATAGTACGGCAATCCTTAGACTAAAATTAAATCAAAGATAATATAAGTTTAGGATAGTCACTTGCCGTCTTTTTCTTCATTATGTATGATAACCTTTGCCAAAAGATTGATGAAGCCTTCGTCTTATCCAACTTGACTCAATTCACCTCATGAGACTCTCGTCCCATCAACCTTGACTTGATCATCCTCCCCGACGATCTCCACGCCAAGTCGATCTTGACTTAGTCCTCAACTCTTGGTGACACCGTCGTCTTGTTGACCTCGGCTTAACCGTCATCCTTTAACATACCTTGGTCATCACACATAATCACGAGACCTAATTCTTTCCAAACCACTCATGAAAGATATTAGTCCAAAAGCTCAATAGATATAAATAGATTGATGTTTGTGAGCAATTAAGTGCCACAAGTGTTTCATATAAAGAGACACAATATTAAATAGAAACACTTGACATGAAAAAGATCTCTACTAAGTGCATCATGATAAAATGTAATGGAGCTAGATGCACTAGGAAGATAATTGCTAATATGATAAATCAATTAAAACATGGCAAGTACCACAACCTTCACTAAAACGGAGCACATGATAGAATATACAAGAATTATACATGTGCAAATAATATTTAAGCTAGAGTGAAGTTGTGGAACAATCTAGATTAAACTCCACTAAGTGATGTGCATAAGAAGATATACAAATAAAGCATGCATGTAACAAATCAAGTTATAACAATGTGAAGTTTAACAATATTTAAGACATGTATACCAGAAGCAAGACACATATTGAACTCAAGTGGATATATATGCACAAATAGATATGACATCAATCAATGTGCATATATATAATCAATATGTTACTTAGAGCTCACTATGCACTTGCACAAGAGGAATGCAATAATAAATATATATATAGAAGGTTACCGAGATTGCATACCTCATCTTTGCTTATTCACTTGACCTAAAGAATTCCTCCATTTGGATGAGACTAAAATGATCTTATCAACAAACTTGTTAGTCTCACAAGATAAATAAATACTTACTAGAGGTTTAACATTAGGCAAGCAATAACTCAAGCATTTACATATTTACTAATAATTATCATTATATGTGTTTGTCATTAATCACCAAAATAACTTATGTGCCTAGATGCACTTTCAATCTCCCCTTTTTGGTGATTTATGACAAACCCTTTAGTAATTGCACCAAATGACAATATTAAGCTATTTAGCACAAAAACAAACGTGGAGAGAGAACAAGAGATTATACTTACAAACATTCTCCCACAATGATGGACAATTGATGATCTTCATAAATTTAATTCTCCCCTTTTTGTCATTCTCTTCATATTCTTTTCCCTTTTATCAATCGATTAGGGAGCAATTGATAAGTCATAAATTCTCCCCCTTTTGTCATTAATCCCAAAAAGGTCCGTAATAGGTCTTCAATATCCATTTGGGTTTTGAACTCCCCTTAGTCATCAATCACCCAAAGATCCACTAAGGATTATCTTTTCTCCCCCTTGATAGCACACTCAATAAAAGGATTAGAGAGAACAAGATAAAAGCAAGGAGCTAGCAATAAAGTAATAATATTAAGCTCGTCCTAAATCTAGGCAAGATATGACACCAATTATATCCAAGATTTAGGTAAACAATAAATCCATTGACCCCAATTGAAAATATTTGTTACCAAATGAAAGAAGTCATGGTTCACAAGATATAACTGAAGCTCAAACATGACAAAGGATATGATACCAATTATGAAAATAATTCCTCTTTGCAATGTGTCATCTATACATTCCTTTTAATTCTTGATAATGTCAAAAACAAATTAGATGACACTTCAAAACAATTTAGGATTAGAGGATACCATTTGATAAATATTAATTGATATCAATTAAAAAATACATCATCATTTAGAATAACACAATTTAGCATAATGGTGTTCAAAGACATTATTAAATATGGTCAAAAGAAATACGTCCCTTTGTAAATACTTGTCCACCACATTCTTGAATTGGTCATGATCAACTTAAACGACCTAGGATCCCTCGGACCATAGAGCTCTCTCCATTTCCTTCATCCTACCGCCGACGTGGACCCCTTTTCCAATTCCTTGAACATCAATAGACAAGCACACAATTCCTGTGCCAAGTGAGTGCAACTCCTATAACTTTAAAGATTTAACTGTTCATGAAGATAATCGCACCTTGTGGGATTACCATGAGAATGAGGTATCACAAGGAGCCATGTGCCCAACTAAGGAGGTCATCATGGATGCCGTCAAGTATTGGGCACTATCTCTGAGGAGGGAATTCAACATTAACAAATCCAGTAGAAACGTGTATGATGTGTAATGTGAGGTGCCTGGATGCCCTTGATGGGTTCATGCCTTTAACAGAAAGTGGGTGGATTATTATACCCTGTTTAAGTATAACCAAGCATTTGTTTATGACCGTGAACACGGCTATTCGAATGGTCTTTAACACTTTATAGAGGTTGCACATCTTTACCAATAAGATACTCATATCTCAACCTCTAGTCAGGAAGAAGACATTCGTAACCCAACAGCCACAAGACTACATTTAAGCAAGTGGCCCTCCTGATGACTACTGCACCCAGAGCCAAACATCTGTACCACTGGGCTACACACAGTTAGTACAGCAGCATCGAATGGATGATGGCCCTCATAAGCAGCACATCTTCTCCAAAGAACCCTCATAAGTAGTTCTTACCTAGCTTGACATGACGTACCACAAGTTCACACTTAGTAACTTAACTGCTAGACTTGACCGAAGTCAAGCTCATGGTTTGTACTATAGTTTGCCTGACATGCTCTTACAAGATTAAGTCCTTAGGGTAACCAAGACAAAACTTCCTTCTAAATTTGCATCATAACCTTGCCACACAAGCTTCCACACACAGTACAACTTGCCTCAGTCAAAACACCTACCCAGGTTATTATCTATTTGTAATACATGCAAGTAATCACATAAGAGCAACACATGTTTAAACCATATGGAGCAACATATATCTTCCTCACGTAAAAGCAACATATGCTTTTTCTCTCAGTTCCGTATCTCTCATTAATCAAGATTAACTAAACCAATCCCAGATAACGTGCATGACTAAGCAAACTAAATATGACTACCATCCCCACATGGTATCATTACTATTCAACTAAAATGATGATACATCTAGATTACAAAGGATAATTGGTAATACAACATTTCAAAGGATGGGTATCATTCAAATTGGATTAACTGAATTCCCAATGAAGTAAATTAAACATAGCAATGTAAAGTTTAAATCAAAATTATTTTTTTTTGTAAATAGGATCAATATGATCAAGGACTGTGTATGACTTGCCTTTCAGTATTATGCCATATACTTGGTTTGATTCTTGATTCTTGTCATAGGACACATATCCTTCGTCGACGATACTTAGTACGACAATCCGCTACGTGAATAAATGATGAAGAACCAAATGACATCTAAACAACGACAAAATAATCTACAAGGTCAAATAAAACTTACTGAAAAATAATTTATAGTTTTATAATAATTTGGGATGAATAGAGTTAAGCTAAATAAGAAAGTTATGGTTAAAAGAAGTCTGATGAAAAAGATAGATCGGACAAATGACAGGACGAAGAATAAACAAGAGAATATTCCTCGATATTTAGTTAATCAATAAACTAAGTAGAGAATCACAATGATCTGAAATAGAGGAGTAGGACGTTTATGACACACGGGCTCTCATATCATAGACTGAATGCAAGTGAATTAAAGTCACAAACGGAGACTAGATTAGGATTGTTATGTCTCATGGCATATATTAATATCAAATAAGTGATTAATCTTGTTAAATAGGATTAACAACATGGCAAAGTGTATAGGTTATATGATAAAGAAATAACCTATATTACAAATCTATGACTGTTTGGAATTAAGGACAATAGAATTATTGAAATGAAACAACCATGTAACTGTTCATGTCATAAAAACTGTCACCTCAAATGTGATTAATAACAATGTAACATCGGTATGGTTGAATTAGCAATGACATAATGGAGCAATAAATAGTAGCAATAGTATCAACACTAGGTACAGTAGGTTGATCATGTACCGTACCATTGGAAGCAAAACGGCTAAGGATGGTTAGGGTGCCCATGAGGGTGGCAAAGCCTGCAAAGTATCAAAACAGAATAGAAACGGCCATATGAACACAGTGGCCGGTGGCAAAGTAGGGCTTAGAGGGCATGGCTTAAATATTAGGTCACGACACGAAACCGTAGATAAAAAAAAAGTATGTGTAGGAGGTAGAGCATGATGAGTACATATCTGGAAAAATTTGGTTTGGTGCAATATATAAAGAGAAGGTTCCAGAAATAGCCACAAACGCTTCTAAGGCAGCAATCTTGCAAAATTCGTACCGACTAGCTCAGACAGTGAAATATTATGAAATTTAGCATGATGATAGAAAAACATGCATAGCACAAAGTGACATGAAAGGATTTACCAAAATCTCACCATGTCAACAAGAAACGCGATACCAATCTGGGGCCATGGCACCGGTGTAAGGACAATAACTTTCTAGCTGACTTGGGTATGAAACATGGTGAGCACGATGTAGAGGAAGATCATACGAATCCATTTTCGAAGGTTTCATGGATAGATCATGCCCCGAGAAGAAATGATCTACTAGAGAAGATGCAAACTTGAGAGAGATGGTTCTCACCGTTTGTTGATCTAGCGGTAGAATTCTTTGGTGAAAAACTAGGGGTGGGTTCTTTTGAGCTTATCTTATCTACTTATTTACTGTAGTACGTCACTTCGAGAATTTTTTTGAGGTAGCCTCGAGAGTCGGTTGGCCTTCAATTTTGGGATTTAGAGAGCTTATAGACACGCCTACTTAATAAAAAAACCGATTCAAAAAGTAATAAAAAAAGTGAGATAAGTCAAATAAGACACGAGATATAAGACTTATCCTACTTATCTCGTGTCTTATTTGACTTATCTCACTTTTTTTATTACTTTTTGAGTCTTTTTTTTATCTCGTAGGTGTGTCTATAAGCTCTCTAAATCCAAAAATTGAAAGCCAACCGGCTCTCGAGACTACCTCAAAAAATTTTCGAAGTGACGTGCTACAGTTAATAAGTAGATAAGATAAGCTCAAAAGAAGGGGCCCTATATGATGATGAGTAGATCAAAGTGACGTGAACAGATTTTGCATTGGATATCTAGAGAAGCAAGGAACTCATAGCAAAGTGGTGGCCGTGTGCTGGCAACATGCAGCGCGCGTCGGCTGGTTTGGGCGCGACCTAGGGTTAGCGGCTCTGGGCAGGGTGGCGGCTAGGGTTAGCAGAGGAGGTCATGGGGAGTTCATTTTATAGGGTAGAGGAGTTCCACACGGTCACGCATGCCGAGGAACGTGAGATGAACTCGGTTCGGTCTCTGGCGGCTCTAGGTATCGTGGAGGATCCCTCTGTCGATCAGGCGGGGAGGGGCAACTTAGGGCCTGGGCATACCTGGCTCGGCCAGCCCAATGGGAAACAGGGAGGAGGTGGGGTGCATGGGCCAAGGGAGAAAAGGAGGCCTAGGAGGAGAGGAAAGGGGAAGTGGGCTGGCTTGAGAGAACAGACCCAAAAGATTTTTAGAATTAATTTCATTTAGTATTTTCAGAAAATACTTAAAAACAAAATAGCTTAGTTTAAATAGCAAATAGATCCCTAAAAATCCACAAATATTTCAAAAAAAATACTTTGAAACATAGAGAACACAAAAAAAATAGTTTTGCTATATTTTCATATTTATTTTGATTAGATAAAATAATTTGAAAGCTTTAATAAACAAAAAAAGCAAATTGATTTTAGAAATAACTAGCAAAATCTAGAAAATATTTTATAAAATATAAACACAAGATTAATAATCTTGGAAATCTTTACTGTTTTGTTTTACTCATATGACTTATTTAAAAATTCAAATAAATCCATTAATAGGAAATAACTTTAAGAAAATCATTGAAAATATGAATAAAACCTTTAAGGTTCAAATAACTCTTACAAAAGTAATTTTTATTAGTTAGAGATCTTGACTTCCACAAAAATGGTTGTCAAGTTTTAGAAAATCATATCAAATCTTTTATTAGAAATGAAAATTTAAGATAATTTATGGAAAAATTTTTGAGGAGCTATTTTTACAAAAAAGTTTTGGAAAGTTCAAAATTTTGGGATGTTACAAATCATGTGGAAAGCCACAAAAGATTCCTGTGCATGATCCTACACTACTAAGTAAATGAAGAAGTTTCGAAAACATTTGAAGCAAATGAACTGGTTAATCATTTTTGTGATTCGAATAGCGTGATCAAGTTTCATTACACACAATTATGCACCAAAGAGAGTTGAAATACAATTGAAGGTAGCCCTCATACCATTTAGAGGCCTCACAAAAAGAATGGAAATCTAGCACCCGAATCCCAAAGTATCCGGAGCAGTCTGGAGAAAAAGGGATAAGAGAGGTTATCACAGCCAATCACAAAAATGCCCTAATAGAAGAAGTGAAGCTAATTAAGACTTGGCACTGGAGAGAGCAGCCTGCTAGCGAGGTAATCCTAGTTTTGAATTTTCCATTAAAGGAAGCCGCCGGTGAAAATGTGTGCGCACACATAGACAACGAAAGAACTAAAGGACTTGCTCCCGTGATGAAAAATAGTAGTGAAGAGCAAGTAGAAGTGTAAGAAGCACCCATGATGAAATGACCATAAATTTTGTATTAGCAGGGGAATATTTGAATAGAGCAAAAACCACTATGGACATAAATTTTATATAGAAATTTGCTACCATTATTGAACTCAATTCAAAGCCTGCATCTCTCGTAGAGTGCAAGAAAGGGGAAGATTGGGAAAAATGGAAGAAGACAATTACCGTAGAACTTGTATCTCTAAGTAAAAGAGAGGTGTTAGGCCCCACAGGCTGCACGCCTCTCCATATGAATGGGTATTTTTGTTTAGAAAAGAAATGAATATGAAGTGGTAAGATATAAAGCACGAGTGGTCACTCAAGCTTTCACTAATGCGAAAAACCTATTTCCTAATCATGGGCAGAATTTACCTTCAGATTTTTAATCTCAATGGCAATGGCAGTATTCAACTTGATGTTGAAAATGAAATTGAAGAATGTTGTCACTAAATATATGGATAGAAACTTGGATTCAGACTTATACACGAAGATACATGAAGGATTGTTGTCCTAACTAGGACAGAGCAAATAGATTTCTGAATAGTGTAACCGTACGGACTGAAGCAAAGATAAATAAAGAGCAAGCACATGCTTGAAATATGAGAAAGATATGCGTGAAGGGATTCTAGTACAGTAGCTAGCCTACACTAAGAAAGTGCTAGAAAGGTTTGGTTTTGAAAAAGCGTAACCAAAACCTAAATAGTCAGTAGGTCCTTACAAGAAAAAAATTAAACCATACCGATCTAGAGAAGAGGGGGAGGAAGTCTAGAGACATGAAGTCCAATACTTGAGTGCAAGTGGACTGCTCATGTATCTCGTGAACAACATACCGGCAAACATGGCATTAACCAATAATTCACTAGTTCGGTATAGTGTAGATACAACAAAGAGAGATTGAAAAGGAATTATGGACATGCTCTGCTACCTCTAAAGAAATAGAGATCTTGGATTGAAAGAACCAAGACTTGAATATGATTATGTTTTCCAGTATGGTGAAACTATAATCTACTAGAAGTCGTCAAAACAAACACTTGTATCAACGTTCACAAACCACTTAGAAATCATAGCATTGAATAAAGACTCTCATGAATATGAATAGCTTTGAAGAAGAATATTTCACGTCTAGAAGTCATGTGAATTGAATTTTGAATGAACCTCCACTATCATATATGAAGATAATTAACCTTATGTTGTTCAAATGAAAATGAGCTATGTGAAGAGCAATTTGACGAAGCTCATTAACCCATGAATATTCAGCACACTAAGTCATATGAAATTCTCGCAGATTTATTCATTAAGATTAGAGAAGTGCAGAATTCAGAGGAGAAACTTCACATACTCTGAATTAAATCTTGAACATAAAGTTCAAGTATCCAATATAATATCAAAGATTAGTAAGAAGAATTCGTTGGGTTATACTATTTTTCACTTATGAATTTTCATAGAAGTTTCTGAGGGTTTTAACAAGTAATCCGAGCAGCATAACAAGCATATGCTATGTAATCTTTCTTCAAGAATATTTTTCGTTAGGTTTTTATGAAGTTTTGATGAGGCATATGTATCTCACGGCTAGGTCCAATGGGAAGTGTTAGGAAACTAGCCCACGAAGGGCCAGTATGAACTCTAGCCAAAACCCTAGCCGTCACTATATAAAGAGGAGGATACCCATTGTAAATAAATTTGAGAATGATAAAGCATCATCCCCCTCTATATCTATCTCTATATCTATGTGTTCTTGTTCATGTTTGTAATCACTGAATGCATCAAAACCCTTGGACTATACTCAGTAATAAAGGTTCCTCACACTTCACATCTTCTGTGTTCTGCTCTAGGCCCTTCTTCTTCTTTAAAGTTTGGAGAGGGCCCACCTTCTACTGACGTGAAAAAGAACATTGCCACCATAACTATGCTAGTTTAGAGGGGAGATTGTTTGGAACTGCTGCGTCTTAACGGCTGAGCTTCAATATAGAGCTATGAGAACTGGCTTTTAGGAGTTTCCAGAAACGGTTCTGAGAATTCGGAATTGTTTGGTTTTGGAGTTGTTCTTTCAAACTATGTAGAAGCCCAAAGGAGCTGAAATTAAGGCATTCCAACACGTTCTATATACGTACCATAATTTATTAAAGTTTACACTAAAATCTTCATCCGATAAATGTTCTCCTGTGTTTATTACTCTGGCACGATCGAGCATAAATAATCATGTACAATTACAACAGTACAAATACCTGCAATCATCAGGAGAATCCAATAATGGAAGTTTTGTCGAGAAGAACGTTTTCAATCCAAATAATGGATATATATATGTGCCAAACTTGTTTCAGAAAATCCAGAGAGTAGAGACATGCACCGCGAAATGAGCAACCGGGGACCAGAAAATTGAATTTAGCAGCTGATGCATTCCAACTGGCTTAATACCTAGATTTTGACATCCCAACAAGCCGATCGAATGGATCCAGCTAGAAGCCTCACGATAAAGTCTTATCACAGCCATCCCAAAGACGAGGGAAAAGCGCCTTGATTTTGGATCCAAATCTCAATTACCGCTGAAGAAAACACCAGGAAACAAATTAAGCTCAAAATTGCACATAACTCAGCATGTAATACTGTAGCCAAAATCGTGCCATTATTGCGCTGTAGCAATTTCGTAATATAGAGATTGATCTGAGGGCAAACATGCCATCAGTGCATAGTTGCATATCTCAGTATCGCTGTGATTCCACCCGGAGCGACCATACAGAAGCGAAATGGCGGAAACGCTAGTTCATTTTCAGTGATCGATCTCTCCAGGAAGGAAGGAAACGAGCAATCCAGCAATCGATTTTATTCTACTAACTTACTGTACACATCGCTTCAAACATAGGAATCACGATGCATTCTTTAAAATTATATAAAATTCTAGACATGTACTACTTTCAATCATTCTGTTCAATTTGGAGAAAGAAAACGGAGAAAGAAAACGTTTCAGATTAGAAAGATGTTACAACACTTACCAATATATATATATGCGCGGGATCAATTTATATGTACATAAAGTACGTGAGGAAAGCTAATTGTAAGAGTAAAGGTCATCCATAAAAAACTTCAGATTACCATGTAATCTCACAACAAAAGCAAGCATTTCTAGATCCTCACATGTACAATAATTCAACAATTAATTTATCATAAACAAGTTCTACATACAAACCTAAAATTAAATCGTTCACGAACTCTTGTACCGACAAGTACCCGATCTACAACACATGGAGAAGAATCACCGAGCACAGAGGGAGCAGCAAGGCAGCCATGCACGTCGACCTCCGGTCCATGGCCGGCGACGACGCCGACGTCGTCGACCCCGTGATCGGGTTGTTGTGCTGGTAGTACCACGGGAACCACGGCAGGATCGGGTTCGGCGGCGGCGGAGCAGGCCCCGCCGGGACCACGCTGTACGGCGGCGCGAAGTACCCCGGCATGACCCCAGGCGGTGTGAGCTGGCTCCCCGGCGGTGGAGGCGGGTAGCTGCCGCCGAAGCCACCGGCGCCACTACCTGCTGTTGCCGGCGGCGGTGGAGGGTAGCTGTTGATCATGCCTCCTGAGGTTGGTGGCGGGAGGCACGGGTACGGGCAGTCCGACGTGTCCGCCACCGTCGTCGTGGTGAGCACGGTGGCCATGCCGAGGAGGACAGCGACCAAGAATGGTCTAGACATGGCTGTGTGCAGTGTGGTGCCTGTGTACGCGTGGTGTCCAGGCGTGTGTGTGAGAGCACTTGAAGTTTGATAGTAGCCGAGTAAGTGAGCGGTGGTTGCATCCATGGCTTTCGGTTATTGGGACATTTGGTGCTAAATGAGCTAGTATGTTGGACAAGGTCACAAGGAATCATTTACTTGAAATTGTCAGCTATCTCTCTACTCGATGATTTTGATTCAATGTGAAACACAATTACTGGATCTCACGAACTTTCTAATTTATAGTGGAAGCACATAATTAGAACACACACTAGCTTTATTAGCTTTTGTATGAGTTACATTGAGTACTAGCTAGATACTTTGATTACAAATGAGACACTAGTCTATTTATAGACTTTTACTCAACCGACTCTGTTTTACAAACCGACTTACAAGGTGCTGTCCTGCTAATGTACAGCTAATAAGCTTCAAGTATATACATGTAAGTAGCCAGCTACTTGGTAGAGAATGAATTTCTCATGGTGCTGCCGACATGCATGCTAGTATATCTAGCTAATGAATTAGGGCGTGTTTGGTTGGGTGGCTCCGGCTTGGCCTGGCTGGCGCGAGCCACCCAACCGGTGTTTGGTTACCTAAACTGAGCGTGGGAGCCAGGCCAGCCCATGCAATTTCACTGTGCTAGCCTGGCTCGCGGGAAACGCGAGCTGCGGCCGTTTCCCGCGGCCAGGCCAGCACAGTAACACACGGCATGCCAGTCAACACGTGAGTCAACGACTAAACTCCAGCCCGGTTCTTACTACTTCAACTTTTTCATTCTTTCAAAAATTTTAAAAAATTCAAACGACATCCAAATTCAATGAAACAAAAAAATGGAACCGTAGATTCAAGTACAAGGTATTGAAAAAATTTCAAAATTTTTTGAATTTTTATTTTTGTTTTCAAATTTATTGATTTTCTAGTATTTGTTTTCTGAATTTTTATTGTTTGTTTTTGAATTTATTTTTGTTCTAGTATTTTTAAAAAATTTTATTTTCACTTTTAATTTTATTTTCTTTATTTTTAATTTTCTCTTTTGAATTTGTCCATCCCACTTCTCTCCTAGTGCAGCCAACCAAACAACATCTCTGCGCAGCCTGTTCAATCTCATACAACCAACCAAACAATATCCCCTTGCATCACCTTAACCTGTCTCCCACCAGCCTGGCTGAGCTCATACAGCCTGGCTGAGCTCATACGACAACCAAACAGCCCCTTAGTGACTTGAAGCTTCTAGCTACAACCATCCTGATACTTCTTCACAATAGTAATTTGGATTGAGTTTCACTTCTTGCTAGCTGGCTGCCGACATCCAACCGACCTAAAAACAACAAGATTAGTTATCATTCACCCCCCTAATCTTGTTGCTTTGCACATCTGAAACTCCATTTGTTTGAGTAGTCTGTTTGGTCGACTCACCAAGTGATTTTGTCAAAAATCTGCAATTTGCCTCTCTGTGTTGACAAACTCCACTTTGATCTTACCAGCTTCAACACAATCTCTGATAAAGTGGTACCGAGTCTCAATATGCTTACTCCTATCATGGAACACCGGATTTTTGCATAGAGCAATTGCCAATTTGTTGTAAATGTTCAACGTCACCGCCTTCTCCTCAAGCCCTGTGACGTCTGCCAATAAACGTGACAACCAACTGCCTTGGCAAGCTGCCGTAGTAGCTGCAATGAACTCAGCTTCACAAGAGGATAAAGCCACTACTTTTTGTTTCTGAGATTGCCAGCAAATAAGACTTGAACCGAGGAAGAAAGCAACACCACTTGTGCTCTTTCGATCATTCTCATCCCCGGCTAAATCACTATCGCAGTAACCTCTCAGCTCTATCTCTTCTCCATCAATACCACGAGCATAATGACAGCTATAGTTGATTGTTCTAGCAACATATCTCAATATGCGCTTGATGGCACTGAGATGATCTTCATGTGGCTTCTCCATGAAACGGCTCACATAGCCTACTGAATAAGCTAGGTCTGGCCTTGTTTACATCAAATACCGCAAACTACCGACTAAGCTGTGATAGTTTGTTGCATCGGTAGTTGGCTGCGTACTCTCCTTCTTCAGTGTAAGTCTTGACTCCATAAGTGTTTGACATGGATTGCACTCTGCAAATCCCGCCTTTTCTAGAATTCTTAGTGCATAAACAGCCTGAGAAAGAGTAGTACCTTGCCCTGTTTGATGCACTTCGATCCCCAAGTAGTAACTGAGTAATCCGAGATCGCTCATGCAAAAGAGCTCTTGCATCTCCTGTTTGAATCGACTGATCTCTTGAGGGCTTGCACCAGTGATGATCAGATCATCGACATACACTCCCACCACAATGTGATATGTGCCATTGCCTCTTTGATACATTGCATGATCAGATGGACTCCTCACAAAGCCCAATGCCACCAAGCTTGCATCAAGCTTGGCATTCCAGGCTCTCGGAGCTTGGCGAAGCCCATATAATGCTTTTCAAAGATGGTATACCTTATGTTCAGCTTCTATGTCAACAAAGCCTAGGGGTTGAACAACGTATACCTCTTCTTCTAAGTCACCGTTGAGGAATGCCGACTTCACGTCCATGTGGTGCATCTGCCATCCTCTATGTGCCGCCAATGCCACAAGGAGTCGTACCGAGTCCAATCTGGCCACCGGCGCGTACACTTCCTCATAGTCAATGCCTTGGCGTTGAACATAGCCCTTTGCAACTAGTCATGCCTTGTGCTTCACAACTTTGCCTTGCTCATTGAGCTTTAGCTTGTAGACCCATTTCAAACCGATCGGGCGATGACTAGCGGGAAGTTCTACAAGTTCCCATGTCCCATTCTCCTCAATGGACTGGATCTCATCTAGCATTGCTTTGCGCCAGACTTGTTGGTGTTCAGCTTCAGCAAATGAAGCCAGTTCCTTTACCTTTGTGAATAGTAACTCATCTTCATGGGTTTCAAAATCCTCTTGAAGATTCTTGGCATTTAGAGTGCCAAGATTATTACTTATTTTTCTGAACGGCATGGAGCATCACCATGATCCGCATCAAGTATACTTGAAACGTTCGGGGGTGGAGACACGTACTGCACCCTATCTTTCGGTGTATCTTCATCGGGCATTGAATTTACAGGTCCATCAGTATGTCTCGGCATCATGGGTATCCTTTCTCCTGTGCCTTCATCACCCGGGCTGCAATATCGGTGCTTGGTCACGGGGCACACTGCATACTCCACCGTGAAGGTGTTTCTGGTATCCGGTGAACCTATATCTTTCTCCTTGCCCAAGGCCATTTTGGTTCCTCATCGAAAACAACATCCCTGCTCACATGCACTCGCTTATCAACAGGATTATAGACTCGATAAGCTTTTGAACCTGGTTCATAGCCGATGAACACCACGGGAGTGCTTCTGTCATCCAACTTCTTCAGCATGGGTGATGTGTTTTTGACATGAGCAATGCAGCCGAACGTGCGGAAGAAGTGCGCTATTGGCTTTTTACCATGCCAAGCTTCATATGGAGTTTTTCCTTCAAGACTCTTTGTGGGAGACCGATTGAGCACGAACACCGTCGTCGATACTGCCTCTCCCCAGAATGACGCTAGCATGCCCTTGGCCTTTAACATGCAGCGTGCCATATTAACCACAGTTTGATTTCGGAGCTCCACTACTCCATTCTGCTGTGGGCTATACGAAGCAGTGAGTTGCCTTTCAACACCGTGTTTAGCACAGAAATCCCCTAGGTCTTCAGAAGTAAACTCGCCTCCACGATCAGTCCGGAGGGCAAGTAGTTTGCGTCCAGATTGAGCTTCAGCGCTCACCTTGAATCACTTCAAAGCAGCGGCCGCCTTATCCTTGGTCCGCAACAGTACAAGCCACATATAGTGGCTCATATCGTCGACGAGGAGAAGGAAGTAGCGCCTTCCACCTGGTGTGCATGGTGTAATCGGGCCACAAAGATCCCCATGCACCAACTCCAACGCCTTCTCCGCTCGATGCTTTGCAACATCAGGGAAAGATGCTTGTTTCTGCTTCCCGACGAGGCAACTATCACAAACTTGATCGACGTGATCAATTTGTGGCTTGCCTCTTACCAAGCCGCTTAACGCCATCTTCCTTAGGGCTTGAAAATTTAAGTACCCAAATCTTGCGTGCCACCTCCAAGCCTCCTCGCTGCAGTGTGCTGTAAGACAGACTGGACGTGCATGCTCAAGATGGAACACATACAATCGATAAGCCCCTCGGGTTACATTGAATAGCACCTACTGTTGTCGATTAGGATGGTGAGCGCGCCATCAGCCACCAACGTCTGGCAGCCAATCTCGTCGAGTTGGCCCAAACTCAAGATATTGTTGCGAAGACGAGGAATGTAATACACCCCCGTAAGTGCTCGATGATCACTATTGTCGTAGACAAATAGAATAGTTCCGTGCCCTTGGATGTCCACTTTTGAGTCGTCCTCGAACCTGACAGAACTTGTCACAGCACGGTCCAGCTCGGCAAAGTGGTCAGGGCACCCCGTCATGTGGTTTGATGCCCCTGTGTCCAGATACCACGCTTTGTCACGGGCATCACCTTCCATGCCCAGATGTGCTTCGATGTGTAGCTCCTCGAGAGCTAGCTGGTTGGTCTCCTCCTCCACTTCGTCACATACATGAGCCATTAATAGCTTGGGGTCGTCAGCGGCATCGGCTTGCAGGGTCAAGTTGGCCTCCCCCGTGCGCTTTGGCAAGCGGCAATGTCTTGCCCAATGCCCTAGTTTGCCACAGTTGCGACACTTGTCCCGTAAAATGTCGCGGTGTCGCGGGTTTGCTTTCCATCTCTCTTGCCTTTGCCTTTCTTCTTGCCATGCCCCCCTTGGTTACCACTAGGTTTGTTTCCAAACCTTGAGCCGCCTTGATTTTTCTTTTTCATCCTTTCGACCCATTCCTCCTCCGTGAGGAGCAAACGGTTAGACTCCTCAGACTCACCGCATGCATAGCGTTCCTTGAGCAGCTTCCCGATGAGGTCTTCCACCGTCAAAGTTTTTAGATCGACCATTGTTTCAATGGAAATGGCAACTTGAGTATACCTTTTCGGTACGACGCGAAGGTATTTTTTCACCACCATCTCCTCACTTAGGCCCTCACCCAACAACTCCAAGTCGTTGACAAGGCCTTGGAGGTGCATGGAAAAATCTTTAATTCCCTCGCCGTCCTTGAACCGACTAGCTTCGAAGTCTTGACGCAGCTTCTGCGCCTTGACTTCCCTCACGCGTTCGGCTCCCATGCGCATGCTCTTCATCGTAGCCCAAGCCTCCTTTGCAATGTCTTTAACGGCGAGTATCCGCAACATTTCAGATGGGACAGTTCTCAGAATAGCCGAAAGAGCAAGGTGGTCGTCGTGGTAGTCGCCACCTCCTAGTTCAATAGCCTCCCATAGACCTTGCGCCTATAGATTTACACGCATCAGGAGTGCCCAATCCACGTAGTTTGTCCGGGTCAGCATAGGATACACCACCGAGCCACCAGCCTCACGCACCACTCTCTGCACCACTGGCTCAAGGTCCTGAGATCTCTCTAGATCCTCAGCGCGAACTATGGTTTGAGGCGGCGTTTGATGGGCACTGTTGTTGCCGATCCCATTGCCTCCACCGGAGTTGTTGCCATCGGTGTTGCCTCCACTTGACATCATCATCGACGTAGAGAGCTAGACAACCTGACTCTAATACCAAATGTCAGCTATCTCTCTACCCAATAATTTTGATTCAATGTGACAAACACAAGTACTGGATCTCACAAACTTTCTAACTTGTAGTGGAAACACACAATTGGAACACACACTAGCTTTATTAGCTTTTGTATGAGTTACATTGAGCACTAGATACTTTGATTACAAATGAGACACTAGTCTATTTATAGACTTTTACTCAACCGACTCTGTTTTACAAACCGACTTAGAAGGTGCTGTCCTGCTAATGTACAGCTAATAAGCTTCTAGTACGTACATGCAACTAGCCAGCTAATTGGTAGAGAAAATGAATTTCTCATGGTGCTGCCGACATGCATGCTAATATATCTAGCTAATTAATTAGTGACTTGAATCTTCTAGCTACAACCGTCCTGATGCTTCTTCACAATAGTAATTTGGATTGAGTTTCACTTCTTGCTAGCTGGCTGCCGACATCCAACCGACCTAAAAACAACAAGATTAGTTATCAGAAATGAGAGTGACCCAAGCAACAAAATGAAAAAAAAGTGTGTGGTGATATACGCGTAATATATATGTGTCTCGATATGCTTGTTAAAACAATTTTACTTTGGGTTAATTTTAGATACATAGCACCGCTCAATTGCCCGATTTAAAAACTAGCACTACCCAACTAGAAATTGGTGGCAAGTTCGCTGAAATATCTGAAATTAGAATCCGCCATTTTGTGCAATAAGGTAGTTATGCCCCTGCCTCTCCTCTCACCTTTTTCTTTTTCCTCCCTCCTCTCTCTCAGCCACCAAACTGCAGTGACCCTCACTCTCCTTCCTCCCCCAGTCGCCTTGTCCCCTTCGCCACCTGTTCTAATCTGTCCTGCCGTGCAGCTCAAATCCGATGGCCTAACCCTCGTCACCATGGACATCCTTTGCCATCCCTCTTCGTCGAAAAAATGCCAAAGTCGTACTGCAGTTGCGCTAGAGCCGCACCTCCTATAGGGTCCACATCACCACTCAGCCTTGCCATCTAGCCTAAGCCACCGCTGCTCGCTGATGTGACGATTGGACAGGAGCCGTGCCATGGGATGGAGCAGAGCGGGCCACGCCTGGGGGAAGAACAAGAAGGCTGGTGTGAGGGGAGGGGCTAGGAGGCCAGAGAAGGAGGGACGGGAGGGCCGCTGCAGTTTCGCAGCCAGGACAGAGGAGATTGGGGAAAGAGAGGAGTGATAGGGGTAAAATAGTCCAAAAATTATGACTTCACACGATTGCAAAAAGTGCTTTTGGATTTGCAAGATAGTATGACTTAATTGCAAAAGGTGTTTTAGGATTCTGAAAAATGGTAGGTTTCCAATTTCAGCGCAAGAGCAGTGCATATTTACAATTTGTGGCTGGGTAGAAGCAATTCATGAAACATATATGGAATTGAACAATGATATCTATCTAATTTACCCTCTTAATTATTAGCAACAAATTAGAACACAAAAGTTGAAAGTTTGAAGAAGAGCAATACGACTCCGATGAAAATCTTTCACGCCGACGAAAAACAATATGTGGGAAGTCAATGATATACTGTTCATGTGGTTTGCTTCAGCACTCCTCTTAGTTTTTTTATATAATGGAAATATTTCCGCAATCTATATCAAGGATGTTTATGGCCTTTTACAAGCATATGAATATGAAATCACAGTCCACAACTGCCTTAGATCAAAAGGAAGTGAAAATATGAATAGTTCATTCAGACATCACAGTAAGTTTATATAGCCCTTGTGATTTTAGTGATTAATTATAAACATGTTTAATAACAAATATTGTTAAACAATAAACATTATAAATGATAAATTGTAACATCCTCATTTTTTTCAAAAATAAATTACTCATGCATCATGCATATGCATCTTGTTTTAAAAATTATTTAAAATTTGAAAATAAATAAAAATAAGTATGTTCCTTTTCTAGGAAAAAAATTGTAATACTAAAATGTACTAAGATTTTTTTTATTTTCTAAAATAAATAATTAATGTCTAAATGGTTAATAATTAAATTAGTAAAACTCAAAATAATTCAATAATTATTATTAATCTATAACTTACCTAATGGCACTATAAAATTTTATAATTTCCAAAAATTTTCTCTTTGCATCTCTGGGCCCACCTACCCTTTTCCTTTTCTTTCTTTCCTTTTTCTGTTCCTCTTTCTTCTTTCCTCTTTCCTTCTTCTTCTCTGCCGAGTTTCTCTCCCTCCTTTTTGTTCTTCTTGCCAAGGGGATCTCCCAAAGAGGAAAACCTCCCCAAACCCTTCCCAATCTTCTTTTGAAGCGGGGGATCTCATTCCCTCTCTTCAAACCGATCCCAAGTCGGCCAGCAACATCCTCACCCATATAAAACATGGCCGGTCACCCCCTCTTCTTCTTCCCATTGCACCTTGCCCAAATTCGTCACGTGTAAGTCGCCGTTGCCTTTCCCCTTCGGTGACGTCCTTCCCCAACGTGCCCCTAATTTGTTTTGCCCCTCGCATCCAAGAGATTATCGCTAAAGCCGTCAAATTGCGCCGCTGGAGCCATGCTGCCACCGTCGCCGCTGCTTCTATGTCATCGTCAATTCGCCGCCATCTCTCGGTAATTCTTCCCCCTCTCTGCTTCTCTAGCATTCGTAGGTCAAGAGGAACGCTTATGGCTGGATTTTTGCGGCGTGCGCCACCACCGTGCGCCCTTTCCTCCCACGGCCATCATCATTGTGTCACCGTACCTGTTGGGACCCGCAAAGCAGAGTCGAGTCCCTTCTGTACTTTACCTGTACTAGTCCCTAAATCAAGTAGCTAGTACATGCAGATTCCAGATCTTTAGATCATTGCCATTATAGTTCGAACAAATATTACATCAGAGTGCGGAATAAAGATACATCAAACTACAAAATTCAGGCACGCAGGCCTTACACAGCGGAAGTCTAACATGCAGCAGAAATCTTAACAGTCTTCCATAACTCCAAATGGAAGAGGCAAAATATAACAATCAATCCCACATGTGAGCTATAGTAGCGTCCTAGGCGTCGGAGAAATCTTCATCTTGAACTCCGGTAGTGTGGACAACATGGGCCTTAGATATTTGGAGACAGATGATTGGACGCACCATCTCCTTGGGCCAAGTCGTGTGGATATTCCAGAAGACGAGCTTGGAGGACGACGCGGCCCGACTTGTTCTACAAGGAGTAGAATCCTAATTCTACTCGAATACGTGGAGATAGGGGAAACCGACTCAGCCATATCCCTTATTTCCCTAATACCGACTAGGAAACCGATCTGTAACCCTACCCCTTACACTATATAAAGGGGGTCGGAGTCCTTGGTTAGATCATCTCCATCATCTTCAAACACATCCAATCTCGTGCAATCCTAGGCGAGAACATACAATCGTTGTGATCATCCCCTGTTCATTGTGATCGACACCCCATAATATAAATCCACGAGCACAGGAGTAGGGTATTACCTCTTCGGGAGGGCTTGAATCTGTATAAATCTAGTCCCCTGTGCTACCATCGAGTTGTGATCTTTCGCATAGCCCTATAAAATATATTGCCGACATAATTCGTCGACAATTGGCGCGCCAGGTAGGGGCTAGCGTCACGATTAGCTTCATCAACTTCGTTGGCTTCAATCGGCGGATTCGTCTTCACCTAAGCCCCCAGCCAAGGTTTTGTCTTTGGAGATTTCGGCTTCCTCACCAACGACTTCGGGGAACTTCGGTTATGTGAGCCGAGCGACGTTCGGTCCACATGTTACCGGGGGAGGCTGTACGTGACTCCAGCCGAACTGCACCACCGCAGGTTGCCTCTTTCGGATTCCGATTCGGGAGAGATCCAATCTGATAACGACGATTCCGACTGGCCCACCGTAGGGATTCCCTTCGGTTTCAGTTGGGATTATGAGCCTTTGGTTCTGACGGCTTCTTCCGCTGATGAAGAACCAATCGGCGTGGCTATTCCTGACTTGGATCGCGATTAGATCCCATCGGGAACTGCAACTTCTCAATTGTGCAACACCCCGTCCGGATTGAGAAACTCGGCCACTGTTTTCCATGAGATAACACGCCGTCTTTTTCGGTCTGGGCTAAGGGATGGAGCACAACAGATACTTACTGGGACGAGCTTCCCGAGTTCTGGCTCGGGGATAACTCTAATCGGATCTACTTCCCGAGTGGACCCTAGGATGCCACTCGGATTAACCAATTCGGCTGTTAGATTTCAGCAGATCTGTTCTGCCGAATCTCAGTCGGGTTTCCTTCGGCCAAACAATTCATCACGGGAAGTGGGAGTTCTCTTACTCGGGATCCGAGTCGGAGGAGAGCGTCAACAGGTTCCCTGACTTTCGTGGAGTTTACGTGGTGGATGGACAACCTTTCGGGTCGGCCCTGCGGCCAATAGATGAAGCAGGAGCCGAGCATAACCGCGGAGGTGGAGAAGATCTGCATGATAGATTGCGCGGTTGTGGGCGTGAAGTTCAGGAGGAATTACTCCAAGTCCGTATGGGAGATCACTCGGTCTTCCGTACGCCACAACAGAATATCCTTGCATCCAAGACCCTCTTGGATACCGTTGGTCCGTTACTCGGGGATAACAGTCCCGCAACGCCGATCATGAAACAGATTAAAGCCATGGTGACGGCAGCGGTTGTCCAGGGTACTCGGGATCAACAGGCCGACTCGGCCAGAAGTCAGACTGCCACGAGCAACACTCGGCGCAGTCGGCGCACACAAACTCGCGGGTAAGACGCTCGCCAAAGCACAAATCGTGACCTTCGCCTCGACATCGAAGCTCGGCGGAAGGAGCGAGAAGAAGGCGAGGGACGTCACCGAGATGACGATAGAGATAGTTTCACTCGAAACCATGATAGAAACAATCGTCGTGACAACCACGCTGTGCGTCGTGGTAATCATCACCGAGAAGACTGGCGCCGCACTCCGCCGCGCCGAATACTTCCTCGTCAGTCTCCTCCCCCTAGGGACGGAATGATTGGATGGGATCAATGCATTCACACCCCGACTTTGTCAGGTCAACTGGCCCGAGGGGTTTAACCCCAAGGGAATAGTGAAATTTGACGGGACGCGGGATCTAGAAGCTTGGTTGCAGATTTACTCTCTGGCAATCAAAGCCGCGGGTGGAGGCTATGATGTGATGGCAAATTATCTGCTCGTCATGTTGACTCCCCCAGCTCAGGGTTGGCTTGCAGCCCTTCTAGAGAACTCAATCGGTTCCTGGGGAGAGCTTTGCGATCAATTCGTCACCAATTTCCAGGGCACTTACGAGAAGCCTGGGACCCAGCGGGACCTTTATCAGATTCATCAAAGAAAAGAAGAGTCGTTAAGGGATTTCATTCGGCGTTTCAAAAAGAAGAAAAACACAATCCGAGAGATTTCTGAAGCGGTCGTTGTCGCAGTTTTCTAAAAGGGAGTTCGTGGCCTCGACTTAATCAAAAAGATGTCTCGAAAGCCCCTGACTACTGTCAAAGAGATGTTCACTCTAGCGGACCGGTATGCCACCGTCTCTGATGCTCTCGCCGAGCGCCAGGAGGATCGACCGAGTAAAATGAAGGCAAGAAAGACAAGCCCGGGTCGTCTTCCAATAAGGACAAGAAGTAGAAGAGTCAAGAATTGGTGGCAGCCGCGGACTATGGTCGGCAGAGGCCGCCTCGGTCCAATGACTAGAATAAAGTGATGGAGGCGCCTTGTCCTTTCTATCTGAATGGAAAGCATGAGGCAAAGAACTGCAATGTCCTGAAGAGGTTCGCTCAGGAGCACAACAAGGACACTCCGAAGGACGCCAAGCAAGATGATAAGCGTGATCCTCCTCATGGTGACGCTTACCAAGAAACCGAGCGCGAGCTCAACTACATATATGGAGGATCGGATGCATACGAGTCCAAACGTAAGCAAAAGCTTACTACACGGAAAGTCAATGCAGCTGTTTTAGTGACCCCCGAATACCTTCGATGGTCTGAAGTCCCGATCAAGTTTGATCGCTCGGATCATCCCGTTTACATCCCATGTCCAGGAAGATATCCACTCATCCTGGATCCTGTGGTACGGAACATCCGACTGCGCAAAGTCTTAGTCGACGGTGGGAGTGGGTTGAACATCCTTTTCGCCAAGATGTTTGACGAGATGCAGATTCCAAGGTCGGCGCTTCAGAAGACTGATGCGCCGTTTCATGGCATAATTCTGGAAACCTCGTCTGTGCCGATTGGGAGAATTTCTCTTCCGGTCACTTTTGGCACTCGGAACAACTATCAGACAGAAAATCTCAGTTTTGAGGTGGCCGATTTCGAGACTGCGTAGCACGCAATCTTGGAAAGGCCGGGCTTGGCGGCCGGGCCCACAGGGCGTAATCACAGCCCGCGAAGACATCAAGTTTTCCTATCTCCTCGATAAGAAAAACTGTAACTTATCCTAGACAGCTGAAGCGGCTGCTGAATTGAACAAGATCCGGCAGGCGGTCATTACTCTTCGAGACGAAGGCGACATGCCAAAAAAGAAGCAATCTAAGTCGGGCATCAAGCCTGACGACGATGTTAAGCGGATTTCGCTCGACCCGTCCGATTCAACCAAAACGGCTCTGATCGAGATAGGGCTCGATCTGAAATAGGAAGAGGCGCTCGTCACCTTCCTCCAAACAAGTCGGGGCATCTTTGCTTGGAAACCGTCTGACATGCCGGGTGTCCCGAGGGAGATGATCGAGCACTCCTTGAACGTAAATGACAAAGCCAAGCCGATCAAGCAATGGCTACGTCGGTTTGCGCAAGATCGGAAGGAAACTATCAAGGCGGAGATCACCAAACTTTTAGCTGCTGGTTTCATAAGGAAGGTACTCCACCCCGACTGGCTGGCAAATCCGGTACTTGTGTAGAAGAAGAATGATACTTGGCATATGTGAGTCGACTATACCGACTTAAATAAAGCATGCCCCAAGGATCCATTTGGACTACCTCGCATCGACAAGGTGGTTGATTCCACTGCCGGTTGCAAGCTTTTGAGCTTTCTAGATGCCTACTCAGGCTATCACTAGATTAGTTTGAAGGAAGAAGATTGCGTCAAGACTTCGTTCATCACTCCGTTTCGGGCTTTCTACTATGTCACTATGCCCTTCAGATTGAAGAATGCTGGAGCAACATATCAGCGTTGCATTCAACGATGCTTTCACAATCAGCTCGGGCGTAACGTGGAAGCATACATCGATGATGTTGTCGTCAAATCTCGGGTATCCTCCGACTTGGTCACCGACCTGTCGGAGACATTCGAGAGCCTGTCGGCATACAACATGAAGTTGAACCCGGAGAAGTGTGTCTTCGGGGTCCCTTCGGGAAAGCTACTCGGTTTCGTGGTGTCTCACCGTGGGATTGAGGCTAACCCGGAAAAAATTAGAGCTATCATGGAGATGGCTCCCCTAACTTGCCAAAGGGATGTCCAGCATCTAAATGGATGCATGGTGGCAGTCGGCCGATTCATCTCGCGGCTCGGCGAGCGTGGGTTGGCCTTTTTTAAACTATTGAAGAAACAGCAGGATAAGTTTGTTTGGACACCCGAGGCACAGAAGGCTTTTGGGGATCTCAAATTATTCCTCATTTCGCCACATGTCTTGGCATCTTCCATGCCGTAGGTGCCGCTTCTGCTATACCTTGCGGCTACCACTCATGTAGTGAGTGCCGCGGTGGTAGTAGAACGGGAAGAGTAAGGACACGTCTATAAGGCTCAGCGCCCGGTCTATTTCGTTTGCAAAGTATTAGGTGAGTCCAAGGTACGCTATCCGCAAGTGCAGAACCTTTTGTATGCAGTTCTGATCGTCTCTCGAAAGCTGAAGTACTACTTTCAAGAACATCCAATTTCGGCGGTCATTTCTTTCCCTATTGGAGATATCCTTCATAATCGGGAAGCCACCGGGAGAATTTCTAAGTGGTCAGTGGAACTCAGGGCTTTCGAGCTCTCGTTCAAGCCACGCAGCGCTATTAAGTCACAAACACTCGTCGACTTCGTTGCCAAGTGGACGAAGATGCAGGCTCCCCCTAGTCGTCGAAGAATCCGAGCACTGGAACATGTACTTTGATGGCTCTTTTCGGCGACAGGGCGCGGGGGCTGGTATCGTTCTCATATCACCTGGAGGCGAACGACTCAAGTATGTCCTCCAGATTTATTTTCTAGCTTCAAACAACGCAGCCGAGTATGAGACACTCATCCACGGGCTCCGTATTGCCATATCGCTCGATATCCGGCGATTGGTGGTTCGCGGGGATTCTCAACTCGTGATGAGCCAAGTACAGAAGGATTAGACTTGTGTCAACGACAATATGACCGCCTGCTGTCAGGAGGTCAGAAAGTTGGAAGATAAGTTTGATGGATTGGAGCTTATACATATCCTACGGAGAGATAGCGAGGTGGCAGATGAGCTTGCGAATATGGGCTCTAGTCGGGCAGCAGTCCCAGCTAGGATCTTTGTGCAAGAGCTTCACACCCCCTCCAACACACCGCAGGAGCAACTATCCCAACCGGATAAACCACTACCCGAGTCAGAAGTGCTCGTCCTCGACTCGTATTGGAGGCGACCGTATTTAGAGTATTTGCAAGAAGAGAAGCTTCCCGATGATCGGGGGGGCTGCTAAACAAATTGAACATCGGAGTCGTGCATACATGGTACTTGGAGGAATCCTATACCGCCGAAGCACCTCTAGCATACTTCAAAAGTGCATATCCGAGTTGGAAGGACGTGTCTTGTTGCCTGAAATTCACTCGGGTATGTGCGGCCATGATGCTGCTTCAGCTACGTTGGTCAGCAAAGCCTTTCGTCAACGGTTTTACTGGCCGATTGCTGTCTCGGATGCAAAGGAGATCGTCCAGAAATGCGAAGGTTGTCAGTTCTTGGCTCAGCAGATTCATGTGCCGGCTCAGGAATTTCAGACGATCCCTATCACCTGGCCGTTTGCCGTCTGGGGCTCGACATAGTCGGATCTCTCAAGAAGGCCCCGGGTGGTTTTGAACATATCTTCGTTGCCATAGACAAATTCACCAAATGGATTGAAGCTAAGCCTGTGACCAAGATTACGGCAGCCAAGGCCACCGAGTTCTTCTAGGAGATCATCAGTCGGTTTGGTGTGTCCTCTCGGATTATTATGGACAACGGCTCTCAATTCAGATGTGACGAGTTTCAAAGCTGGTGCGAAGATGTGGGCATAAAGATTTGCTTTGCTTCGCTGGCACATCCTCGAAGCAATGGGCAAGTCGAGCGCGTGAATGACATGCTTTTACAAGGTGTCAAGGCGCGCATCTTTGATCGGCTCAAGCCATATGCAGCAAACTGGATGAAGGAATTGCCTGCCGTACTCTAGGGGCTTCGCACAAGTCCCAGTCGGGCAACGGGGCAGTCAACTTTCTTCCTTGTATGTGGATCTGAGGCGGTCCTCCCAACGGAGCTACAATTCGGGTCACCCCGAGTTCAAAACTTCAACGAGGACGAGTCAGAGGCCAGTCGGGTTGACGAGCTCAACCGACTGGAGGAAGCTCGGGATGCTGCAACCATTCGGTCGATAAAGTACCTTCAAGGGCTACGTCGTTACCACAATCGTAATGTGCGGGATCATGCCTTCTCGGTTGGTGATTTGGACATTCGGATCAATCAGATGAGTGGCCATAAACTCTCCCCACGCTGGGAAGGTCCATACATTATTGACTCGGTGGCACGCCCGGGGGCTTACCGACTGAGGCGAGAAGACGGCACTATCATGGATAACTCGTGGAACATCGAGCAATTACGTCGGTTCTATACCTGACGGCCGTTGTACACACATTTACAATTCAATAAAGATAAGTTTTCGTTTACATTATCTTTACACTTGTGCAATTCAGTCTCTGACTTGCTACTTATTTGTATTACAATTAAGTAGTAAGTCGAGGGCTACACCTAATTAGATGCGCAATCGCGCACCCCTTCCTTCTCTTTTATTGAGATTGATTTGACTTGCTCCCTAGTCAGATTCTGACTAGCCAGTAAGTCGGGGGTTACACCTAATTAGGTGCAGTCTGCACCACATCGATATCTTTCTTTTGAGTTCTTGTTGAGCCTAAGTATTGTTTGTTCCGAGTAACGAAACTCTTGTTTCCAATGCAACACTCATACTTCCCGACTGCATTCTTGGAGACAGCTCCGCCCCAACTCCTAATGCTAAGAAACTTGATGCGCTTGGCAGAATGCTTAGTAAAAGGAACCTAATCTACTCGGGCAAAATACAGAGTTAATCATAGAAAGATAGCATAACTCATATTACATTGGACGAATTGTTTACATACAATGGATTGATAATTTACAAGAGGTTCATGTATCTACAGAGAATCCAAATCTAGGTTATCTACAAGTGACTCGGCTGCGGGCTTCACTTCCTCAAGCAGGGCCAATGCCTTCTCCTCGGTGCAGGCGAAGCCGTCCATGACAGCCTCAAGCTCAACTCGAGGATACAGCGACTTGACGATTCCCAGCGCTTGACTGGTGCTCATCAAGCCAACTTCCTTAAGTCGGGCCGTGAGCTTCTCGGGGGCATCGGTCCACCTTTGGCTCGACTCAGATCGGTTGCTTGGCTCAGCGTCACCAGCATAGAGTCGTCGCCGAGTGGGTTCCATAGCCAGCAGGAGCTCTTCATATTGCGCTAGCGCAGTTTTGATGTTTTCGTTCAAAACGTCATACAACGCTTTCGTCTTCTTCTTGTACTCTGTCAGCAGAGACGCAGATGCAGTTATGCAACTGTACAACATTGGAGAATTCGAACTCGGCTGGGTTAAGGGACTTACCCTCCAACTCGGCGACTGCTCGGGCCTCCGACTCCTCCAAGGCCAGCTTCTGGTCCTGGGACTTCTTCAGCTCTGCTTGGGCGGCGGCCTCAGAGTCTTATAGTATTTCACGCGAAACGTATCCTAATAACCTATAGTAGGTGGTAGTCGATTAGTGTTGGGGGAAGTATGTGGTCCATGGAGATACGGCCCACTAACTTACCTCTGTTCCCGTGGAAAGAACGCACGAGCTTTACGAGCTCGCGCTCGAGCTTGGCAAGCTCGAGCCCGAGCTTCCCCGCTCCGAAGCCCGGGTCACTTGCCCCTCCCGGGCTTCGGCCCGGCTCGGACCCAAAGCTGATCTGCGCCCGCGCCCGCCTTATCTGCCACGCTGCGGGTCTCGCAGGTCACCGCGAGTTAAATGCGGCCGCAGTACCAAAGCACGCCACAAACCGCTGCCAGGTTGGCGGCAGGTCGCGTCAACGGTCAGCTTACCATCCGCCCTTATAGAGAAAGACACGTATTGCCGGGTAGCGGTCCGAACGGCGATCTGGGCAGGATGAGGGAATACACCCAAATATCTGGCAGGCCTCGTGCGTTCGCCACGACCCGGCACGGCAAAGCAGGAGAAGATGACTAGTAACCGAAGGATAACTCGGCGCATCGCAACGGACCAAGGTCAGGCTACAGTGGCCGGGAGCCGCCTATAAAAAGGGCACACAGGCCACAACCAAAGATATACGAGACACGCAAGGAATATACACACATACGAGGCCTAGACAAAAGAGCACTCAGCCATCGTAGAACAGGAGCACTTGCACTCGTGTAGAAGCTCTAGTTCCAGGCGGTAGTTCTTCGCGTCCAGGTATGGTAGGAACACACATAGTGCCTTGAGCGCTTATTGTACTCGAGCCCGGGCTTCCCGAAGCCCGACCTCACCCTTTTGTACTCGTTTATGCTTGGCATTAAACGAAGACTGGACGTAGGGCTGTTATCCGACAGTGGAGGCTCGAACCAGGATAAAAACATCCGTGTCACACCAGGTCCGTGCGTCCAACGCGTCGACCTCCTTCCCTCGGTGGCGCCCGGCCAGCGGCCGGGCCTCGGTCCAGGGGACAGGGCCGCCCTCGGGCCTCGCACCCCCCCTCTTGCCCATTGGCCCGCAGAGGCTCGCCTCCCAGTCGCCGACAGCTGGCGCCCATTGTGGGGCCCAACTGCGGTCTTCTCCCCTCGATCGAGTCGAGGATGGCCTTGTTGTCATACGATGACGACGATAGCTTAGACCTCAACTTCGACGACTGCGATGATCTCGATGACATCGACGAATCGTACGAAAGATGGCAAGCTGGTTTTCTCGCCGAAGCCCAGGCTGACGGGATGGAGGTGGAGGCATCACCCACCTCGGGAGCAGCTGTTCGCCCCGGCATTACCGGCCAGAGCGCGCGGCCGACTCACGTCGTGAAACCCTCATGGAGGATGGAGGTACCGCCACGGTCTGCATGGCCGGACGCATCGCGTACATTCGTGGTCTGTCAAGAGGAGGATCGGTCTTCTTACAAGAATCTGGCGCCCGACCCGTCGAGGCGGTGCAATGACGAGGTGTGCCCATGGTGGTTGAGGGTGCCGACGACACCGCCTCTGTGGGTGACACTGACATGTCCCCTTCGCGGGAACCCGCCTCACACCACGTCTTCGCGGCATCAGGCGGAGCGACCCCGCACCAGACGCGCGCTGACCTAGGCGGAGAGCACCAGCGGCGTGAGACCGCTCGGAGCCTCTTCGCTGGGTCGGTCGGGCGGACTTTGGCGGACATCCGTCGTTGGCCTACCGGCCCGACGCCCGCCACTCGCGCCACACGCGCGTGCTCGCCCACCACCACTGTCACTAACCCAGTTCTGCGTAGCCAGCAACGGGTTAGGGCGATTGCCCAGGTCCTGCGTGACCTGGAGAAGGATCTGCGTGGATTCACCATGGCCGACTTAGGCTCTGCAATTGCGGACGGCCTAGAGGAGCTCGTAGGGGATCTCGGTGAGCACCTTCAGGCCTAGTCGCACACCAGCGGCACCTCAAGGCAGCGCGGCCAGAGCGTTCGGTCGCGTCGGCAGGCATTCACGTCCACGGCGGATGGCGCTCCCCAGCGCACCCCGGGCGGAGTATTTTCCCGCCTCGGGCCGCTTCCGGGCGAAAGGCCCCTCGTTGGAAACAACGGGGCCGCCCCAGGATGCCCGGTTTTCTCTCGGGCTTTGCGCGAGGCCCCTTGGCCTCGTAAGTTCAAACCCGGGAGCATCGAGAAGTTCGACGGGAGCAAGAATCCCGACGAATATCTCGCCGTTTATACTACCGCCATCTTGGCCGCAGGCGGTAATGAGGCCGTCATGGTCAACTACTTTCCTACCGTCTTGGAGGAATGGCCGAACACGCTCTTTAACCAGGTAGGGTTCTATATCTGGTGGGAACAGTTGCAAGAAGCGCCCAGACGAACTTCGAGGCGCTACGCTGGCATACAAATCGAGACCTCAAGCTCGTGGTCCAAAAGACGGGGGAGGGCCTGCAGGACTACGTCCGCAGGTTCGTCGAGGTGCGCAACACCATTCCGTCGATCTCTGACGAGGCCATCGTCGAGGCCTTCAAGGAGAGGGTGCGGAATACCCGCTTTACCGAGGACCTTGAGCTCTATCCGATCCACACCGCGGTCGATTTATTTCGTGCCGCAGAGGGATACATCAACGCCTCCGAGGCGGTGGAGCGCAAGAGAGGCAG
This sequence comes from Olyra latifolia, assembly GCA_036346145.1. Classification (NCBI taxonomy): domain Eukaryota; kingdom Viridiplantae; phylum Streptophyta; class Magnoliopsida; order Poales; family Poaceae; genus Olyra; species Olyra latifolia. The sequence goes on along the minus strand of CM070531.1, from coordinate 17,740,837 downwards.
AGTGGAGGAGAAGGCGGCGGCTCGGGCCGGAGCGGACGGCAAGAAGGGTGACGCCGAGAAGAAGAAGAAGAAGAAGAAGAAGAAGAAGAAGAAGAAGAAGAAGAAGAAGGAGCCCGCCGCCCCGAACTACGTCGCGGCGGTGGACCGCTCCCCCTAAGCGGCCGCCTCCCCAGCGAGCCTACCCGTGGAGTGGCGGAAGCGCCGGGCGCGGGCTTGGGCGAGGACAAGCTCCCGGCCACTGCCTCGACCGCCCGAGGCAAATTCTCCGAACAACCGTTGCTGCCTTCTCCATCGCCAGTACGGCCACGACCTGCATAATTGCAGGACGTGGGAAGCACGATTGGAGGACTTCTACACCGGACGCGGGCCCATGCCCGAACTCCCCGACAACGGAGTTCCGGATGATGGGGCGCCCCAGGGCGGCCACGGCGATGCCTTCCGGGGAGGCTCGGCAGACGCGTCATTGTGATTTTGGTGGCGCATCCGCCTCTGACTTCATGACGCGAGCTTAAGGCCGCTGCCCGAGAGGTTTACCACCTCGAAAGGGGTAAGCCCGGAGACGCACCCATGCGGTGGTCTTACTAGTCGATCACCTTCTCCGGGGATGACTGTCCCCCCGGGATGACGAGGCCTCAGCACCTGCCGCTGGTGCTCTATCTTACCATCAGCAACACGCGAGTCGATTGTGTGCTGGTGGACGGCGGAAGCTCCCTGGACACCATCACTGCTCGGGTTCTGGAGCAGATGCAAGTCCCGCGGTCCAAGATCAAGGACATAGCCATTCCGTTACATGGCATTGTCCCGGGGTCATCCCTACAACCGATCGGGCAGATCGTACTGCCCGTAACGTTCGGGGCCCCCCAGAATTTTCGGATGGAGTACGTCACCTTCGAGGTGGTGGACTCCGGGCTCCCGTACAACACCATCCTAGGACGCCCCGCGTTGTCCAAGTTCATGGCGGCCACCCACCACGGGTACGACTGTCTGAAGATGCCAGCCCCTCACGGGGTCATCACGATCAAGGGCAGCCACAAGGCCGCTATGGCCTGCGACGAGAGCGACTTAGCAATGGTCGGACAACTCCCAGAGTGCGGCCCAGCTAAGGTCGATCGGCCGCCAGTCTGCCCCAAGGTGGCCCTGTAGCCGCAGGAGCCCACCGAGGCAGTCCCCCTCTCCGAGGATGACCCCGCTAAGATCGTCTACGTAGGGGCTAACCTCGAGTCCAAATAGGAGCTCGAGCTCGTCACCTTCCTCCGAGGTAACGCAGACGTGTTCGTGTGGGAACCGTCCGACATGTCCGGAGTCCCAAGGGTGGTAATCGAGCACAGGCTAGCCGTCCAACCTGATAAAAAGCCTGTCAGACGGGCCTTACGACCCTTTCCCAAGTGGAAATCCGACATCATACAGGAGCAACTCGGCAAACTCCTCCAAGCCGGCTTCATCTGAGAGGTCGAGCATTCCGACTGGCTCGACAACCCAGTCGTTGTCAAGAAGAATGGCAGGAAATGGCGAATGTGCGTCGACCATCGTGACCTTAACGCCGCCTGCCCCAAAGACAATTTCCCCCTGCCGCGCATAGACCAACTGGTCGACGCAACGGCGGACTCAGCACTCATGAGCTTCCTGGACACCTACTCGGGCTATCAGCAGATCGCGCTGGCAAGGGAAGACGAAGAGAAGACAGCCTTCGTGACACCTTTTGGTACCTTCTGCTACACAACCATGTCGTTCGGTCTGAAGAACGTGGGAGCCACGTTCCAGCGATTGATGCAGAAGATGGTCCTTGATCAGATAGGGCGCAATGTTGAGGTTTATGTAGACGACATCGTTGTAAAAAGCAGGGTCTCACGGGACCATGCGACCGACCTTCAGGAAACTTTTGCTAATCTCAGGAAACATCGAGTCAAGTTGAATCCTGAAAAGTGCGTTTTCGGTGTCCGGTCCGAGATGTTGCTTGGTTAGGTGATAGAAAAGGCGAGCATAGGGGCTAACCCCGAAAAAAATCGAAGCCATCGAGAATATGAGGTCGGCAACCTGCACCAAAGAGGTGTAAGCCCTCACCAGGCGGATGGCGGCTCTCAACAGATTCATATCTCGTCTCGGCGAGCGTAGTGCACCTTTCTATAAGATCATGCGTAAGCATGATGGTTTCGAATGGTCAGAGGAAGACGATGCCGCTTTCAGTGAGCTAAAGCACTACCTGTCCACGCCTCCCATCCTAGCCATGCCAAAGCTCGAGGAAGCTCTACTCCTCTACTTGGCGGTCGCCCCGCAGGCTGTGAGTGCTGTACTAGTAGTTGAACATGAGGGCAAACAACAACCCGTCTATTACATAAGCGAGGTATTGCATGGACCTAAGGAGCGGTACCCTGAGGTTCAGAAACTTTTGTACACCTTGCTTATGGCCTCACGAAAGTTGCATCACTATTTCCAAGCCCATCCAGTCACGGTCCCAACAAGTTTCCCGCTAAGGGACATCATTAGAAACCCCGACGCGAAGGGTGGGTCGCAAAGTAGGCAGTCGAGCTTGGTGAATTCGATATCAAGTTCGTACCACGAACAGCGATCAAGTCCCAAGTTGTAGCCGACTTTTTGGCTGAATGGACTGGGCCGGCTGACCCTTCTGGAGGCTCGCAAGCCAAGAAGCGCACTGGACCATGTTCTTTGTTGGGTCGCGCCAATTCGAGTGATCAGGTTGCGGCTTTGTTCTCATCTCCCCCAAGGAGAACAAATTCAGCATATAGTACAGCTTCATTTTCCTACAACGAACAATCTTTGCGAGTCTGAAGGCCTCCTAGCTTGACCTCTGAGCATGCACTGCGCTCGACATAAAACGGCTAATAGCGAAAGAGTATTCGCAGATGGTCATCTGCCAGGTAAACAAGGAGTTTCAGTGTTGCGACGACTCAATGGCGCGATACTTGGCAGAAGTAAGAAAGCTGGAGAAACACTTCACGAACTTCCAAGTGCGTTATGTTCTCAGACTGGCTAATAGCCTGGCCGATAAACTCGCAAAGCTCGGCTCCTCACAAGAAACCGCCCCTGCGGGGGTGCTCGTGCAACACCTACTAAAGCCCTCTATTCCCTCCGGAGAAGAGGCCCCTGAGAAGACGGTTGCCTCGACCCAAATGACCGGTACCGTTTCGTTCCTAGAACAATGTGACACCTGGATGACGCCATTCGTCCAGTTCTTGGCGCATGGGACACTGCCACAGGACACAGCTGAGAAATCCTGGCTCCAAAGATAAGCCCGACCTTACCGATTACTCGGGGTTACTCGGGGGCTTGTTGTACCGAAGGGGTTCTAACGGCGTACTTTGCAAGTGCGTGATCCAGGAGGAAGGCAAATTTCTCCTCCAAGATATCCACGACGGGATCTACGGGGGCCACACCTCTTTTAGAACCTTAGTGGGAAAAGCCTTCCGCATGGGGTACTACTGCTCCACTGCGTTGACCGACGCAAGGGAACTAGTAAAACGTTGCCTAGCCTGCCAATACCACGCCCGAGTGTCTCACCAGCCAGCATACGAGCTGCAGACTATCCCGCTGACCTGGCCATTCTCGACGTGGGGAATGAACATACTTGGTCGGTTCCCCAGAGGCCTAAAGGGGTGCACGCACCTGTTTGTCGCCATCGACACTTTCACTAAGTGGATCGAGGCCGAACCAGTGTCGAGCAAATCAGCCCAAACAGCCAAAAGGTTCTTAAGGAACAACATTGTGACCAGGTTCGGTGTCCCGAGCAAGCTGATCGCTGACAATGGGGCACAGTTCACAAGCGAGCTATTCTAGTACTACTGCGAAGAGCTCCGCATGAAGGTCGCCCTAGCCTCGGTGGCTCACCCACAAAGCAACGGTGCGGCTGAACGTGCAAATGGGCAAATCATGCAGGGCATTAAGCGCCGAGTATACGACGCTCTCGTCGAACAGCGTCAAAACTGGGTAGAGGAACTACCCTCGGTGCTTTGGGCAGCCCGGACAACCTCCAATCGAGCTACCGGAGAGACCCCATTCAGGCTCGTATACGGCTTGGAAGCGGTCCTACCCGCCGAGTTAAGACTTGGTTCAATTCACATTGATTTTGCAGATCAAATTGACAATGACGAGGAACGACTGTTGGATCTCGACCTATTCGAGTCCTGCCGCGAGCAAGCACTACTGCGAATGGCAGCATACCAGCAATCCCTACGACGGCACGAGGCCAAAAGGGTACAGACCCGGATCTTACATGTTGGCGACCTGGTTCTAAGACGAGTTCAGAACCTAGCCAACGCCAATAAGCTCACCCCAAGGTGGGAAGGTCCGTACACGGTCGTATCAGCCACACGCCCGGGGGCTGTTGGCTATGCCGGATGGTAGAGTCCTCAACAGCTCCTGGAATATTGCTCAACTCTGGAGGTTCTACGCTTGAACCAAGGTCGTAAGTCTGCTTTCTCACCTCTTTTTTCTTTCTTCCTTTTTTCTCTCCCTAGTGAGCCCTCAAACAACCCTCGGAAACCCAAACCTACGATTGGGCTTGGGAGAAGACTCGGGCTGTCCCAGCACACATCGGCAGAATAGCGGCTATGCAGAAGCTACACCCCCGGGGTTCCCTTGCACACGGGTAAGCCGATATCCATTGCACCACGCAAGACCCCGCGCGGGCAAACGCTTTCCAGCCCTATACCATAAGCCCTACTCTAGAGCCCAACACTCTGCCTCTTACGAAGAAACAGAGCAAGGGCCACGAGCTCCATTCTAAGGACACGGTCTCTCTAAACCACGACTGACCTTCTATCAATCCAGAAGCTCAGCCGTGGCTCTGGGGCTAGGGTCGATTTTTCAAAAATTGATCTCTCTAAACCACCACCAACCTTCTGTCAATCCAGAAGCTCAGCCGTGGGTCGGGGGCTAGGGTCGATTTTTCAAAAATTGATCTCTCTAAACCACGACCGACCTTCGTCAATCGAAGCTCACCGTGGAGTCGGGGCTAGGGTCGATTTTTCAAAAATTGATCTCTCTAAACCACGACCGACCTTCTGTCAATCCAGAAGCTTAGCCGTGTCTCGGGGGCTAGGGTCGATTTTTTAAAAATTGATCTCTCTAAACCATGACTGACCTTCTGTCGATCCAGAAGCTCGGCTGTGGCTTGGGGGCTAGGGTCGATTTTTCAAGGGTCGATTTTCGATCTTCTCTAAGCCACGCCCGAGCCTCTCTCCAAAAGCTCGGCCATGGCTCGGGGGCTAGGATCGATAGGACTATACCCCACCTTCGAATCCTTCTTACCTATATGACTACTTGTGTTCGTTTGCATACAGAAAAAAATGACAAAAGAAGGAGGCGAAACAAACAAATTTATTGATATTTGAAATGGCCTGCAAGCCGATTACAGGAAATGCCGGCGAGCGCGGACTAACGCCTCGATAATCACGTCGGCCACCTCGGTGAGAACCGGGACGACCTCGATCAGGATAGCGACGGTAGCGACGTCGCGAGCATGAGCTTCGTCTTCAGCAACCTCGGCGAGAGCAAGATCGTAGTCCGCCCAGAGAACCTCCATGAACTGTTCATGATTCACGAGAGCAGGTGGAGAAGGAGGGGTTGTAGGAAGAAGTTCGGAATGAAAAGTGGTCACCGCATCGGCCTCTTTTTATAGCCAAGCCCGGGAAGTTGAACTGATTCCAAGAGTAATGGCATCGGGAGGCGACTCGGATGTGAACCGTTTCCAAGATTTGATGCGGATGTCTCTCGGGACGTGGTGCAACAGTCAAATCGACGATCGACATTCCAGGAAGAAGATCGATCGGGAGGGGGGGAGACAAAGGGAAAAACAAAGTAATAACATTACTTTTAAGGAGTATCTACAAAGGGGCAAGACAGGCCTATGGCCTAGGCCGACACCTAAGCTTACGAAGCTCGACCATTGCGTTGTCATAACGGTCCTGAAGCTCGAGGAAGGCCTTTTGACCACCCCGGGCGGCCCGCACCTTAGTCCGTAAGGCCTCATTGGCCGCTTCCAAGTCCCGGACGGTGTCCCGGTGGGTCTTTAGCAGATCCTCCGTCCCGGCCACAGTTGACTTCACCCGGGACAGCTCCACGGCAAGATGGTCGCGCTCCTCCGCCGCACGGGCAGACTCGGTAGCGTGGCACGCCTCCACCGACCGAAGGCGCTCCTCGAGCTCCGGTGGAGCCGTCGCGTTCGAACTTAAGGGCCTCCTGCGACCGATGAGAGACCTCCCCAACATCTTCCCACGCCGCTGCTAGGGCCGCCTCCGCCGCCGCAACACGAGCTTCCAAGGCCACTACTGCCTAGACCGAGCCCGAGCGAGCTTCTTCCAGCTCGGTGCACGTGGTTTCGGCTCGCCGTCACCAGCGTGCGCCATCTGCCTTCAGGACCTCCCGCTCGGCCTCGTGCTCAGCCCCGAGCGCACACGAGAGGCCAACAACCTCGCGGTAGGCCTACACCAAGAAAGCGAGCTCAAGAAAAAGAAAAAAATCAAAGCAGGGTCGGCGCAAGACTTCAAAGGCCAGGCTCGAAGACACTTACCCGCCTTATGGCCACCGCGAACTCGGTCTCGCGTCGAGGCTGGGTAGTGCGCATAGGCGCAGGCAACGCCACGACCAGGCTACCCGAGCTTTCGCTTTAGCTGCTTGATCCCTCGGAGACCTCCTTCGCAGGCTCAGCCCGGGCCTCATCAGCCGGGGCTGGCACCGTCCTTTCCACGGGCTCGGCCGTTTCCCTCGTGGGCCCGGCCGCCTCAATGGCCTGAAGGCATGGCTCGGGGGCAAAGTTGGTTTGCACCGGCGTCGCCGGCAGCCTGTCATGCTCACCACCACTCTGCAAGGGTGGCGAGGCGGGCGGCCGGATGGACTCCTCCCGGCGGCTTCTGGCGAGCGACAACTTTTGCTCGACCCACACCGGCATCGCCACGATCAACCCCGCGGCGACCAGCGGGGCCACGCTCCATAGGTGCACAGGGACGATGCTGGCAGCCGTGATGACCCGGACCGGCTAGTTCCAGCCAAGCAGGAGCGTGTCGCCCATGTCCAACGGTGGGACGGGCAGATCGCACCACGCGAAGAGCTTCGACAGACCACCGAAGTCGATTGGGCGCCTCCCGGACGTGGTCCGCCCCTCGACTCGGAGCGGCGCCAAGATCGATGTCCCGTCGTCCGTCTCCACCTCCACGGTCATGGCTAGGCAGCGCACATCGCTGCGTACCACCGGCGGGAGGAAATAGGGCCCCGAGCCTCGGCGCCCTCCATGCTTCGGAAGGGGCTCGTTCTCCTGGGCCACTTCCTTCGATAGCACCGGGATGACTTCCCCCACCCCAGCAGACATGGCGACTGAAAACAAAAAAGCGATCAAGCACGCCCGATCAACCCGAGAATCCTGATGAGCGGAGAAAAGAAAGGAGAGCCGAAAGGCATGACGAAATACCGGCGAGCTCGAGATCCGTCTCAGTCGACCCACCATCAAGGATCATCATCAATATCGGTAAGCGCCTCTTGGCGCGCTGAGTATCCCGCGACGACAGCGAGTCGGTCCCGGAACCTTTAGCCAAGCGGGTCGGGAACGGAGGCAGGAGCCCCGGCCGCCGACTGCCACGCGTTGACGACCTTGTCCCGACGGGAGAGCCCGGTCCGCTTCTTTAAGGGCAGCTGCGTGCTCGCAGACCGCTCTTACGGCACCGAGACCAAGCCCGCGCCCTCGCTGCCCTACGAACTCACTGGGAGGGCGGCCCCTGGGACTGCCACCAGCGCAAGGACGGTAGGCCCGGCCTCCTCGCCCGCTTTCCCCTGCAAACAAGCCAGTGAACATCAGCCCGCGCTCATAGAGGGCCGCCTCCAGGGGCGCTTAGCTCGCGGGAACGCGTACCTCGTGAAGGACATTCCAAACGCCCGAGCCCAATGGCTCGTTGTGGTTCGCGGGTAGCAGGAGCCCCACGGCCCGGACCACGTCGTCCTGGGGCAGAGCTGCGTAGAAAGAGAAGAAGACATCAGAACACGCCCAAAGAAAGCTCGGGCAAAGGATTGTGAGGCCGAAAGGGGAACTTACGGGAAGTCCCTTTGCGGGTGAGATCGTCCCACCCGCGGATTTTGAAGAAAGGACGAACCCGCTTCCGCAGCGGGCCCACCCGATGCCTGATGAAGTCGACTACGATGTCGTAGCCATTCAATCCTCATTCGGCCAGCTCCCGGATCTTGGCCGCCGAGGCTACCTCCGCCAGCTCCAGCGAAGGGCGGGGCGGCGTCAGCTTCCCGGGGTTTGTATTCGCGAACCAGAGCCCGCGGTCACTAAGCACCTTGGCGTAGTACCACCGCGACGCCTACCCCCCAACGTTCTCCTTAGCCTTGAACGTCAGGTATGCGGGCTTCATGTCGCGGCGCAGCTTAAAGTAGGCGCACCCTGCCGCATCGCTCCCATCGGTCGTGGTCAGCTCGTAGAAGTTGAGAAAAGGCTGACCGACGGCTCTACCCCGACGAACGCCTCGCAAAGATGCGCGAAGATCGTCAAGAACAGGATCGAATTGGGATTGAGATTCACCAACTCGATCCCGCACTAAGCCAGAACGGCAGCGAAGAAGTCGGACTCCGGAATCCGGAGCCCGTGAACCGCAAAAAGCTCGAAGGAGACGAAGTCCTTACTCTCAGACGCAGGGGTTGTCTCCTCGCCGGCCGCCCTCCAGCCACCGATCTCGATGAAACCGGTGACGGCCAGCCCCTTCAAGGCATCCTCAGACATAAGGCTTCGGGTGAAAGGCGCCATTGGAGGAAGAGGGTCGGGAGGCAATGACGGCAGAAGGCAGAGGAACTGAAGAAGAAAGGAGGCAATAGCACAAGGAAGCGTAAAGGGAGCAACGCGAGGGGGCAAACCACCTCTTATGGGCCGACGCACGGAAGACGAACCGTCGCCTGTCCGCCTGAGGGTGTGAAAACCAAGGGGAAAACAGTGGCGCACATAACTGCGTTTCGATTGGAATTCCCGCCGACGCCAGAAAACCGCGCGCGCAACAATCATTTCGCCCGGGGGCAGTTACCAAATAAACCTCCGAGCGGCACGTCTCCGTCCCGCTCGAGGCTCAGGGGCTAGCTATTGGGGGAAGTATGTGGCCCATGGAGATACGACCCACTAACTTACCTCTGGCCCCGCGGAAAGAACGCGCGAGCTTTACGAGCTCGTGCCCGAGCTTGGTAAGCTCGAGCCCAAGCTTCCCCGCTCCGAAGCTCGGGTCACTTGCCCCTCCCGGGCTTCCGAAGCCTAGGGCTCCGAACCCAAGGCAGACTGCGCCGCACCGCGCACTGTCACGCTGCGGGTCCCACAGGTCACCGCGAGTTAAATGCGGCTGCAGTACCAAACCACGCCACAAATCGCTGCCAGGTTGGTGGCAGGTTGCGTCAACGGTCAGCTTACCATCCGCCCCTATAGAGAAAGACACGCATTGCCGGGTAGTGGTCCGAACGGCGATCTGGGCAGGATGAGGAAATACACCCAAATATCCGGCCGGCCTCATGCGTCCGCCACGACCCGGCACGGCAAAGCAGGAGAAGGTGACTAGTAACTGAAGGATAACTCGGCGCATCGCAATGGACCAAGGTCAAGCTACAGTGGCCGAGAGCCGCCTATAAAAGGGGCGCACAGTCCACAACCAAAGATATACGAGACACGCAAGGAATACACACACATACGAGGCCTAGACAGAAGAGCACTCAGCCATCGTAGAACAGGAGCACTTGCACTCGCGTAGGAGTTCTAGTTCCAGGTGGTAGTTCTTCGCGTCCAGGTACGGTAGGAACACACATAGTGTCTTGAGCACTTATTGTACTCGAGCCCGGGCTTCCCGAAGCCCGGCCTCACCCTTTTGTACTCGTTTAAACTTGGCATTAAACGAAGACTGGATGTAGGGTTGTTATCCAACAGTGGATGCCCGAACTAGGATAAAAACATCCGTTTCACACCAGGCCCGCACGTCCAACGCGTCGACCTCCTTCCCTCGGCGGCGCCCGGCCATCAGCCGGGCCTCGGTCCAGGGGACAGGGCCGCCCTCGGACCTCGCACCCCCTTCTTGCTCATCGACCTGCGGAGGCTCACCTCCTAGTCGCCGACAATTAGTGTATAGATTTCGGGTATAAAAAAAATATTTTTCTATTTTTTACACAGTTTGGCAGGGACTATCATTGCCGGTTTTTACTCGAGAACCGACAGTGATAAGGCTATCATTGCCGGTTCCAAAACCGGCAGCGATAACCTGAGTTATCACTGCTGCTAATGCAGTGCTGGTTTTTGAATCGGCACTAATGCCAGTTTCGAACTGGCGTTGATGTGCTGTTTTGTAGTAGTGATGGCGGCTGCTTTTAGTCTTTGAGGGAGACTTGGTTCGTTGCTGCCTAAGAAATGCTGTGGATAAAGTGGCGGCGTTTATAATGCCATTGTAGACTGTCCATGCTGATGTTTATATATGCTCCAAATTAATTTTTTTAAGCCCCGTGTATGTATACACCACGGTATACTCTGTAAGGCCGGCGTATATATGTGTCATGTATATTAAATACCCTATAAACCTGAAACGCCATAAGCTAATAAAATCACGTAGTAGTTTCCTTCAACCACCCTTGTTCTTTCCATCCGGTAATCTTTCTTTGACAGAGATCACGTCAAAGATTGTCACTCTGTGAACTCAACAAAATCACAAAGTACAGTCCTCACTAGTTCTATGCTGCCGCTCTCCTTGACTATATATGCCAGTATTTTCTTTTCAAGCTCTCCAGTCGCAATGACACACCAAAAAATCCGGCCAGCCACCTGCATAGCATCTCTTAACAAGAGGCCGTAGAAGTAGAACTACTACTACATAAATTAGCTAGCAAGAAAACGCCATGGGAGACACCTCCGAAAACACCATAGACAGCACGCAGTTAAAAGAAGACGAAGAAAATGGTGGTGGCGACTATGAGGCTCTCATGGCTGCCCTGAAGTCTAACAGGGAGTGGCTGGAAGCCAAGGTCGTCACTAGCAACGCAATGATCACCAAGGAGTTAGCCACCTCGCAGCACAAGGATTTCTTCAGCGTCGGCGAGTGCGAGGGCCAGAAGACCATAGATGGCGAGCAGGTACCACTGGTCCTGACCCCGTCCTCAACGGAAGACGAAGCCACCGCCGGCGGCACGGGCTACGAGGCGTTGGTGGTCGTTCTGAAGGACAAAAGGAAGTGGCTGGAGGGCAAGGTCATCGCCAACAGCGCCGTGTTGCTCCGTGGCTTTGACGTCCGCGACGCCGTGGAGTTCAACGCCGTCGTGGAGGCGCTGGGGTGGCCGGACATCCGGTACGTCGGCCCAGCCCCGCGCACCCACGTCCACGGCCGCGTCTGGACAGCCAACGAGGGCCCCCTCGATCAGTTCATCTACTACCACCACGAGATGGTGCTGGTGAGCACTGAGCTAGCCTAACTGTACACAGCATCATCTGCAAATTCATTGCATGTCTTATGAGTTGTGAAGTTGTGAAATGTTCAACTGTTGATGTCTGGTTTTGAGTATTCAACTGTTCATGTCTAGTTTTGGTTTGGATTATTGTGAGAGATAGATCATGGAGTTCCCTGAGAAGGTGATACTCTTCTGCGAGGTGCCGCCACCGGAGGGCGGGGAGACGCCGTTCGTGCCGAGCTTCCGGGTGACGGAGCGGGTGCTGGAGGAGTTCCCGGAGATGGTGGAGGAGCTGGACGCGAAGGGGCTACGGTACATGTTCACGGCTCTGAGCAAGAACGACACCAAATCCATGAGGGGGAGAGGATGGGAGGACGCCTTCGGCACGTCAGACAAGGCAGAGGCAGAGAAGAGGTAAACGCCGCCAACTTGTTGGTTTGCTACCTATGTATTTTTGGTTTTTCCGCTCACTTGTAGTTTGATTAATTAGTGTATGGTTCGAGATGCAAACATTATCTAATCAAAATTTTGTAACGAAGTTGTTCTCGTGCCACCGATTTAAAATAAGCAAATTGAGGAAGAAAAAAATAGATCCGTAGATTTTCTTAAGAGTTAAGACTCATTGCTAGGGAACAGGCCATATATCAGTCCCGGTTGGGAATCCGGCTTCACTCCAAGTTCCTGAACCGGGACAGCCCATGCGGGACTGATGCTCAAGAGGCATCAGTCCCGGTTCCAACCAGCGGGGACTAATGTGCTACAAATATTTAAAAATAACTCGCGGATATATGGGAGTAATGGGACTCGAACCCAAGACCTCAAGACCACTCACTCACCCTTCTAGCCAACCCACCTCTAAACGCGCTCTGATATAATTAGGATATACATTCCTTTTAACCTTTCCTAAAACGAGGCATCAGTCCCGATTCGTTATTTAACCGGACCGATGAGCACCCTATGCTGTTTTGTTTTGTACCCGTCTGCCAAAGGACTTACTAGTACCGGTTCATATCACGAACCGGGACTGATGTCAGAGCCCAACCGGGATTGAAGCTTTGGAGGCACGAACCGGGACTGATGTCACTATCAATATCGGTTCGTGTCTAACCGGGACTGATGTGCCGGTATTAAAGGCCTATTCTCTAGTAGTGACTGTTTAATAATTAAGCCGCTAGAACAATTAATTAAACTACTATTGGTCAGGTTAGCAGATACCATATGTGACGTTACAGTCTGTTGCCTTGGAAGCTTCTAAAATTATTTTTTATTAGCTTTCTAGCACAGGACATGCACAGTCCACTTGGAAGCCCCAGCTTGTACATTCATACTTGACATGCCACGTGAACCAAGAGCAAATGGCGGAGTCCAATCTCTTGCAAACAAAAGGAAGCGCGCAGTTGGTTGAAATCAAATCATCACATGCATTGTGCGGTTATTGTTAGTCAAGCAGTAAAAATCCTTTTTTTTAACAAAATAACGCTATCATGAGTCATGACAATACAACAAATCAAGACAGAAGCATGTTTGTGACAGAACAGTTTCAACGTACATGTCTATTGCTCCCCCATATCACATGCATGATGCATCTAACTAAGTACGTAGTAAATTAAGAAGCTAGCTGGCTGAATGGTTGCAGGGCAAAGGCACTGGGCATGGACGTGGAGTGGCTCCCGGACGGCGGCGTGAAGACGATCCTGGGGCCGCACGCGCTGACCCGCGTCTTCCCGGGCCGCAAGGGCCGGCGGATGTGGTTCAACACGGTGGTCGGGATGCTCGGGCAGGAGCTGAGCTCCGCCGCGGCGGCGCGGACGGGACCGACATCCCGGCGTGCTTCGTGCGGCGGTGCGAGGAGATCATCAAGGAGGAGAGCATCCAGTTCCGGTGGCGCAGAGGCGACGTCCTCATCCTCGACAACCTCGCCACGCTCCATGCACGGTCGCCGCCCCTCGCTCCCACCCCGGAGGGTCCTCGTTGCGACGTGCAAGTGACCATGACCATTCAACGGGTTTTGGAATTAAGCTTCTCAAGCTTAATTAATTTGCGCATGAAATCGAGTACGTTGCAAACTAGCTAGTTGGCAGTTGCACTACCCCGTGTGTGTGGAATTTTTTAATTAATATTTATTTTAAATCTTTATTTGAAAATAATCATAAAAAATTAAAATTACAAAAATAGGTGCCCTGCCCGGGCGATAGGCGCCCTGCCTGTCAACTAGCCATTACGACCATGACTAGGCGTTACCGGCGTCGGCACCAATCGCCCTAATATGGGACGATCGCCCGAACAAGGAGTGATAGGTGCCCATAAAAGCACAGCGCCGGCCTCCCCTTCCCTTATTCTCACCGTGCAAGACCGAGAGTAAAGGCAGAGCCGGGAGAGGAAGAGAAGAGGAAAGAAAAGAGAGAAGAGGAAAGAAAAGAGAGGAGAGGAAAAAAGAAAGAAAAATAGAGGAAGAAAAAAAGAGAAGGAAGAAGATCCGATATTTCCGTGGAGGTAAGTCCGAAATTTTTTTTCCCGTATTATTCAGTGCTTAGAAATGTAATGTCCGAGGAATTATTAGTAGTGAAATTTGAATATTATTATGAGACATGGTAGGATAGCCATATGTTAAAACATGTTAGGATAGCCATATGTTGTAGGGTAAAGATTCGATAAATGTAATGTACAAATTAAATGAAGTACGATATATCACGTAGATTTGCAGTTATTATGGTTAGGAAAAAATATGATTTTATATAGAAGTAATTTGCAATAAGATAGAAATACATTTTATATATTGTATTTTAGAGTAATATTGAAAAATATGGTAAGATAGCTACATATCGTACGTTGTTAGCATGGTAGAGATATCAGATGCCGTTAGAAATTAGTAGTGTTGCAACGAGTAAACCTAGAGTACAAATGGGATATAGAAATTAATGGAGTACTAGGAGGAAAAAGATTTAAAAATATATAGCAAAAATAATGAGGAATGAATCTATGACATAGGATAATGTAACAATTATATGATAATGTGTGATGTGGTTAGATGGAGAATTAATGAATTTTTCGTTCCGACGTTGTAGGCTACATGCCAGAAAAATTGTATTTTCAAATATTTTATGAAGATGGGGAGATAGCACAGGGTGCGGATGGAGTGGATTTGTCAGCATTTTCAACAGTCATACGGGGCATATCTAGATCGAGCGATAGGACATACAGGACTTTGTTGGAGTGGATGTTTCGGATGTTCAATTTGGATGCTCAGACTTTTCGGCTACAGGTTAGAGCAGTAGTAAGTCGTGCGCAACACTGTTTTTATGGAGAGTTGATTTCTATTAACGCGACATCAATATGGAGGAGCTATGTTAGATTTGCCGTAGAGCGGGGCTAGTCTCTGATGTTGCTGGTACAGTGGTACCAGTTAGCTCCATCGGTTTCGGAAGTACGTGATATCGGGGTAGATATTATGGAGGAGAGGGAGACAACTATGCAAGAATGCGATGATGAAGGTGGCGAGGAGAGTAGAGATAGGGGATACGAGATTGGTGGTGGCGATGGGATCGGTGGGGGCGAGGTGACAGTCGTGGAGGCGAGGGGGTGGCCGATGAGGGTGAGGAGGTAGAGGACACAGTTAACATGATGGAGGAGAAGGATCGTGCGGATGAGGAAGTCCCTGATGGTGAACACTCGGACGAGGAGGACAATACTCCCGAGGTGCTTGTCCCCAGTGCGTGGACTAATTATAATTTCGAAGACCTAACAATGAATGAAGGGAACAGTGATGCATGAGAGTATCATGAGAACAAGGTCAAGCAGGGGGGCCATATATAAAGATAAGGAGGTTGTGTTGGATGCGGTGAAGTACCGGGTAATGTCTCTTCGGCGGCAATTCAGAGTAGTGAAGTCAAGCAAAAAGAAGTACGACGTGAAGTGCATCGTTGATTCGTGCCTATGACGGGTGCATGCATATAAGGGAAAGTAGAAGGACTACTGGAAATGCTATATAGTGATTGAGCATAACTATGAACTGGATCAAGCGGAGCAGGAACACCGTAATCTTTTATCCACTTGGGTGGCAAATGTGTTGTACGGTCAGATTGTGGACAATCCGCACCTACAGCCTCGATTTATTATCAAAGCCGTGGAGGAGAGGTTTCAGTACAAGATTAGCTACGGAAAGGCATAGAAGACAAAAAAAGAAAGTTTTAGAAATACGGTTCGGGACGTACGGGGCTTCCTACAAGAATATTCCACACTTCCTCAGGGCAATATCACGTAGGAATCCTGGTACATTCATCGACCTTACGAAGTTCCCCGCGGATGGTGTGTACGCATGTAAGTGGGTCTTTCAGCGGGCCTTCTTCACCCTCGGTGCGTGCATAAATGCGTTTCAACAGTGCCTCCCGGTCATTTGCATGGACGGCACATTCCTTACAGGGAAATAAAAGGGCTAGATCCTAACTGCCATCGCGGTGGACGCGAACAACCAGGTTCTATCGGTCATATTGGCCTTCGTTGAGGGGGAAAACACAGATAGCTGGTACTGGTTCCTTGACAGAGTCAAGCTGACAGTCGTTCAGGATCGGCCTGATGTTTGTGTCATCCATGATCGACATGCAGGGTTGCTCAGGGCGATCGTGGACATGGAACAAGGGTCCGACGTCGTGGGAGCAGCAATGTGGCCAGACTTGAAGAGCAGGTGGTGTATGAGGCACATAGGTGCGAATTTTTTCCGTCAGTTCAGGAACAAGGAGCTGATGAACATGTTCAAGCAGTTGTGAAAACAGAACCAGCGGAAGAAGTTCAACGCACTATGGAGGACGTTGGATGAACTAACCAGGAAGCAATTCTTGAATCTAAGGGATACTGCTAGTTCATCAAGGAATCCTGTGGTCCACTACAAGCAAGGAGATGACCTGACAGCCTTGTGTGCGCTACTGACCAATGCGCCAAACATTCGGCATAGACCGGGGACAAGCATAAGGAGTTTCACGGACCAGATACGACACAAGCCGTTGGAGAAATAGACCCTATTGCATGACGAGGACAGTTCCCGTTATGGAATAATGACCATAAACCTGGTGAAGGTATACAACTGTGTAATAAAAGGCACGAGATGTCTTCCATTGGTGGGTATAGTTAAAGGTGTCTTGCTAGGTACCTAAAGGTATTTTATTGAGCGATATAAGAAGTCTATTGCATGAATGTCGGACAATCAACTGTTCTATTCAGCGGTGGCTAATAGAACACGAAAGGCGCAGACATATCGCGGAGAGTGGCGTGGAGCGGAGATACCACGTGCTCTTCGGTGACCGTGGTAGAAAAGGTGCCCATCATTAGAGAACATCTCATCTGTGCATACTCCGAGCTACTGACTGCGAGTGCTCCTGCCAGAAGCCACGGTTGCTGCACTTGCCATGCTCACACGTGATTGCCGCAGCGGCCGAGACACATCAATCATGTCGTCCTTACATCTCCAACTATTACTATAAGCAAAGTGTTTTCAACACGTGGCATCATGAGGTCTATGGGTACCGAGTGGATGGGTCGTTCACGAAAGCACCCCCTCCAGGTCATCGATGGGTACCGAACATACATATGTTGAAGCAAAAGATCGGGCGTTGAAGGATCCGACGTATTCGAAACAATATGGAAAAGTCTGAAGTGCGTCGTCGAATGCAAGGATCTGCAGGATCGGAGGCTGGGCCATCCATATCTCATCAAGACACACATTAAGTCCATGAACTTCGCTTTGTATCATGTACTCCTTGTTGTCCTATTGATCAAGCAAATTTAATTAATATGAGGCTGCTGTAATTTTTATTTTTATGTGTACCTTGTAATTCTGGATCATTTATTTTCATTTTATGTATTTCTATATGTACTTTTTATTTCATTAATATATAATTTTTACTTCATGTATTTCTATATGTATCATTTAAGTATTGTCCATGTCATGTAATTTTTGATATTATGTGTATGATCGAACATATATTTAAATATGCAACATTTCATTATTTTCCATTTAATTGTTCTCAGCTGTGATGTGTACCATTTAATTATTGTCCTATTAACTTTACTTGATTTCTAACCATTCAAGGACAGGCATCGATGGCGAGAGCTGGTCATGGTGGTGATGTTTGCCCTGAGCTGCTGGACCGGACCGTGGATGTGAATCCCTTTTCATCACAAAATTCTTTAAAGCATTTATTAAGAAATTCAGTATCTCTATCACTTCGGACATGAATGATGTTAACTTGAAACTTATTTGAAGAAGCAAAGGCTAGTAAAATACGAATAGAATCCAATCTAGCAACAGGTGCAAATGTTTCATCATAATCGAGTCATTCGATTCACAGTATCTGTGCTAGCTCGACATGCCTCTGACCTCACCTAGGTCACATGCCCCCTGAGCCGTCCACGCTACTTTATACTGAACTAATTCCTGCAAAATAAAACAACACAAAAACAACCTTTTTCTTCCACAAATAGATTAGTTCATCACAAGTCTCTTCATCTCTTTTATTTTCAATCAAATATTATTATCTTGGTCAAATATTTTTCTTTTTAGTTGTCAAATCATCTCAGCACAAAATCTAGAAATCAACAATCTCCCCCTTGATGAGTGATTTGACAACACAGTAAATTCTCCCCCTTGACACCTCCCCCTTGACACAAGCTCTCCCCCTCAATATATGCTGATTTAACTTTTGGTGGAGATGCGGGGTAGCCAATTGTATTTTTTGAAAAGAAGTCCTCATGACCAATTCAAACAATCCAATAGAAAATAGTAAGCTTATAGAAAAACCACTCTCCACTAGTAAGAAAACAACTCAACTAAGTAGACTTTGCCATAGTATATTGTCATGTGAAAGATTATTACCATAAAGTAAGTTTTCACCAAGGGTAATAAACAATGTTCGTACTAAATGAGAAAATATAAAACTACCAAAGTGAATCTTCTACATGATATTGTTTGAGTGCATGACACCCAATTCTCCTCGCAATCGTGCAAAGTCATGGTAAGCCAAAGGTTTAGTAAAAATGTCTGCCAATTGTTTTTCAGTGTTCACAAATATTAACTGAACAATTGTTTTTCAGTGTTCACAAATATTAATTGAACAGTTCTTTTCTCCACATGATCTCTAATAAAATGATGTCTAATATCAATATGCTTTGTTCTACTGTGTTGAATATGATTTTTTGCCATATTCAAAGCACTTTGATTATCACACAATAATGGCACGGTATCAAATTTGAGACCATAATCAAGTAAAGTAGATTTCATCCAAATCAATTGAGCACAACAACTAGCAGCAGCAACATATTCAGCTTCAGCAGTAGATAGAGCAATGGAGTTTTGTTTCTTTGACGACCATGAAACGAGAGAATTACCAAGAAAAGTGCATACACCTAATGTGCTAGTCCTATCAATTCTATCGCCAGCAAAATCAGCATCTGAATAACCTACCAGATTCAAGGAAGAATCATGATAGTACCACAGGCCAAATGTATACGTACCTTTTAAGTATCGAAGAATTCTTTTGACAGCCTCTAAATGAGACTCCATGGGAGAACTTTGATATATAGCACACTTACATACAGCAAATTGTATATCTGGTCGTGATGCAATTAAATACAAGAGAGCACCAATCATGCTTCTATTTGAGAATATCCTTGTGCTACCAGTCTAGCCTTATTTCTCACAACTTCTCCATTCTCATTTTGTTTATTTTTAAAAATCCATTTAGTGCCAATAATGTGTTTATCATGAGGAGGTTCAACTAATTCCCAAACTTTATTTATTTTAAAATTATTCAATTCCTCATGCATAGCATTAACCCAATAGTTATCGACTAAGGCATCATTGATATTCTTTGGTTCAACTAAAGATACAAAGGCATGAGAAATCAAGGAAGTTTTATCACCATGAAATTTTGACCTTGTGGTTCTTTCATTGAGTTCACCAATAATTTGATTTGGGGGATGCCTTACCTGATGTATTCTTGCTGAACCACTTAGTACCTGTCGTGACGTAGATGGTTCTTGTGATTCTTCTTGATTTGCATGTGATTCATCATATTCTTCATTGTGATCATCTTGAGGTGGAGATTCTTCCAAGACATTTGTTTCGGTTGTATGTTCATGATTAGCTGTAGATATAACCTCTTCTTCACTCTCATCTAATGGCAAACCTGCACTTTGTAAACCAGTTCTAGTATAGGAACTCGACTCATTAAAAGTAACATCAAATGACTCCTCAAGTCGGTTAGATTCAACATTATACATACGATAAGCTCTTGAATTAGATGCATATCCCATGAAAATACCATTACAAGTTCTAGATTCAAATTTACCTAACACACCTCTTTTCTTTAATATGAAGCATTTGCAACCAAAAACTCTAAAATAGCCAATTTTAGGTTTCCTTTCAAACAGTAGCTCATAAGGAGTTTTTTTAAGTAAAGGTCTAACAAGGGCACGATTTGAAATATAACAAGCAATATTAATAGCTTCAGCCCAAAATTTTAGAGGAGTGTTATGTTCAAGCATCATAGATCTAGCCATCTCAGCCAAGGTTCGATTTTTTCTTTCAGCAATACCATTTTGCTGGGGAGTGTAGGGAGATGAAAACTGATGTGAAATTCCCTTTTCATCACAAAATTCTTCAAAGCATTTATTAAGAAATTCAGTGCCTCTATCACTTCAAATATGAATGATGTTAACTTGAAACTTATTTGAAGAAGCAAAGGCTAGTAAAATATGAATAGAATCCAATCTAGCAACAGGTGCACATGTTTCATCATAATCGAGTCCTTCGATTCACAGTATCTGTGCTAGCTCGACATGCCTCTGACCTCACCTAGGTCACATGCCCCCTGAGCCGACCACGCTACTGTGTACTGAACTAATTCCTGCAAAATAAAATAACACAAAAACAACCTTTTTCTTTCACAAATAGATTAGTTCATCACAAGTCTCTTCATCTCTTTTATTTTCAATCAAATATTATTATCTTGGTCAAATATTTTTCTTTTTAGTTGTCAAATCATCTCAGCACAAAATCTAGAAATCAACAGTGACGCACCGGTCTAGGTTGTCCACAGTTCAGAATAGACAGCTAAGAACACTACGGCCCCGTGTGCCGAATGAGATGCTTCACATTGACCCACGCTGGGTTCCACATCAAGCCGCCAATGACATATACTCTGTTTAGTATATTTATTTACCTATACATTGAAATTTGACGACGCTGCATACTACATGTTGGTTATGAGCGGCTGGCTTACTTCTGCTTTGCAGAATGGTGGAGCAGGCCACTGCCGCCGAGGAGGGTAGGCAGGTCCCAAGGTTCGGGTATGATCAGTCCCCGCTAGCCGCACTCGTCGACCGTTGGAGACCGGAGACGCACACGTTCCACATGCCCCTGCGGAGAGATGGCTCACACGCTGCAGGACGTGTGTTTCCTACTAGGACTTTCCTGTGCAGGTCCTGCAGTTATGTCGCACGACGTCTCCATCACGTGGCATGCAGACTTGTCCACGCGGTCTCACGCATGGTGAGCGGCACGGACCGACGAAGCAGTGGCTGCTTCAGTTCACGGTTAGTACCTCCTTAATTGCAATTTAATGGTATCGCGCTAAGTTGCTGACAATATTGTACCAAATGTTGCAGGTCGATCTGATTCACCTGCATGCCAAGGACGAGGACGTCACCCGCCACCTGGAGGCATACCTGTTCTTGTTGTTCGGTTGGCTGATGTTCCCATTCTCGCACGGGAACACAGTGGACCGGCAATTTAAATAAATTTTAAAACTTAAATTGTGTAGTGCCAATTATAGTTAGAACTAAAATGTTAAAGCAACCATTAATATAACTACTTGTAAGCTATGTGAACAATATAAAAAAATTCCCTCATTAATGAAAACAACGTAAATTTCAATTGTGTAGTGCTAATTATAATTATAAATAAAATTTTAAAGCAACCATTAACATAGCTACTTGTATGATTGAAATAAATTTCAAAACTTAAATTGGATGTATAATTTAAATAAATTTCAAAGTTGAAATTGTGTAGTGCCAATTATAGTTTGAATTAAAATTTTAAAGCAACCATTAGCATAACTATTTGTAAGCTATGTAAACAATATAAAAAATTCCCTCAAAGCTTAAATTGGATCTTGATCTTGATCTAAGCAATCTAGCCATGCAAACTATATATATGAAATAAATAGCTAGTTTAGCAACCTCCAAATGGATGCCTCCAAAATTGGAAGCCTCCAAATGGATTCCTCTAAATTTTCAAGCTTCCAAAATGTTTCTACAATTGAAATAAATTTCAATGCTTAAATTGGATGTACATCTTGATCTTGATCTAAGTAATATACCCATACAAACTGTATATATAGATATAAAATTAGTAGCTAGTTTAGCAACCTCCAAATAGATTCCTCCAAATTTGAAAGCCTCAAAGTGGAGTGCTCCAAATTTTTAAACCTCCATATAGGAATGATAAAAAATAGCTACCCAAAATTGACTCCAATTAAACTCCAAAGCACACCTCAGGCTTGAGAAAGAAAATGGTGAGGGTTTTATACTGTTCACACATCACTGTCGATTTTAAGACAAAACCAGTAGTGATAAGTATTATCACTGTCGGTTCTTGGCCCTCAATTATTGAGCAGCAGGAGGGGCTTAAGAGCCAACAGTGATATGAGGCTTACCACTGCCAGTTAGGGGCTAGAACCAGCATATCACTGCCGGCTAGGTCCTAGAACCGGTAGTGATATGAGGCTTATCACTGTCGGTTGGGGGGTAGAACCATAATAATGTATCACTGTAGGCTGGGTGCTAGAACCGGCGGTAATATGAGGCTTATCACTGCCAATTCTTATGGCCTCTATGTTTTTCTTGGCCGTGGGATTTAAAAACCGGCAGTGATAAGTTATCACTACTATTTCTGAGCGAACTGACAGTGATGAGCCAGCACGGAAAGGGTGACAGACTATAAAACGATGTGCACATGATGAGGTCTGTCTGTAGTACTTTGGTGCACACGAAGCCGAATGCCGGGACCAACTTGGCCCACTTAAAAAGACGCTTAGGAGTCCAATCCACGTGCTAGAGAATAATTTTTGGTGCCTTTGGCATCTTCTTTTGGTTAATTTACGTTGTGCTGGATATTTTTTGTTTGTAGCTACATTGTTCTTGGCACTGTGAAACTAACTTGAGCTTGTTGGAACATGCAACCTGGAAGCTTGATAAATGGCAACCATGATTAATTGTGTTATCTACATTTTTCACCAATATTTCATTTATTCTCTGAGCATTTTCCTTTTCAAGTGATGCGAAAATTTGTCAACTGCTTTGTGCTGACAGACGTACAAAATTAATGATGGGCTTTAACAGCTGCTACATTTCTATTCCCAGCAGGACACAGCTATCATTGCACTTCTCTTTTGTTCTTCTGTTTGGACTATATGTTTTCCTTTTTGATGCAAATCCAGTACTCGCATATATCATGAGGTTCTTCGTTTTTTTGGTGGATGTGTGAGGTGTGTTGGGTCTCTCTTTTCCATTAGATCTTTGGGAACAAACAGCAATGTACTGCTCTGAGACGATTGTGTGTTTACTTTATTCCATTCCAGTAACATCCCTTTGAAATACCGAACCTGGCGACTAGAAGGAGTGAATAGAAGCCAAATAAATTTTCTCGCAAGAAGATGAATGATGCTCTTCATCCAACGCGCCTCAAAGATGACAATCCATAAGAAAAGCCACATTTATGGTGGTTGTTGAGTGCTCAAACAAAAGTATGATCACACTTCAACTAAAAAGGTACTTTAGGAAAAGCAGACAGGAATATTCCAGTAGAAAACGATTATGATCACAAGAGTGGTTGCTGGCTTTCTTGGTCTCCACAAATTATGATAATTTTTCTCCCTATGCCATGATAAGTCACGCAGCCTTCAGCTAAATTTCAGATCAAAACTCCCCACAGAAAATTTAGGAAAAATCGTGAACCAAGAACTGTCTAGAACTAGTGCACAGAAAGTTTGAGGCTCAGTATTCACCTCATATCTCCCAAACAAAGAATCCAGATGACTCCAAATTTTTTTCACAGGTAGATATGGAAGTCACGGACCTTGTCCTAGAATCACTCAAAAAGGATTTTTTTATTTTTCTAAAATTCCCAGACTACAGACTACACGAGAGAAAATTTCTGAACAGGATTGCAACTAGTTGAAGAACTTGATCTCTAACCTCTCCTAGATTGCAAAAAAGGTTCCAAACCATATATGCAACCTCAAGGCATCATAGATCAGCAGCAAATAGAAGAAGGTGAGACAAATAAACTAGTTGCAATCAAAAGCAAGAAAGAAACTAGATCAACCACATGAACAACACAAGAACAAAGACATGATTTGAGGAACTAGTTTCTATTGCTTGAGAAGATTCGTTCGCAGCCACACCTAGGTGGGCAAAGCTTATAAAACAGCAGAATACAAACCACAAAACCTCAGCCCATAACTTGGTGGAGGCAGCGCCCCTCCACCCCTTCTTTTATAGGGTAACCGGGTGAACCTCCACCCTTGACTGCTTCCTTGCCTCCCAAATAGCCTTATCAAGGGTTAGGATTCACCTACTCAACCAGCCACTTATATGGGTCTAAACCACTCACACACAGCCCAACATAGGCCAAATATACCATACATGGGTTCTACACAAAACCCGATTAACCCGATACAACAGGCTTTCATCTGCTGGACTTGACCGTTCTATTTTCGTGCCTTCGAGCCTCCAACCTGAACCAGAACCTTTGAGTCATCTCAAGTCCTTCTCCATGGCGTCCTCATGAGCCCCAAGCTTGAGCCCATCCATCGCGCGATATCATCACCGTTCTGGATCTCGATCTACCCAATCTAGTCCTGGTACCGTCGCCGACCACGGTTGCCTTTAAGCCTGCGCCCACAAGGACCAAACCATTTTCCACAAGCAAAAATATTTTCTTACCTTTGATTCGTGCATGTTAGTCCAATTTTATTATAAATTCAAATATATATGACTACATGCCCATGTTTCCACTTGAACTGAAACCGAAAACTTTCAAACCAGTGCTTCCCTCAGTACAACAGAACAAAGATGAAACTTTAAAAAATACTTTCCTCACTCAAATGAAAAAAGTTATAATACAAAAAAGATGTGTCTTGAAATTCTCTACAAAATCCGTATATAACATTTTTCCATCCGAACTTGAAAAAACCCTCAAAGGTGTAAAATACTTTGTTCTAGCCCAAATGGCCGAACAACTCAAATTAATCTTAAAAACAAACTCCTCAACCAAATCAATTGAAGTCACATATACTCATCACAACATGAAGACCTCCACATGGTCTCACACTCTTTCATCTTTTTCGGAGTCTAATCCAGTACCGGAATGGATGCAATGATACAAGAACAGATTTGCGTTTGGTTTGTTAGAAGTTGTTTGCATTCGCATCATTTGCATTTTTTTGTTCTTTAGTTGGTTTCCTTTTTGGGACAAATTGATGTGATCTTAATTAAGATATCATTGTTCTCTTTGGCTCCCCTTTTTACACAGGATGAGATATACCTTTCCAGCTGTATATTGTAGGTTAAGTTTTTTATTTTCTCAATGATTTGGGGGAAATTTGTGCTGCCTGCTGTAAGCTAAAGACTATACTGCAACCATCAATCTAGTGATGTATAGGGAGATGTAAACCAAAGACTAGTACAACCATCAATTAAATAAGCTGGACTTGTATGCATGACTGTTGGTTAATTGGGATTATGGATTTCCATGCAAAATATGCATATAGTCTTTATATATCACTACTAAAAAGAACTTAGTGTTGGTAACCGCGACAGTAGTTGTATATCAGAATTTGTAATGAAACATCCTATCCAATAAATTTGATACGATGCTATATCGAAGTAATTGAAAATTTTATAATATCGCATTTTTTTTCAACAGTATGTACATGCACGGGCCAACAGGTTGAATCAAAGAAAGCCTGCTAGAAATAAACGTCAAACCTTGCGGCCCATACATAGTTTCACACATTAAAAAATCGAAACAAGCCACTCAAAACACACAGACACAAACACAAAGACCATCATTCTTTTCTTGGATAATATTGGAGAAGCAAGGGACCTGACTGTTATTGAATGGAATGCTAGGAATATTCTTAAGAAGCACCTTCAAAATCTACTCTTCAAACAATAAGTTTGCTGGAAGCAGAGAGGATCAATAAAATAGGCAACAATAGGTGATGAAAACACAAAATTCTTTCATTCTAGAGCTTCTAAAAATTTCAGACAAAATTTTATCACATCTCTATCCATTTCTGAATCAGAGACAGTTGTTGATCATGATTCCAAGGCAAATCTTCTATGGGTTGCATACAGACAAAGGTTGGGTGAAAGCAACTATCAACAGATGTATTTCAATCTAAATGAGCTTTTCAAAGGCACCAGAATTTGCAACTTCTGGAAGTACCTTTTGAGCATTCAGAAATTGACAGCATTGTCAATAAGCTGCCCTCTGACAAATCTCCAGGACCAGATGGCTTTAATGGAGAATTTCACAAGCTATGTTGAAATATAATAAGTGAAGATTTTTATGAGTTGATTGATCTTTTCTATAATCAACATCTACATTTAAGCGGCATCAATGAATCGTTCAT
Organism: Olyra latifolia; assembly: GCA_036346145.1. Taxonomy (NCBI): domain Eukaryota; kingdom Viridiplantae; phylum Streptophyta; class Magnoliopsida; order Poales; family Poaceae; genus Olyra; species Olyra latifolia. The sequence goes on along the minus strand of CM070531.1, from coordinate 17,714,744 downwards.
TACTTTGGTTCCTAAAAAAGAGGGAGCTAGTTCAGTAAATGATTTCAGACCTATATCTCTGTTGAATTCTTCGCTGAAACTTCCAACAAAAATTCTAGCTGATCGGCTGCAAACAGTAATTCTAGAATTGGTGCATAAACATCAATATGGTTTCATCAAATCAAGGTCCATTCAGGATTGTTTAGCTTGGTCTTTTGAATACTTATATTTGTGCCATAAATCAGAGAAGGAAATTGTGGTCCTTAAATTGGATTTTTGAAAAGGCATTTGACATGATTGAACATGAGGCTATTACTCAAATTCTTGAACACAAAGGTTTTGGTTGAAATGGATTTACTAGAATAAATCCATCTTGAGTACTGCCACCTCTTCAATCCTACTTAATGGTGTACAAGGGAAGAAATTCTATTGCAAAAGGGGAGTTAGGCAGGGTGACCCTCTTTCACCTCTGCTATTTGGCTTAGCTGCTGATCTTCTTCAGTCAATCTTGAACATGGCTAATCAAAAAGGTTTATTGCATAGACCTTTGGATGTCAGAGATGAAACAGGTTACCCAATAATTCAATATGCTGATGACACCTTAATAATTTTGCCGGCATATGCAAAGCAATTGTTTTGTCTTAAGGCAATACTAAACACCTTTGCACAGTTAACATGACTGAAGGTCAACTTTCATAAGTCTTACATGTTTCCTATTAATGTCGCACCAAGGAAAATGGAACTGTTGGCCAACACTATAAGTAGCAAAATTGGTTCTTTCCCCTTCACGTACCTAGGGCATCCTTAGGGATTGACAAAGCCATCGGTTCAGGACTTCTTGCCGTTGGTCAATAGAATTGAGAAGAGGTTGATTAATTATGCACATTTTCTATCTTACGGGGGAAGATTGACGTTAATTAGTTAATTCAGTTCTATTTCAGTTACCGACATTTTATATGTGCAGTCTCAAAATTCCTCCAATTGTGATTACTCAGATTGACAAATTTAGAAGGCATTGTTTATGGAGGGGGTCAAACTTCACCAAACATAATCCAGCTTTGGCTAGTTGGAATAAAGTTTGTCTTACAAAGAAACAAGGGAGTCTTGGAGTCTTAAGCATCCACACTCAAAATGATGCCATCATGCTTAAGAATTTACACAAGTACAATCGTTTTGAGATTCCATCGGTTAAATTGATATGGAATTCTTATTTCTCAAATTGGAAACTCCCTGACTCTCTCTAATGTTGGATCTTTTTGATGGAAAAGCTATCTAAAGTTGTTGGACAGATTAGCTGTTTGTGATTCAAGCATAGGAGATATTGTCAATTTTTAGGGAAGATCTCTGGAATGGCAATATTCTGAATGTGAATTTTCCACAGCTTTATTCTTATGCAAAGAATGATAAGATTTCATCACTTCTCTTTAAAAAACTTCTTAATATCACAGATCACTTCAATCTGCCTATACCAAGGGAGGCATTTTCTCAACTCAGTGCTCTTCATGATATAATTTCATCTCGGATTCAAATAAAAAAGATAGGTGGAAATACATGTGGAACAAATTGAACTACTCATCTGCTCACGCTTACAAATATCTAAAAGGATTACAGCTTGTTCCAGAACCGTTTCAATGGATTTGGGAGAGTTGCTGTCAGCTGAAGCACAAATCTTCTTTTGGTTACTTCTCCAAGACAGACATAACACTAAGAATATTATACGGAGAAAGCAATTCCATTTGTACAATTATGGAATGAGTGTTGCATGCATTTTGGTGCATTCGTTAGCATTAGAGGAGACAGTTGGGGAACGTGTAGCCTACGCTAGCACAATTTTAAAATTTTCTACTGCGAACACTCAAAAACATCATGCAAGTAACGGATCACATATTATTACCTTTGACGCGCAGTTGCAGCGGAAGGAAAGTTGGAGAAGCCGATCCCAACTAGGCACACGTCGAGGTACTGAAAGTAGCCGATCATTCTAAGCCGATAGCCTCCTTAGCTGATCACCACCGTAGCAACATCACACGTACTACCGTAGAGAAAGTAGTCGTTCTCGCCGAACCAATCACCTCCTCCTAATCGATCATCGTTGTAAGCCGACCGTCGTCACTAGCTGATCGACGTCTAGCCGATAAGCGTCGCAGCAATTGCAACAATGTCTCTACAGTGTCCACACATACAGGGTGGAACGCCGATCGCCAGTGTGCTAGCACCGCACGTGTCAGCTAGGGTTTCTAGGAGGTTCGAAGGGCACACTACTAGAGAAATGACCTTCCATACCGGTATATCAGTCCCGATTGGCCACAAACTGGGACTGATGTAGCAATAGTCCCGGTTCGTGGCTACAGGGCTAAAAGCACGATTAGTACCGGTTCGTGGCTCAATGTAGTCCCGGTTCGTAATACGAACCGGTACTAAAGGTGGCTTTGGCAAGCGGGTACATGCTAGCTGGCACAGACACAAATTAGTCCCGGTTCGTGTTACGAACCGGTACTAAAGGTAGGCCTTTAGTCCCGGTTCGTATTACGAGCCGATATTAAAGGCTCATTTTAGCATACTTCAAAAGGAATGCATATCCTAGTCTATTAAATACGTATGGGTGGGTGGGTTGGTTAGAAGAGTGAGTGGGGAGTTACGTGGTGGCATGAGGTCCCAGGTTCGAGTCTTGGGTTTGCCTTATTTTTTAGATATTTTCTACGCTTTAGTACCGGTTAAGAGAACTGGGACTAAAGATATGTGACCTTTAGTCCTGGATGGCCTATCCCGGTTCGGGAACCGGGACTAAAGCCCGTTCCCAACCGGCACTAAAGCCCGTTCCCAACTGGGACTAAAGGCTGTTTTTCTAGTAGTGGCACATCGGCTAGGGCTTTAGTAGCAAAGCCAATAGCTCTTTGCTTGGTGGTATCTACTGTCCATGTCACCCCCTTGACCTCCTATTATATAGCCGAACTAGCATGCTTCTACGTTAGAAGCTAACTAGGACTCGTAACCAATTAGAACTCCAAGTCGATGCAGTCGACTAGGACTCTAATATGATTATATCTCCAAGTTGATGCATCTAACTAGAACTCTAATCCGATTATATCTATAAGTCGATACATCCGACTAGGACTCTAATCCAATGCGTGGATTAGTATCCACAAAACTCACTAATAGATCCAATCTAGTAGACATGTTCCAACCCGTTAAGTGTGTGACCTATTAAGTTCATGCACAATCAGCTATGACCTCGAAAACCCTTTTGCGAACCACAAGTCAATAGCGGTTCCTAACAGGGCATATTGACCATCGAATGCACAGAATAATCATATCGGCTGAACCTTGATATACTCACATACCGATTCTTTTGCCACACGATACCAGTCAAGCTCAAGGCTAGATACATGCCATCTTTGTGACAGCTTGACCATTCACTCATCTATGTGATGGATATTGAAATCGTGATTAACTCTTTCATCACATTGGTATGGCTATGCACTTTCCAATCCATCCATATCGAGAGGCCTAGAGCTATCTCTCCTGTTATCAAGGAATGCCAAATTCCATCTTGATCATTCACACACCATGTCATGTTCATATTATACCCAAAAGCTATCTTTATAGCTATCCTGTTACGGTGTAGCAGTTGATAACCCCAAAGTATACGACTACGCGTGCTAGGATCAATAACGATCTCAGATCTAAGAATCATATAGGTATAACACTTGAAACTACAGGCTGATAACACATATAAGATAATCTCTATAGTGTCTCGGAGTATGTCTATCCAACAACATGTTCTCTAACATGTATTCATATTATTGATTTGATATCTCTATACTATTGTATATGAAATATTACCATCAATCAATACATGTGCTGATCAAATCATTATTGTCCCACATAATGATATAAAATTAGGAATCATTTAGAACAATATCACATAAACAATGTGTTTCACAATCAAGTTATACTTGATGAACAAAATAAGTGACATTTATTCATGGAACCGATAACACATTATCATTAATACATTAATAAAGACGTGAAACAATTATCTCATATATGATTGCCTCTTGAGCATATCACTAACAGAGAGTGCATATTTTGCGTCTCTGCATATGAAACAAGAAAATTATAAAATATGCTTTATTATGCTGAGGGGGAGTTAATTGAAAAATCTGAAATGAAAATGTTCATTTGAACGTTTGTTGGATTTTCAATATTTCAACATGTTCACTTTGTTAGAACTTCACCAAAATTGTGATTTGTGATATGGTGGTCGATACACTCATCAAGGGGGCAAGTGTAACATCATGTGATTCGTATTTGACAATGATTTAATGTGTAGTGGAGTTTTGGTGAAGGTTTGGACTAATCTGAGTTAATGGAAAGATTTGTTTTCGGAAAGGTTCACTTGTCTATTGATGTGTAGGGATCAATGTCAGCACAAGTCAACAGAGACTGGGACTAGTTTCCAGGAGGAGGTGCAGTCCGATGCGGTCAAGGAGGTGCCGTGTGGGTGCGTCGCGGTAGGATCAAGGTGCATGTTCGATGGATGAGAATGTGTGAGATGATTCAATATGTGTGTAGGCGAGGGACGGTCCTGTGGAGTGTTCGGATGCGTAAAAGATTGGACGGTTGAGTCGTATTGGAGTTAGAGACGGCTTGTAAGTGTGTGGAGCCACTTAATTACAAAATTAGGAGTTAATCTTGTGATTAGTAGGCTAGGGGGTATGCTACCCTATATAAGACATGTTATAGGTTAGAACGTGGCCGATTTTATTTGTGACTGGATATCTAAATAAAAAGTTAGAATTTAGTATGCAGTGGTGGTGTCCTCCATATGGAGAGGTTGTGGACAATCAATCATGAAGCTATAAAGAACAAAGTCTCAATAATTTATGGTTTGATTCTTGACATCTTGGTTTTCGTCTTGCCTTTAGTTTAATATATTAATCTGAGAATTGGTCACAATTTTGAGGTCAAATCTCGTGATTCTCATTAGGATGAATTCTATATAGTCTCAGGAGCTTACCTCTGAAATTTGGGATTTTTTGTTTGATCGGGTTAAAAGTGACAAAAATATCTTCGGTTGGCGGGCGCTGTGTTTGTCCCTGTTCGCCTAATGATCGACACCGCTGTCGTGGTCAGTGGTGCGCTTGGCTTGCGGCTGGGTGTGTTTGGCTCCGTTGCTTCGCTCGGGTAGGCATAGGGTAGACAAATGCTATGTCGTTGTACAACACATTCCATCGTCTCTCGATCCACGTGATAAGTAAAACGTGATTTGAGTATTCGCTGCCATAGCAAATCATCAATACGCGGAGAGAGAGAAAAAGAAATTAAAAAACCCGTGTACTGCTGTGGCACGTTTTGGTTCACTGTTGTCATTCAAATTAGATTGCTTGACGTACACGAGTAGTGTACTAGGGTTTTGCGAGCAAGGTTTTTTAATTTAATCTTTGGTTATTGATTCTAATAGCGCGTAATACCTATTTAGAATCTATATAAATTGTTTCCGCTGCGTACAGGATTTACTTTATGAAAAAGCTCTAGGTTTTTACTCAACATCTAATCAACATCCTTTAGTCGCCATATTCGATCCTACAACAACCCCCAGAATTGGTCCATATCATCTGTGTCATTTCCCATCAATCATTTTATTCATAATCCGTTGCAGTCATATTTAACATGCGAGGTTAAGAAATGACTAAAATGAATTAGAACAGTACTATGGCTAGAATTAAATTAACATGCAACATTACTAACTTAAACAAGGTTTTGAAGGTATATAGTTTTTTTGCAGATTTATGTCATTTTTTCCGGTTAATGTATATAGTTTTCACTTTCAATTTTTTTTTTTTTGTAAATTTCATACTTCCATACCGAAAAAGTGTCTCTTCTTAATTTCCCCACTTCTGTTGTGTAATATGTATGGACGCTTTTACTCTGCACTGATGGGTTTCACCTATTTGATCGTGTATGTTCTGTTTGCATCATTTGATGTATAGCTAGCTATGTTTTCTTTTTAGATGTAAAATGTATGCTTACCAAATTGCATCTGTGATGAGCCACCAAGCTGGAGAGCTAAAGTCATTTTGATGAAGGCTCTTTAAGAAGTAGAGGTCTTGAATTGCAGAGCTAAAACTGAATTTGATTTTGTGAATCTATTGTTGAAATATGGCACTACACTTAAATGGATGGAAATAGCTTAGGATTCTTCATTTGCTGGTTTGGATAAACTAACTGAGGATTCACAAATCATTTCAAGATTTTTCCTTTAGACTTGTTCGTTGCAATTTTACTAACCAACGATAGCTAAACAGAGTAAGTGGCACGTGGCTCATTAAGAATATTGTGCAGCATATTTAGATCTCTTTTGTTGTCAATGATCATGTATAAGGCCCAAAATCGACGTCAGAGTTTATGTTTTAGTCTCTTTTTTTTTGTCTTTTTTGCGGTTTCTTGGGCTAACAAACTCAACAAAGAGCAGCAAAACAAAGAATAAGAAACTCAAAATTACAAGCAGAGAAAAGCCCAAAAAAAATGACAGTGCTATTACCAACTAACTTGTGTGCTAGGAATCGCCTGCTTATTTTATTGCAAAACTGTCCATCGACTTTGGGGGTGTTCTTTTGGGCTTATCTAATCTGACTTATCTGTCTTATCTAGAACTTCAAGAATTTCCCGAGGTGGCCTCGAGAGTCGGATGGCCTTGATTTTTATGATTTAGGGAGCTTTTAGACACGTTTACGAGATTAAAAAAACGGATTCAAAAGTAATAAAAAAAGTCAGATAAGTCAATATTAGTCAGATAAGTCATAAAATAAGTCAGATAAGACGTGGCTAATATTGACTTATCTGACTTTTTTTATCACTTTTGAATCCGTTTTTTTTATCTTATAGACGTGTCTAAAAGCTCCCTAAATCCTAAAAATCAAGGCTGTCCGACTCTCGAGGCCACCTCGAGAAATTCTCGAAGTTCGAAATAAGACAGATAAGTCAGATTAGATAAACCCAAAAGAACAGAGCCTTTGTTAGATCATAAAATGGACTGCCTTTTGGGCATTACAGCAGGCGCCTGTGGCCTACGCGGTACATGCTTCATCGCTTCAACAGATACTTGCTCGACAGCCTCGAACGAACACCTATGTTTCTTCAGCTTGTGATCCACCAAGTGTTAACACATAGGTTATCTCCTGGATAAGCGCTAGCTATTAGTGCCGAGTATATATGTTTTGTCATGACCCTGTAACTGGGCGTTGTCGTTCCTGTAGTATAGATAACGCTTCAAGTTGCTGCATAAACTTCTTTTTCTTGTAAGCAAATTATCTTGTGATTCATGACTATAAATATAGAGGATCTTTACTGTCTTTGCTGAGGTACTGAGAACCAACTAAATCCAGCCTTTCATTTGTAAGGGGTTGGACTGCTCTCTCTTTCTTCTCTCACTCATGAGGTCCTTATTCTCTCTCCTCTCTCCTCACAGATGAGGTTTGGCGGCGGAGGCCAGGATAGGCGACAGCGGGAGGCTAGCCAACACGGTGAGACAGCAACCGGACAACTGGGCCAATGGCGACGCAGCACGACGTGCGGCGCCACAGGGCCGTGACGAGGCGGTGACGCAGTAGCGCGACGGGCGGCAGCAGTGCAGTGTGGCTGGCAGTAGGGCAGGGTGGCCGGGGAGGCACTCTAGTGAGGATTTAGGGGGAGGGGTGGGAGGGGAGAGGAGAGTGGAAATTCCATGTTTACCCTTTAGAATGGAGGTACCATGTGGTACAAAAAAACTGAGACAGAGTGTAACATTCCAATTTTTATTAAAAGAAATAAAACTTGAATTGTTTAAAAATTTAAAAATAAAAGGACAAGAGTTATTAGAATGCAAAGCAAAGGGAATTTAACTTTCCAAAACTTAAAATACTAATAAAAGTGTTAGTTAAAATATAGACTCTAATAGGGCATTATTTTAGAATCTATAAAATATTTTCTACCCCAAGAGCCTATTTCTAAATAGGATAAATAAAAAGAAAAAGAAAAGACAAAAGAGAAAAGAGAAAAAAAAGAAAAGAATAAGAAAAGAAAAATCGTTCCAGCCCCACTTGTCAGTCTCTCTCCCTGCCCTCGGACTCTCTTCCTCACCTACCTCTCTAGCACACTTAGCCCCCATTTGGCATAGCTCTAGCTCCCAGCTCCACCTTAGATATGGAGTTTGTAGGTTAAAATAAAGTGATTTAAGTTTACATTTTTAGTTTAAAATATAAATAAGATGACTCGTCTAAACATCCTTAATATACCCATAACTCTAGCTCCTTCAATTTCTAGAGGTAGGAATACGGTGCACCACCAACTCCACCAATTTTGGTAGAGCTGAAACTGTACCAAACGGGACCTTACTCTCTCCAGTTCCCTATCCCTCATGTTCTCTATCTCTCACTAACCTCTCTTTCCTCACGTATCTCCACTAAGCTTTCTCTCTCTACTAATCTCTCCAGCTCACTCTCCCGTAGAGCTCTCTCTACTGATCTCTCTGTCACTCACTCTCTACAGCCGCCCCTCTCTCTCTTTAATCCCTCTCACTAATTAATCTCTCTCCTGCTTGCCGCGTTTGTCGCTGCTGCAGCTGTTGCTAGCAGCAACGCTGCCTCAGCTGCTGCACGTCGCTGCTGCTGCGCAGCCTCTACCTCAACCACGGCGCTGCACTCATCTCTCTACTGCTCACGTCGCCATGCTCCTTGCCACCACGGCCCATCAAACTTGTGTCAGTGCCGGTCCATGGTCACTGTGCTCCGCGCACCCTGCCGTGCCGTACACACGTGGTCACCCTCGCTCTGCCGCGCTGCATTCTCTGCCCTGACCGGTCGCCTCGCCGTCCCGCGCACCAGCCACTCGGCGACGATATACGTCCTACCGTGCCATTACTTCCCCCTCGACACGCTCGCTCTTTGTCATCCTCGCATGCAAGGCTGCCAACCTACTTAGCGCCAAGCTCATTGAAAGGCTAATGGTTCCTCACTTGCCCTCTGCTGCCTTCAAGAACCGATCTCTTTTCCCTCATCACTTCCTTTAGCCTTCACTGTCGAGAGCCACTACACACCGTGGCCACCCACGCTTGCTGAAAAGCTTGCAAAGCGTCGTAGTCCTGCTCGTCGCCAGGCTTCTCTGTGCCTTCTCCACCCACAACGACACTCCAGGTCAGCTCTACGCGTCTCTCCCATGCTCCTAGGCTACTATCTTCAACCTCAAAAAAACTTAGCTCGCTGTTACCATGCAAAGCTGCATGGCTACCCGTTGATCATCGTGCCACCACTATAGGTCACCGTTGGCCACACCGTCAATGCCATTGGGTGTGCAGGGTCGTCGAGAACCCATTTTGGTGGTTTGTTTGTGTAGCCACGACCTTCCGATCCAGCGCCGAGCTCAGCTGGAGCTGTGCATGGCCGCTCTGTATGTACAGCTAGCTGACGTTGAAGACAACCTGTAGCTAGCGTGGAATAGTTAACTAGTTCCTAGCTAGCCAACCCAATGTCAAGTGGGCCTAGAATTTAACATATGTTTAAATCCTCAACTTTTGGCTCAATCTATGACACGTGAACCCATGGACCCACTTGTCAATAAATGGAAATGTAAATTCTAGGAATACACTTTCGATCATGGGAAGCGCCCAGTCCTTTTGTAGCTTACTACTCTCCTATTTAAATAACACTACGAAGCTTATATCGAGTTGGTAAACATGGCAAATCAAGTCCAAAATTATGAAACTTTTTGTATAGCTTTCTAGAAGTATTTAAGACGTAGAAAAAATATTGCACCTATTAAAAAGTAATAATAAATATATTTAAAAATCCGGTAGCACTCTAAGGGCTATAAAATGAATTTCTAAATGCAAAACCTTTGTATCTTCAATCTGAAAAATTCTAAGAAAATTCTGTAAAATTGTAGAGATGATTCATGATTTTATAAAAACAACAAACCTATCACTTCAGTAAGATTGTTAGTTTTTAAAAATCAAATAACCCTTTTAGAATTGCCCAAAATAGAAACCTTTACATTCTTTATATAAAAAATTATTTTTAGCAAGTTTTTTAAAATTTTAATTTTTTTGTGTGATGCTTGTGCGAGGATAGATCCTGAGGAGTTCGTGGAGCCCCCCGCCGAAGACGCTTACCCGCACCAGGAGTTCGACCAAGGCAAGTCCCTTGATGCACATTGATTGAGCCTTTGTCTTATTTAAAGGTTTTGCTAGTATTCCAAAACATGCATGCTAGTTATAAAACAAATAATTAATAGCACTTAGTTATGACCAGTAAATAAAAGGTTGTTGTTCTGCCCTTTATAAATTTTGAACCCTAGGGATATCTATAACTACATTGCTTACAAATTTGCTAGCATTAGGATGAAAATGTTATACATAATTATAAGATTTCACCATGATTTCATATGATTGCAACTGTGTGGTTTGGTAAAATACGACATCGGGGGAGATGCCAGGGATTGGGATGTGCCTCTACTCTCCCCTTAAAATGCTCTGACTAGGGAGGACCCGATTGTCGGTATGGTATAGGTGATGCATGGTTTTCGGGTTTGTGTTAGTACTCCTCCCCTAGTCTATGGACTGTTCTTCCTATGATCCTATGAACTGAACCTCATAGTACAGCCTCAGGTTCCGTTATGGGACGAACCTAGCCTATTAAGCTTAAATCTCTAGTAGCCACTTGCAAGTAGTGATGCCCCTTATAGACATCTAGGTTATACGAACAGGGAGGATGTATCCCTGTTTGTCGGTGCCTTGGACCTCGTTTCCTAGGCCTTCTTGTACAACGTGAAGACTTGGGCGGTGGGCCGATCCCCTATAGGGAGCCTAGGGATGACTCACAGAGCAAGTGCTATTAGGGCTTTCAGCCCAAACGGCTTTGTGGTTCGCATCGTTGGTGTGATACTTCCTAAGGGTAAAGTGTACCCACTCTGCAAAGTTAAAACTATCATGATATCCGTGCTCACGGTTAAGAGCATGCGAAGAGACTAATCATATGGTAGATCCTTTTTTTCAATATAGGTTTTGGTGTGAGTAAGGATTTTGCAGATGGAATTGAAAAACTGGATTGGCAAAGGAAAAACTCTTTCAAACGGTTTGGTTTACCGCAACAGTTTTAAAAATTGCTTTTCCCTCTCTTAGGATAAAAATTTGGAAAATTGGCTTTCTACAAATTTTCCCAAACCTACCCTTGTACTGAACCCCATCCTGCACTTATCTCCCTGTCCTGCGGAGTACAATTGTACTCACCCTTGCTATTTCCCTGTTTCTTTTTCTAAACTTTAGTCGAGGGACAGCTCGCAGAAGACCTGCAGTACGACGACGCTGGTGCTGACTATGAGGCGGGTGATTATGAGGACTTCTTAGAAGACTAGGACCACTCCCTACTGCCTGTCTGCCTGTGGAGAAATAGTAGTAGCTATCTAGTGGCACGCGTGTGTTAGTGCATGTGGACCATGTGTTGTATTCCGCTAAACTCTGAGTCGCGACCTGCGTGTCGCCATGTTTGTACGGGACTGGGGTTATGCCCCTATTATGTAATAATTTATTTCAGTTTGTGATGTATCACTCTATTTGAACTATGCGCACTAGCTGTTGATCCTTCGAACTAGTATGGAATGCATAGAGGGGTTCAGTCTCTTTGACCTGGTCCTGACACAGAGGTACGTCATGATACCACATCATGAGAGCTAGCCATTAGATCTATCTTGATTAACGGCTATGATTCAAAGTACTAAGAGGTACGAAGGACCGTAAAACTCTTCATAAATATAAGGTGAACTTGGTTTGGTTCTCTTGCAAATTATCTGCTTTTTCACATAGAAAGTTGATCAACAGGCTTTTCCAAGTTAGAAATACAATTCTGAATGTCCCAGACCACTACAAAAATCCGTCTGATTTACGTCGGCCAGAAGCCGATGCAAATAGGTTGACATAAACCCAGCGACATAAATAGCTGTATTTATGTCGGTGCCGACGTAAATACGGTCTATTTTCATCGGCTTAGAGGCTGACGTAAACATGAGTCATTGGCCTCAGCTGGCTAGGGCAGCTAACGTGGCAGTTATTTATGTCGGCCACAAGCCGATGTCAATAGGTGCCACATCACCGAATGCCATGTGAGAATGCCACATGGCACGTATTTACGTCGGCCGATGTAAAATATGTGCCATGTGGCGTTTTCATGTGTTTACATCGGCTAGGCCGACATAAATACATACCACGTGGCACTTCCCTATGTTTACGTCACCTAGGCCGAGTAAATAAGCCTCCTAGCAGATTTTAAATTTTGTCTGGCAGGATGGGCTGTTGTTTATGTCGGCCAAGCCGATGTAAGACATTGCAACACGTCCTGTTTATGTTAGGCTGGCCGACGTAAACAGCTTCTGCTCGCATTTACGTCAGCTTCTTTCCACGGCTGACGTTACGTCGGTTTTCCCTTGGCCGATGTAAACAGTTTTTTACATACGTTGGCTTTCGCTAGGCCAACGTAGAAACTTTTGGCTGACGTAAATCAGCCGGATTCCTATAGTGGATGAATCACTTTTCAAGGCCTTCAAATAAGTAGTCCGAAACAACAAATTCATGAAGGATCTGACATTCTGACTATTCATCTCTCTTGAGATTTTCATCCTAGGTTTTTGCCTTCGTCACCTGTTAATTTGTGATCCAAATTATGGGTTTTCTTATTAAGATAGAGCTCTAGTCCTATACGGACTCTGTAGTCCTATACAGACTCGTTTGGTTATACCTTTATAAATACCCTCGTAGCCATAGTGTAGATTAAGAAGTTTTCTCTTCATAGTTCATTGTTATCGCCATGCTGTAGCTCTCCAACACATATAGTGATTTCGCCTTCGTGTGCTGTCGGGACCCGGTCAAAGAGACCGAACCCCTCTATGCATTCCGTACTAGTCCCAAGGATCAACAGCTAGTACAGTTCAAACAGAGTGATACATCACCAACTGAAATAAATTATTACATAATAGGGGCATAACCCCAGTCTAGTACAAACATGGTGACATGCAGGTCATGAATTAGAGTTTAGCGAAATACAATATAGGGTCCACATGCACTAACACACGCATGCCACTAGACAGTTACTACTATTTCTCCATAGGCAGACCGGCAGTAGTAAGTGGCCCTAGTCTTCTAGGAAGTCCTCATAATCACCCGCCTCGTAGTCAGCACTGGCGTCGTCAAACTATGGGTCCTCCGTGAACTGTCCCTCGACTGGAGTTGAGAAAACGAAACAGGGAAATAGCAAGGGTGAGTACAATTGTACTCCGCAAGTCAGGGAGTTGAGTGCAGAATGGGGTTCAGTATAATGGCAGGTTTGGGAAGATTTGCAGAAAGCCAGTTTTTCTAAATTTTTATCCTAAGAGAGTGAAAAACAGTTTTTAAAACTGTTGGGTAAACCAAACCGTTTGAAAGAGTTTTTTCTTTGCCAATCCAGTTTTGCCATTCCGTCTGCAAAATTTTTACTCACACCAAAACCTGTTTTGAAAAAGAAGGATCTACCATATGATCAGTCCCTTCGCATGCTCTTAACCGTAAGCACGGCTATCATGATAGTTTTAACTCTGTAGAGTGAGTACACTTTACCCTCAGGAGGTAACACACCAACGGTGCATACCACAAAGCCGTTTTGGGCCAAAAGCCCTAATAGCACTTGCTCTGTGAGTCATTCCTGGGTACCCTGTGGGGGATCGGCCCACGGCCCAAGTCTTCACGTTGACGAACAGGGATACATCTTCTCGGTCCGTACAACCCAGATGTCTACAAGGGACATCACTACTTGCAAGTGGCTACTAGAGATTTAAGCTTAAAAGGCCAGGTCCATCCCATAATGAAGCCTGAGGCTGTACTGTGAGGCTCAGTTCATAAGATCATAGGAAGAGCAGTTCTTAGACTAGCAAAGGAGCACTAACACAAACCCAAAATTGTGCATCACCTGCACCATACCGGCAACTGGGTCCTCCCTAGTCAGAGCATTTTAAGGGGAGAGTTGGAACACACCCCAATCCCTGGCATCTACCTCGATGTCGTTGTAGCCACTTGCAGGTAGTAATCATGTGAAATCATGGTGAAATCCTACAATCATGTATAGCATTTTTTTATCCTACTGCAAGGGAATTCATAAGTAATGTAGTTGTAGATATCCCTAGGGTTCAAAATTTATAAAGGGACAGAACGACATTTTAATTTCTTATTACTTATTTCTATGAATTACTTATTTCATAAGTAGCATGCAGTTTTTTTTCTAAATACTAACAAAAACTTTAAATAAGACAATGGTTCGTTCAATATGCATCAAGGGACTTGCCTTGGTCGAAATCCGGGTGTGGGTTAGCGTCCTCGGCGGGGGTCTCCACGAACTCCTCGGGGTCTATCCTCGCACAAACATCACACCAGAAATCAAATTTCTAAAAACTTTTCTTAAAAGGATTTGCATAATAGAAACATAGGGATGAGGATACACGCCAACAACGAGCTCCGGTGAACCCTGGGGCACAATAGAAACATAGGGATGAGGGCGACGCTCACGGGGTGCTCCCTGTGCAACACATTTGACCAAGACTCACCGTCGGCGACGAAATCACAAAGGGGGTGATTTCAGGCCGACGGCGCTCCACGGGAACTCCTGCAAGCTGTAAGGCAAAAGGGGCCAATTAGAATGAGGACGAGGTAGAATGGAAAGAGGGCTTGCCGTGGAGGTTGGGTCCGGGCTAGGGAACTCACCGGTGTGCGCACCGAGCTTGACCGGAGTGCGGCGGTGGCAACGGGCATAATGGAAAGAAGAGGCGGCAAGCAATTGGGCCCTTTTATGGCCAGGGGAGGAAGGTGCCGAGCTCGGGCAGTAGCTAGAGAGTGGCTAGAGGGCCAGGGGTGGGGCCGAGGGGGTGGTCGGCTTAGCAGCGATGGTGAAACGCGCCACGGCATTGATGCCGCGTTGCCGGGTGGGTGAGCGGCTGGGCGAGAAGGGTTTAAGTGACGCGATTGTTGGTGATATGCCCTAGAGGCGATCATGTGAGATAATTGTATCATACGTCTATGTTCATGTACTTATCAGTTCCATGAATAAATGTCACTCTTTTGTTCATTGAGTATGACTTAATTGTGAAACACATTGGTTATATGATATTATTCTAAATGATCCCTGGTCACATATCATTATGTGGGACAATAGTGATCTGACCAGCACATGTATTGATTGATGGTAATATTTCACATATCATAGATATCGAGATATCAAATCAATAATGTGGGCACATGTTAGAGAACATGGGGGTGGATAGACCCGCTCCGAGACACTGCTGAGATTGTTATCTTAGAAGTGCCATCAGGGTGTAGTCTCGAGTGGTATACCTATACGATCCTTTAACTTGAGATTCTTATTAATTCTCAGCATGTGTAGTTGTATACTTTGGGGCTATCAAACGCTTCACCGTAACAGGAGAGTTATAAAGATAGCTTACGGGTATGCCATGAAACATGACGTGAGATGTAAGAGATCAAGATGAAATTTGCCCCTCCTTGATAACGGGAGAGATATCTCTAGGCTCCTCGGTGTGGATGGATAAGAAAAGTGCATGGCCATGCCAAAGTGATTAAAGAGTTAATCACGAATTATATCCATTACATTGACGAGTGAATTTATCCAGCGATCACAAGGGTGGCACGCTTCTCGCCTTGAGCTTGACTGATATCGTGTGGCAAAGGGATCCTATGTGAGTGTATCAAGGTTCAGCTGATTCGATCATTGTCTACATTCGGGGGTCAATATGTGCTGCTAGGTACCGCTATTGACTTGTGGTCTGGGGAAAGGGTTCTCCGGGACCGCGGCTGACTTGTGCATGAGCCTAATGTGTCACACACTTAACGGGTTGGATCATGTCTGATGGATTGGATGCATTAGTGGATTTATGTGGATTCGGATCCTCTGGCGTCTTAATGGATTTCTATTGTAGAAGATCCATTAGCGCGAGTCCTAGTGGGCTTCTATCATAGAAGGCCCGTTAGTGCGCTCTATATAAAGGAGGCGTGGGGCGTGCGGAGTGAAAGTCTCCCACCATGAGCCCTAGCCGCCGCCACGTCCCACTGCCCCTAAAACCCTAGCCGCGCGAGTGGGTGCTAGCACACCAGCGCGGGGTGTTCCCACCCCGGACGTGTGGATACCGTAGAGGCGTCGTCACTCTCGCGTCAGCGCTGATCGATTCGATCAGCTACATCAACTGTACGACTACGATGACGTTGCTGTGACGGCGATCTAAGACGAGGAGAAGTTGTACCACGTCGCGTTCGACTACGTACGGTGCTTCGGAGCACGCGGAGAGGCTTCACCCACTCTACTTCCGCTGCTAACGTGCTCCAAGGGTAATGCTCCATGATCTCTGACTCGCATGTTGCCTGAGTGTTTGAGGTAGAAAAGTTTTGTTTCCAGCTAGCGTAGCACCGCGTTCTCCTTTAGCGATGGCCTCAGCAGTTGCACGTAGCAGCGCGGTAGACTGGGCCGCCTCGGGGAGGCTCGGCCGAAACGACGGCATGGCGTGCACGTCGCGACGCGACCGGAGCGGCGGATCGCACGGGTGATACGCCGGGCGTGGTTGACGAGGAGGTCAAGGCGGGGTCGGGGGTGCACGGACTGACACGCCCGGTGACCGGCGGTCCGACGAGAGACTCGCGCGGTGTGCCTGTGGCCTTGGCGCGCGTGCTGCGCCGGCGTTGCAGGGCTTGACAAGGCGGCGTGTGGCGGCGAGCGAGGATAGAGGGAGCGAGGGTTGTGGTAGGGCGGCCATGAGGGAGGGGGTGTGGCTGGGCCGACTAGGCCAGGCACGCGCGTGGCCACGGGGAGAAAAGAAGGAATGGGCCATGGGAAGAGGCGGGGCCGAGGCAGATTTCTTTTTCTTTTATTTTCTTTTTTTCTCTTTTCTCTTTTCTCTTTTGCCTTTCATTTTTCTTTTTATTTATCCTATTAATTAAAGGGTTCTTGGGGTAAAAAATATTCTAAAATTTTCTGAAGTAGTACCCTATCAGAGTCCAAACTTCTAATTGTCACCTTTATGGGTCTTTTAAATTTTAAATATTAAATTCCTGCTGCTTTATGTTTTTAATAACCCATTTCCTTTTATCTTTATTTTCAAATAATCCAAGTTTTATTCCTTTTAATAAAAATTGGAATGTTACAAACCTCTCTCCCTTAAGAAGAATCTCGTCCTCGAGATTGCAAGGACTCAAACAGGCTTGGAAATTCAGCACGAAGGTCCTCTTCCCTTTCCCAGGTGGCTTCAGACTTTGAGTGGTTATTCCATTGAACTCAGCAAAAACGAACGACCTTGGTCTGGGTCTTGCAGACGGTTTCCTCTAGAATCTTGACTGGGTACTCCTTGTACGTCAGATCGGGTTCCAAGTCCAATGCTTCCATAGGTAGCTGATCTTCAGGTACCCTTAGACACCTTTTTAGCTGCGAGACATGAAATACATTGTGCACATCTGCCAACCGTTCCGGCAACTCTAGCTGGTATGCCACTTCTCCTTTTCTTGCAAGGATCTTGAAGGGACCAATATACCTGGGAGCAAGCTTGCCGCTGATTCTGAATCTACTAATACCCTTGAGCGGGGAAACCGTGAGATACACAAAGTCACCTCGAGCAAAAGTAAGATCCCTGCATTGGTTGTCGGCATAGCTCTTTTGCCTGGACTGAGCAGTCTTGAGCCTTTGCTGAATTAGTTTGACTTGTTTTTCTGCGTCTACCAACAAGTCGGGCCCAAACACTTTTCCTTCACCTGTGTCTTGCCAATAGGGAGGGGTACAACATTTTCTTCCATACAGGGTTTCAAAAGGGGCCATCTTGATACTAGATTGATAGCTGTTATTGTAGGCAAACTCAGCATAAGGCAATTGTTTATCCCAACTTCCTTGGTTAGATAGTGCACCGGCTCTGAGCATGTCCTCTAAAATCTGATTTGTCCTTTCTGTCTGCCCACCCATTTGAGGGTGGTAGGCGGTACTAAAGTTCAACTTCGTTCCCAAGAAACCATGGAGTTTCTGCCAAAACTTGGAACTGAACTTGGTACCTCTATCTGATACTATCTTCTTGGGCACTCCGTGCAAGCACACTATCTTATTCATATACAACTCTGCTAACTTGTCTCTAGAGTAGGTGGTGCGAACAGGCAAGAAGTGAGTGTCGACGATTCGTGTCGGTAATATATTTTATAGGGCTATGTGAAAGATCACAACTACGATGGTAGCACAGGGAGCCAAATTTATACAGGTTCAGGCCCTCGGGGGGGGGGGTAATAACCTACTCCTATGCTCGTGGATTGTATTATGGTGGATCTCAAGGATGAGATGTAAGATGATGTAAGGGAGATGATGATGATGAACTAGGGGCTCCTGACTCCCTTTATATAGTCCAAGGGGCCGGGTTACAGATAGATTCCCTAATCCGTATATGGAAGATACAGATATAACCGAATTGGTTACGCCTATATCTATGTATTCGAGTAGGAGACGAGTTCGTTTCCTTGTAGAACACGTCGGGCCGCGCCAGCCTCCAAGCCCGTGTTCTGGAAGATCCAATTGACTCGGCCCAAAAAGGTGGTACGTTTAACAGTATATCTCCGGATACCCGGGGCCCATGTTATCCACAGTGAGCTACTTTGGTGAGTCTGTCAACTATGACCCATATGGAGTCATAACCAGACTGAGTCCTTGGTAACCCAGTGATGAAGTCCATGCCAATTTCTTTCCACTACCACTCAGGTACTTTCAAGGGTTGCAACAGACCGGCTGGCCTTTGATGTTCTGTCTTAACTCGCTGGCAGATGTCGCAAAGAACTACGTACTCAGCCACTTCCTTTTTCATTCCAGTCCACCAATATGACTCCTTTACATCCAAATACATTTTGGTGCTACCAGGATGAATGGACAAGGGCATGTTATGAGCTTCCTTAAGAATGGTCTCTTTTATTTCTTTAACATCAGGCACAAAGATCCGAGTCCCAAACCACAGTATGCCTTTGTAATCATCAGAAAATTCTGGGCTTTACCTTTCTTAATCCTTTCCTTTATCTCCGCTACTTCAGCATCACCTTCCTATCCTTTCATGATCTTCTCCATAAGCGATGGGAGTAATTCTAGGGAGTGCGCATAGCCTTCATCAACTATCCCTAGATTCAAATTTTCAAATTCCTTGTGTAACTCTGGCTGGGCTTCCCTAACCATCATGTCGCTGTAGTAGGATTTGTGACTCAATGCAGCTGCTACTATATTTGCTTTTCCGAGGTGGTAATGGATTCCCAAATCATAGTCCTTGATCAACTCCAACCATCTTCTCTGCCTAAGGTTTAGATCTGGTTGGGTGAAGATATACTTCAAACACTTATGGTCGGTGTAAATCTCCGTCCGATTGCCAATCAGGTAATGTCTCCAAATTTTCAGGGCGTGCACTACCGTGGCTAGCTCCAAATCATGGGTAGAGTAATTCTGCTCATGTGGCTTAAGCTATCTGGAGGCATAGGCCACGACCCTTCCTTCTTGCATGAGTACTCAACCCAGTCCTTGCTTGGACGCATCACAAAATATTTTGAAGTCCTTGTCAATATCTGGGAGAACCAACACTGAGGCTGATGTCAATCTTTGCTTTAATTCCTCAAAGTTGGACTCGCATTGTAACATCCCAATTTTAAAACAAGCAAAAGGTAATAATAAAAAATATAAAAAAATGAACACAATAAAATATTCATAGAAATGTATAAATAAGTGTTTAAATTTGAATAAAAGTAACTAAATTAAGCATTTAATTGGAAAATTTTATTAGATAAACAAAATTCAAAATTTTGAAGAAGGGATATTTACTAAAAAATTTTAAATAAGGATATTGGAGAAATAAAGTTAAAAATTACTAGATAAAAGGTTTTCTTAATATGGTTTTAAGAGAAAAATTAATAATATGAAATTTTGATAAATCCAGAAATTTAAATCTCCGGAAAATTTGATCAATTTCCCAAATGGGCCTAGCCCTTTTAATTTTCTCCTTTTCTCCTTTTAGGCCGAGCTGGGCCAGCCTCAGCCTCAGCCTCAGCCCAAGCCGAGCCGGCCCAGCCAAGCCAACCCCGGTGTGGACAACATGGGCCCTGGGTATTCGGATATATACGGATGGACGCACCACCTCTTTGGGCCGAGTCGCATGGATCTTCCAGAAGACGGGCCTGGAGGCTGGTGCGGCCCGACTTGTTCTACAAGGAAACGAATTCGTTTCCTACTCGAATACACGGATATAGACGTAACCAACTCGGTTATATCTGTATCTTCCTTATACGGATTAGGGAACCTATCTGTAACCCGATCCCTTGCACTATATAAAGGGGGTCAGGGGTCCCTAGTTAACATACGCAACATCATCTGATTCTTCATCGTTGTCTGCTCTCGTGCCATCTCGACGAGAGCATACATTGTACTCAACACCCACCATACAATCCACGAGCACAGGAGTGGGGTATTACCTCGTCTCGAGGGCCCGAACCTGTATAAATTCGGCTCCCTGCGTTACCATCGTAGTTGTGATCTTTCGCATAGCCCTATAAAATACATTGCCGACGCAAATCGTCAACAGTTGTCGCGCCAGGTAGGGGCTAGCGTCACGATCAACTTCATCGAGTCCAATGGCTTCAATCGGCGGATTCGTCTTCACCTACGCCCCCAGCCAAGGTTTCGTCTTCAGAGATCTCGGCTTCCTCGCCGACGACTCCAGGGAACTTCGGTTGTGTGAGCCGAACGAGGTTCGGTCCATGTACTACCGGGGGAGACTGTACGCGACTCCGGCTGAGCCTCACCGCCTCAGGATCTCTCCTCTGGATTCCGATCCGGAAGAGATTCAATCTGATGATGATGATTCCGACTGGCCCACCGTTGGACTTTCCTTCGGTTTCAGCCGGGATCATGCGCTTTGGCTTTGCCAGCTCCATTTGTTGATGAAGAACCAAGCGGCGATGCTTTTCCTGATCTGGATTGCGTTCAGATCCAGTCGGGAATCACAATTCCTCAAGTGTGGTTCGCCCCGTTCGGATCAGAAAATTCATCCACCGTTGTTCATGAGATAACACGCCAACTTTTCCAATCCGGGCTAAGGAGCGGAGCACAGCAAGCACACAATGGACGAGTTTTCTGAGTCCTGGCTCAGGGATAACTCTAACCAAATCAACTTCCCGAGTGGATGCGGTGATACCACTTGGATTGGTCAATTTGGCTGCAAGATTTTGGCAGATCAGTTCTGCCAAATCTCAGTCGAAATCTCTTCTGCCAAACGATCCATCACGAGAAGTGAAAGTTATAATCACTCCCATCGACGAGCCAACAAATCGAAATCGATTGAGCCTCTCTTACTCGGAGTCCGAGTCGGAGGAGAGCGTCATGGGTTCCCCAACTTTCGCAGCATTTATGTGGTGGATGGGCAAGCCTCTAGATCAGCTCTGCGTCCCATAGAGGAAGCAGGAGCCGAACCTAATCGTGGAGGTGCAGAAGATCTGCGCGTCAAACTGCGCGGTCGTGCACGAGAAGTCCAGGAGGAATTACTTCAAGTGCGTATGGGAGATCATTCGGTCTTCCGTACGCCACAACAGAACATCCTCACATGTAAGACCCTTTTGGACAATGTTGGTCCCTTGCTTGGAGACAACAGCCCCGCAACGCCTATCATGGAGCAGATCAAGGCCATGGTGATGGCAGCGGCAGTCCAAGACACTCGGGATCGTGAGTCGACTCGGCGAAGCTTGAGCGCCACGAGTAGCACTTTCGGCGCGATCGACACGCCAACTCGCGGACAAGACGCTCGCCGAAGTACAAGTCGCGACCTCCGCCTCAACATCGAAGCTCGGCGGAGGGAGCGAGAGGAGGACCGGCGCCGTGCTTCACCGCGTCGGATTCTTCCCCGTCTATCTCCTCCCCCTGGGATGGATCGATTGATGGAATCAAGACGTTCACACCCTGACTCCGTTAGGTAAACTGGCCCGAAGGGTTTAACCCTAAGGGAATAGTGAAATTTGACGGGGAGCGGGACCCAGAAGCTTGGTTGCAGATCTATTCTCTTGCAATCAAAG
This sequence comes from Olyra latifolia, assembly GCA_036346145.1. NCBI lineage: Eukaryota > Viridiplantae > Streptophyta > Magnoliopsida > Poales > Poaceae > Olyra > Olyra latifolia. Next base: position 17,692,648 of record CM070531.1, on the reverse strand, counting down.
CCACGGGTGGAAGATACAACGTGATGGCAAACTATCTGCCTGTCATGTTAACTCCTTCAGCTCAGGGTTGGCTCGTGGGCCTTCCAGAGAACTCGATCGGTTCCTGGGGAGAGCTTTGCGACCAATTCGTCGCCAATTTCTAGGGCACTTACGAGAAGCCTGTAACCCAATGGGACCTTTACCAGATTTATCAGAAGAAAGATGAGTCGTTAAGGGATTTCATTCGGCGCTTCACCAAGAAGAAGAACACGATTCGGGAGATCTCTGAAGCGGTCGTCGTCACGGCATTCCAGAAGGGAGTTCGTGACCCCGACTTAATCAAGAATATGTCTCGGAAGCCCCCAACTACTGTCAAAAAGATGTTCGCCTTGGCGGACCGATATGCTACCGCCTCAGATGCTCTCGCCGAGCGTCAGAAGGATCACCCAAGAAAGAACGAAGGCAAGAAGGACAAGCCCGAATCGTCCTCCAAAAAGGACAAGAAGCGCAAGGGTGAAGAATTGGTGGCTGCTGCGGATCATGGGCGTCAGAGGCCACCTCGGTCCAACGACTACAATAATGTGATGGAGACGCTGTGTCCTTTCCATCCAAATGGGAAGCACACGGTGAGAAATTGCAATGTCTTGAAGAAGTTTGCTGAGGAGCACAATAAAGATACTCCGAAGGACGCCAAGCAAGACGACAAGCGTGACCCTCCCCAGGGAAACGCTTACCAAGAAATCGAGCGCGAGCTGAACTACATATTCGGGGATCGGATGCATACGAATCCAAACGTAAGTAAAAGCTTACCACTCGGGAAGTCAATGCAGCTGCTCCGGTGACCCCCGAGTACCTTCGGTGGTCTGAGGTTCCGATTAAGTTCAACCGCTCGGATCATCCCGATCACATCCCTTGCCCAGGAAGATATCCACTCATCCTAGATCCTATGGTACGGGGCATCGACTGCGTAAAGTCCTGGTCGACGGCGGGAGCGGATTGAATATCCTTTTCGTCAAGACCTTCGATGAGATGAAGATCCCAAGGACGGCGCTCCAGATGACGGACGCACCGTTTCATGGCGTAATTCCGGGAACATCATTAGTGCCGGTCGGGAAAATCTCTCTTCCGGTCACCTTCGGCACTCGGGATAACTACCGGACGGAAAACCTCAACTTTGAGGTGGCTGATTTCAAGACTGCGTATCACGCAATCTTGGAAAGGCCGGGTTTGGCCAAACTCATGGCCGTCCCGCACTACGTCTATCTGGCGATGAAGCTGCCAGGTCCGCAGGGCGTAATCACGGTCCGCGGAGATGTCAACTTTTCCCATCACCTTGACAGGGAAAACTGCGACTTCGCCTAGTCAAACGAAGCGGCTGCTGAGTTGGACAAGATCCGGCAGGCGGCCACCACTCATCGCGACGAGGGCGACCTGCGAACAAGAAGCCGTCTATATCAGGCATCAAGCCTGACGAGGATGTCAAGTGTATTTCGCTCGACCCGTCCGATTCAGCCAAAACGGCTCTGATCGGGACAGGGCTCGATCCGAAATAGGAAGAGGCGCTCGTCACCTTCCTCTAGGCGAATCGGGGCATGTTCGCTTGGAAGCCATCCGACATGCCAGGTGTACACGACAAAGCCAAACCGATCAAGCAGCGGCTGCGTTGGATCACTCAAAATCGGAAGGAAGCCATCAAGACAGAAATCACCAAGCTTTTACCTGCCGGCTTTATAAGGGAGACGCTCCACCCGGATTGGTTAGCAAATCCGGTGCTTGTATAAAAGAAAAACGGTACTTGGCGTATGTGTGTCGATTACACCGACCTAAATAAAGCATGCCCCAAGGATCTGTTCGAACTTCTTGCATCGACCAGGTGGTTGATTCCACTGCCGGTTGCGAGCTTTTGAGCTTTCTGGATGCCTACTCAAGCTATTATCAGATCAGCCTGAAGGAAAAAGATTGTATCAAAACTTCATTCATCACTCCGTTCAGGGCTTTCTGCTACGTCACCATGCCTTTCGGACTGAATAACATTGGAGCGACGTACCAGCGTTGCATTCAACGATGTTTCCACAACCAGCTCGGGCATAACGTGGAAGCATACGTTGATGACGTTGTCGTCAAGTCTCGGGTAACCTCCGATCTGGTCACCGACCTATCGGAGACATTCGACAACCTATCGGCATACAACATGAAGCTGAACCCGGAGAAGTGTGTCTTCAGGGTCCCTTCGGGAAAGCTACTCGGTTTCGTGGTATCTCACCGTGGAATTGAGGCTAACCCGGAAAAGATCAGAGCTATCTTGGAGATGGCTCCGCAACGTGCCAAAGGAATGTCCAGCGTCTGAATGGGTGCATGGTGGCACTCGCCCGATTCATCTCGTGGCTCGACGAGCGTGGGTCGCCCTTCTTCAAGCTATGGAAGAAGCAACACGACAAGTTTGTTTGGACACCCGCGGCACAAAGGCTTTTGAGGATCTCAAATCGTTCCTCACTTCGCCACCTGTCTTGGCATCTCCTATGCCACAGGAACCGTTTTTGCTATATATTGCGGCCACCACTCATGTAGTGAGCGCTGTGGTGGTAGTAGAACGGGAAGAACAAGGACGCGTCTACAAGGCTCAACGCCCGGTCTACTTCGTCAGCGAAGTATTGGGCGAGTCCAAGGTACGCTATCCGCAGGTGCAGAAGCTTCTGTATGCGGTCCTGATCGCCTCTTAGAAGCTGAAGGACTACTTTCAAGAACATCCAATTTCGGTGGTCACTTCTTTCCCTATTGGAGAAATTCTCTATAATCAGGAAGCCACTGGGAGGATCGCCAAATGGTCGGTGGAACTTGGGGCTTTTGAGCTCTTGTTCAAGCCACGCAGCACCATAAAGTCGCAAACACTCGCTGACTTTGTTGCTGAGTGGACGGAGATGCAGGCTCTCCCAGCCGTCGAAGAGGCCGAGTACTGGAACATGTACTTTGACGGGTCTCTCCGACGACAGGGCGAGGGGGCTGGTATCGTTCTTATATCACCTAGAGGCGAACGACTCAAGTATATCCTTCAGATTCACTTTCCAGCTTCAAACAACGCAGCCGAGTACGAGGCACTCATCCACGGGCTTCGTATTGCCATATCGCTCGGCATCCGACGATTGATAGTTCGCGGGTACTCTCAGCTCGTGGTGAGCCAGGTACAGAAGGATTGGACTTACGTCAAGGACAATATGACCGCCTATTGTCAGGAGGTCAAAAAGTTGGACGACAAGTTCGATGGGTTGGAGCTTATACATATCCTGCGACGAGACAACGAGGCGGCGGATGAGCTCGCGAACATGGGCTCTAGTCGGACTGCAGTTCCGGCTGGGATTTTTGTCCAAGAGCTTCACGCCCCTCCATCACACCGCAGGAGCAACTACCCCAATTGGATGTGCAACCACCTGAGTCAGAAGTGCTCGCTCTTGACCTAGATTGGACACGACCATACCTGGAGTATCTACAAAAAGAAAAGCTTTCCGACGATCGGGGGGCTGCTGAACAACTTCAATGTCGGAGTCATGCATACGTGGTGCATGAAGGAATTCTGTACCGCCGAAGCGTCCCGGCATACTTCAAAAGTGCATACCTGAATCCGAAGGATGTGCCCTGTTGCGTGAAATTCACTCGGGCATGTGCGGCCATCACGCTGCCTCAGCCACGTTGGTCTGCAAAGCCTTTCGTCAAGGGTTCTACTGGCCAACCGTGGTCTCCGACTCAAAGGAGATCATCCGTAAATGCAAGGGTTGTCAGTTCTTCCCTCGGCAAATCCACGTACCAGCTCAGGAACTCCAGATGATCCCCATCACCTGGCCGTTTGCAGTCTGGGGGCTCGACATTGTCGGACCCTTCAAGAAGGCCCCGGGTGATTATGAACACATCTTCGTCGCCATTGACAAGTTCACTAAATGGATTGAAGCCAAGCCAGTGACCAAGATTACGGTGGCCAAAGCCACGAGTTCTTCTAGGAGATCATCGGTCGGTTTGGCGTATCCTCTCGGATCATTACGGATAACGGCTCTCAATTCAGAAGTGACGATTTTTAAAGTTGGTGTGAAGATGTGGGCATAAAGATTTGCTTCGCTTCGGTGGCGCATCCTCGAAGCAACGGGCAAGTCAAGCGCGCGAACGGCATACTCCTGAAGGTGTCAAGGCACGCATCTTCGATCGACTCAGACCATATACGGCAAGATGGATGAAGGAATTGCCCGCCGTGCTCAAGGGGCTTCGCACAAGTCCCAGCCGAGCAACGGGGCAGTCTCCCTTCTTCCTCGTGTATGGGTCTGAGGTGGTCCTTTCAACGGAACTACAATTCGGGTCACTCCGGGTTCAAAGGTTCAATGAGGACGAGTCGGAAGTCAGCCGGATTGACGAACTCGACCGACTGGAAGAAGCTCGGGACGCTGCTACAATTTGATTGGCCAAGTACCTCCAGGGGTTGCGTCGTTACCACAATCGTAATGTGCGGGATCATGCCTTCTCAGCTGGAGATTTGGTCCTTCGGGTCAATCAGTCGAGTGGTCATAAACTCTCCCCACGCTGGGAAGGCTCATACATTATCGACTCGGTGACGCGCCCGGGGGCTTACCGACTTAAGCGTGAAGACGGCACTCTCATGGATAACTCGTGGAACATGGAGCAATTATGTCGATTCTATACCTGACGGCCGTTGTACACATATTTACAAATAAATAAAAGATAAGTTTTTGTTCACATTGACTTTACGCTTATGCAATTCAGTTTCTGACTTGCTACTTATTTGTGTTTTAATTAAGTAGTAAGTCGGGGGCTACACCTAATTAGGTGCGCAATCGCGTACCTAATCTTTTATTAAAATTAACCTGACTTGCTCCCTAGTCGGATCCCGACTAGCCAGTAAGTCGGGGGGCTACACCTAATTAGGTGCGCAATCGCGCACCCTCTCTCTTTTATTGAGATTGACTTGCTCCCTAGTCGGACTCCGACTAGCCAGTAAGTCGGGAGGCTACACCTAATTAGGTGCAGACTGCACCTACTTCATACATAATCGATCTTTCTCTTTTCAAGTTCATGTCGAGCCTAAGCGTTAATCGTTCCGAGTAGCGAAACTCTTGCTTCCTAGCAACACTCATACTTCTCGACTGCGTTTTTGGAGACAGAGCTCCGCGCCAACTCCTAGCGCTAAGGAATTTGATGCGCTTGGTAGAGTGCTTAGTAAAAGGAACCTAACCTACTTGGGCAGAATGCATGACTCGAATTGTGAAAAACCGATTAGGTTATATTATATCAGAAAATGGAGGCAAAACAAACAATTTATTAAACTTCAAGATGGCTTACAAGTCAATTACAGGAGATGGCGAGCGTGGACTAGCGCTTCGACGATCACATCGGCCACCTCGGCGAGAGCCGGGACGACCTCGATCAGAACCGCGATGGTGGCGACGTCGCGGGCACGGGCTTCTTCCTCGGCAACCTCGACGAGAGCGAGATCGTACTCCGCCCAGAGAACAGCCATGAACTCTTCGTGATCCGTGGGAGCAGGCGGAGGAGGAGGGACGGTAGGAAGAAGTTTGGGATGAAAAGCGGTCATCGCATCGGCCTCTTTTTATTGCCAAGATCGGGGAGTCGAACCGATTCCAGGAGTAAAGGCATCGGAAAGCAACTCCAATAAGAACCGTTCCCAAGATTTGACGTGGATATCTCTTGGGACATGGCGCAACAGTCAAATCGACGATCGGTATTCCAATAGGCGGCGCTAGGGTTGCCCTGTGGCAGCGGGAGCACTAAAACCCTAGCGGGAGAACAATAGGGAGATGAACAGGCTCAGGCGCAAATACAAGCGTAACTGTTCAAATGTCCCAGCGTGCCTTATTTAAAAGAAGGTGGGCGACGTTTCGTTTCTGCGCTAAGCGGGAATGAATAAAGCCCTAAAATCATCGCTTCAAGATTCGGGCCCGGACTTAGGTTCCAGAGAGCATGCCCCACGTGGGCCGCAAGCTGTACACGTCATTACCCGGGTACAGATGCCACTCGGATCAAACATAGTCGGGAAGATAGCGTGCTCCTAGTCGGGTCTTATGCTAGTCTTCAGTTTCTGAGGGCTGGGCGCTTCCCAAATTACAACTTAGCTTTTGATGTGCCCCCTGGGGACAGTAGTCGGTTTGGCTTTCAGTCGGACCGAACATCAAAAGTTATCTTCAGTTTGTCTCGGTGGCACATCTCCGGATCGTTTGTCATCAAGACAAACACCACTCGGGCAAACTATAACTCAGCTCTTGACGTACCTCCTGGGGTCAATGGTCAGTCTGATTTCTTAATCAGATTAGGCGTCAAGAGTTACCTCTTCAGTTGGGTCTCAGTGGCATATCTCTGGATCGTTCGTCGTCAAGACGAACACCACTCGGATGACCACAACTTGGAGACGGGCGTATTCTTCCGAGAATCAGTAGCTTGACTCCGCACTAGTCGGGTCAGGACGCCTGAACGCCCTAAACGAGTTGTGTCATGTCACCTGCTGGACCGAATGTCGAGTTCTGCCAGTCAGACTCGAATGACATAATTTGTAACAGGAAGGATAAAGCAGGGTGACACTGATCACTCGGCTACATCCACTTTTTCGGTATGCCTCTCTGTGGAGCCAATAGCCAGCATACCGACCAGTCGGGCTGGATACCAAACATCTTTTTAAGACTTGAGATTTTCTCTTGAGTCCTTTGTAACTGTGTTGTTTGATTAGCAGGTTACTCGGCGAGCAGAACTTCATCAACCAGACAAAGAGTGACGTCACTCGAGCTACATTTGAAGGGCTGCAAGTTGGACCCAGAATCAAAACAACTCAGTCACGAAGCACTCGGGGGATACTGTGGACAACATGGGCCCCGGGTATTCGGAGATATACGGATGGACGCACCACCTCTTTGGGCCGAGTCGCATGGATCTTCCAGAAGGCGGGCTTGGAGGCTAGCGCGGCCCGACTTATTCTACAAGGAAACAAATTCATTTCCTACTCGAATACACGGATATAGGCGTAACCAACTCGGTTATATCTGTATCTTCCTTATACGGATTAGGGAACCTATCTGTAACCCGATCCCTTGCACTATATAAAGGGGGTCAGGGGTCCCTAGTTAACATACGCAACATCATCTGATTCTTCATCGTTGTCTGCTCTCGTGCCATCTCGACGAGAGCATACATTGTACTCAACACCCACCATACAATCCACGAGCACAGGAGTAGCGTATTACCTCGTCTCGAGGGCTCGAACCCGTATAAATTCGGCTCCCTGTGCTACCATCGTCGTTGTGATCTTTCGCATAGCCCTATAAAATACATTGCCGATGCAAATCGTCGACACCGGTGCCTCCTTCTCCTTTCTTCCTCCTCCCTGCTTCGTCCTCCCCACGGGTGCATCCGATCGGACCAGCCCGGCGCTGCCCGGTCCAACCCATGCTGATGAGTCAGCAGCAGGGAAGCTGCCACGCCGCGCCACCTCACCCCTTCGCCATCATCACGGAACGCGCAGTGGCAAGCTCCATTTCACCACCGTAACTAAAGCCACCTCGGGTAACATCCCCGGCCAAATTCACCCAAGCCCAGTGAAATTCTGACGTGGCCCCTGTCGCGCAAATGTCTGAAATGCCCTCTGCCGCGCCGATGACGCTATAAAAGGGAGCTAGATGTCCCAATTAGCCCGTTTTCTTCCACTCGGCCAATTTCGCCCCTTTTCAAAATTCCGGCTAGCCGTTGCCGCCTGAGCTTGCATCCTCGGCCCGAAGCGTTCCCAGACCATCGCCAACCTACTCCCGAGGACAGTTCGAGCTATTAGCCTGACCCGGACCACCTCAACCCTAACGAAGCATCAGGTAAGGACCCATGTAGCCCCCCGAAGCTTCCCCACTCAAAATTCCGAAATCACCTAGGCACCATCATGCCATAGCTAATGGCCGCCCCGACAATGGTGCCGCCGTCCCGGCTCATCGCCGGCCAAATTCCAGGCGGGACGACTTGCGCCTAGGTACCCCAAACCTATAGGCATCATAAAGAAGTTGAGACTTGCCCAGTAGAGCCCTAAGATCGACGCCGGAGCCCTCCCCGGAGCTCGGCCAGGGGGAGACGGCGAGTTGACGTCGCGTCGACATCGTTTCCCCTCTCACTGTCAAGCGGGACTCAGCGCCACAGTGCACGAAATTTAAAATTCCCGCGACCCCGCTCACCCGTTGCTGACAGGTGGGCCCAAGGACCTACCCGTCAGTTCTAGTGGCCGCGCCCCTTACCAGAGCCGCCTCCTATCACGGAAGGGGCACAGGCGAAGTACGCCTTCCCCGAGCTACGCTCGGTCTCCAACCCGTGGGTACTTATGGCCCACGCGTCAGTCGTGGCACCGTCACCGACCGGTGGAGCCGGACTATCAGCTGGCTCACGCGTGGGAGCGCGCGCGCCCGTGTGGGCCACTCGGTCTTGGGCCGTCTTCATTCCCGTGGACCGAACCAGAGCGTGAATAGGCTGAGCCCGTTACTGTTTTAACAATTTTTAACTCATTTAGTAATTAAAGAATGCTAGATAATGGTTTATAATTTCTAAAAATACTATGTGACCTCCAAAAATTATGTAAAAATTGTATAAAATACTACAAACCCAAGAAACCTAATAAAAATATTTTGAAGAGGTTTACAGTAAATTATTACCTTTAAAAATTGAAAACTAGGTAACTTAAGCAAGTATAAGTTATATAGGAAATACCTAAAATAATATTACCTATAAAGATCACATATTAAAAAGGAGTTAACCAAAAAGGTGAAAATTTATATTTATAAAGTTATTTAAATATATTTAATTAAGTAAAAGCTAAATTATCGCCTGTACGCTCCTCGTTCCTAGAACTTATTTAATAGGAAAATAGGTTATATAAATAATCAAGTAGGAAAAATCTGCACGAGACCCTAAGTAGCCCCCTTGTCCGACAACCCTCATCCATCTTCTGCAAAATATTTACTTTGTAATTGCTCGATACTCTAGAAAACGAGGCGACAGATGACCTACCGGACGAGGATCAGATACAAGACCCGGACTACGAAGAAATAGGCGAGCCAAAATCTCTTGATCATTCTTTTACCTAATTTTACATGGACTATGTTGATTTCCAATGATAGTTTGCATGCCATATGAATTTTCAAGTATATTATGTTAATATCAAGTGCTAATAGAGCAAGTCTAGCTATTCCTTTCTATAAGCAGTGTTGTTGAACACGAATCTCTCCTTGACTTTTCCTATCCTGTCTATTGATAACCTAAGTGTGAATCCGTGTGATGAGTATATGGACAAGTTTGGAGGGTTTTGGGTACCTGTCGATGGTTGGGAGTACGGAACTCCCACGTGCCGATCTTACTTGTTGAGTGTAAGGATCAACCGACCTCTTCCCTACAGCCTCAGGGTCATTCGAGAGGGCAGACTCGATCAGACAACCATAAATGGGAGAGAAGAGGATTTTAGCCTGCTTCGGGCACCTCAGGGGGAGGTAATAGCTCTACGTTCAGTGATCCGTATTCAAGGAAACACAGGGAGAAATTACAATGGGCTCCCGAGCCTCCCTAGTAAGGGGAGCTCAGGCTTCTCGGGAGGGAGACGGGAGCTTCAACTCACTCTCGTCTCGGCTGAAGCTCTCGTATGTGTGTCTAGTGTCTAAAAACCACTATCCTCTAAAAAAACTCCCCTCTTTTGTACAGCAACGTAACATATTTATATACAGGGGTAAGAACCCTAAACTAATGCACGTCATGTGGGAGCAGTACTTGCCATCATTCAGGATGATGGAAAAAGGGAACATAAACAGTATAACAAGACCCGGGTAGGTAGCCACGGTCTTCGATATTAGCGACGGGACGTAATGGTCGTGTGGGTGTCAGGTCATTTATTACAGGAGCGGAAAACGAGGTACGGTCGGGGTAGCCGCATCCTCCTATGTAGTCGGTGTCCGGCTGATAGGGGTGCCCCGTCACTTGCCCAAGCAAGGAAGGCCTACGCCCGGGCCCTGAGCGGCGATGGCTTGCTCGGAGGGGTGACTGGGTCCGAGCCACCAAGAGCGGGAAAAAGGGGGATTCCCTGAGAATTCCATCCAAACCCCGTCATCTAGCCCCCGAGTCTTAAGTGGGGAGACTTGATCAAGTCCCCCCTTATGGCTTTGACCCTGCATCGAAGGCTTCGGAGGCCGGTCCTTCGGATAGGAGAATGACCTGGGAGGTCAGAACTCACCCGAGCAGAACTTCGGGTTAGCCGAGCAAAGGCTACCTGAGTGGAACTTCAAGTCAGCCCAGCAAGGACCACCCGAGCAGAACTCTGGGCTAGCCAAGCAAGGGCTACTCGAGCAGAACTTCGAGTTAGCCCAGCAAGGGCCACCCGAGCAGAACTTTGGGTTAGCCCAGCAGGGGCCACCTGAGCAGGACTTCGGGTTGGCGGAGCAAGACTACCCGAGCAGGCCTTCGGGCTAGCCGAGCAAGGACTACCCAAGCAGGACTTCGGGCTAGCCGAGCAAGGGCAGCCCGAGTAGGACTTCGGGTTAGCCAAGCAAGGACAACCTGAGTAGGATTTCAAACGTTGGGTCCCTAACAGTTACATCTAGTGAGTGCGCTTACAGTTGTGCAGTTTAAGGCGACGTGACGGCTGCACGCGCGCCAGTTCCCGAGATTTTTGGGACGGTTTCACTGGTGGGAAAATAAAAACCCTCGCCTTCTTCTCCCACTATGCTTCCGGCTTTCTTTCTTCCGAATCCTTCACCTTCTTCTTCCTTGCCATCGCCTTCGTCCGCTCCATCTTCCATGGCGAAGTTCGTTCCTTCCCGGACCACTTTCGCACGCCTCGAAGATATGGAGGTGCAGGAACATGTCGACCCCCAGTCATGGCGCGTCCCTGGCGGCGAGGCCTTCCCGGCGGCGGTGGAGGATGAGTTCGTGAGCTGTGAACTCTACGCCATTAACGGGCTCCGTGCCCCGGAGTTGGAGTTCGTGGCCGCGGTCCTCTCCTATTGCGGCCTCGAGATCACGAACCTCCATCCCAACTCCATCCTCATCCTCGCCGTCTTCTCCTACCTTTGCGGGGGCTTCATCGGCATCCAGCTGACGGTAAGCCTATTCCTCCACTTTTATATGCTCTACCGCACCGAAAGTTCGTCGGCGGTGGGGTGCGTGTACTTTCGGCTGTGGAACTCGCAGCCGTACGCGTATCCCGCCTTCGCGCTGAAGGACTCCGTCTCTGGCTAGGCGGAGCGGTGGTTCTATACGAAGAAGGGGGCGGACTGCGGACTCTTCTTGCGCCACGAGCAACCGGAGAAGAAGGGCCTTCCTCGGCCACACCTGGAACCGGAGGAGGAGAAGATCCTCAGCACCATCCAGTCTTTGGCGGCAACGACTTTGACCAAGGCAAGCCGTTGCACAGGACTTCTGAGGAACCGGGTATCCCCGCTGCGACGGCGGGAGCACCCGTTCTTCGACATCGCGGGCTAGACCGACATTACCTGTGAGGCCAACACCCGTGAGTATTCTTGCCCAGGTGACTGCTTGATTTCTTTCTTTTGCTAACCATTGGGTCCTCTGCAACTCTCGACGAGCGATGGGTCGACGAACAGGTGGCCGAACTCTTCGCGCTAGGGAAGGAGGTGAACCCAGAGCTGGGCAGAAGGGGGCCAAAGAACATCCTTGGCCACACCAAGCAGGTACGTTTCCTGCTGAGTAACGTTTCCAGGTAGGAGAGGGTCTTTGTTCTGGCAGCCCCTTTCTTCTAGTAGGACCGGGCTGCCTTAGAGGCCGTATTAGCGGCCGAGCAGCCGGCCAAGGATGGGGGGAGGCAGCCCAAGGCTAAGAAGGTCGCCTCGAAGAAGAGGGCGGCTCCGTCGGCGGCTGGTGACGTGGAGGAGCCGCGGCCGAAGCGATCGTCGCGCGTGGTCCCTTCGGCGGGCGGCCCCAGCGGACGCGCACCTCGTCCGTCCAGGGTGCGCCTACCACCAAGGCATAACCTGCCACGGCCCCACTTGGAGTACGCGGACCAGGTACAAGAGTTGTCAGCCTGGTTTCGGTAGTATTCCGAAAACCACCCCGATCACACCGCGTGGTCACTGCAGACCGCCGCCGACCTTCGCCGAGCAGAACGACGAGCCCAGCGGGAGAGAGATGCGGGGGGAGACGTCCAAGCAAAGTTGGACTTGGCGGGGACGACGTTCTCTTCATGGCTCGGAGGCCCGAAGGACGATAGTCCTGGGACGGAGATCGAGGAAGCTTTGAAGGATTTCCTCCGTTGGGCAAAGGAGCAGCATCCAGAATGGCTCGAGACGGCGAGCCTTGCTCGGGTCGGGGCCAGCCCGAGGAAAGATCCGGAGGTAGCTCCACCGGTGTTGAAGCGGGCGAGGACTAAGGTCTTGGCCCATAAAACGAAGGCGTGCATGGAGGCCCGGACTGAGGATGCTGTAGCTGAGCCGGGGCCGGAGGATGTCAAGGAAGAAAGTGAGTATATCTCTTATACTCCTTTTGTCGGGCCGCGATTTGCCGCGGTCCTGATTTTTCATTCTTTTTTCGAGCGTAGTCAAGGGTCAGTGGGGGAGAAGACCCCCTGTGCCCGTGTCGGGAGGGGCGGTTAGGACTCTGATTGACAAAGCATTTCACACCGCAGCGTCCAGGATTATTGAAGACTTGGCGGCAATGATCGTGAAGGCCGATCGAGAGGATGACTTCGTAGAAGCGAAAGCGAGGCGGACCCTTCGGAGGTCTTCGGCTCGGACTCCGCTCTCCTGGTGGTCAGGCGACGGAGGGCGGCGGCGTCGGGTGCTGGGCCGGTCGTTCCCCGGGGGAGCGAGGAGCGGGCTCCGAGCAGGTCCCCTGCCCGGACCACGATGGAGGAGGGAGAAACGGCACAGCCCCGAGCGTAGGGGTAGCCTAGGACGCGGCTGCCACGGTAATCCCGCCTCCGAGCGCGGAGGACGGCAAAGGCGATGTTACCGAGGTGGGGATGGCGCTTCCGGGTGAAGTCCCCTTGGCCGAGGCAATCGAGGTGGCTGAACCTCCTAGAGTGGAGGGTGCCCGGGCCGAGACGGTGGAGGGAGAGGCGGAGTCCCAGGGCTTAGGGAGCCCCCGAACTCCAGCGGCCGTGTCCCCCTTAGTCGAGGCAGTCGTGGCGGCCCAGCCCCCAGGCACGGAGGGTGCTCGGGCCGAGACGGGGGGAGAAGAAGCAGAGTCCTAGGACTCCAGGAGCCTCCGAACTCTAGCGGCCATGTCTTCCAGCATGGAGGATGCCAGGGTCGGGCCGTGGCCTTGGCTGAGGGTGTTGCTCGAGTGCCATCGCCACGAGGTAGCTTTTTCTGCGAATGATGTTGCTCATGGTGCAGTGCCGCTGCTAACACTTGTTTTGTTGTAATTGGCTACTGCCCTGGACGATCGGGTCGCTAGCATGGAAGCCAGTGCGAGCCAAGGTGGCGTGTGCGCTTCGGGTGGGTGAAGCCAGACGAGCTTACTGGGTCGAGAAGAACTTGAGCGGGCTTTGGAGCGCGCTCAGGATCTTAAAAGGAATACCCGGGACGCGGAGGAACTTGGAAGAGTTCGCGGGGAACTCGACCAAGAAAGGCGGCGTTCCGTGAGCCTGCAGGAGACGGTGGAGGTGGAGGCCGAGAAAGCTCGTCGAGTGCCGGCAGTGGCGGCTTTCGAGGAGATTAGATCCCGGTCTGGCCTAGATCGAGGTGCTTCAGCTCCGGAGCCATCTTGAGGATGTAGAGGCGGAGCTCGAAGCTTTAAAGGGTAGATCTAAGGACTAGGACTGTGTGCGTGTGGTGTTACTTGTGTTATGTTACAATCAGTATTTTGTTTAATACAAGTTTTTACATGCTGTCCTTTTACTCCTATTTATATGTCTATGTAAATTTTGAGAAAGGAGCTTAGGGAAATTATAAATGTGATTACTCATCCATCCAGCCCCCTCCTCTGGCTAGGTCTTTGCCCCTGAGATTGCGAGCAAAAGACTAGGCACAGGAAGCAGCTGAGTAGATGAGTGCGCGCGAAAGACGATGTTTAGCCTCCTCATGTGGCTAAGTCTTTGCCCCTGAGGTTGCGAGCAAAGACGAGGCACACGAAGCAGTCGAGCAGCCGAGTGCACGTGAAAGGCAATATCCGGCCCCTTGTGTGGCTAAGTCTTTGTCCCTGAGATTGCGAGCAAAGACTACGCGCACCACGCAGCCGAGCAGCCGGGGGCGCACGAAAGGCAATGTCCAGCCCCCTCATGTGGCTATGTCTTTGCCTCTGAGATTGCGAGCAACGACTAGGCACACGAAGCAGCCGAGCAGCCAGGGCACGAGAAAGGCAATGTCTAGCCCCCTCGTGTGGCTAAGTCTTTGCCCCTCAGATTGCGAGCAAAGACTAGACACACGAAGCAGCTGAGCAGCCGAGTGCGCGCGAAAGGCGATATCCAGCCCCCTCGTGTGGCTAAGTCTTCGTCCCTGCGATTGCGAGCAAAGACTAGGCACACGAAGCAGCCGAGCAGTCGAGTGCGCGCGAAAGGCGATGTCCAGCCCTCTCGTGTGGCTAAGTCTTTGCCCCTGAGATTGCGAGCAAAGACTAGGCACACGAAGCAGCCGAGCAGCCGAGTGCGCGCGAAAGGCAATATCTAGCCCCCTCGTGTGGCTAAGTCTTTGCCCCTGGGATTGCGAGCAAAGACTAGGCACACGAAGGTGTACGCAAATTCGAGTTGTTAGTTTCGGGTTCTCATGGGTCTCAGGATCGAATTTGTTTGCGAGGCACTGCCGAGAGCCTGCCGGTGCAAGGTGGTATTGGCTTATCCAAGCAGTGGAATTCAGGACGGGACGCAATTTCCGATCTGTTGACCACGTGGAAACTCGGTTCTGACAACAAGAAATCGTACTTGGGTAGGACTGCGAAAAGCGAAAAATTTGAACCGAAAGTTTAATAAGCTTCGGGAAACACGAGCAAAAGTCATTCGAATATCCCTTTAAAAGAGGGACAGGTTGAAAGGTAGAAAGGAGTGAGATTACGCGTAGAACTTGCGTAGCTAGGCGATGTTCCACGAGCTGTTGAGGACACGGCCGTCCGGGAAGGCGAGACGAACGGCCCCCAGTCGTGAAGACGAGACGACCGTGAACGGACCCTCCCATCTGGGAGTGAGCTTATTGGCGTGCGACAAGTCTTGAATGCGACGTAAGACTAAATCGCCATCTTGTAAAGTCTTTGGTCAGATTGACTGGGCTGCGTGCCTGCGCAGAGCTTGTAGGTAAGCGGCCGAACGAATGAGGGCTTGTTCGTGGTTTTCTTCGGACAGGTCGAGATCGAGGAGTCAACTCTGGTAGTCGTCGCCCATTTCCGCAAGGTCCACGCGAGGAGATCTTAGGGTTATCTCGGTGAGGAGCATGGCTTCGGTGCCGTATACGAGCCGGAAAAGCGTTTCGCCCGTGGCTGGGGGTGGTGCGGACAGACCACAGGACAGAAGGGAGCTCGTCCACCCAGTTCTGTCGTAGTCTGGTAAGCCAGTCGAAGACCCGCTTCTTGATTCCTTGGAGGATTTGGCCGTTGGCACGTTTGACGGCTCCGTTGCTATGAGGGTGAGCCATAGAGGCGAAGCAAATCTTGGCACCAACATCCTCGCAATACTCTTGGAACAGCTCACTGGTGAACTGAGTTCTATTATCCATGATTAGTCGGCTGGGAACAGCAAACCGCGTAACCACGTTGTTGCGGAAAAATTTCTTGGCAGCTTGGGCCGTAATGCCAGAGACTGGCTCGGCCTCTATCCATTTAGTAAACGTGTCTATGGCAACAAAGAGGTATACGCATTCCTTTGCTCCTCTGGGGAATGGACCGAGGATGTCCAGCCCCCAGGTAGAAAATGGCCAGGTGAGGGGGATAGTCTGGAGGGCGTACGCTGGTTGGTGCACCTGCCGGACATGGAATTGGCACGCCCGGCATGTGGTGACTATCTCACGAGCGTCGCCCAACACCGTGGGCCAATAGTAGCCCACCCTGAAGGCCTTTCCAACGATGGTTCTATAGGACAAGTGAGCCCCACAGATACCCTCGTGTAAGTCCCTTAGCAGGAACTTTCCCTCTTCCTGGGAGATGCACTTGGAGAGAACTCCGAGCGCGCTTCTCCGGTACAGGGCACCCTCCACTAGCCTGTTTAGTGGGGCTCTCCTGATAAGCCGAGATTTCTCAGCTTCATCCTCGGGCAATGTCCCGTGCGCCAAGAACTGGATGAATGGCGTCATCCAGGTTGCGCTTTGCTCAAGGAGGGAGACGTTGCCGTGCGTCTCATCTACATCTTCTCCGGAGGGAATAGAGGGTTCTAATAGGTGCTCAACGAGCACCCCCGCCGGAGCGGGTTCTTGCGAGGTGCCTAAATTGGCAAGTTGGTCGGCCAAGTATTTGCTCTCCTGAGCACGTAAAGGACTTCGAAATTTCTAAAGTTCCTTTCCAACTTCGTCACTTCAGCCAAGTAACGCGCCATTGAGTCGTCGGAGCACTGAAACTCCTTGTTAACCTGGTTTACGACCAACTTCGAATCCCCTTTCACAGTCAGTCGTTGGACCCCGAGCGCAGAGCATGCTCGGAGGCCGGCCAAGAGACCCTCATACTCCGCCACGTTGTTGGTTGCGTTGAAGTGTAGTTGTATGACGTACTGGAGTTGTTCTCCCTGGGGGAAGATTAGAACAACGCCAGCCCCTGAGCGTTCGAAAGAGCGCGAGCCGTCGAAGAACATTGTCCAGTGAGGGGCTTCGACGTGCCCGGCAACCTGCTCGGTCCGGGAGGGGGGGGCTTCGTCCATTCTACCACGAAATCCGCCAGTATCTGGGACTTGATCGCTGTGCGTGCGGTGAACTTGAGGTCGAATTGCCCGAGTTCTACCGCCCACTTGGCAACGCGCCTAGAGGCGTCAGGATTTCTGAGGATCTCCCTCAGCGGGAAGCTGGTCGGAATCGTGACCGGGTGTGCCAAAAAGTAGTGGCAGAGCTTTTTAGAAGCCATGAGCAAGGCATAGAGGAGCTTCTGTACCTCGGGGTAGCGCTCTTTTGGCCCGTGAAGCACCTCGCTCACGTAGTATATTGGTCGCTTGAATTCAAGGCCGCTCACTCTGAGCACCACGCTCACCGCTTTGAGGCGAGGCCTTTGGGTAAATGCAGAGGCTCCTGCTCCCTTGGGGTGACCAGGACGGGTGGGCTTGACAGGTACTGTTTGAGTTCCTTGAAGGCATTGTCGGCTTTCTCGGTCTAGACGAATCCATCGTGCTTGTGCAGGGCCTTAAAGAAGGGCAATCCACGCTCACCCAACTGAGAGATAAAGCGGCTGAGGGCCGCCATCCGCCTGGCGAGTGATTGAACTTCCTTTATATTTGAAGAGGCCTGCATCCTTTCGATGGATTCGATCTTTTCGGGGTTTGCCCCAATACCCGATGACCCGATTACATACCCGAGCACCATGCCCGTGCGTACACCAAAAACGCACTTTTCGGGATTCAGCTTTACTCGACGTTTTCTTAAATTACAAAAGGTTTCCTCGAGATCACGGATATGTGCCTCGGCCAGACTACTCTTGACGACTATGTCATCTACATAAACTTCTAGGTTCTGCCCGATCTGGTTGGGGAAGGTCTTCAACATTAGACGTTGGAAAGTAGCTCCTGTGTTTTTTAGACCGAACGACATGGTTGTATAGCAGAAAGTGCCGAAAGGCGTGATGAAGGCAACCTTCTCTTCATCCTCCCGCGATTGGCTTATCTGGTGGTATCCGGAGTACGCATCCAGAAAGCTCATCAGCTGGGCCTCTGCCTTCGCGTTGACCAGCTGATCTATGCACGGGAGAAGGAAGTTGTCCTTCGGGCACGAGCCGTTGATGTTGGTGTGATCAATGCACATGCGCCACTTCCCGTTCTTTTTCTTGACTACAACTGGATTCGCTAACCACTAGGAGTGCTTAACTTCACTGATGAAGCCGGCTTTCAAAAGCTTGTCCAGTTGTTCTCGGATGATGTCGACCTTCCACTGTGGGAACCTCCTCAGTGCTTGATGCACCGGCTTTTTGCCAGGCTGAACTGCCAGCCTGTGCTCCATCACCTCCCTTGGGACACCGGGCATGTCGGACGGTTCCCATGCAAAGACGTCCGTATTTGCCCGGAGGAAGGTGACGAGCTCGATTTCCTATTTCGGATCCATGACGGCCCCAATGTGGACCACCTTGGTCGGATCCTCAGAGGAGACCGGGATCTCCATTGTTTGCTCTTGGGGCTAGAGTATAACCTTGGGCCAAGCGGATTTACGAGAGTCTTGCTCAGGCCCACGTTCGTCAGTTGGCCGACCAGGGCCAATGCCATCTCATCACACTCTAGGGTAGCCTTGTGACTGCCCTTAACGGTGAGTACCCCCTACGGCCCTGGGAGCTTGAGGCAGTGGTACGCGTGATGCGTAGCTGCCATGAACTTCGCAAGAGCCGGCCTGCCAAGGATGGCGTTGTAGGCCTACTCAAAGTCGAGTACCTCGAAGGTGACCAACTTAGTCCGAAAATTGGTCAGATTGCCGAAGGTCACCGGTAGGACAATCTGCCCAAGGGGGGTCATGGACGTGGCCGGGATAATGCCGTGGAAGGGCATGGCAATATCCTTGATCTTGGAACGAGGGATCTGCATCTTGTCCAAGACCCAGGTGGATATCAAGTCGAGGACGCTCCCCCCGTTGATAAGTACTCGCGCGACCCTTGTGTTGCTGATGGTCGGACAAAGCACCAGAGGGAGCCTCTACGGCTTGGTCATTCCCGAGGGACAATCTTCCCGAGAGAAAGAGATGGTCGTGTCCGACCATCGAACGTGCTGGAGAGCTGGGCCCCCGCAGTCGGCGTGGTAAACCTCCCGTGCCACGGCCTTTAGTTCCCGCCGGGAGGAGTTTGCCGCGGAACCCTTGAAGATTACCTTGATGTGATGGCTTGGCTCGTGGTACTCTTCGCTATCTCGACCCTGCTGGTCGGTATATTGGTCGGATCGGCGATCGGTACTGCCCTTGCCGGCGTCCGAGAGGACGGGCATAGGGCCTCGACTGTTGTAGATGTCCTCTAGGCGGGCGATCCAGGTGCGGCAGTTGCGGAGGTCATGCCCGTGCACCTGGTGAAGTGGGCAGAAGTGGTTGCTCGAAGGAGCCTACGGCGTCGCGTTTGCCGAGTCGCCCGCCGCCGACGCCGTCTAGCCCGAGGATGGGCGAGGTTTCTTGGGGCCGGCGTCTGGCGGACGCGGCGCCCGAGATGGCGGCCACCATCTTGGCTGCCTTTGCCTCCTTTTTCTTCATGGCCTTCTTGTCGGAAGACTTCTTCTTGCCCGAGGACTCCAAACCCGGCTGTGGGGGCGCCTGGTCGGTTCCTAGCAGCCGCTTGTGCTCGACGGCTTCCTCGGCGTTAATGTACCGCTCCGTCGCTTGGAACATTTTCGCTAGCCGAAGAGCCGAAGTATATCCCGAGGTCCTGGGTGAAACGGACGTTTTTGACGCCTTCGGCGAAGGCTTCAATGACCGTTTCATCCGGGATGCTCGGGATGGTGTTCCGCACCCAGATGAACCACTGGACGCAGTCGCGCAGGCTCTCATCCTCCATCTGGACGACTCACTTGAGGTCCTGCGGTCTTCCTGGGTGTGGGCAACACCCCCCAGAAGTTTGCCCGTAGGGCGTCACAGAGTTGTCCTCGGCTGTGGATGGATCCTTCCTGTTGATTGAAAAGCCAGGTTCAAGTAGGCCCTTCCAACACGGCCGGGAAGTAATTGACCATCACACCTTCATCACCACCAGCGGCAGTGATGGTAGTAGCATACACCGAGAGGAATTCGTCCGGGTTTTGGCTCCCTTCTAACCGCTCGATGTGGCCCGGCTTAAACTTTGGCGGCCACGCCGCCCCCCGTAGTGCTCGGGAGAAGGCGGGACACCCGTGGTTCACCCCGGCACCGTGATCGCGAATGCCACGGCTGTCGTGGCCCCGGAGGGGCCAAGGCATGAGAACACGTCGCCGCGCTGAGGCTCCGGAGTGCCCAAGGACTTGTTGCTCCGGTCAGTGCGGGGACGATGCTAGCTGCGGTCGCCTCTTGCCCGGGATTCGGCGTACCCCCGATCCCGGGAGGAATTGTGGGTCGCGTCGTCGTCACGGCGATGCTCGTCCCGCCGACCATCGAATGACGGGCGATCGTCGTGTCGGCGGGGGGCCCTATCGTTCCTCCGCCGATCAAGATCCTCGCAAAGGTCACGACGAGAGCAGTCGCTTCTTGGAGCGCGGCTCTCTCGGGAAGTACTCCGGGGAGGAAGCAGTGTGGGGAAGGTCGCCCGCCAATTGCTCCAGATTTTCTGCCACAGCGACACCCAGTTCGGCGGCCTGGTCAATGTCCGGCCGGTGGTCCCGCACCACATGCGCCAAGGCCTGAAGACGTTGGCGGCTCCTACCGATCGGAAAGGATGAGCGGGATTGCGGCGGTGATCTCGGGTGTGGCGAAGCGAAGTCGGCGAGTCTTTGGGCCTCGGTCGCCGCGACAGCGTTAGTAGAACTCAATCGTCGAGCCGCCAACGGTCCGTAGCGGCTTCCAGCGGCGGTGCGACTCGCCTTCCCGGGTCGCAGGTGTTGGTGATATGCCCTAGAGGCGATCATGTGAGATGATTGTATCATACGTCGATGTTCATATACTTATCAGTTCCATGAGTAAATGTCACTCCTTTGTTCATTGAGTATGACTTAATTGTGAAACACATTGGTTATATGATATTATTCTAAACGATCTCTGGTCACATATCATTATGTGGAACAATAGTGATCTGACCAGCATATGTATTGATTGACGGTAATGTTTCACATACCATAGATATGGAGATATCAAATCAATAATGTGGGCACATGTTAGAGAACATGGGGTTGGATAGACCCGCTCCGAGACACTATTGAGATTGTTATCTTAGAAGTGCCATCAGGGTATAGTCTCGAGTGGTATACCTATACGATCCTTTGACCTGAGATTCTTATTGATTCTCAGCATGCGTAATTGTATACTTTGGGGCTATCAAATGCTTCACCGTAACAGGGGAGTTATAAAGGTAGCTTACAGGTATGCCGTGAAACATGACGTGAGATGTAAGAGATCAAGATGGAATTTGCCCATCCTTGATAACGGAAGAGATATCTCTGGGCCACTCGGTGCGGATGGATAAGGAAAAGTGCATGGCCATGCCAATGTGATTAAAGAGTTAATCACGAATTATATCCATTACATTGACGAGTGAATTTGTCGAGCTATCACAAGGGTGGCACGCTTCTCGCCTTGAGCTTAACTGATATCGTGTGGCAAAAGGATCCTATGTGAGTGTATCAAGGTTCAGCTGATTCGATCATTGTGTACATTCGGGATCAATATGTGCTGCTAGGTACCGCTAGCGCTATTGACTTGTGGTCTAGGGAAAGGGTTCTCCGGGACTGCGACCGACTTGTACATGAGCCTAACGGGTTGGATCATGTCCAATGGATTGGATCCATTAGTGGGTTTATACGGATTTGGATCCTCTGGCGTCTTAATGGATTTCTATTGTAGAACATCCATTAGCGCGAGGCCTAGTGGGCATCTATGTCCATTAGCGCGAGACCTAGTGGGCTTTTATTGTAGAAGGCCCGTTAGTGCGCTCTATATAAAGGAGGTGTAGGGGCATGTGGCGTTAGAGTCTCCCCACCACGAGCCCTAGCCGCCACCACGTCCCACTGCACCTAAAACCCTAGCCGCGCGTGTGGGTGCTAGCACACCAGCGCACGGTGTTCCCTCCCCGGACGTGTGGATACCATAGAGGCGTCGTCGCTCTTGCGTCGGTGCTGATCGATTCGATCGGCTACATCAACTGTACGACTACGACGATGTTGCTGTGACGGCGATCCGCGACGAGGAGAAGTTGTACCACATCGTGTTCGACTACGCATCGTGCTTCGGAGCACGCGGGGAGGCTTCAACCACTCTACTTCCGCTGCTAACGTGCTCCAAGGGTAATGCTCCATGATCTCTGACTCGCATGTTGCCAGGCTATTCGCGGTAGAAAAATTTTGTTTTCGGCTAGCGTAGCACCGCGTTCTCCTTCAACAAGAGCGGGTGCATTGTTGGTGCCCGCCATGTTGACTTCCCGCGGGAGCACCGGGCATGAAGGGGTCATGACAGTATCCTCACGGGAAGCTGTCTCATGATCGAATTCGTACGGAACGTCGGGGATGTCAACCCCTTGTACGAATCGGTGTCTTCGCATCTCGCGAGCATCTCCTGTAGGGCGGCAGACATCCATGGGGGAAGTGGATTCCACCACGGTGTGTCCTTCCGGATCGATGATCCGGGCGACCTCGATATCGGACCAGTACTCATCCAGGTCGTCGAGGTCATCGAAGTGGATGTCTTGGTTGTCTTGAGAGTTTGCCATTCTCAAGGACCTTTGCTGCAGAAGCTAGTCGACGATCCCCATGGACGACGCCAGTTGTCGACAGTTGGGAGTACGGAACTCCCATGTGCCGAGCTTACATGTTGAGTGTAAGGATCAACAGACCTCTTTCCTGCAGCCTCAGGGTCGTTCGAGAGGGCAGACTCGATCAGACAACCGTAAATGGGAGAGAAGGGGATTTTAGCTTGGTTCGGGCCCCTCACGGGGAGGTAATAGCCCTACGTCCAGTGATCCAAATTCAAGGAAACGCTAGGAGAATTTACAATGGGCTCCTGCGCCTCCCTAGTAAGGGGAGCTCAGGCTTCTTAGGAGGGAGACGGGAGCTTCAACTCACTCTCGTCTCGGGTGAAGCTCTCGTATGTGTGTCTAGTGTATGAAAACCACTATCCTCTAAAAAAAAACTCCCCTATTTTGTATAACAACGTAACATATTTATATACAGGGGTGAGAGCCCTAAACTAATGCGCGTCATGTGGGAGCGGTCCTTGCCGTCATTCGGGATGACGGAAAAAGGGAACGGAAACAGTATAACAAGACCCGGGTAGGTAGCCACGGTCTTCGATATTAGCGACGGGACGTAATGGTCGTGTGGGTGTCAGGTCATTTATTACAGGAACGGAAAACAACGTACGGTCGGGGTAGCCGCGTCCTCCTATGTAGTTGGTGTCTGGCTGATGGGGGTGCCCCACCCATGGCCCAAGCAAGGAAGGCCTTCGCCTGGGCCCTGAGCGGCGATGGCTTGCTCGGAAGGGTGACCGGGTCCAAGCCACCAAGAGCGGGAAAAAGGGGGATATCCCGAGAATTCCATCCAAACCCCGTCAGTATCTAATGGATTTTTCCGGTAATTACAACCCTCAGAGGATTGATTTGAGTTTGGATGAGTTCTGACACGTTTCTAAAGTGTTGGAAAGTTGGAAAAGGTTCTAGAAAGGTTTTGGAAGATTCATGAATTTTTTGGGAATTTTTAGGAATTTTCTAGAATTTTTTGAAGGTCCAGAGTTTTTTTGGTCCTAGACTAGGCCGGACGATCCGGGTTGCAACGCGAACACAGTCCGGCTAGCATTATCAGTCTTCAGGTGGTAAACAAACCAGGAATTTGGTGTTTCGGCCAGACGGTACGGCTCTGACCCGGACGGTCCGGCTCCAACCCGGATGGTCCGGGACAGTGTGTCGTTTTTAAATTTTTGAAGGCCTTCCATTGCTAAGAAAATTAAGTGTTATATATGAAAGTTGTAGAGAATTTTGAGGCGCATCTTTTTTGTGTTGACAACTTTTTCATTAGAGCTACAGGAAAAAGCATAAAAAAAGGAAGGTTTCATCTATGTTAGAAATAGGGCAGTTAAGTCTATTTTGGATGGATTTTGTTCGTTCTAACCCCGATTTGAGATCGGTTTGATGGTTTCGGTTCATGGTGAAGCCGTGAACATTTTGGTACATGTTTTTGTCATCTTTGTGGTTGCAGGTAAGAACAGGTATAGGTTGAGCGAATAAGTCTTTTAGCCAAGCGGGCTGCTGGTTCGAGTGGAGCCCGGACGCGGAGTCTCCGCTATGGGGACGGTTATCGCTTCAATGGCGCGAGATTCTCACGAGATTGTTGATGCGCGGATGCATAGGATCAAAGGGATCATTGGAGGCGGTCGGCTGCGCTCGGAGATTCGTGCTTGTGTTGTGTAAACCGTGTTAGATGGGCTTGGCGGGTTGGCCCAGTATTTTGGCCCAGGTGTTGGGAAAGGGGTATATAAACCCTCAAGCTGATTGCTTAGGGTTTATCTCTCCCATTTGTTTTAGCCTCCACATAGAGTGTGCGCGAGGCTGTGTTTAACCAGTGTAATCTTTTCATCTTTGAGTAAAGCCGGTTGTTTGGGAAGATCATTTCGATCCTTGTGATGTTTTCTTTTTGATTTTTCATCTTTGGTTCGTGCTCTTTCTTCCTCTCAGTGTTCTGGAACGTTCTTGCCTTGGTTTGATCACGTTTAGCCCTGCTCTTGCACTGTTTCGGACTGATTGTTGGGGCTGTGTTTTGGGCTGGTGTGATGTATGGAATAGGGTCACAAAGGACCTAGAAGTCACTCCTCAAACCCCTACAAACATATTCCTCTTCATGTTCTTGGAATCACGATTTTAGGGTTTAGCTCGTATTGCAGCCAAGGTCACGAATTTTGCAAAAGCTCAAAACTTTGACGTGATCTAGGGCTGATTTTTACAGGGTAGCTTGGTGACTGCATCACCTAGTTGCTGTCCAAATTTCAAGTGATTTCGTCGTGTGGTTTAGGAGTAATTGCATTTCTTATGAGGGAAGTAGAGAAGGTTTTAGACTGAAATTGCACCTCAAGTGGCAGTTTCTTAATTCCTTCTTCGTGATGACTTAAGTAATTGATTTGAGGCATGTTGGGTGAAGAGCACATATCGTCTTCAGCGAAAATTTAATTTCGGCTCCTATTCACCCCCCTCTAGTTCGCCGTGGTGGTCTTTCAATTGGTATCAGAACCACAGTTGAGCTTCTTGTGATCTTGCGATATTTGAAGCCTTTCCTTTCATCACCATGGCAGATGAAAAGTATTCATCGAAGTCCCCAGTGTTTTTGGGCATGGGTTTTCCCTTCTGGAAGGCTCGCATGGAGTCTTACATCATGACACAGGGCTATTCGATATGGCTTAAGGTCAAGAACACTTATGCCTGATGATGATAAGATTACGACTGAGAACCAAAGGGATGTTGAGTTGAATGCTAAGGCTCGAAACTTTCTGATTCAGGGTTTGGCCAGGAATGAGGATGAGCGTGTTGCTCATCTCAAGTCTGCACATGACATTTGGACTATCCTCAGTGCATTTTATGAGGGGACAACCCAAGTCAAGACTGTGCACCAGGATCAATACAAGAGGGAGTACAATAGGTTTGTTCAGAAGCAAGGTGAATCACTGGACGCCTGTTTTAGCAGGTTCACCAAGATCTTGAGTAATCTCTGGGCTGCAGACACTACCTTCACAGACTCGGAGAACACTCGCCATTTCTTGTCCGCTCTTGATCTCAAGGTATGGGACGTGAAAGTGACCACGATCCGGCAAGCTGCAGATCTCACTGCTCTAATCCTCGATGGACTCTATTCGAATCTCAAGACTTATGAACTTGAGCATTTGGCTGTATCCAAGTCCACTCCTGGGTCCATGGCCTTGGTCGCTGATCCAAATTTGAACTCTGGGTCTTCTGGTCTTGGTGCTTTCTCTCTCTCGGCCTTGGTTGAGCTTTCAAATGATCAGTTGGATGTTTTGCCTGAGGAGAGTCTAGGTTTGTTGGCCAAGAGTTTGGGAGAGCTTACAAAAGAGTGACTGATAGAAGGAGAGCCTCCTTGAGATGCTACGAGTGTGGTGGCCTCAACCACATTCGGGCGGAGTGTCCCAAGCTTGGGAAGGGTCGAGGAGATGCTCCAGTAGTGGACAAGAACGCCTACATCAACAAGAACAGCAACTTGAAGCCGGCTGGAGGTGACAAGAAGCTGTAGTTCAACAAGGGCAAGCGGTTGTTCCAGTGGGTCTTGGCTGCTTTGGATGCCGCCAACATCTCAGATGATGAGATGCTAAGCGATGATGGAGACAGGCCTAAGGAGGATGGTGATGATGATGGTTATGCTGGCATGTGTTTCATGGCCGAGGAAGATGACTTGTACACCTCTGACCACAACTCCGACTCGGATTCTGAGGTACCTACCTATGAGCAGCCTAATGATGCTTTTCTTAAGCAAGGTGGTTTCCTGTCTCAAACTAAGGCTAGGTGTAGAAGTTTGGAAGAAGAAGTAGCCTTTCTGACATAGAAACTAGAAAATGCTAAGTGTGCTGTAGATGTTCATGTAGCTACAGATTCTGAGGCTTGGAGAGTGTGTGATGAGGCTCTGTCTGATTTGAATAATTTAAGGACCCTGCATGCTAGTGTGATGCATGAATTGAAATTGCTTAAGGACAAGCATGATAGTGCGTTGGTTGAGCTTAATGACATTAGAGATGCACTTGCTAGGTCTGCCTCAGTTGAGATGTTTGCCTGTCCTGATCCTGCTGTACATGTTCCTCATGTTTCACCTAAGGATTCTGTCAGTTCAGATGAGGACTGTAGTCTTCATTCTGCATCTCCTTGTGATGATTATGTTACATTCAAGCTAGAGAACTTGAGTTTGAAGAATAAAATTGCTGAACTGAATGATACTCTAGCTGCTTGTACTTCATGTGTGAGATGTGATGAAATGGATAGGAACATGGGTCAGGTCTATGAAGAGATGAGTCACAGATTTCAGGGTAGGTTAGCTCAAGTCCAGAATGCTGATTGTCTTTCCTGTAAGTCTCTCAAGAAAGAGGTGGAGTTTTTGAGTGAGAAGGTTCATCGGGCTTAGGGTAAGGACAAGGTTGATTGTCAAGGCAGTTTGAGTCCTTCTGGTCCCTTACCTCTCATGTGAGTTTTGTCCTCAGCTTCATCAGGAGTGTGAGTACCTCATGAATACTCTTGAGAAGTTCGTAGGAGGCAAGAAGAAGTTGAACTTAATCTTGGATCAATCCAAGATTTCTAAAGGAAGAAGTCTCGGGTACGACTGGCTTGATCATATCATGCGCCACCCTCCTAGAGTGATCATAGCTGGTAAGGATGGTAGGAAGATTGAGGTGTCCTCTAGAGTTCCTGAGAAGACAGTTTTCAGGTCTGCTGGTGTTGTGTAGAGCACTTCTGTTCAGGAGGTAACTCCTTCAGTAGCTTCTCCTCCTGACAAGGCCAAGGATACTTCCGTTCAGAAGACAGCTCCTCCTGTAGTTTCTTCTTCTAGCAAAGTCAAGTTTGCTTGCACCTTCTGTGGTAGAACTGGTCATTTAGCTGAATTCTGCTATCAATTGGTAGGTTTTCCCAAGCGTGAGCATGCTCGTGGCCCTAGGGGGTTTTCAGGGTCAGCCTCAGGCCCAGAGAGCTCCTAAGGCACCCACTGTTTAGAGACAGGCACCTAGACCCACTCTCACTGTAGGTAGAGTTAGACTAGGATTGGGAGTGCAGACAAATGGCATGATAGCTGAATTTGATCGAGCTGGTTTTCAGTCCTTCCGTCGTCCTTAGGGTGCGCCTCCATTCTCCATTGGAGGTAGACGCCCGCAATGTGAGTTTCCTCAGAGCACTCGTTGGTTTGATAAGAGATCAGAGACACGGGCGTGGAATGGCCCTAGGTTTGGTTCTCAATGGTTTGGTCGACAGCAAGCAGCTAGACAGTCACCTAGAGTGCCTTCAGGTTTAGTTCAGGTTGAGTCAACGGGTTCTTCAGGTAGATTGTCTCAGTTTTGGGTTCCTAGATCAGTTCCAGTGTGTCCTAAGACTGAGTCCCGTTTCTTTTCTGTTTGACTCAGGTGTGTTGGGCGAGGAAGAGAGAGGTCTGGTTCGTTGACTCCGGTTGTTGTCGTCATATGACCGGAGATTCACGATGGTTCTCTTCTCTCGCCCATGACCCTAATGGTGAGCAGATCACCTTTGGGGATGCGTCTTCTGGTAGAGTTCTTGCTTGAGGTGATATCAAGGTTAGTGAGTCTTTTGTTCTTAAGGATGTTGCCCTAGTTAGTAAGCTAAGATACAATTTGTTTTCTGTGTCTCAGCTAATTGATGAGGGCTTTGAGGTGAGATTTAGGAAGTCTGGATCTTGCATTTTGAATTCTGCTAGAGTTTTGATTTGTGGGATTTCTCGATTTGGCAGAGTTTTTCGAGTTGATTTTGCTTCCCCATCTGTTGGTTCCCCTCACTGTCTTCTAGTTTTAGATTCTCGTGACATTTATTTTTGGCATAGGAGATTGGGTCATATTGGTTTTGATCATTTGACCCGAGTCAGCAACCGTGATCTCAATGACAGTTTGCCCAAACTCACTGCAGTTAATGACATGGTTTGCGATCCTTGTCGGCATGGAAAAATGGTTGCAGCTTCTCATCCACCAGTCACCTTCGTGATGACTGATGCACCAGGACAGCTCTTGCATATGGACACGGTTGGTCCCTCTTGAGTGCAGTCTGTGGGTGGGAAGTGGTATGTTCTAGTCATAGTTGATGATTTCTCTTGATATTTTTGGGTGTTCTTTATGGTTTCCAAAGATGAGACATACAACTTGTTTCGATCTCTCTCTAGAAAGCTGGTTGTGGAATTTCTGGTGCTTTGCGTGCTATTCGGTATGATAATGGCACGAAGTTCAAAACTCTCAATTTGCACATTTTTGTGAGATGTTTGGTGTTGAGCATCAGTTTTCCTCTCCTCATGTGGCCCAGCGGAATGGGGTTATGGAAAGAAAGAATAGAACTCTGGTTGAAATGGGCAGAATAATGTTGGATGAGTATTCCACTCCTAGACATTTTTGGGTTGAGGCTGTGGCCACTGCTTGCTATGTTTCAAATAGAGTGTTTCTAAGATCAAAATTACACAAGACCTCTTATGAGCTTCGATATGGGCGCAAGCCTAGCATTTATCACTTCAGGGTTTTAGGTTGCAAATGTTTCATTCTGAAATCTGGAAATTTGGATAAGTTTGAATCTCGCTCTTCTGATGGAATCTTCTTAGGGTACACTTCTTCTAGGAACTACAGGGTTTGGGATTTAGAGAAAAGAGGGTAGTGGAGTCATGTGAGATTACCTTTGATGAGGCTAGGCCTGGCTCTAGGCCAGACATTTCTAAGTCTGATCATTCCTTTGAGCCCATCTTTGTAGAGGAGAAGGGCATAACAGATGATAGCTCTTCTCTTCCTGATCTTGATCCTTCTCCTCGGGCAGTGCCTCTTGCTTCTTCTTTAGCTCCTCAGGATCCACCCTTACCTTCAGCCTCTTCTGAGTTCTTACCTGATGCTTTTTCTATAGAGACCTCCCCTGTAGTCTCGGATTTGCCCAGTAGTTCAGCTCCTACCTCTTCTGTTCCTAAAGTAGAAGTCTTTTCTCGTGCTCCTCGTCGCATTCAGAAGTCTCACCCTCCTGATTTGATAATTGGAGATGTGACCAAGAGGCCGGTAACTCGATCCAAATCAGGAACCTCTCACCTCTGCTTATCTGCTGCTTTTGTTTCACCTGTAGAGCCTAAGGATGTCACTCAGGCATTATCTGATCCTTGTTGGATTAATGCAATGCATGAGGAGTTAGAGAATTTTGAGAGGAATCAAGTGTGGCAGCTTGTAGAGCTTCCCACGAGGCAGAATATCATTGGTACAAAATGGGTTTTTAAAAATAAGCAGAGTGAGGATGGGGTGGTGGTTAAAAACAAAGCTAGATTGGTTGCACAAGGTTTCACTCAAATCGATAGGGTTGATTTTGATGAGACCTATGCTCCTGCTGCAAGACATGACTCTATTTGAATCTTCCTTGCTTTTATGGCTTCTAAGTGTTCCAAAATTTATCAAATGGATGTTTGAAGTGTTTTCCTTAATGGAGTTATTGAAGAAGAGGTTTATGTGCGTCAACCTCCTGGATTTGAAAGTGTTGAATTTCCTAATTATGTTTTCAAGCTCTCAAAAGCTTTATATGCCCTAAAACATGCTCCTCGAGCTTGGTATGAGAGGCTCAAGAACTATTTGCTTGGGCATGATTTTCTCATGGGATGTGTTGCCAAGACTTTGTTTATCAAGAGAGAGGGATGTGATTTTCTTCTAGTTCAGATTTATGTGGATGATATAATCTTTGGTGGTTCCTCTCAAAAACTTGTTTCTGAATTTTCTGGTGCCATGAGTTCTGAATTTGAAATGAGCATGATGGGTGAGCTTAATTTCTTTCTGGGTTTTCAAATCAAGCAGACCTCTCAGGGCATTTTTCTTCATCAGACCAAATACACCAAAGATCTTCTTAACCGTTTCGCCATGTCTAATGGCAAACCTGTAACAGCCTAGCTGTTAAAATTGCGTATAGCTATGTATATCATTAGCATGTTTATTTGTTTTTTTTTAAGTTGGCTTACAAAAGTTTTGCATTCAACCACCATGCTCTATGGTGGGAACACAAGGCTTTTAACTTTAAAACCCTCTTGCCAAGCCACTAGAGTAGTGAGACCTAGCCCGATGGGCATGTTCCCTAAATGCTCGAGCTAGCTGTAGCTTGCCCGAGCAAGATAGAGTCCACCCGAGCTCTATCAAGCAAGGTAGTGACTGTGCTGGACTTCACCGAGCTCTACCCGAGCTTGGTTGCTACCCATCCGAGCTGGTTATCACTTGTCCGAGGTAGAAGATGTCCGGAGGAAACTGCCCGAGCTATAGATGGTCAAACTATGCAACGAAAGACCTGACCGGGTAAGGAGAAGCTCGAGTAAGCTCGTACCTATTCAAACAATCCAGCCACCACATCTATTCTTTATTCTTTTTGCCCTCAACAAGATGTCGGTAGAATCTTCCATCCTTTGGTGAATTGGGCGTCTTCTGCAGCAGCCAGACCCTCATATTTTCTTACCTGGAATCTTACCCGCAACCTTTCTATTATAGGTGGGACATAGACCCACTTGTCAATGGGGGAGTATACCTCTATTTAAACCCCTGTCCACCCTCTTCAACTAGCCCTCGCCCTCATTCTTCCCACGTCCAATTTCTGGACAGCAGTAAGAACAACAAGCTGTTCTTCATCTCCACCTCCACCATTTTCAAATCTCCACCCAAACCATTAGGAATCCATATAGGGTGTTATATATCGTTGGAAAGCTAAAATCGTTGGCTATCCATTCCACTCCATGGTAAGCACATGCACAAAGGTTTACTATGATTCTTGCTGACTTCTCTCTCTGCTGCTCGATTTCTAGACAGCAACGTGCTGATTTCGTTTCCCTCTTCCTTGTGCCATTTTCACCCATATCCAGGGCGGTAGATGAGCAAGAATAGCTTCGTCACTTCCTAAGCTTTAAATACATCCAAGCCATACGTGCATGCACAAGGTTTTGGGTGAGTTCTTGATGCTTCTCATATCCATACTTTGCTGTTCTTGACTGCATGCAAGGTAATCTGTTTATTTCTCACCTTGTATGTCATTTTGGTTCACATGCAAGCTTAGAGATGAGTATGGAGACTATCTCCATGAGCTAAAGGAAGAGTAGAACCAAATCCATGGCCTAGAAGGATAATGAACATCAAGGAACAAGCCTAGGAGCAGCCAGCATCACGTTGGGACGAACCGACATGTTCGTCTTCAACCTCTCCATTCATCGAACGTCCATCTCATAGCAAGACTTTTCTTGCTAGGTGAGAACCCTTTTTCCTATCTGCCCTTCATATTTTCCGTCATCTACCACTCTTGGTTACATCATTTTCTTGGATGCACCAAAGTGTGAGAGTAGCAGCCCTAGAAACATTGTTTCAGCCCATTTCCTGCACAGCAGTGCACAAAATAATTTTTATAAAATCACCCGTTGCTCGGATGAAAATGTTGTCTACATGAAAAAGATGTGCCAGGAAATTTTCTACAACTTGTGTGTGAATCACTTTTCGCAACCGAGCAAGTCTTCCCTCTCAAATATTGCTCGTACCGAGCAACATACAGTTTGTACGACCCTTCCGAGCAAGATTAGGTATGCCCGACTAAGAGCTAGTCCTAGCCGAGCAAGAAATGCCATATCCGACCAAGGGAACCCACTCTCGGCCAAGAGGAAGTCCTTCCCGAGCAAGGGGATCCTTTCCCGAGCAAGATTGGTCCTCTCGAGAAACTATGGTCATTCCCGAGCAAGCCCAAGTCGCCCCGAGTAAGAATACCCCCAAACTTCAAATGGTCATATCTCTCTCATCCGAACTCGGATTTAGGTGATTCTTTTTTCAAAATTTGCATTAGATCATGAACTTTCTGAATCTCTAAAAATATTTGATTTTCCTATTCTTTTGGTATTTTATTTAGATTTTATTTGATGTTCTTACTACCGAATATTAGGACCGACGTTCCGGAGGAGCCCGAACTTGAGCAAGGAGCTACGTACCCTGACCAGCAACAACACGGCACTTATACGCCCCTCATTTGACTCACCATATTGATCCTCTATTTACATGCATTGAGTTAATTATATCTTATCACTTGTTGCATGCTAATTTCGAGTATGTTATTTGTTGGGTAGAAAGTAGTTATGTCCTACTTAGTGGTTAATACCTTATTAGGCTTGATACCCCTATTCTTTTGTAGCCTAAGCAGGTAATATTATTTATGTTGTGTCATGAGTGCTTAGCAATGCTTAGAGTCAACGAGGTAAAGCGATCAGTGAAGTAGTCCATTGGTCGTGTAATTCAATTATTGATGTACTCAATGTTCGGTTTGGATTGATGAGTATTTGGATTACGTGTGAGATCTAAGTTGGATTCGAACGGGTGATAGAGAATGATGGGAGGACGGATCCCGTACATGTAGCCCCGTTTGGGTAATTAAGGACCGGACATCAGGTACCTTCCTCTCAAGTACTATACGTACGACCACACGTGTTTTATGGGGACACTTGGCTAACTTCCTGTGCATGCTTGAGCCCTTGGATACCAGCGGGGCAATCTGTTTGTGGGTGGGGTGGCAGGGTGGACCATCCATGGTGTGTCCTTGTGTTCGGGTGTGATGGGCCTTGGACAAATCCACTGCAACGGTTAACTCCCTCCTGCACTCGTGGAGTGGGGACTGGACAAAGATAACTCGGGTGACCCAATGGACTGGCATGTACATCAAGAGGCTTCGGCATGGCTTGCTGTGTCATGTGGGTAAAGTCGTACACCCCTGCAGAGTGTTGAACTGTTTAAACAGCCGTGTCCCGGGTTCAGGACGAATCTTGTGTTAGTTAAGCTGCCATTTGTTAGCACTTGGTTACTGGTTCTGGTTATATGGTTTGGTTATGTGTTCATTTCCGAGCACCGGGCTGCTTATGGTGTTACTGGTCGGATAGAGACCAGAGGACGGATAGAGTCCCGGGTATGTTTTGATATGGTCGGATGGAGGCAATGGACGGATAGAGTCCAATGGATTGATAATGGTGATGATATATTAATGAGATGATGATATTATTGCTAGTCACATTGATTTAGAATGTTTTATTCAAATGCCATTTACAATCTACTTATGTTTACGTCTTGCAAATGCACTTTATGCTGAAATTGTCATGCTAACTTCCATTGGATACATTATTCATGAATGAGGATATACATTACCTCCTAGTGCTGAGTACCATCTGTACTCATACAAGTTGCTATTATCTCAGGTGATCATGACCCCACGCTTGAGTATTACTATCAAGCGGGTGGCGATGACGCTAGCGGGCAAGCGGAGTTCTAAACTTCTAGTCGGTTGCCCTTGGGTTATGAGGCATACCTTGCTGGCCCTTTTGGTTTCAATATGATTAAGTGTTCCGCTGCTATGTTGTTGAACATCTTATGTTTCTGCTGCCATAAAACTCTAAATTATGTTAAACTTATTGTATGGACAGCAGTCCATACGCTGATGTAATATAAGTTTATGTCCCTTACCGCTTGTGTTGTGTTATCGATCCACATGAGGGTATGTGTGTGATGGTAGCTGATCTTGGGAGCCATCACCGGGCACATATCCGGGCACCCGGGTTACCTTTGATTCAATAGAGATTACCCGAACGAGTTAATTGTTGCTCGGGTTAAGGATTAACATGTGTGGCTTGCTCGGGCAGCTCCTATGTTGGTTTCCAACCATTCCAGACAGCACGTCCTATCTCTATTGGGTCGAATGTGAATTCAGGGGGCGCCACAAAACCAGTCTTAATCCCTATGGCCACCACTTATGTTCTTGAGCCTGACGAGAACGGTGAGCCTGTTGATCAGAAGAGTTTCAGGAGCATGATTGGCTCTTTGCTTTACCTTACCTCATCATGACCAGATATTCATTTTGCAGTGTGTCTTTGTGCTTGCTTTCAGGCTTCTCCCCGTGTTTCTCATTTTCAGGTAGTAAAGCGTATCTTTCACTACCTTAGAGCTACTCTAGAGTTTGGGATTTGGTACTCATCTGGATCTTGTCTTTCCCTTAGAGCCTTCTCTGATGCAGACTTTGCTGGCTGTAGGATAGACATGAAGAGCACCTCTGTCACCTGCCAATATCTTGGCACTTCTCTTGTCTCATGGTTATCTAGGAAGCAAACCAGTGTTGCCCAGTCCACGGCTAAAGCGATGCGTTGCTCTGACTAGTTGTTGTAGTCAAGTGCTCTGGCTACGTTCAATGCTCAAGGACTATGGGTTAGATATTGGTAGTGTCCCACTTCTTTGTGACAACACTTCAGCCATTAACATTGCCAAGAATCCGGTGCAACACTCCAGAACCAAACACATAGACATCAGGTTTCATTTCCTTAAAGACCATGTGGAGAAGGGTGACATTGTGCTGGACTATGTGGAGAGTCACCAACAGCTTGCAGACATCTTTACCAAGCCTCTAGAAAGCTCTAGGTTTGCTACTCTCAGGGGAGAGCTTGGAATTGTGAGTCCTGTAGGTATCTTCTGAGGGGGAGCTTATAGTGTATATATGTTTATATGTATATATATATATATATTGATTGCATTTGTGCATTTGCTTTCTAGGATGTTTTTTTGTTTTTGTCTTGAGCAGGATAGAGAGTCAGCACTTCTGTAGACACATACTTATCCTATAGGTTGCTATCATGCGTGATTAGCAATGTTCTCTGCTCTAGCTAGTTGAGTATCACACAGACTTGTGGGTCTAGCAGGAGTTGAGGCCTTCTGGATAGGCAGGGTTTGTGGTGTGTCTCTCTGGTAGTCGAGTTGTAGACTTGCTTCCCTGGTTTCTTAGCTTGGGGTAGGTGAGAGTTTTCCTGAGCTTTAGAGTTTTGTCTCTCATCTTTGCTTATAGACTTCTTGTGTGAGTTTCTCTTGCTTCTTATCCCTTCTTTTGGATTTCTGGTGGAATCTTTGTTTGAGAGGGTGTTTTGGGGAGTTCTTTGCATCACCGCATTGCATTTTAGTTTTGATTCTCAGGGCTTTGTCTATTAGGCTTTTGAAGTTTGGGTGTAAAATGAATTTTAGCTTCTAAATGAAATTTCTAGCTAGCTTGTTCATTTTGAAAATGGTACCTTGTACATGCTAGGCTAGCTGAAAATTAATAAAATTTTGAGTTTTTCTTGAAAACTTGATAAAATTAGAGCATTGTTTTGTTAAACCTTTTAACTAGACTCATGTGCATGCCTTGATTTTTTTTGGTCTAGCTTGAATCCTTGTTGCAACTTGGGATCAAACTGATTGCTCATGTTTTGACCTTCAGAGTGCTCTTGTACATAGAAATACAAAAAAAATTGAACAAGTATGTGGAAAGAAATTTTAAAAAAAATGCAAACAAACATCAGGAGGAGAGTGACCTAGGAGGCCCTTGTCGATGGCTCCTAGTCGGGGATGTGCTTTGCTAGGGATCACTTTCCAAAATCTGAGTTTGCTATGAAAAACAAAAAAAAAGAAAATAGTAGCAATATGTGAGCATGAAGGTTTTTACATGTGTCTTTAGATCTCCCAATGTGTTGCACAAGTTGCATTCTTGTATGCCATCTGAATCTTTGTATTTGCACCTATTCTAGTTTCAAGATTTTTCAAATACAAAGTTTCTAGTTCAATCATGCAAAATTGCAATTCTTTAGCTTTTGCAACCTAGCATGAATATCATTGAATCATTTCAATATGAACTAGTAAGCTTAGGTTGCTATTTGGCTAGCTAAGTGCATTTTGTGCTATATGTTCATTTGGCTAATTTACAAAGCCTCCTTAGGTTGCATTTCGTGCAGTTGCATTTTGGGGGAGTCTTTGATGCCATATTGTCCATTTATGCCTTTTGGCCAAATTTAACCATTCTTGATGACCATATTGCCAAAAGGGGGAGAATTGTGAAGAAAAAGGCAACTTTGTGCATTTTGAGTTGAATTTGGTGGAAAAGTGTTGGAAAATGTTTGTGAAGGCTTCTGAAATGTTTTTGAACTTTGCTTTGGCCATTTTGAGCAAATTTGAGCTTTTGTTGACCTTTGGCCAAAACCTTGCATCACATTGTCAAATTCTTCCATCCCAACCTCAAAACTTCAAACTTATGCCATTTTTCATTTGTTTGTTGATATACTCATCAAGGAGGAGATTGTGAATACGTGTGTGATGAGTATATAGACAAGTTTAGAGGGTTTTGGGATGTTTTGGGTAACTAATGGATTTGAGTTTGGATGAGTTTTGAGGCGTTTCAAAAGTGTTGGAAGGTTGGAAAAGATTCTAGAAAGGTTTTGGAAGATTCATGAATTTTTTGGGAATTTTTAGGAATTTTCTAGAATTTTTTGAAGGTCCAGAGGTTTTTTGGTACCAGACTGGGCTAGACGGTCCAAGTTCCAACCCGGACGGTCCGGCTAGAACTCTTTCATTGGAGCTACAGGAAAAATAATAACAAATTAGGAATGTTTCTGCTGTGTTAGAAATAGGGCAGTTAAGTCTCTTTTGGATGGATTTTGTTCGTTCTAACCCCGATTTGAGATCGGTTTGATGGTTTGGGTTCGTGGTGAAGCTGCGAACATTTTGGTACATGTTTTTGTCGTCTTTGTGGATGCAGGTGAGAACAGGTGCAGGTGGAGCGGATAAGTCTTTCGGCTAAGAGGGCTACCGGTTCGGGTGGAGCCCGGATGCGGAGTCTCTGCGGTGGGGAAGGTTATCGCTTCAATGGCGCGAGATTCTCACGAGATTGTCGACGCGCGGATGCTTAGGGGTAAAGGGATCGTTGCAGGCGGTCGGCTGCACTTGGAGATTCGTGCGTGTGTTGTGTAAACCCATGTTAGATGGTCTTGGCGGGTTGGCCAGGTATTTTGGCCCAGGTGTTGGGCAAGGGGTATATAAACCCTCAAGCTGGTTACTTGGGGTTTATCGCTCGCATTTGTTTTAGCCTCCACATAGAGTGTGCGTGAGGCTGTCTTTATCCGGTGTAATCTTTTCATCTTTGAGTAAAGCCGGTTGTTTGGGAAGATCATTTGGATCCTTGTGATGTTTTCTTTCTGATTTTTCATCTTTGGTTCGTGCTCTTTCTTCCTCTTAGTGTTCTAGTTCGTTCTTGCCTAGGTTTGATCACGTTTTGCCCTGCTCTTGCACCGTTTCGGACTGATTGTTGGGGCTGTGTTTTGGGCTGGTGTGATGTATGGAATAGGGTCACAAAGGACCTGGAAGTCACTCCACAAACCCCCACAAACAGATTCCTCTTGATGTTCTTGGAATCACGATTTTAGGGTTTAGCTCGTTTTTTGCACCCAAGGTCACAAAATTTGCAAAAGCTCAAAACTTTGACGTGATCTAGGGCTGATTTTTAGAGGGTAGCTTGGTGACTCCATCATCTAGTTGCTATCCAAATTTCAAGTGATTTCGTCATGTGGTTTAGGAGTAATAGCATTTCTTGTGAGGGAAGTAGAGAAGGTTTAGACTGAAATTGCACCTCAAGTGGCAGTTTCTTAATTCCTTCTTTGTGATGACTTGAGTAATTGATTTGAGGCATGTTGAGTGAAGAGCACATATTGCCTTCGGCGAAAATTTAATTTCGGCTCCTATTGACCCCCCTCAAGTTCGCCGTGGTGGTCTTTCACTAAAGTTTAGAAATTAAATTCTATAACAAATAAGTCCTTGAACATGGCATAGACCTGCTTAAGTCTAGAGCCCATGGACCAATTCTTAGCTGTCAACAATACGGTTCTAGGATGACGGGTCAATCTAAGTACTGGCATAGCCCACTATCAACGGTGCAAAAGTAACGGTATAGCATGCTATCAACGGTACAACTTGACCCCGACAAACACCGTATGCGGAGCAGGTACCTCTATGGATCGGTCCCATCATCTCCGTGACGTGTATCACAACAGAGTCACATTTCCTCTGAATAAGACTACAGCATTAAAGCATCTGAATGGCTCCTTTGTTGGACAGTCTAGTCATTGTGAATATCTCGAGTACATAGTTATGGATATGTGTCGAGCCCCATTCTCGAGTATCCCTCGCACTTAACAAACTAAAGAAATAGTCCATACATTCGGGTACCTATAAAACCTGAGTGTGAATAAAGTCATTAAATCCAAGATTTTGTTGATTAGGATCTATGGATCATAGCCATAGTTGAGCTCAAGGGGATCATGCCTCTTGTTGAAGAGGGTGAGTCTACCGCCACTGCCTGGGAAACGTGCACCAGTTGTTGTATGGGCACGGATTCACCAGAAGATGGGAACCGTGTACCAGTTGTAGTATGGGCACGGATTCGCCATATTGTCGGAGATGGCTCGCCATGGCAATAGGAGCTAGTCCGCCATTTATGGAGACCATGACCATGGCAATGGTATGGATCTGCCATGTGGGACACGTATTCCTTGATTAAGAATACCTCGTCGCCACCTTGATACTCTAGTATCTGAAGTATTTGGCATACACATACAGCCCGATACATCTTTGGTTTTGAAAAGCTATACCAATAGGCTTTTAACTCTAAAATTCCATGGCTTTGATTTAGAGCAAACAAAAGAAACCCAACTTCCACCAATGAGGCTTTGCATTATTGATTTGCATTCGACAAGATTTTGGTTAGCGAGCACGGTTGATTGCGCGCTCACACTCGCACCCACTCACATTTTAGGTGAAGAAGACGACGGTGAAGACCCGTATGATTGTTTCAGCGGAGAAGACGAGCTTGAGGATGAAGACCCAGGCAACGAATAAAGGACGACTTCAGCCACACGCCTATTGCAGCCCTTCTACTTCCGCCAAAACGTTTGTCAGTAGCTTTAAGTTTTGGTTTGTAATAACGGGCCCTACTTGGCCCCACACTCTGAAACAACAAAAAAAATGCTTTTGGACCTTATGTATAATTAACCTGTAAAGAATGGAAAGTTTGATTGCAGCTGATTGTAATAATTTATGCGGTGTTAGCATGATCCTGGTCTAACACTATACGCACGAGAGGGATCTGGTTCTGACTTATGGAGCCGAGGCCCACACGCATGCTTTTGTCCATTCAAACTTCTTCTCCTTCTTCAAGAGGTTGTTCAGGGGGCGAGCAATCTTGGAGAAGTCTTCAATGAACCTTCTTTTGTATCCAGCTAGCCCTAGGAAACTCCGGACTTGGGTCACCAACGTAGGCTGTTTCCATTCTAACACACTCAACTTTTTCCCGGTCCAGTGCTACACCACCAGCTGATATAACATGACCTAGAAAAGAAATTTCTTTCATCCAAAACTCACACTTGCTGAACTTCGCAAACAGTTGGTGCTCCCTTAGCCTTTCCAGCACGAGACGAAGGTGGATTTCATGTCCTTCCTCTGTCTTGGAGTACACCAGAATGCCATCTATAAAGACTACCACAAACTTATCCAGGAAATCCATGAACACCTTGTTCATGAGATACATGAAATAAGCTGGAGCATTAGTCAAACCAAATGACATTACTGTGAACTCATACAGCCCATATCGGGTAGTAAAAGCTATTTTGGGTATATCAGACTTCTTAATTTTATCTGATGGTAACCTTACCTTAAGTCAATTTTGGAGAACACACAAGCTCCTTTCAGTTGATCAAACAAGTCATCAATCCTTGGCATCGGATACTTGTTCTTGATAGTGACTTCAGTGAGCGATCGATAATCTACACACAATCTCAAGGTCCCATCCTTCTTCTTGACAAAGATTACTGGTGCTCTCCAGGGTGATGCACTAGGCTTTATGAAGCCTTTGCTTTGCAACTCTTCTAGCCGCTGCTTCAACTCTGCTAGAAAATTGGCAGACAACCTATAGGGTCTCTGGGAAATAGGTGCAGTTCTCGGAGCCAAATCTATGACGAACTCGACATCTCGATCTGGGGCATCCCAGGCAACTCTTCGGGAAACACATCCAGGTACTCCCTTACCACTGGTATGGAGTTCACTGTCTTTTCTCTTACTTGATTTAGGGTGATCAGATTCTTAGGGATATGGTTAGAGATCACATGGACTTCTTGACCTCCTTCATTAATCAACCTCACTAATCTATTAGCGCAATCAATCTGCCCCTTATATTTAGTTAACCAATCCATACCTAAGATTACTTCAATTCCCATGGAATTTATTACAACTAGATTGGCTAAGAATTTTATTCCTTTTATTTTTATCTCTACCTCGGGACAAATTAGTGTTGTAAGCATCTTCTTCCTAGCTGAGTGCACTATCATAGCCTTTTCTAGTAGGCTTACTTTTAACCCATTTTGCTTAACAAATTTAGATATTATAAAGGAGTGGGTAGCACAAGAGTCAAACAAAGCAGTAGTAGGTACTGAATTTACTGAAAACTTACCCATCACCACTGCGGGGTCATCCTAAACTTCTTCTGCTGTGACATGGTTGACATGGCCTCTTCCGACCGTCTGAGGGGTCCTGGGCATGTGTGGTGTCCCACGACCTTAATCTGCTGAAGGGGGCCGTGCTGAAGCTGAACCTAACTTGAATGGCACTGGAGTGATGCTCTTGGTAGGACACTTATTGGCATAGTGTCCTAGCTGATTGCAAGCAAAGCAACGAACTGCTGACATGTCCCTCTGGGGCTGGTTGCTGCCCTAGGGACGAGGAGTCTGGGGTACAGGGCGAGGTGCTGTTCCCTGCACTGGTGCCTTACTGGGGAAAACTGGCTGACTTCCTTGGAAACGTCGAGCCTTCGGCTTGGAACTTCCTGCAACATGTTGGTTGCGCTGGGCCAACTTCCTCTTCCTAGAGGCTACTCGCTGGCGCTGGATATCTTCTTGCACTAGTGCTTTATTGTACAACTGCTGAAAGGTAGTATACCCTCCAGAGGCAATGAAAGCCTTGATTTCGGGATCCATGCCCTTCATGAAGTACCAAATCTTATCTTCCTCAGTTGCCACATCCTTAAGGGCGTAACGTGCCAACTGAGTGAACTTGGTTAGGTATTCACTCATCGACATGTTACCCTGCCAAAGGCGTTGGAACTCACGTCTCTTTATTTCCTTAATTCACCGGGGGACATGGGCATCAGTGAAGTCCTTAGAGAACTCTTCCCACTCAATTACGTCAGGGTCCTGGTGAATAGCACAGTAGTTTTCCCACCATAGGGCTGCTGAACTGGAGAGCTGGTGAGTTGCGAATCGGATGCTTTCTTGCTCCTCACACTGCGCTAGGATAAGATGACACTCGACGTTCTTAAGCCAATCTTGAGCATCCAATGGATCCGCGGACCTGGCAAACACATGTGGCTTGGTTTTTAAGAACTCTGCAAGTCTAGACTGCGGAGGGTGGAGCGCTAGGGCTGGAGCCTGAGGCCAGTTCAGATTCTGAGTCAAAGTCTGCAGTAGCTGCAAATGCATGTTCATAACCTGGCCCCAATCAGGCTCACCCGGAGGGGGTGGAAGAGGCTGTGGAGGATTCTGCTTGGGCTGTCCGGCTAACAGAACTGGAACTTGTGGAGCTACTGGGGGCTGACCAATCGGTGTAGGATTTGCTTCGGGCTGCGCTGCTGCTTTAGCACGACCGCGTCCATGACCACGGCCAGAGGCGGGAGCTTCAGTATCTCGGGTGCTCCATGTGATCACCATCTGAGAGGCAATCAAAGGAGTTGAGGACAAGATAGCTAAATAAGAGGAGGAAGTTTGCTAACAATTACTTAAAACAACATAGTTTGTAAAGCACACATAGGGGAAACACATAGTTCATTACCACAACAGGGTACAAGCAACGAACACGTTGTATCACAATTTCCGATACAGTCGGTTCACAAACAAAGTACTAGCTACGATACAAGTGAGAACGGAGTCCCCAGCTAACTAAGGGTCCTCGTAGTCGGATTCAAAGACAACCTCCTCGTGGTCTTCTTCTTCTTCGTCTTCGTCTTCGCCTTCTGCGCCGGGAGGGAACAAGGGAACCCAGTTGGGCGGAGGAGGCAGAACAGCAACGGGAGGGATGTGGTTGAGGTCGAGACTAGGAGGTGGGGCTAACACTCCGGACGGCACCTGCTCAACTCGGGGGTCAGCAGGAAGGAGCGGTAGCTCTCGAAGTGAGCTAGCTTGTCGAATGGGGATAGTAGGCTCGGGTAGTGGCACCGGACTCAGGCAGGAACTCCCCTAGGATACCTCTGTGGTGGGGACAGCAACAGACTCGGCTGCCCTGGAGGAGGCGGAGGTCGCAGCTTGCAGGCGGTTGTTGTCTCGGACAAGCTGGCGTATCTTCTTGCGGAGGTGGGTCCTCTCCATCTCCTAGAGAGAGTCCCGTCTCTTGAGCTCGCAGTTCTCCTTCTTCATGGTGGCTAGCTGGCGGGAAGCTGCCTGCGCACTGACGAGCTCCCTCTGGCTGATCACATAGGTGTCGTCCAGGGACTGGACCAAGGCGGCGAGGTGGTACATTGTGGGGTCCTACTCGCCCTCAGCGGGACGGCAGTGGCTAAAGATCTTGTGCGGCACACGAGCAGGGAAGTAGCGGAAAGCAGTGTGACATAGCTCCTACTCGAAGATGCTGCCGAACTGTATGAGAGCGGTTCGGGTGGCATCCTGGATAGCGTCTGAGCACTGGTCCCGCACACCAGTGATGCGGCAAGGTCCCCGACACGGTGGAAGACCTCTAGCGAAGATGGTGACGGAAACCACCCAGCAAGGCCTGCCGCAACGAGTGCTGGTGGAGCCATGGAACATCGAAGAGTCAAAGCCAATGGCGTCCGTCATCAGCATAAGCTGACGAACGAAACTCCCGTAGCCCAACCCAAGGGAGGAAGCGAAGGTCAGCATCCTACAAAGTGCAAGAGAAGCGTTAGAGGAGTACAAGGTGAGGCAGGAGGGTAAGCACTCATTGGAAAGTAGCCTTTATATAGAACATAAGGGTCTCTAACTATTCGGGGGTCACGTCCAAATGCCTGTTTGGCTCTGATACCACTTCTGTCGGGACCCGGTCAAAGAGACCAAACCCCTCTATGTATTCCGTACTAGTCCCAAGGAACAACAGCTAGTATGCACAGTTCAAACAGCGTGATACATCACCAACTGAAATAAATTATTATATAACAGGGGTATAACCCTAGTCCAGTACAAACATGGCGACACGCAGGTCGCGAATAAGAGTTTAGCGGAATACAATATAGGGTCCACATGCCCTAACACACGCGTGCCATTAGACAGCTACTACTATTTCTCCATAGGTAGACCGACAGTAGTAAGTGGCCCTAGTCTTCAGGGTAGTCCTCGTAATCACCCGTCTCGTAGTCAGCGCCGACGTCGTCGAACTACGGGTCCTCCGTGAATTGTCCCTCGACTGGAGTTTAGAAAAAGAAACA
This sequence comes from Olyra latifolia, assembly GCA_036346145.1. NCBI lineage: Eukaryota > Viridiplantae > Streptophyta > Magnoliopsida > Poales > Poaceae > Olyra > Olyra latifolia. The sequence goes on along the minus strand of CM070531.1, from coordinate 17,648,974 downwards.
GAAAAATAGCAAGGGTGAGTACAATTGTACTCCGCAAGTCAGGGAGTTGAGTGCAGAATGGGGTTCAGTACAATGGCAGGTTTGGGAAGATTTGCAGAAAGCCAGTTTTTCCAAATTTTTATCCTAAGAGAGGGAAAAGTAGTTTTTAAAACTGTTGGGTAAACCAAACCATTTGAAAGAGTTTTCCTTTGCCAATCCAGTTTTGCCATTCCGTCTGCAAAATTCTTACTCACACCAAAACTGTTTTGGAAAAGAAAGATCTACTATGTGATCAGTCCCTTCGCATGCTCTCGGCCGTGAGCATGGCTATCATGATAGTTTTAACTCTGCAGAGTGGGTACACTTTACCATCAGGAGGTAACACACCAGCGGTGCGTACCACAAAACCGTTTTGGGCCAAAAGCCCTAATAGCACTTGCTCTGTGAGTCATTCCTAGGCATCCTATGGGGGATTAGCCCACGGTCCAAGTCTTCACATTGTACAAGAAGGCCTAGGAAACAAGGTCCAAGGCACCGACGAACAGGGATACATCTTCCCGGTCTGTACAACCTAGATGTCTACAAGGGACATCACCACCTGCAAGTGGCTACTAGAGATTTAAGCTTAAAAGGCCAGGTCCATCCCATAACGGAGCCTGAGGCTGTACTGTGAGGCTCAGTTCATAGGATCATAGGAAGAGCAGTCCTTAGACTAGAGGAGGAGTACTTACACAAACCCGAAATCGTGCATCACCAGCACCATACCAGCAACCGGGTCCTCCCTAGTCAGAGCATTTTAAGGGGAGAGTAGGAACACACCCCAATCCTTGGCATCTACCCCGATGTCATATTTTACTAAACCACACAGTTGCAGTCATGTGAAATCATGGTGAAATCCTACAATCATGTATAGCATTTTTTTATCCTACTGCAAGGGAATTCATAAGCAATGTAGTTATAGATATCTCTAGAGTTCAAAATTTATAAAGGGACAGAACGACATGCAGTTTTTTTTCTAAATACTAACAAAAACTTTAAATAAGACAACGGTTCGTTCAATTTGCATCAAGGGACTTGCCTTGGTCGAAATCGGGTGTGGGTCAGCGTCCTCGGCGGGGTTCTCCACGAACTCCTCGTGGTCTATCCTCGCACAAGCATCACACCAGAAATCAAATTTCAAAAAACTTTTTTGAAAAGGATTTGCATAATAATCTTTATACATAAAATGTAAAGGTTTCCATTTTGCCATTCATTTAAAAGGTTAAAATAATGTTATTTCATTTTTACCCATTAACAATCCAACTGGAGTGTTGAGTTAATATTTTTATTAAATCTAGAACTTCACCTAGTATTTTACAAAATTTTTCTAGAATTTTTGGAAGTCATTTGCAATTTTTAATAAACCTATTTTCCTTTTCTGGTTTTCTAAATTAAGAAAATAGGGAAAACTCCTACGCAGTAGTGGGCTCAGCCCATTTGTGTGCGGGGCGGCCCAAGCGGCGCACGGGCGGGCGGACGCGCCATGGCACGCGAGCACCAGCGTGCGAAGGAGGCGTACTCCTCGAAGTACGTCCCCACTAGACCTGATGGGTGGGTCCAGCGGGCCCACCTGTCGGTGATGGGGTGACACTGCACGGGTTAATATTGCGGTTTTAAACACCGTGGGTCCCACGTGGAAGTGGCGTAAGACGGGGTAACCGCCGATGAATGGCTAAACGCTCCGGCCCATCGGTCAATGGCGCTGACCGGCGAGCTTGCGTGCTTGTCGTCTACCTCCGGCCAGGCGCGAGCGGGGAGGGAAGATTGACTGCGCACTGCTGGCTCGAGCCATCTTGGCCAGCGAGCTTGGGAAGGGGGACACTGGGACCTACGGTGAACCTAGGGGAGGTCGCGCCGCTGCCGGAGATGGGAGGGAACGGCAGTGCGACGAAGGGTGGCGGCAGTAGTCACGGCTTGCCATGGCGCCGGCAACCCTAGGGTTAATGGCTACGCTAGGTAGGCGTTTGAGGTACGGGAAGGGTTCGGGGGTTTACCTAGGGTGACAGCGGGGAGGAAGGGAGCTCGGTCTAGCCGGGAGTCGTGGAGGTCGGCGGCGGTCCGAACAGGGGCCACGCTGACAGCGAGCTCCGGTGAACCCTGGGGCACAATAGAAACACAAGTATGAGGGCGACGCTCACGGGGTGCTCCCTGTGCAACGAATTTGACCAAGACTCACCGTCGGTGGCGAAATCACAAAGGGGTTGATTTCCGGCCGGCGGCGCTCCAAGGGAACTCCTTCGAGCTATAAGGCAAAAGGGGCCAATTAGAATGAGGACAAGGTAGAAGGGAGAGAGGGCTTTCCGTGGAGCTCGGATCCGGGCTAGGGAACTCACCGGTGTGCGCACCGAGCTTGACCGGAGTGCGGCGGTGGCAACGGGCAGAAGGGAAAGAAGGGGCGGCGAGCAATTGGGCCCTTTTATGGCCAGAGAAGGAAGGTGCAGAGCTCGGGCAGTAGCTAGAGAGTGGCTGAAGGGCCAGGGGTGGGGCCGAGGGGGTGGCCGGCTTAGTGGCGGCGGTGACGCGCGCCACAACATTGATGTCCCGTCGCCGGGTGGGTGAGTGGCTGGGCGAGAAGGGGTTAAGTGATGCAACGGCCTCAGCGGCTGCGCGCAGCAGCGCGGCAGACTGGGTCGCGACGCTGCAGGAGCGGCATGTCGCATGAGCGATATGCCTGGCGCGGTCAGTGAGGAGGTCATGGCGGGGTCGGGGGGTGCAGGGACTGACACGCCCGGTGACCAGCGGTCCGACGTGAGACTTCGTCTTGGCGCTGCGTGCGTGACTGCCTGCAGCAAGGGCTCGGTAGGGCCGGCGCACAGCGAGCGGAGACAGGGATGGAGGGGAGCGGGAGGTTTACAGGTGGGGCTAGCTAGATGGAGGGGTAGTCGCGGCCTGGGCCGATTGGGCCAGGCGCGCGTGCGGCCGCGGGGAGAAAAGGAGTAATGGGCCGAGGGAAGAGGTGGGCCAGGGCAGATTTCTTTTTCTTTTGTTTTTCTTGTTTTTCTTTTTTGTCTTCTCTTTTTCTTTTTATCTGTCGTATTAAGTAAAGGGTTCTTGTGGAAGAAAATATTCTAAAATTTTCTGAAGTAGTACCCTATCAGAGTCCAAACTTCTAATTGTCACCTTTCTGGGTCTTTTAAATTTTAAATATTAAATTCCTGCTGCTTTATATTTTTAATAACCCATTTCCTTTTATCTTTATTTTGAAACAATTCAAGTTTTATTCCTTTTAACAAAAATTGGAATGTTACATACGTCCGTGGTTTTTTCCCGTAAGGGTTTTCCACATAAAAATCTCATGTCTCTCGTTCTCTATTTTTGTGATTGATTTCTAACAAGTGGTATCAAAGCACAGATTGATCTATTACAAAGAACACGAGATTGATCTATTACAAAGAACACGAGATTGGATGAGAATTTCGTTCTGGCCAGCGACTAATTCTCCAGCGTCCTACATCGGATCGGAAGTCTTCGACGGTGGCGCCAATGTTTCCGTGCCTTGTTGCGCGTTCTTCTTTTGCCGTTCGCGATTCTACGGCGAATACTCACCGCGGCGCGCTTGATCCAGGTCGTCACGGCTTTGGTGTGACCTTGACACTTGCACTGTTTCGTCGAGTCTCTCCGTCCAAGACATCAGGTCCAAAGCCGAGTCCACCTCGAATCATCCATCTACGAAGCAAGCAGCAACAGTGCATCGCCCTTGCTGGATACACATCAAGTCATACCAGGACGATTACAGATTACTTTCTGTTTTGTTTCTATTGCTTGTTGCACAAAGATCCATACCAGAAAATTTGGATCTATTCTACATGGCAACTCTAAAGTATGATCTTCCTCTGTTAGATCTTGATACAAGATTTTCTATTTGGCAAGTCAAGATGAGGGCAGTTTTGGTGCATACAGATCTAGACGATGCACTTGAGAATTTTGGGAAGAAGGTTCCAAAAGACTAGTCTGACAATGAGAAGAGGAAAGATCATAAGGATATGTCTCAAATTCATCTTCATTTATCCAATAATATTTTGCAGGAGGTTTTACTGGAGAAATCTGCTGCTGTCTTACGGCTTAAGCTAGAATCGATCTACATGTCCAAGGATCTAACCAGCAAGATGCATATAAAGATGTAATTATTCACGCACAAGCTGCAAGAAGGTGGTTCGGTTCTAAATCATCATTTGGTCTTTAAGGAGATCGTTGCTGACCTACAGTCTATGGAGGTAAAATACGATGAAGAGGACTTGGGTCTTCTTCTTCTGTGCTCATTGCCAAGTTCGTTTGCAAATTCAGAGATACCATGTTATATATCCGTTATACTCTAACTGTGAATAAGGTTTATGAGGCCTTGCAAGTCAAGGAAAAGATGAAACTGATGGTGGCCGATGAGCCCTCCTCTTCGTATGGAGAAGGATTGTCTATTCATAGGAGAACAGAGAAGAAGGATTTGAACAATGGCAATCGAGGTAAAAGTTCAAACGGTCACAGGGGTCGTACGAAATCCAAAGGCAAAGACAAGTTCTCCAGGTATTGTAAGAAAAATAATCATGTCATATCTGAGTGTTATAAGCCGCAGAATAAAGAAAAGAGGAACAAACTAAAAGATAAATCTGATGAAAATATAGCCTCTGTTGCTGCTGCTGATAACAGTTCCAATGGTGAGATGCTCATTGTTTTTGCTGGATGTGGCGAGATTAATAATGAATGGGTTCTTGATTTTGCATGCTCTTTTCATATGTGTATGAATAGAGATTGGTTTACAACTTATGAATCTATCCAAAATGGAGGTTCTGTCTTAATGGGTGATAAATCAGCTTGTAAGATTGTAGGCATTAGATCTGTATAGATCAAGATGCATGATGGTATGGTCAGAACCATGACAAATGTAAGGCATATTTTAAGCATGAAGAGAAATCACATCTCTTTAAGTACTCTTAATCTTAAAGGGTACAAGTGCTCCACTGGAGGTGGAGTTATGAACGTAACAAAAGGCTCTCTTGTTGTGATGAAAGGTGTGATGAAATCTGCCAATTTATACTACTCACAAGGCACTATTGTCATGGGTAATGTTGCTGCAATTTCTAGTTTATCACATAATTCTGATGCTACTAACCTTTGGCATATGCGTATCGGTCATGTTAGCGAGCATGGTTTGGCTGAGTTGAGCAAAAAAGGATTTCTTGATGGTTGCAATATTGATAAGCTGAAATTTTGTGAGCATTGTATTTTCGACAAGCACAAGAGGGTGAAGTTTAATACTTTTGTTCATACTACAGAAGGTATTCTTGATTATGTGCATACTGACTTATGGGGACAATCTGGCAAGCATTCTTTAGGTGGTGCTCGTTATATACTCCTAATTGTTAATGATTACTCTAGAAGAGTTTGGCCACATTTAAGGAGTGGAAGATTAAGGTTGAAACTCAAACTGAAAGAAAGGTAAATAAGCTTTGCACTGATAATGGGAAGGAGTTCTGTTCTTATGCATTTAAATCTTACTGCAAAATTCAGGGTATTGTAAGACACTACACCGTTCCATACAGTCCGCAACAGAACGGTGTAGCTGAGCGCATGAACACAACTAACATCTTGAAGGCCCGTTGTATGTTGTCCAATACAGGTTTGTATTGACATTTTTTGGGCTGAAATTGCTTCCACTGCTTGCTATCTTAATAATCGATCACCCTACATTGCTATTGATAAGAAAACTCCAATTAAGATATGGTCTGGTTCCCCTGCAGATTATTCAAATTTGTGAGTTTTCAGTTGTACTGCTTATGTTCATGTTGATAATGGCAAAATGGAGTCTAGAGCTGTAAAGTGTATCTTCCTTGGTTATTGTTCTGATATGAAAGGTTATAAATTGTGGAATCCTGAAACTCAGAAAACTATGATCAGTACGAACGTTGTCTTTAATGAATTCGTCATGTTACATGATAATGTGTCTACTGATGCTCCTGTTGAGGTACAATAGAATACAAATGTGCACATGGAGCACATTATTGATCCCTTAGATACATCTCAACATGAAAAAAATGTTGTCCAAGATGCACCCTTTGCTGAAATTTCTCTTGTTGCTGATGATTCCGCTGTTGTTGAGCATTCATCACCAGTTGTGCAGCCTCCACAATATTCTATTACAGTTGATAGGCCTAGGAGGAATATTGTTCGGTCTAACAGGTTAATTGAGGAATGCAATATTATTGCTTATGCCTTTTCTGTTGCAGAAGTGATAGAAGGTAATGTAGAACCCCCTAACTGTTCTAAAGTTATTAGTTCTGCAGATTGCAACATCTGGATAATTGCTATGCAAAATGATATGGAGTCTCTTGAATATAATGACACTTGGGATTTAGTGTATTTGCCAAAGGAGAAGAAATCAGTTCGTTGCAAGTGGATTTGTAAAAGAAAAAAGGTATTTCTTCCACTGAACCGACAAGGTATAAAGCAAGGTTGGTTGCCAAAGGCTATAGTCAGATTTTAGGTATTGATTTCAATGATGTCTTTTCCCCTGTTGTGAAGCATAGTTCAATTTGTACTTTACTTAGAATTGTTGCCATGAATGATTATGAATTGGAGCAATTAGATGTTACAACTGTATTTTTACATGGGGTATTAGAGGAGGACATTTATATGGACCAATCGGAAGGCTTTATTGTTCCTGGAAAAGAAAACCTTGTTTATAGACTAATGAAGTCTCTTTATGGTTTGAAGCAATCTCCTAGGCAATGGTACAAGAGATTTGACTTCTTTATATTCTCTCATGATTTCAAGCGGTCTGAATTTGATAACCGTGTTTATCTGAAGTTAGTTAATGGCTCAGCTATATATTTGCTTCTCTATGTTGATGATATATTAATTGTTGCAAAAGTCAAATCTGAGACAACAAAATTGAAAGCACAATTGAGTAAAGAATTTGAGATGAAGGATTTACGTGCAGCAAAGAAAATTCTCGATATGGAAATCATTCGAGAAAGAAAAGAAAACAAGTTATACCTTAACCAGCAAGGTTATATTGAAAAGATCTGTCGGCCCCGGTCGCCGGGAACCTCGGTGCACCTATGCTAGCCCAGGATCTTGTCTTGCTAGCACGGCACCTTTTACAAAATGCTAGAATCATATCATACATGCGATAAAAATTATTATTACAATAGAGTTCAATTACAACATGGCTCATTTTTTGCAGGGCAAAAAGGCCAAATCTACAAAACAAAAATGAACTCTTACCAGAGTTTAGCAAAGCGGAAACAGAAAAAAGAGTAGGTCTAAAGGCTATGCCGAATCCAATCAGGCAAGCGACCGGAATCTCACCTAACCCTCGGCCTTTACGTCAATCTTCCAGCCCTTCTTCTCCTTGTCGATATCATCCAGGCCAAGCTCCTCCTCAACACTACCTAAAAAGATGAGTGGGTGCGAGTGTGAGCGCGCAATCAAACCCGTGCTCGCGAACCAAAACCTTGTCTGATGCAGATCAGTTATGCGAAGCTATATGGTGGAAGCTGGGTTTCTTTTAATTGCTTAGAATCAAAGCCAAAGAATTTTCGAATTAAAAACCTATAGGTATAGCTTTACAAAATCAAAGACGTATGGGGCAATATACATATGCCAATTATTTCAGATACGAGGGTATCCTGGTGGCGACAACATAGCCTTAGCCAAGGAATACGTGTTCCGCGTGGCAGATCCATACCATCGCCATGGTCATGGTCCCCACAAATGGCGAATTAGCTCCCATCACCATGGCGAGCTATCCTCGACGGTATGGCGAATCCATGTCCATACTACAACTGGCGCACGATTCATCTTTTGGCAAACCCGTGCCCATACAACAATTGGCGCACGTTTCCTAGCTTCCGGCGGACCCGTGCCCATACAACAACTTGTGCCCATACAACAACCGGCGCACGTTTCCTAGCTTTTGATGGACCCGTGCCCATACAACAACTGGCGCACGTTCCCCGGATAAGTGGCGGTAGACTCACCCTCTTAGCCAAGAGGCGTGATCCCTTTGAGCTCAACAAAGGCTAGGATCCACAAATCCTAATCAACAGAATCACAAGTTTATTGACTTTATTCACACTCAGGTTTATTAGGTACCCGAGTGTATGGACTATTTTGTTAGCCTGTCGAGTGCGAAGAATACTCGGGAACGGGGCATAACACATTTCCATAATTATGTATTCGAGATATTCTTAATGATTAGACTGTCCAACAAAAGAGCCATTCAGATGCTACAATGTTGTAGTCTTGTTCAAAGGAATTATGACTCCGTTGTGATACACATCATGAAGATGATGGGACCGTACCTTAGAGGTACCTGCTCCGCATACGGTGTTTGTCGGGGTCAAGTAGTACAGTTGATAGCGTGCTATGCTGTTGCACTTGCACCGTTGATAGCGGACTATGCTGTTACATGAACTGATCCGTCATCCTAGAACCGTATCTTTGACAACTAAAATTAACTCACGGACTCTAGATTTAAGCGGGTCTAAGCCATATTGAAGGACTTATTAGTCAAAGAATTTAAATTTCTAAACCTTAGGTTATCAATGGATAGGATAGGAAAATATCAAAGAGAGGTTTGTGTTTATTAACATTGCTTATAAAATGGAATAACTAGACTTGCTCTATTAGTTTTTAATACCAACATATAATACTTGAAAACTTCACTTTTGCATGCAAACTATCATTTGAAATCAACATAAGTCAGACAATATTAGGTAATGCAGAATGATCAAGAGATTTTAGCTCGCCTGAAACGAACGTGTCGTTGTCTTGCGCTGGTCTTCCAGCTTATCTTCTGAGTCATCCAGTTCTATCGTATAAATACAAATAACATCGATAAAGACACAGAAGACAATATATGCATGATGCATAATAGACGAATGTTTCTAGGGTTTTCGCACAGATTTCTTCTACTTGAGAATTCATCGTCCACATCTCTCAATGTAATAGGTTGTTTATGTGTTACGGCTTTTCTGTTGGTATTTAATTTAAAATGAGGATAAACCTACATACTTTAGCGAGTGTAGGAATCTACCTCATGGTTTCGAGTTGTTGTTGAGAAGTGTATAATCTAAGTTGAGGATTAATCTCAATGTTTTCATATATAAAAGAGTATTATTATTATAACCCTTTATTTGTTATTAGTAACTAAAGGAAATTATTTATATTTTTATTTGGACATATAATAATGAAATAGTTCAAATCTTAATTTTGTTAGGGTCCAATGTATCTATAATATTTTACAGAAATATTCTTATATTTTTAAGATCATTAAGCATTCTAAATAAGTGAAAAAACTATATTATGGATTTATCTAATCGTTAAAATGGTTAGGAGTTAAATAGGAATAGTAATCGTTAAAATGGTTAGGAGTTAAATAGGAATAGTAACGGGCCTAATCCGTCGCCTTCCAGCTTTACTTGCGTCGTTAGGGTTAAGTGGTCTGCTGCAGCTGCTTTTAGCTGTCTCCACCATCGGTCACCGTCGCTCAACTTCCTCCTCGCGCCGCTACGATGGCTTTGCGCGGGATCAGTACATACTGCGTCACCGCCCTATGACATCACAGGCCCCTAGAGCTCACGCCACCCGTGTGCTGCCCTTCACGCCTGCCGGCACTTGGTTCTGCTCCGACTGTCGCTCCACGTGGTCGCTTGAACCGAGCCACCCTAACCAGCCAACCCTGCTTCTACTCCTGCTCCCTATCGTGTCGTCATCCTTTTCACTAGGCCGGGGCAACATGTCGCTGCCACCGTCCTCACCGGATCCACTTCACTGGAGCTCCGCCGGGACGGGCATCACCTTTTGTGCCGCCCCCAGCAGCAACCAACTCCGTGCGCCGTCGTGCTTCACCGTGCCTCGTGCCGCTGCCTTGGGCCGCTGCTCCCCACGGCCCTTGCCGGCCCAAGCATGCGCTGGGCGCTGCTACCTTGGGGCACTGTCCGTCGTGCGCCGCTTGCGCATTGGAGAGGTCTCGAGCACTGCGCCTAGGCGCTGCCTCTGGCTTCGTCCCTCACCGGGCACCACTACCGTCGGGCTTGCTCTTCACCGGTCCTAACTGACGCATTGCCGTTGTTAGAGCCCTGCTCAGCACCGTCCCTGTCGCTTTATCTGTCTCCATAGCTGCCACTATTCCACGCCAGGCCAACGTCGCTGCTGCATAGGCTAAGCTGCCGCCGGCGAGCGCTTTGCTGCGCGCCTGCTTCCATGCGTCGTCGCCGGCCCATCACGCCAGCCGTACGCACGCAGCGCCGCCCGCACGGGCCTCCCCATGCCAGCCACTCACGCCGCCTGGGATGCCGTCGCCTGCAGCTGCGCCGCTGCCGCTGCTGTCCGCTGCCTGCCAGCCGCGCTAGCTAGCGCCGCCGCGGTCGTGCCCGAGCCACGAGACCGCCGCGCCAGCCGGTCGCCACGCCGGGCGCCAGCAGCCGCCCGTGGCTTGCTCCCATGCGTCGCCGCTGTCGTCGGGGCCGCTCGGCGTCGTCGCTCTGCTCGTCGCGCGCCGCCGCCCTACTTCGCGCCTCAGAGCCACTGCGCCGCCGCCTTCAGCTGCTACAGCGCCGCCGCAGCTGGACGTGCCGCCGCCTACACACGCTGCCCCACGCCGCGCGCACGCGCCGCCCAGCAACTTGGGGCGCCGCCACTGTGTGCCGCCTACGCCGGCCGCCGTTGCCACGCCGCTTGCTCCGCCGCGGGGCGTCGTCAACTGCACGCGCTGGACCAAGGGAGGACACCACCTCCGGGCCGCCGCTCGCACCACAGTGCCGCCTAGCATGCATCGGCTGGGCATGCCGCCGGCCTCCTTCTCCTCTCCCTCTCTTCTCTCTTCCTCTCTCTTTCCCTCTCTCTTCTTTCTTTCTCTACCCGCGCTACTCTGTTCTGCTCGTGTCTGATCTCCAGGAGCCTCACGCGAGGGAAGGATAAGGATGGGGGATTTTTAAGGAATTTTGCGTATTAGCCCTTAAGCTTTAATAAAATTTCATAAGGCATTATGGGTCTTCACAAAATATGATCAAAATATATTTGAGCGCCATAAATTGTGAGAGTTCCATTTTTATGGTTAGTTTTGAGATTTCATGAGTATTTATTTTCTAAAATTTCTAGATCATTTTATTATGGTTTCATTAGTCGCAAATGGTTTTAATTATTAGAAAAGAATATATATTGGACGGGTTACTTAGCTGCGAAGTAATCTAGCCGGTTTGGGTTTTCTTCGTCATGAAGCAAATTAGGATTAAGATAAGGGCCAAAGAGATATTTTGGGACTTTTACATTTAGTCCCTAAAGCTTTATGTAATTAAAAATGTTATTATTTCATTTATTTGATTTGTTTTGATGTTTTAAATATCTATTTTATACAATCTTTAAATATCATTTAATGCTCCTCAATATTGGCAAATCTTAGAATTATCAGAACATACAATTTAATTATAAATAGGTCCATAGTTATAATTTAGTTAATATATGGACATAATTTTATTTTATGATAATACATAATTTCTTTGAATTGTTTGAATTTTATTTCAAATAGTGTATTAACCGGTGATTTATTATTATATTTGTTGTGGGTGTCACCCCCATGTAAAAAAACATTTCGCTTCGATCTTGCGATCCAGTAGATCCAAGACAACTTCGATGAAAACTCTCGTGCTCTCACTGGTAACGCTCGTAGATGGAAGGAACGCTTCACTTGGGCCAAAAGAATCCGTCTATTATCTGCGTCGCCCTCCCCTTATATAGGGACGGGATTGTACAGCGCCATGCAATGGCGGTCTCTTTCTTCTGAGACCCGACCAAGGACCCATGGTCATTTTCTCACTATTTTACATGCTTTGCCCCCACCGCCTCACGCTAGTGGGCATCGGGTCATCCCGTAACATATTAGCCATACTCTTTACGGCTTTACCCTCCTAAAAGACTCCCACTACGGGTCATATGGGGAATTACACCCGTACGACAGTTACAGACCATACTGTGCCCACTTGACATCCACTCGGGTACCCTGACAAGGCGTCAGACTTGTCGGCGTGTCCTGCTTGCTTCGCCCTGCTGCGGGCGGGGACGTTAGCCCCGCCACCCTACAATCACGTCGCTCTTTCTTGAGTTCGTCGGACGTTAGCTCCGCGCGAGCTTCCCGGCTTGGGCTTGCTCCTCGTCCTGCTCCCGCTGCTCCGCTTAGCCTGGCGCGCGCTCCGCGCTCCGCCCGCGTTCTTCTTGCCCGCCTGCGTCATCGCGGCTTGCTTTTGCCTTTCTTTGCTCGCCCGGCTTCGCGGGCCTTGCACGAGCTTTGCTCCGCCGTTCCCAACCTCCGCGCTCTCTTCCTTAGCGTGTTTCGGCCGCCCTAAAAAAACAGAGAAGAGGGGGCGGAGGTACGGCGAGGGCGGATCCCTCCTTCGCTCCCAAGTCCGAGGGGGTACCTATTTCCGGCCTACAACAGAAGCCCCTCATGGTTGAGGGCTTGCTTCGCCATGCCCTTGGCCATGCCATAAATAGGCCTGAGCCTTTATACTCCCTTGGGCATGTGGAGCGAGTTTCTCTTTTACCGGGCGTCTGACGGTTGCGCTTCCCAAGATCTTGGGACGCGCTCGCCACGGCGGCGCGCGCCTATTGGCCCATCGCTGAGTCACGTCACCCTGTCCTTTCACATGTCAGCAGTTACTCATTATGGCTCTTAGGGTTCCGCGCCGTTACGAGTCGCTTATTAAACCGCAACGCGCACGCCTCCCCCTTTTGCGGGATTGGAGCCAGGTGTAGCCATCGAGGGCCAAGGATGAACGCGCCTCCCCCTTATAACTACGGGGTCCTGGGAGCGACGGGTTCCGTTTCTCTTTGCTTTCGTCCCCGGCTCCTCTTTTTCGTCTTTCTCTATTCCGCCGCGCCTGTGTCCGGCTCGCAGCTCTTCCCTCACCGATGGCCCCTCGCCGCGCGCCGTAAGTGAAGCCGATCCTGAGTGAGGAGGACGCTGCCGTGTTGTCCCCGGCGTTGGGGCGCTCATCCCTGGGGCCAGGCGACTTGGATGCTCTGGCGGCGGAGTTCGGCGTTCGCCGCTCTTCCATGCGGGCTCCGGGTCGGGAGAAGACGCCCCGCCCTCGAGCTGACGAGGCGGTGGTGTTCGCTTTCTTGAGGCGGGCTCCGTTTCCACCGCATCACCGCGTGGTGGTGGAAATCTTCAGCATTGGAGTTTCAGCTCTCCGACGCCCAACGCCATCGTCCGCATGGCGGTGTTGCATTGGGCTTTTCCGTCCCGCCCATTTCGTGCTGACCGGGCGTGTGTTTTCTCTCATCGAGGACGCTTTCTGGCAGCCTAAGCAACAGAAGGCCGGCGACGAGGGCCAGCGGTCCTGCTTCGGCTCACTGAACTTTCAAACGAAGCGTCCTCTGGTGAAGGAGATTCCCGTCGCCGCCGCCAAGGGGAAATGGGAAGCCGGCTGGATGCAGCGTTGGTATTACCAGGCACTCGACAACTTGGATTCGCCTCTCCGCACTACCATGGGCCCTGTACGAGCAATCCGGTCGCCCAACTTGGAGGCGACAGCCGAGGAGGCTGGGCTCCTTGCGTACTTGAAGGCCCTCCGCCATCAGAGTACCATGCGTGACCTGGCGGAGGAGTTTTGCCTCTGCCGCTTCGAGCCCCTGGCGAGGGACCCGCCGTCACCTTGGAGTGGTCCGCGGACGGTACGTTGACCATCTACCGGCCCCAAGGGACTCGTAACCTCGGGCGCGGGCCGGCCGAGAGGCGAGCGCGCGGGCTATTGGGCCCCTGCCGCCCCGCGGAGTACGAGGCTGCCATGGAGGCAGTCGGGGCGGCGCGCAATCCCCGCGTCGCTCAATGGAGGCTTCGTGAGGCCCCCGGCCTCGGGGCGCCGGGGGCTCCCTTCGGCTGAAGAAGCGGGCCCGGGTGATCTTCGCCCGCCCGATGCAGGCCGTGCCTCCCTCGGACGAGAGCGGCGGTGCGAGCAAAGATGATGATAATTTCGACACCGACAGGGAGGAGGAGGAAGAGGAGGAGGCGGAGGAAGACGAGCGAGACTCTTCCGTCTCCGCCGCGGCGATGTCCTCCGCTCTGGCGCGTGCTAGCGGCCCTTCCCACGGGGCCGGCCCGTCCGGAGCGCGCTCCCCCGGGCTCTCCTTCTTGAACATCCCCGGGGTGGAGTTCGTGGACCTCGACGACGACGCGGAGGCGAGTAGCCCCGCTCCGGAGGTGGCGCATGTCCCCTCTACGGGACTCGCCGTCTCCTCGGGAGGCGGAGCGCGAGATCCCTCCGGGGGTGCCGTCGGCTCGCGGCCAGAGGGGACGGGCGCCATCTATGCGAGCGCCTCCGTCCCTGATACCCCTCCTGGCGCCGAAGGTCTGACTCCCGAAACTTTTCCCATGAGCTCCTTAGGTGGCATCGATCTTTCTGGGCTTGATCTGAAGGCGCACACAGGGGGAGGGGATGTGGAGATGACGGACGCGGCGGCGGCTGCCGGACCTCTAGCCACGGGGTCGGATGCTAGGCTTCCCGCCCTCGTCGAGGCGGGCGGCGCCGGGGCGTCGGTCCCGGCCACGGGCGATGCTCCACCCGGGGCCGGAGCTTCCGCGGGTGAAGGGGTCTCCTCCTCCGGGCCACCGGTTCTCGGAGGCACGCCGGAGGCTCTGCCAGCTCCTCCGCCGCTTCCTCCGGCCTCGACACGCCCGGACTCTTCAGCCCTGCCTCAAGGCTCCGCCAGAATCCGAGGTGATTCGAGGCCCACTTCGGGGCTCGACACCTCGGGGCTCTCCCCCCTAGACTTCCACAGTCGGGCTACGATAGCCTCGACGCTGAGGAAGATGCGCGGGGCCTTCTATTCCGAGGCGGAGTCTCGGCGCCTCTTCGGTGGTATCAACGACCACGCGGTGAGTGACGCTGCCACCGACTTCTTCATGAAGGTTCCCCATCCCTGCCGCTTCCTCCGCATGCCCCTCCGCGGGGCCTTACTCCAGCTAATGCTGCTTTGCACTTTGCTTTCTTTCGCAGGGTGCCTTTGTAGCCGCGGAGGTGTCCAGGCGGGTTCAGGTGAAAACCCGCGACTACGTCCAAGCGAATCGGGAGCTCGACGAGGTCCGGAAGCGCGTGGAGGAATCAGACGCGGAGAGGGCTCGCTTGGAGGGGGCCCTGCGATCCTCCACTGAGACCCTCGCGAAGGTCCAGGAAGAGTTAAACCAGAGCCGAGACCTGGCCGCCCGGAACGTGGAGCTAGAGGACCTCGTTTCCTTGATAAAGACCAGCCTCACAGCCGCGGAGCAGGCTCGCGCCGTAGCCGAGCGGAACGAGCAGAAGAAGGAGGGTCGCATCGAGGAGTTGAAGGACCTCCTGAAGGTGGCGGAACTCGCCAAAGAGATGCTCAAGAAGGCCGCAGAGGAGCATCCCCGCCAGCTCGCCGCTGCTAAGGACGAGGCTCAGATGAGCCTTGTCAACGTGCGTCGAGCGGAGGAGCGTTGCGAGACCGCCCAGAAGCTGTTGGAGACTCTGACTTCTGGCGTTCAGGGGGCGACCAACGCCTTCCTTCAGCAACTCCCTCGCCTCGGGATCGACGCATTGAGCCACACCCCTGCGCCCGGCGCGGAGGCCATCAAATTCCTCCAGAACTCCGCTGGGTTACTAGGGAGCTCTGCTGTGGCCTTTGGCAGCCATTGCGCTCGCTTGGGGTCATTGAAGACGGCCCAGCTCCTCGAGGCGAAGGGGTGTACATATGTCCAGGAGCACTTGGGTGCTACCTCCGCAGTCGCTGGTTCCCCGGGGTTCTCCGACATCGCGTCGGCGGAGAAGGCTTCTCCCGCCGCTACCAGCTTAGCCTCTCGCTTTATCTCCGACTTCTGGAATCATCACGGCGAGGCAGCGGCGGGGGAGTCCGTGCGGCGAGCCCGAGCGGCGCTGAGCGCCCCGAAGGCCGCGGCTAAGGCGGGTTCGTCCAGCGAGGCTAAGGGCAAGGAGAAGCAGCCTCCCTCGTAGCTTGTATCTTCTCTTCCCCCCTTTTCGTGTAAATCTTCCGTTTGTAATCGGACCTATTTAGTATATTTGTTGCGCCCCGCCACGTTTGGTCCGCTCCTATATTTTCCTTTTTTTGATTGCTTCGCTCGAACCCCTCGGGCCAAAGGGAGATCCCGCGGTCTTAGTATAATGTTCTTACGGCGCTTCATTTTTTGCCCGCCCATTTATGGTAGCGCGCGTGGCTGTGGCGCATCTTCGGGCTCCTGGACCAATGGCGACTCCTGTGACGCTTCGGTTTTACTTACCATTTATGATCGCGCACGTGGCCACGGCGTTTGGGGCTCCGTGTCCCGCCTTTCCCCAGCATGGCTCGCTTCGGCTTCCGAGGTTCCTTAATGGCGAGCGGCCGGCTCGACTGGCCCATCTCGTCATATAAATATGTCTTCTCCGGCGTCCCCGAAGGCATCCCCGACCCCTGTTCCTAAGTGCGCCACCATGTCCTAGCTCTCCGGCTTCTCGTTCCTTTCTTTGATCGTTTCTCTTCCCGACCTCAGCGACGGCCCGACGCTGGCTGGAGCTGTTGACGCAAGACTCGCCGCCGAGGTGGGGGCGAGGGGAGGCGTCATCGGCGACGTGGCCATCGCAGGCAACGCGGGCCAACCCGCCGGGCCTGTTTTCCCGGGCGCCGACGCCTTGCACCCGATCATCGTCTCCGACGGAGAAGATGATGATGTCAATCCTCTGGCGCCGCCGCCCTCTCCTACTAGCTCCGTCGGAAGCAATGACATGCCGGTGGTGAAGCTGGCCTGCCTTGGGCATGCTCGCTTTCGCTAGGCGCCAGGCGGGAGGAAGGCCTACTGACCTTCGAACGGCCGGATTAGATGATGGTCCCAGGCAGCCCCTAGGGGCTTTTGTATCGTTTTACCTCCTCCAAAAAGAATGCCATTGTCTTTGCTCCGGGAGTTGGTGTCGAAGGGGTGTTTGTCTTGTGCACATGTTGCTTGTTTCAAATGACAACTGTCAGGGCGCGGCCAAGCGCTCGTAGCGAAGGTAACGCGTTAGACTTAGCTAACCGCGAGTTCGTTGACGCGAAGAAGCGGGTGGGACGTTAGCCCGACCAAGCGCTCATGGCGAAGGTAGCGCGTTAGACTTTAGCTAACAGCGAGTTGATCGACGCGAAGGAGCGGGTGGGACGTTAGCCCGACCAAGCGCTCGTGGCAAAGGTAGCGCGTTAGACTTCAGCTAACCGCGAGTTCGTCGACGCGAAGGTGAGGGTGGGATGTTAGCCCGACCAAGCGCTCGTGGCGAAGGTAGCGCGTCAGACTTTAGCCAACAGCGAGTTGATCGACGCGAAGGAGCGGGTGGGACGTTAGCCCGACCAAGCGCTTGTGGCGAAGGTAGCGCGTTAGACTTCAGCTAACCGCGAAGTTCGCCGACGCTGGCGAGGGTGGGACGTTAGCCCGACCAAGCGCTCGTGGCGAAGGTAGCGCGTTAGACTTCAGCTAACCGCGAGTTCGTCGACACGAAGGAGCGGGTGGGACGTTAGCCCGACCAAGTGCTCGTGGCGAAGGTAGCGCGTTAGACTTTAGCTAACCGCGAGTTCGTCGACGCGAAGGAGCGGGTGGGACGTTAACCCGACCAAGCGCTCGTGGCAAAGGTAGCGCTTTAGACTTTAGCTAACCGCGAGTTCGTCGACGCGAAGGAGCGGGTGGGACGTTAGCCCGACCAAGCGCTCGTCGCGAGGGTAGGGCGTTAGACGAAGCGACCGCGAAGTTAAATCGGCGCGGCGGGTGGGACGTTAGCCTGACCAAGCGCTCGTCGCGAGGGTAGCGCGTTAGACTTTAGCTAACCGCGAGTTCGTCGACGCGAAGGACCGGGTGGGACGTTAGCCCGACCAAGCGCTCATCGCGAGGGTAGGGCGTTAGATGTAGCTGACCGCGAGTTCGTCGATGCGAAGGAGAGGGTGGGACGTTAGCCCGACCAAGTGCTCGTCGCGAGGGTAGCGCGTTAGACTTTAGCTAACCACGAGTTCGTCGACGCGAAGGAGCGGGTGGGACGTTGTAACATCCTCATTTTTTTTATAAAGATAAAAAAAAACATTCATGCATACATCTGCACAAGTTAAAATGTTGGATTTAAAAATTTTCAAACGCATAAAAAAAATGAGTATGTTACTTGAGAAAACTAATAATTTAACCATTTACTTATAAATAACAGTTAATATCTTTATTGGAAATATAATTATTAGCATTTCCTGAAAAGTGAATTTTGAATATTTTCTTAATAAACATTTATATTGTGGGAAAATGATTCCCATTCCTTTTCACTTTTCACAAAAACTTATACTTGGAAATTCCCAAATTTATATTCCTCATAAACAAAAGGTATTTCAAAAATCCTTTTTGGTTTTCGTTAAAGAAACATTTCTTTTTGGGAAAATATCTTCAAAAGACATTTTAACTCCCTTTTCCTTTACCAAATTTATAAAATATATAATTGGAAAACCATTGACTTTGGATTTTGAGTTTTGTACAAAGAAAATATATTGGACCTATTGAGTTTATTGAAAATAAAAGAAAAAGGTTATTTTGTGGGAAAATGGTGAATTCTAGAAAAATCAATTATTGAAATTTATTTGCCCAAAATGAGTAATGCTACATTTTTAGAAAGAAAATATTCATTTTAGTTTTGGAAATTTAAATGTTTTATTATGATTAAAAGTAAAGTCGATTTCATAAAAAGGGTTTTACGTTTTAAACGAAGGGGGTTTTCTCACAAAATTATTTAAAGCAGGTAATTGATATAAAAACCCTAATTTAGGGGAAAAACCATATTAAGAGAGACTAAAATACATATCCTTCCAATTTGATTTCATACTTAATAATTATAATTGAAATCAAGGTATAATTATATTTTGCTTTCATACTTAATCTTCAAATTCACGATAGGAATATAAATATCTATATTTGTGATTGTTTTCAAAATTTAAATTTAAAGTTGTATTTGCAAATTGCTTTCGCGCTTATCCTTCATATTAAAAATCTATATTATGTATGAGATTTTGATTTCCAAATTTGATATTCATGTTATATTTGCTAATCGCATTGAAATCACAGTATATATATTTGCATTTTGTTTTCACCCTAAATATTTACGCTTGAAATTGATATGCATATGCATTGGGTGCGGTTTTCATATTGGAAAGTTAAAATGTATATTTTCAATTTATTTTCATGATTAGTGTTTGTATTTGAAAATAAAGTTTATATATGTTTGCATTGGTTGCTCGCTTAACATTTATGTTTGAAAAGTTTAAAATGCAAATCTTTGCATATAGTTTGTATTCAATTTAATAATCAAAATTGATATTCAATTTTCACCTTACCTTCTCTCTTTCCCTCTTTCTCTCTTATCTCTTTCTCTCTCTTCCTCTTTCTCTCCCTTGCGCATTGCTGCAGGAGCTTCCCCTCTCTTCTCCCTGCGCACTGCCTTCCTGAAACTGAACTTTCAATTGCCATCACTCCTCTGTCTCCTTCCTCATTTCTTTCTCTCTCTGCGCAGCTAACAAATCCCCTGATCAATGCTCCCATTTGTGCTGGTAAATGCCCTTTCAATTTTCGGTTTCTTTGTGCAGCAAACCGACGCCATTAGCCTCTCTTAACCCGCCCATTAAGCCACATTTCTTTTTATCTCTCACTCTCTCTGATCTCTCTCTCCACACAGCAGCTCTCTCTCTCTCTCTCTCAGTGTGTTTCATTCAACACAGAAAAACTCCCCAACTCTATTCATTCCTAACCCCTCCCTCATTCACTCTCTCTCTCTCTCTCTCTGTACTGCACACAGAAACTCTCTAACGCCCCTTAGCCATAAACCAGCCATGAAACCCCTAATTTACTTCCTCCCTGTTTCTCTCAAAAACCCCCAGCCGAGCTCCCTTCCTCCTCCTTCCCTCGTTTCCATTTTATTCGATTCGGCCGTGAGTAAGTTTCCATTTTCAAAACTGCTTCGGGACGTCCTAGATTTCCCTCTCACGGTTCCATTTTGTCTAGGAACTCATCGATCCGACATCCGTAGCTCCAGGAATTGCGTGCCAAAGACCTCGCCGGAGTTTCTTATTTTTCTTGGTTTTGGCGCCGTTCCGGTGAGCCCCTCCTCCTCCTTTTCGGTTCCTATGAATGCTCTAGTCCGGCGCCGTTTTGGGGTCGTGCCGCCACCGGAAGCCCTCGCCGGCGAAGCCAGCGCCTGGCGCCGGCGCCGCCACGGCCGTCAGGTCGCCGCTGGGCAGCGCCCAGCAGCTGCTGGCTGGGCAGCGTCTTGTCTGAGCTAAACGCCTCGTCTGCGCCAAGATCACGCCATGGCTGGCCGTTCTCCGCCTCGCCGTGCCAAGATGGGGCAGCGCATCGCTGGGCCGCCCCACGCCTTTGGGCGCTCCCCGCAGCGTTGCCTCTGCTGGGCACGCCCGTCTTGTGGCGCTACGC
Source organism: Olyra latifolia (assembly GCA_036346145.1). NCBI lineage: Eukaryota > Viridiplantae > Streptophyta > Magnoliopsida > Poales > Poaceae > Olyra > Olyra latifolia. The sequence continues at coordinate 17,628,534 of CM070531.1, read as the reverse complement.
CCAGTGGGCAGCACGAGCCCAACGGCACGCCTTTATTTGTTTTCTATTTTTCTTATACAATTTAAATTGTTTATTTCATAACTTTAATTCTACAAGTCCAAAAATCACCAAATAAATTTTATAATGTTCATAAAAATGAGTTCTTCCATTCTGTAATTTTTTCATGAATATTTTAGAATACTTAAATTTATGTTTAATTGATAAATTGATAAAATGTTTAAAAATGGTATTTAGGTAATTTAGTTTCAACAAAATTGTAAAATAAATTAGTTTTCACCAGAGAATAAAAATGTACCATATTGTGATATTTAGCATAAGCATAAGCATACATGTCATCCCATATTTTATTTTGAGCATTAGTGTTTATTGTGGTAATTTCGTTTGTTAGGATCTAGCGGCGATAGTTTTACGATCAATCCTCCGGAAGACCTTCAAGAGAATGCTGATCAAGGCAAGTGCCGAACCTTGTACCCATGTTTATAAAATGACTTTATTGGATGTTTAAATTGCATGTTATGTTAAAGATGTAGAAAAATGCTAGTTGTTAACCTTAGTTAAAAACCCCATTTAATAATATCTTATTAAACTTGTACCTTGCTGCCCCAGGACTAATTATTTAGTCTTTGAATATTACCATCCCTTCAATTAGGTTTTGATCATATTAGCTATGCTTAGTTGCAATCATATTAATTTGGATACATGATCATAATATCAAACGCTTGTTTAACATGGATTTTTAAGGACAGTTGGTACTGTCATGTTTGACAATGGGCATAGTCGAGATAGTGGGTGCTATCGGGTATAAATGTTTTATAAAACCTGATCGGGGTGGATGGTTGCAAGGTTGGTGCAGCAAGCACGAGACTTGGGCCCAGTGCGGGAACCACCCTGGTCCCTAAGGACCGATTCCTTGAGATAGACGAGCTAAGTACAACAGTGCGAGTATGTGTGCCTGTATGGGCGGGCCCTGGTTGAGTATCCTTCGGACTCCTAGCTTCGGCATTCCAGTCGGTGGAGTAGACAATCGGTGTTGTTCTATCGGCGCAAGAGGGGCATTGCAGTGGAAACCTTAGCGGGAATGCCTTAACTAGGAGGATGTTGGAGAAAGGCCCTGTGGTGATCTTTTTCTTTGGGGGCACCCTAGGAAGAACCACCTCGCATGGGTAAAGCGTGCAATCTCTGCAGAGTGTACAACTATCATGATAGCCGTGCCCATAGTCATGGGCGGACGACAGGGAGCTGCCTCGTGGTCCTTCTTACTTTTTTGTTTTCAAAATGGTGTTTTAAAGGAAAACCACGATCGCCGTCGTATGTTTTGGTTTCTCTCCTCACAGTGGGTGCTGTGAGTGATGAGGGTGTTTGCACGGTGGGTGCCGTGAGTAGCCAGGTTTGAGGCAAAACCGGCCGAGACCGGAGTTTCAAAGAAAATGATTTAAATATTTGTTTTTCCCTCAACACTTTTCAAACCGTTTTATAAAATCTTAGGCAAATTTGCAAAATTGGCTTTATGCAAAAGAACCCTATCCTTCCCTTGTAAACCTTATGTGCATTTAGTCAGCCTTGCTTGTTGAGTATAATGTATACTCACCCTCGCCTTTCATGCGGGGCTGCTCATTCCAACGAGCAGGTCTAGATCAGCACTGTCCCTATCCCGAGGAGGAGATGTACCAAGATGAAGATTTCACTGATGAAGTTTAAGACAAAGATTTCTCTGACACCTAGGACGCTACTACAGCTCGCCTGTGGGATTGGTTGTTGTATTTTGCCTCTTCCATTTGGAGTTATGGAAGACTGTTAAGACTTCCGCTGCATGTTAGACTTCCACTGTGTAAGGCCTGCGTGCCTGAATTTTGTACTCTGATTTAGCGTCTTGTAACGCACTCTGATGTAATATTTGTTTGAATTGTAATGGCAATGATTCAAATATCTGAAATCTGTGTGTACTAGCTACTTGATCCAGGGACTTATACAAGTAAAGCACAGAAGGGACTCGACTCCGTTTTGCGGGTCCCGACAGAGTTGGTATCAGAGCCTAGGCTGTAGGACGCAACCTAGGTATACTGATATAGCCTTAAGGATCTATTTTTATTATACAAATCTACTTTGAAAATGTCACAAACTCTTCTCTTTCGTCTCCTCTTACCTGATATTCTCATCTTCTATCTTATCTTACCTTCTCCTCTCGCATCTTGCTCTCACATCTTGTGCTGCCACTTTTGTTTTATCAAGAAGACCTTGTTTCAAAATTCTTCTCTGATTCAAAAATTTAGTCAACACCCTTCTCTCTCGTTGGAGATCCTAAAGCTACAAGTCGTCGACAACTATGGCAAGTTAAATGAGAACACCGACGAGCAAGGCAACTTCAAAAGGTAAAGAAGTGTCCAAGAGCGAGAAGACTTTTTGAAAAGCAAGAATAGTTGTTTAAGTCCGTAGGAACCCTTTTATATAAATCGTATTAAACGTTATGCGATTTTCTTATTTGAGTTTGAGATGGTTTGCATCGGCCTGACCATGCAGCCATCGCTTTTATGTTTTGGAACCATTGCTTCTTATTGCTTCTTAAGATGTTTGAGTTGTGGTTTCTATGGGTTTGTGTAGTTTTAAGAAAGGTTCTGTTTCAAAGAAAAACTTTCGAAACTAAAATGTTTTCAAAAAATTATTTAACAAGAATATTTCAAGAGAATTTTTCTGTAAATTTCACGGAAAAACTTTTCTTGAATTTCATAAAAGATTCTGGCAACTAAACCTGGCTTTCAAAATATCAAACCATCTTTATACTTTGTTTGTGAAAAAATATGTATAACATCATTTTGCTTACTTTGTCTTTTGTCATCACCAAATCTTTCAACATTATATTTCAAAGAGAAAAATCTTACAAAATATGTTTCCACGTCTTTCAAAATTCTTTATGAGATGGTCTTTCTCAAAATTTTCTAAAAGATTTCTTTAAAACAAGCAAAGTGCAATTTATTAAATCTTCTCTTCAAAAGAAAGGTATTTCCATATTTGTTTGGAAATGACATTTTTTTTTTAAAAAATGGTTTCTCTAGTATCGCAAAGAATATGTACATTTGCCTTCAAAAGGAGTAGTGTTTACAAAAAGAAGATTTTTCTTATCTTATTTTTGTGTAAAAAAAATCCCTACACATTTCATGTTTTAAAAAGCTAAAGTCTGAAAATAGTTTAATTCTTTGCTTCGGATTTCTTCAAATCACTTAGTCCAAAAATTTTTATTTCCAAAAAGTTTTGCATCCTTTTTAATCCCTTGCTAAATATTTACTTACTTACCAAATTAAAAACTTTCTTAAATGCTTCACAAAACAAAAGGGTTGCCTTTGCAACATTTAATTTTGATTTGTTTAAATCTTTAAGCAAGATGTTTACTAAAGGTTATTTATCCAAAAGAAAATGCTTTTAAAAGGATTTCTTTCAAAGTGTAAGAATATTTTTCTCAAAACTAGGTACCTTGTTCGAAAATTATTATTCAGACCTACTCCCTTTTCAAAAGATTTTGTTCAAAAAGGTTTGTTTCCAAAGGCTAAAACCGTTTAAATGTGTTAAATAATTTTTTTAAAAAAAATAAAAAATAGAGTTTTAAAGTTTTCGTGCAATTAAATACTTTTCATAAATATTTTAACAAAATATTTAACATTCTCAATATCAAAATTTTAATTTCATCTGGTTTGAGAAAGTGGTTTTCAAAAGGATACCTTTGCAATTACAGAAGAAAACACTTTGTTTTATTTCTTCAATTGTTTGAGAAATTCCGTTGAGAACTAGGTTGTCATAAACTGGTTTGATATTCTAATTTACTTTGATTTGATTTCTGGAAGCTACCTTTTCAAATTTCTCTTCAAATAACTTGAAACCGTCAACTACAAAAAAATGATTTCAAAAAGTTTATTTAAATGATTATTTCATTTCAAAAGAGGAGCAGTGTATTGATTTCATAAGCCTATTTCAAGAGCATTTTTGATAAATCCTTCTAATTCAAATTGTGATCTTCCATTGGTTTAAAACGGAAAGATTTTGTTTTTTTTTTAAAAAAAAATCTTTTCAAACCATGCTCCTTATAACTTTTACAACTCTTTGTTTTAAGCTTAAAAATAAAAATGTTTTGGTAAGGTTTACTGTTCATCCATATTTCCGACTCCTTTAGCAATTATTTGTTTTAAAGAAGTCTCCAAAAAAATTGTTTTTCTTCAAAACCCATTTGATTTACAAAGAAAAGTTTTTTTTTAAAAAAAAAATCTAGTTGCTCAACCAATTCAAAAAGATCATTTCGATTTTTCTTTACTTCGAAACGAAGCATGGTTCATTCTTGAGGTTCTATGTCATATAAGACTTTCCTGCCTTATCTTCGCTTGACTTGTTTTTTACAGCTAGACTTCAATGCACTACCCAGTTGCCTCTAGGTATACTTGGTAGTCGCACGGTGTTTGTGATTTATTGCCTTGTTTGTGGGGTAGATAGTATCTCCTCGATCTCCCTAACTTGCCCCATATGCTCCTTCCCCCTCGTCTATCATTCTACAAACTCGAGATCAGGAGAACCGTCAAATAAAGGGTACCCAAGAAATGCCATCGACCGGGGGGGATCGAAACTCTGACTGTTTTAGGCAACCCCGATGGATTTGTGTAAACTGAGAAGACCAAGCACTCAAGAGAGTGGTCGATGAGACCATATTCCTTTGTCCTTCGACTCTTCTACCACTTTCGAATCTCGAGGACGAGATTCCGTTTAAGGGAGTAGGTTTGTAACATCCTCATTTTTTTTATAAAGATAAAAAAAACATTCATGCAGACATCTGCACAAGTTAAAATGTTGGATTTAAAAATTTTCAAACGCATAAAAAAAATGAGTATGTTACTTGAGAAAACTAATAATTTAACCATTTACTTATAAATAACAGTTAATATCTTTATTGGAAATATAATTATTAGCATTTCCTGAAAAGTGAATTTTGAATATTTTCTTAATAAACATTTATATTGTGGGAAAATGATTCCCATTCCTTTTCACTTTTCACAAAAACTTATACTTGGAAATTCCCAAATTTATATTCCTCATAAACAAAAGGTATTTCAAAAATCCTTTTTGGTTTTCGTTAAAGAAACATTTCTTTTTGGGAAAATATCTTCAAAAGACATTTTAACTCCCTTTTCCTTTACCAAATTTCTAAAATATATAATTGGAAAACCATTGACTTTGGATTTTGATTTTTGTACAAAGAAAATATATTGCAACTATTGAGTTTATTGAAAATAAAAGAAAAAGGTTATTTTGTGGGAAAATGGTGAATTCTAGAAAAATCAATGATTGAAATTTATTTGCCCAAAATGAGTAATGCTACATTTTTAGAAAGAAAATATTCATTTTAGTTTTGGAAATTTAAATGTTTTATTATGATTAAAAGTAAAGTCGATTTCATAAAAAGGGTTTTACGTTTTAAACAAAGGGGTTTTCTCACTAAATTATTTAAAGCAGGTAATTGATATAAAAACCCTAATTCAGAGGAAAAACCATATTAAGAGAGACTAAAATACATATCCTTCCAATTTGATTTCATACTTAATAATTATAATTGAAATCAAGGTATAATTATATTTTGCTTTCATACTTAATCTTCAAATTCACGATAGGAATATAAATATCTATATTTGTGATTGTTTTCAAAATTTAAATTTAAAGTTGTATTTGCAAATTGCTTTCGCGCTTATCCTTCATATTAAAAATCTATATTATGTATGAGATTTTGATTTCCAAATTTGATATTCATGTTATCTTTGCTAATCGCATTGAAATCAAAGTATATATATTTGCATTTTGTTTTCACCCTAAATATTTACGCTTGAAATTGATATGCATATGCATTGGGTGCGGTTTTCATATTGGAAAGTTAAAATGTATATTTTCAATTTATTTTCATGATTAGTGTTTGTATTTGAAAATAAAGTTTATATATGTTTGCATTGGTTGCTCGCTTAACATTTATGTTTGAAAAGTTTAAAATGCAAATCTTTGCATATAGTTTGTATTCAATTTAATAATCAAAATTGATATTCAATTTTCACCTTACCTTCTCTCTTTCCCTCTTTCTCTCTTATCTCTTTCTCTCTCTTCCTCTTTCTCTCCCTTGCGCATTGCTGTAGGAGCTTCCCCTCTCTTCTCCCTGCGCACTGCCTTCCTGAAACTGAACTTTCAATTGCCATCACTCCTCTGTCTCCTTCCTCATTTCTTTCTCTCTCTGCGCAGCTAACAAATCCCCTGACAATGCTCCCATTTGTGCTGGTAAATGCCCTTTCAATTTTCGGTTTCTTTGTGCAGCAAACCGACGCCATTAGCCTCTCTTAACCCGCCCATTAAGCCACATTTCTTTTTATCTCTCACTCTCTCTGATCTCTCTCTCCACACAGCAGCTCTCTCTCTCTCTCTCCGTGTGTTTCATTCAACACAGAAAAACTCCCCAACTCTATTCACTCCTAACCCCTCCCTCATTCACTCTCTCTCTCTCTGTACTGCACACAGAAACTCTCTAACGCCCCTTAGCCATAAACCAGCCATGAAACCCCTAATTTACTTCCTCCCTGTTTCTCTCAAAAACCCCCAGCCGAGCTCCCTTCCTCCTCCTTCCCTCGTTTCCATTTTATTCGATTCGGCCGTGAGTAAGTTTCCATTTTCAAAACTGCTTCGGGACGTCCTAGATTTCCCTCTCACGGTTCCATTTTGCCCAGGAACTCATCGATCCGACATCCGTAGCTCCGGAAATTGCGTGCCGAAGACCTCGCCGGAGTTTCTTATTTTTCTCGGTTTTGGCGCCGTTCCGGTGAGCCCCTCCTCCTTCTTTTCGGTTCCTATGAATGCTCTAGTCCGGGCGCTTCGTTTTGGGGTCGTGCCGCCACCGGAAGCCCTCGCCGGCGAAGCGCGCGCCGCCACGGCCGTCAGTCGCATTGGCCAGGCAGCGCCCATGCCTTGTATTTGGGCAGCGTCGTGTCTGGCTGAGCCGCCTTCCAGCTGGCCGCTTCCTACGCGCGCGCCGCGCGCCACGCAGAGCGCCTTGGCTGGGCGTTCTCACTTCTCGCCGTCAAGACGGACCCGCAGCGCATCATGCTGGCCGCCTCACGCTTTGGGCGCTCCCACACAGCGTTGCCTCCATGTTGGGCAGCCCGTCTTGTGGCCATCTACCGAGTGGGGCATGAGCCCAACGGCCGCTTTTATTTGTTTTCTATTTTTCTTATACAATTTAAATTGTTTATTTCATAACTTTAATTCCACAAGTCCAAAAATCACCAAATAAATTTTATAATGTTCATAAAAATGAGTTTTTCCATTCTGTCTTTTTCATGAATATTTTAGAATACTTAAATTTATGTTTAATTGATAAATTGATAAAATGTTTAAAAATGGTATTTAGGTAAATTTAGTTTCAACAAAATTGTAAAATAAATTAGTTTTGACTAGAGAATGAAAATGTACCATATTGTGATATTTAGTATAAGCATGAGCATACATGTTATCCCATATTTTATTTTGAGCATTAGTGTTTATTGTGGTAATTTCGTTTGTTAGGATCTAGCGACGATAGTTTTACGATCAATCCTCCGGAAGACCTTCAAGAGAGTGCTGATCATGGCAAGTGCTGAACCTTGTACCCATGTTTATAAAATGACTTTATTGGATGTTTAAATTGCATGTTATGTTAAAGATGTAGAAAAATGCTAGTTGTTAACCTTAGTTAAAAACCCCATTTAATAATATCTTATTAAACTTGTACCTTGCTGCCTCAGGACTAATTATTTAGTCTTTGAATATTGCCATCCCTTGAATTAGGTTTTGATCATATTAGCTATGCTTAGTTGCAATCATATTAATTTGGATACATGATCATAATATCAAACGCTTGTTTAACATGGATTTTTAAGGACAGTTGGTACTGTCATGTTTGCAAATGGGCATAGTCGAGATAGTGGGTGCTATCGGGTAAAAATGTTTTATAAAACCTGATCGGGGTGGATGGTTGCAAGGTTGGTGCAGCAAGCACGAGACTTGGGCCTAGTGCGGGAACCACCCTGGTCCCTAAGGACCGATTCCTTGAGGTAGACGAGCTAAGTACAACAGTGCGACCATGTGTGCCTGTATGGGCAGGCCCTGGTTGAGTATCCTTCGGACTCCTAGCCCGGCATTCGGTCGATGGAGTAGACAATCGGTGTTGTTCTATCGGCGCAAGAGGGGCATTGCAGTGGAAACCTTAGCGGGAATGCCTTAACTAGGAGGATGTTGGAGAAAGGCCCTGTGGTGATCTTTTTTCTTAGGGGCACCCTAGGAAGAACCACCTCGCAAGGGTAAAGCGTGCAACCTCTGCAGAGTGTACAACTATCATGATAGCCGTGCCCACGGTCATGGGCCGACGACGGGGAGTTGCCTCATGGTACTTCTTACCTTTTTGTTTTCAAAACGGTGTTTTAAAGGAAAACCACGATCGCCGTCGTGTGTTTTGGTTTCTCTCCTCACAGTGGGTGCTGTGAGTGATGAGGGTGTTTGCACGGTGGGTGCCGTGAGTAGCCAGGTTTGGGGCAAAACCGGTCGAGGCCGGAGTTTCAAAGAAAATGATTTGAATATTTGTTTTTCCCTCAACACTTTTCAAACCGTTTTATAAAATCTTAGGCAAATTTGGAAAATTGGCTTTATGCAAAAGAACCCTATCCTTCCCTTGTAAACCTTATATGCATTTAGTCAGCCTTGCTTGTTGAGTATAATGTATACTCACCCTCGTCTTTCATGCGGGGCTGCTCATTCCAACGAGCAGGTCTAGATCAGCACTGTCCCTATCTCGAGAAGGAGATGTACCAACATGAAGATTTCACTGCTGAAGTTTAAGACGAAGATTTCTGTGACGCCTAGGACGCTACTACAGCTCGCCTGTGGGATTGGTTGTTGTATTTTGCCTCTTTCATTTGGAGTTATGGAAGACTGTTAAGACTTCCGCTGCATGTTAGACTTCCACTGTGTAAGGCCTGCGTGCCTGAATTTTGTACTCTGATTTAGCGTCTTGTAATGCACTCTGATGTAATATTTGTTTGAATTGTAATGGCAATGATTCAAATATCTGAAATCTGTGTGTACTAGCTACTTGATCCAGGGACTAGTACAAGTAAAGCACAAAAGGGACTCGACTCCGTTTTACGGGTCCCGACAGACGTTAGCCCGACCAAGCGCTCGTCGCGAGGGTAGGGCGTTAGACGTAGCTGACCGCGAGTTCGTCGATGCGAAGGAGCGGGTGGGACGTTAGCCCGACCAAGCGCTCATCGCGAGGGTAGCGCGTTAGACCTAGCTAACCGCGGGTTCACTTTCTTCAATCGCACCACACTGCATGCACAGGGACAATGAAATTTTACGTGGAAACCCCTGAGGGGGAAAAAACCATGGGTGGGGGCGCTAAACGGCCCCCGGTTGTAACTTTTTTCTTCATTGATAATCATGTGTATATATTTTTTTTTGGAAGTACATACGAATAGTGACATTACAGGTAAAACCTCTTGAGCGCATCGGAGTTCCAGGTCCTTGGTACGTCTGTGCCCTCCAGGGTGGCGAGCCTGTGTGCCCCCTTCGCTGTGGATTCCTTGATGACGTAGGGGCCTTCCCATGTGGATTCAAGCTTGGCGAACGTCGGGGCTGATCGTTTGAGTACCATGTCCCCCGGCGCCAAGTCTCTTTTTCTGACCTTCTTGTTGAAGGTCCGTGTCGAAACTTTGGCGTAGGCTTCCATGGTGATCAGGGCTTGTAGTCGCCCCTCCTCTGTTAGGTCGTGCGTGATAGCCGCCATGTCCTGTATCGGGCCCTTGATGATGCGGAGGGATCTGGCTTGAATCTCCGCGGGTGAGACGGTCTCCTCTCCGAAGATTAGCCTGAATGGGGAGAAGCCCGTGGGATGGGACGTAAAGGTGCGTGCTGCCCGAAGGACTTTAGGTAGCTCGTCAGGCCATGCGCCCTTCGCTGTGTTATAAAGCCTTTTCTTGATGCCGTCTAGCAGCAGGCCATTAGCTCTCTCTACCGCGCCATTCGCCTGCTGGTGCCCGACTGACGCGAAGCAAATTTTTGTGCCGATGCCCTCGCAATATTCTTGGAACTTCTTGGACTCGAACTGGATTCCATTGTCCGTGACGATCTCGTAAGGAACCCCGTACCTGCAGATGATTGTTTTCCAGAGGAACTTGGTTGTGGCTTCGGCTGTTATCTTCGCCACTGGCTCCGCTTCAATCCACCGGGAGAAGTAATCGATGGCGACGATTACGAATTGTAAGCTTCCTCGGGCTTTGGCCAGCGGACCAATGATGTCGATTCCCCACTTTGCGAAGGGCCAGATCGGGGGTACTAGGTGTAGTTCGCTGGGCGAGGCTTTTTTCTGCTTAGTCATCCATTGGCAGGCATGGCAATGCTTGACTAGGTGCTCCGCATCCTGTAGAGCTGTCGGCCAATAAAGGCCCATTCTGAACACCTTGCCCGCGAGGTTCCTAGGGGCTTGGTGCGCTCCGCAGGTTCCTTCGTGCGCCTCGCGCAAGGCTTCGATCCCCTCCTCCTGGGATATGCAACGAAGCCACGGAGCGCAAAGCCCTCCGCGGAACAGGAGCCCCTCGATTATGGCATACTTCTTCGCTCGAGCCTCGAGTCGTTTGCCCTGTGCTTCGTCTTGTGGGAGGGTGCCTTCGAGAAGGTAGCTATGTATCTCATCTCGCCAGTCGTTGCTGGCCGCTGGAGTTATGATGTTGACCTGGGAGGCGATGGAGGGGGCCCGGAGCACCTCGAAGAATACGATCGGGGGCAAGGAGCCTCCGGACCCCACCGCCTTTGCTAGCTCGTCGGCCCGCTCGTTTTGCGATCGTGGAATCGCACGTATGGAGAACCCATCGAATGTTTTTTCCATCGCCCTGACCACCTCGACGTATTTCTGAAGTTGTTCGTCCCTGACCTGATACTCTTTAGAGACATGTCCTTCGATGAGCTTCGAGTCAGTTCTTAGGATGGCGCGCCTGGTGCCCATGGCTTTGGCCTTGCGAAGCCCCAGGAGAAGTGCTTCGTACTCGGCCGTATTGTTTGTCGAAGGGAACTCCAGCTTCACCGCGAACTCGGCTGCTTCTCCACCCAGGGCCGTGATGATGGCCGCTATTCCTGCGCCATGTACCCCCAGGATCCGTCGGAATTGACGAGCCATACGTCCGCGTCGTCGTTGCCGTCGGGTGCCGGCGAAGTCCACTCCGCGACGAAGTCGGCCAGGACCTGGCTCTTGATTGCGGTGTGTGGTACGATGGTTAGCTCAAAGGGGGCGAGCTCGACCGCCCACTTGCTGACGCGCCCTGAGCTTTGCTTGTTCGATAGCATGGAGCTCAGCGGGTATGCCGTCGGTACTTTGATTCGGTTTCCCTGGAAGTAGTGCCGGAGCTTCCTTGAGGCCATCAATAATGCATACGCCAGCTTTTCCATCTCGGTGTAGCGCAGCTTCGCTGCCTGCAGGGCCTCAGAGACAAAGTAGACCGGTTCTTTTTTGAGCTTCTTCTCAGACGAGGACGGCGGCGATCATGAGGGCCCGCGGCGGAGAAAGCGGCTCCTCGCCTTGCTTCGGGCTTTGTAGCGTATGTAGTTTCATGAGGCTCCGCTTCAGGTTGTCGAATGCAGCTTGGCATTCGTTTGTCCAGGAAAAAAACCTCGCTCGTTCGCAGGACTCTGAAGAATGGGAGGTTTTGCTCCGCTGACTTGGGTAGGAACCTGCTGATCACTGCGAGCCGCCCCGCCAGTCTTTGAACGTCCTTGACGCTTTTTGGCGGGGCCATGACTTGGATTGCTTTAATCTTCTCGGGGTTGGCCTCGATGCCCCGCTCGGAGACAAGGAATCCCAGTAGTTTTCCTGCTCGTACACCGAAAACACATTTTTCAGGGTTAAGTTTCACCTTTTCTTCCAGTAGGCTGTTGAAGGTTTCGCGCAGGTCGGTGACATGGTCCTCTTTTTTTGCGCTTTTGATGGCAATGTCGTCGACATAAGCTTCGATGTTCCATCCGAGCTGCTTAGCGAAGATTTTAGCGATTAACCTGGCGAAGGTGGCCCCGACGTTTTTTAGGCCAAACGGCATTCGCACAAAACAGTATGTGCCGAAGGGTGTGATGAATGCAGTCTTGTCTTCGTCTTCCCTGCGCATGTACACCTGATGGTATCCTGAGTACGCATCGACAAATCTCATCATCTCCGATCCCGAGGTGTTATCGACGAGCTGGTCGATGCGAGGCAGAAGGAAGTCATCCTTCGGGCATGTCTTGTTGAGGTCGGTGAAGTCAATGCACATCCTCCATGCCCCGCTGGACTTTTTAATGAGGACCACATTGGCGAGCCATTCGGTGTGGATGGCCTCGCGTATGATCCTAGCGCGAAGCAACTTCTCCACTTCCGTCTTTGCTGCGTCTTGCCTCTCCGTGGCGAGCTTCCTGAGCTTTTGCTTCTTCGGCTTCGCGTCTGGCCTGATGGCCAGCCCATGCTCGATCGTAGTTCTCTGCACACCGGGGATGTCCCCCGGACCCCATGCGAATACATTTTCATACTCCTGAAGGATTTGCAGCAGTGCTTGCTCCTCTGCGGGGTAAGGGCGGCGCTAAGGGTGACCGTTTTATCTCCATTGGGCTGCAGGGTCACCTTCTTCGTTTCTCCTTGGGGGCGCGGTTTGGTGAGCCACTTGCTGCGTTGTTCGGTGGAAAGATCTTCCTCTGTCGTGTAGACATTCTTGACCTGAGGGGGCCCTTCTAAATCTATCCTTCGAGCGAGAGCTTGGTCCCCCCGGATTGTAATGGTACCACTGGGCGAAGGCATCTTCATGCAAAGGAAACCATGGTGTATAATGGCCCCAAATGCGGTCAGCGACCCCCGCCCCATTATGGCGTTGTACTGGAAAGGCATGTCGACAACATCAAACGAGACGAGGCGAGTGACGCTGGACTGCGGTGTCATAAAGGTCACTTCCAACTCAATTTGCCCGAAAGTGCCGACCGGGTTTCCTCCGATACCTATCAGCGGCACCTCCGATCTCCTTAGACGGTCGCGGGGGATCATCATCTGTCTGAAGACTTCGATGGAGAGGATGTCAGCTGCGCTTCCTCCATCAACCAGCACTCTACGCACCTCGCAGCCAGCGATCATAGCGGAGACCACCAAGGAGTCTTGATGGGGAAAATGCACTCCCCGCGCGTCTTCGTCGGTGAACGTAATAGGCTCGTGCTCTTGCTGGGGGACGAAAGACGGGTTGACCCCGATGTGATTGATCTGCCTGGCGTATGCCTTGCGCTGCCTTTTGGAGGGCATGTGCAGGGAGGACCCCCTAGTGATGGTGTTGATGACGCGATGCATGTGATTTATTGCTCCATGTAATGGGGGTCGCTGGTGTTCCGAGGGTGGCGGGGGTGGCGGTGGGAGGGGGAGTACTTTGCCTTCTCTTCTCTTGGCCTCGAAACGCCGGTACCCTTCGATTACCTTGCAATGGGCCGAATCGTGCGTGCCATTTTCGCCATGGTACTCGCATTGGTACCTTCTCCTGACTACCTCCTCCCGTTTGGGCGCTGGTCGGTCACCATCCCGCTTGTCGTGCCAGCGGGGCGGGCTTCGCCTGCGCTGCTCCGGGTGCTTCCCCCTGTCATCGCGTCGTTCGGCCCGTTCATCAATGTTGTGAACCCTTTTTCCCTTGTCTTTTCCTTCGCGCTCTTGGGCGCGGGTCCTTCCCTTTCCCTTTGACGTGGGCTCCTTCTCCCGATCCCTCCGGTGGGGGGATTGTTTCGATGATTCATCCCGTGGTTTGTCTTCCCTCTAGGAGTTATCCTCCTCCGCCCGGGCGTATTCTTTCTTCTTGGCGAACAGCTCCTCCACGGTGCGGACCTCCTTCCTGGCCAGCCTCTCCGCTAACGGTCCCCTTCGCAGCCGCATCGCGCAGCGTTGATGATGGTGGTGGTATCACTGACCTCCCGGATCTGGCACTTGATCTTGGAGAAGCGCTGGAAATAACTCTTGAGGGATTCCCCTTCGCGCTGCCTCACAGTGAACAAGTCGCTCTCTTCTTTCATCCCATCGAAGTTTCCCTGAAAGTTGCTTTCCATTTTGGCGCGAAGCTGGGGCCAGCTTTCGATGGAGCCCGGTTCGAGGGAAGAGTACCATGAGAGGGCGATGCCCTCGAGCGCTAGGAGCAGCCCCTTGGCCTTGATATCGTCATCTCCCTCTGCAGCTTCCACGGCGGTGTCATACACGCGGAGGAACTCTCTGGGGTCCGCTTTGCCGTTGTACGGCTTGATGGTGGGGAGCTTAAAGTTTCCTGGGGAAGGCCACCTTTTTGCGCGGAGCCTGGCGCAAAGGGGGTTGGGGTCGTCGTCGTTCCTGGTTGTCCTCGCGCGTGTCGGGGAGAGTACCTCCTGGTCCGGGCTTTCGTCTTGAGACACCTTGAGGCCTTGGTTAAATCTCGTCCTCGCAGGCGTTGCACCTCCGCCATCAGCTTTTCGTTAGCCTCCATTAGCGCCCGTACGTTGGGGTCGAGCGCTTCCTGCGTACTCCTGGCCCCTCGCAGGGTGGCTCCTCCCGCTGCTGCTGCCGACGCTGGCCGGGTGGTTCGACGCCTCCACGCGTCCTCTCAAGGTCTTGCCGTCGCCTGCCCGCCACTGCGCCCGACGCCTTGGGCGCGCTTGCGAGTCACCGCAACGGGCAAGGTTGGGCGCACCTCCGGGGATGCCTCCAGCGGCGCGGGGGCCCGATCCTCCTCGTCCTGCACCTGCAAGCGACTGCGTGTTTGGCTCCTCAGCGACCTCCCTGACTCTCTGCCCGCAGCCCCTGTGGTGGCCCCTTGGGAAGTGGTCGCGGCCTTCCTCTTCGGCGGCATGGTTGTCGGCGACTCGTTGTCAAACAGCTTGGGAACGATGGCTTTCTCTAGCAATCGATCCCCACGGACGGCGCCACTGTTGTGGGTGTCACCCCACAAACAGAAAACAGGGCTGCTCCCGATACGCGATCCAGCGCACCCAAGACAGCTCGATGAAACTCTTGTGCTCTCACTGGTAACGCTCATAGATGGAAGGAACGCTATACTTGGGCCAAAAGAATCCGTCTATTATGTGCGTCGCCCTCCCCTTATATAGGGGCAGGATTGTACAGCGTCATGCAATGGCGGTCTCTTTTCTTACAGACCCCGACCAAGGACCCGCGGGTTATTTCCTCACTATTTTACATGCTTTGCCCCCCACCTGCCCTCACGCAAGGGGCATCAGGGTCATCCCGTAACATATTAGCCATACTCTTTACGGCTTTACCCTTTTAAAAGACTCCCACTACGAGTCATATGGGGAATTACACCCGTACGACAGTTACAGACCAGACGTGCCCACCTGACATCCACTCGGGTACCCTGACAAGGCGTCAGACTTGTCGGCGCGTCCTGCCTGCTTCGCCCTGCTGCGGGTGGGGACGTTCGCCCCGCCACCCTTCGATCACATCGCTCTTTCTTGAGTTCGTCGGACGTTAGCTCCGCGTGAGCTTCCTGGCTTGGGCTTGCTCCTCGTCCTGCTCCCGCTGCTCCGCTTAGCCCGGCGCGCGCTCCGCCCGCGTTCTTTACTGCCCCTTCTGCGTCATCCACAGCTTCGCTTGCGCCCTTTGCTACTCCGCCTCAGCTTCGCCAGGCCTTGCACGAGCTTCGCTCCGCCGTTCCCGACCTCCGCGCTCTCTTCCTTAGCGTGTTTCGGCCGCCCTAAAAAAACAGAGAAGAGGGGGCGGAGGTACTGCGGGGGCGGATCCCTCCTTCGCTCCCAAGTCTGAGAGGGTACCTATCTCCGGCCTACAACAATATTTATCGTAAGTAAAAATAGGGTGTTACAAGATCCTTCATCGTTTTAATGTGCATGATGCAAAGCCTATGAGTACTCCTTTAGCTGCACACTTCAGGTTATCTTCTTCTCTTTGTCTTGAGTCTGATGATGATATTGAGTACATGTCTATAGTTTCCTACTCTAGTGCAATTGGTTTTCTTATGTATGCTATGGTCTGTTCTCGTCTTGATTTATCTCATGCATTGAGTGTTGTCAGTAGATACATAGCTAATCTAGGCAAGGAGCATTGGAGAGCTGTTCAGTGGATTTTCAGGTACTTCCGTGGTACTTCTAATGCTTGTTTGCAGTTTGAAAAATCTGAAGATGAACTTGTTGGTTATGTTGACTCTTTTCAGGTACTTCCGTGGTACTTTTAATGCTTGTTTGCAGTTTGAAAAATCTGAAGATGAACTTGTTGGTTATGTTGACTCTGATTATGCTGGTGATTTGAATAAGAGAAGATCCCTCACTGGTTATGTTTTCACCATTGGTGGTTGTGTTGTTAGCTGAAAAGCATCTTTGCAAGCTACTGTTGCTTTATCTACCACTGAAGCTGAGTATATGGCTATTTCTGAAGCATGCAAAGAAGCTATTTGGTTGAGAGGTTTATACTCTGAACTTTGCGGGGTTACTTATTGCACTACTATATTTTGTAACAGTCAGAGTGCTATATACCTTACAGTCCATGCCAGGTACCATTATATTTATGGTGTTATTGCTGATGGTGATGTTAAAGTATGCAACGTAAGTACTCATGACAACCCTGCTGATATGTTGACCAAGTCAGTTCCTGCTACTAAGTTTGAGCATTGCTCAAGTTTGGTTGACATTATAAATTAAGTCCTAGTGACTTTTGACGCATAAGGTTTTTTCTAGTGGTTCTTTTGTTTTGGCTAAGTGGAATTTGGATCAAGGTGGAGATTGTTAATTTGTGATCCAAATTATGGGTTTCTTTATTAAGGTAGAGCTCTAGTCCTATACGGACTCTGTAGTTCTACACGGACTCGTTTGGGTATACCCCTATAAATACCCTCGTAGCTATAAGGTAGATTAAGAAATTTTCTCTTCACGATTCATTGTAATCGCCCTACTGTAACTCTCTAACACATATAGATATAGTGATTTCGCCTTCGTGTGCCAGTAGTTTTTTTGGAAGGGTTTTCCACGTAAAAAATTTCGTGCATCTCATTCTCTATTTTTGTGCTTTGATTTCTAACATCGCCAAACAAAGCCTAAGCGGAGGATAATCTTCGAGTACAGTGGTGGCTGCTTAGCCAACGACAGCACACAATTACAAGAATAACAACGCTGGCGAGAAAATACAGTAAGACTGAAAAGCGAGGGATAGCAGTAACAAAATGAATTAAGGAAAGCCCTCTGATCTTCATAAGCGGGAGGGTGCTTTTTCATCTTGGCCATCAGCCTAATATTTACCAGCTTTTCTAGAAAGGAGGCCAAACGTCCCTTCATCGATCTCTTATCTCCCGGCTCCTCCTAAATTGTCGAAACCATAGCCTCCAACCCAACCTTTTGATTAGCATATATTGCCCTATCGCTACCATGGAGAAAACCCAAGCAACATCGAGGAACACGAAACTGAATGTGATAGCGCACGAAATATATGCCGTTGGGGAAGCCGAAGGAACCGGCGCCAGCACCACGTACATTCCGAAGGCAAATGCGGCTCCCAGGAATTTGGACGAGAGGACGAGGGCGCCGATGGAGATGACGAAGGCGGCCATGCGTGTGCTGATGTTCACGGTGGGCACCCCGGCGTACATGATGCTCTCGGTGGCTAGACTGGACAAGACCAACGCCAGTGTGTTGGCAATGATGAACGCGTGGAAAACTTTGTTTTCAGCAAGAGTTGCCGTGCCAGCAAGCTTTGCTGTGCCATTCTGAGGCGCGTCATCGGCTCGAAAACCACCAGGTAAGGTGAAAGCTGCTGCAAACGCCACCGTTACAATCAGCACCGCCCCAATGCCAATAATCTGTGTCGAGTCTGATATCTTCTTTGCTTCTTCCTTTATGTCTAATTTGCGGACATGTTTTTCTTTGAACCAATCCAACCTGTATGCAGCAGGCTGAGCCCCCGCTCTTTTAAGCAGTTCATATATCCTCAATCGTGGATCCTGCAGGAACAAATATAATCGACAAGTCTACGTCACTACCGGGTTGTAATATCTCAACCATGCAATTAGATCCAAGGGAAATCTTTATCAGCCGAAATTCCGGCCTCACCGGACCCTTCACTACCGGGTTGTAATATCTCAACCATGCAATTAGATCCAAGGGAAATCTTTATCAGCCGAAATTCCGGCCTCACCGGACCCTTCTGGTATAATTTTATACCGGCCAAAAATTTTCGTTTCTAAATAAATTTCATCAAACAAATAGGTACATAACCATTACTAGGCAACAACTCTTGAGTGGAGCAGTGGTAACGTCCCACATTTGAGAATTGCAGGTCGTGGAATTTACCAAAATTTTTATCGAAATTTTTTGACAAAAAAAATTCTGAAATTACCGAATTTTATGAATTTCGTTTTTATCAGACCCCTCTGGTAAAATTTTCATAAGGGTAAGAATTTCCCATATCCAACATCATACAAGAGGGGGGATTCAGATGGGGGTAACCACGTACCAGTGTATAGAAAACCCCCGCGGGTATGTGCATCCATGCGATATCCAGTGGAGTTTGGCCCTTGTTGTTCATTAAGCTCAACTGAACTTGCTTGTTCTGGATCAGATAGTAAAAACACCACTGTCTCCCGAGCTCGACAGCAAAGTGTAGAGCAGTGTTCCCATTGTTGTCCTGCGTGTTAAGAATTGATTCTAAACCATTACCGCAGCAGCATTCTCTTAGGATCGCGCGGCACCCCTTCCCGACGGCAATATGAAGGAACGTCTTGCCCCCGGCATCCTGCAGCCCCGCACAGCTGGGGTATTTTGTTAGCAACATGCGAATTGTACGAGGCAAAGTTTTCATGGCTGCCACATGTATAGGGAACGACCCTCTGTTGTCGTGCTGGAATGCTGAAGATTTGTCAGCCTCCAGTAATAGTTTGATAACCTCATCGCTCCTCCCCCATGATATGGCAATGTGAAGAGGTGTACTTCCAGTGGTCTTGTCCCGTTGTTTGGTGAGGTCCTTGTTCCATCCCAATAACTTTGCTGTCATTTCTGTAATTTCCATCGTTCATTTTAGTTGCTAGCTAGCTGACAGCCACATATAAGAAAAATTAATGGTAACTAGCCATCGTGTTGGAAAATTTTTTTTTCTTCCCCAACAGTTCACTGGTATATAACTGGTTATCTGTCTCACTTCTAAACGGTTATTAATGCCGGTTTTTGAATTAGTATAGACTATCTGTCACTCATAATCCAGTGCTGGTTCAATCCCTACAGATAATACAATTAGTGCCAGATCCAAACTATATCTCAGAACGAAAAAAAAGGCAGCTGGCCCTACCCACGGGGTCGGCCAGAAAACAATGGCGCTATGCCAAGTGATGGGGACAAGGCCGACTATTAGCTATTGCTACAGGCCATCCGACGAGCTCATCGCTGTTGCAGGCCAGATGAGGAGATCGCTGTCGCTGCGCACTGGGTTGTGGTGGCGGAGAACAGCGGCCTGGAGAAGGAAGACATGCCTACCGTGGGACATGGAGGTCAGCGACACGTGTGCAGGGCATGTCGTCATGGATGCTTGTGATCATGGAGGACATACTGGGCTTGCTGAATATGATCGTAGTGACGTCCCACGACGTCAGGCTCGTCGGATCCGGCCCTTAAAGAAGTAGCATTGCCATGTCTACATCATGGGAGATCCAGCACCGAACCAAGTTGTCATTGTCATTGCTAGATCTTGAGATATAGGAGTTGCCGCCGTCCCACCTTGGGATCGCTTGGGCTAGCTACCGTCCCACCTTGGGGTCACTAGACCTGTCTACCGTCCTACATCGGGGTCACCAGATTCGGTTGTCCCAGCCGCTGTCCTACCTTGGAGTTGCATGATCCGTCTGCAATGGCCACCATCGGATCTAGCCGTTGTCCCTCGGTCCCACCTTCGAAGATAAGACAGATGATGGGTAGAGAGAGAAGAAAGAGAAAAGAAGAAGGCCAATGTTGGGAAATAGTCCCACATTGGTTGCTCTCCTCACAACTAATGTGGGACTATTCCCAACAGCCAAGCACGGGAAGGAGGCCAGGAGATGAGGTATGCAAGGAGTGATGAGGCGGTCGATGTAGCTTGGGAAGGGGAGAAACGAGGGGCCGGACCTTGCGGGGAGAGATAAGGGGGAGTCACACATAGATTAGGCGTTGCCAGGTCTCGGCTCCACCAAATATTGCCACCATTAGCTTCCTGTACGGGCCCAATTTTACACAACGATCCCATTTTTTCCTAGTCTCCTGTCTTTTTCTCATCTTTCTCGGTTGAAACATGGAACTAACACAAATACATAATTACCGTGTGTCGGTTCTAGTTGGGAACTGGCATAGATATACCGGCATATATTAGTGTTTTTTGTGTAGTGATTGATGCTGGTTGGGCCATCAAATCAGCACGGAAGTACCCACAAAACAAATAAAAGAAACAAAAAGCAAGCTAGACATATATATCTTCGTGATATATGTTGTAGGGGGAGTACACCCACCGCTGCGACATGTTGACTAAGGACTCGACCGGGTGAGGCAGAGGTGCAACGTGGTGGGAGGCAGCCCTGTCACCGTTGCCTCGCGGATGTTGGACAGGTGAAGCGAAGCAACGAGGACTGCTTGGGAAGACGGAGCAGGTAAGGACCCCGGTGCCGCTGCCTCACCGGGGCGGTGTAGGCGAGGCGAGGCGAGGCGAGGCAAAGAAGAGCCCCAGACACCCCAGGAGAGGCAAAGACCGAAGGGGATGTATGTCTTGGCCAGCGCACAAACCTGGTCAAGGAAAGGGATCAACTTAGGATCTACGCAAGCTCAGGGGACAAATTGTATAGTAGGGCCCACCAAGTGTCAGAATAAGTATCATTGGGTCCTTCCTCCAAGGGCAGGTCCTAAGTGCCTTCTCTATGTAAATCACTCTTGTAGCCCCGCTTTAGTAAGATGTTGGAGTAGCACTTTAGTCCTCCTCTCTCATATTGTAATAGTAAATGACTTCGGTGCCCCCAATAAAGACAAGAAAGCAATGGCGCCAAGGTCATTTGCCCCTCATTGGACCATTGTTCCCTTAGAGTTGTCCCTTTTCAGGGGCATTTTAGTCCTTCAAAGATTGAGAAGTTAGTCTACATATATAAGGGTGAGGGCGAGCCCCTGTAAGAGGGAGAACATTATTTTCTCAAAGTGTTTCAACATTCACGTCTAGTATCGCTCCCTATAAAGTCATCTCCTCATGTGCTTGGTGGCCGCTCCATCAAGCGCTAAGGGCGTGTTAGGGGTGCATGGCTCCCAGTGTGTTTGTCCGGTCAAGGCTAACCATAATATATATATATATATATATATATATATATATATATATATATATATATATATATAGGAGACACCTATGATCCCATATTCTTGTCAACGTTCAACAGAAGAAAAGCATATTGGTACACGTGAATATGTCAAGCTCTGATAAATTAAATACGGCAACACAAAACATAATATGCATGCATGGTACAGTACTTTATCAAAAACGAAGAAACGTGGAAGACTGACGGAAAAATGTATGGAATTGCACAAATTAATTAACCTAATGGAGTAATGGATATATGTGCTAGCCTGAAAATACAATGAGACAAAAAGAATTCAATCTTTCAGTATTGATATATAGTGGCATAGTGCTCCCAAATCATAAAAACACGCACCTTTGCTCCTGAGAACTGCTACATGCAAAACATTCTGTCCATCTGGACCAGAGTAAGACAGCTCCTTGTCCTTCTGGCAGAGGCTTTCTGCAATATCATAATGCTCTAACATCACGGCCAGGTACAACGGCGAGGTGCCGTTGCGACACGGAAAGCGAGCCAATTCCGTGTCCTCCGACAGTAGCTTATCAACCATTTCCACCACCTTGTTTGGTGGCAGGCGAAGGGCCTGGTGCAGGACCGTCTCCAGTTGCTCGTTCTGATGTTCGAGCACAGCTTTCACCCTCGCGTCACCGCCCTCGCGCCTTGCCATCACGATCAGGTGAGCGACCATGGCAACGTTTTGCTCGTTCTGATGTTCGTCGAGCACGGCTTTCACCCTCGTGTCACCGCCCTCTCGCCTTGCCATCTCGATCAGGTGAGCGACCATGGCAACGTTCCCAGCTCTGGCCGCGCAATGGAAGGGCGTGTCACCCTTCTCGTTGGCCGCGTCCAGGAGGTGCTTGGCCTTGCCGTAGATCACGTCGGCACACTTGGTGAAGTCCTCACTGTCTCCACTGGACGCAACCACATGGAGGATTGCGTCCAGCTCAAATGTGCTCGCCTCCTTGGTAGCACGCAGACACTCAGCCATGTCCTTGCTGACGGTGGTGTCGCCCTCCACAATGTCGACGACGACTCTAGGCACAAGGGCAGGTTCTTCTTCTCTCTCCAGAATATCATTTAGTCGCCTCCAATCGCCCTGCCGAGCAGCCATGAGCAGCTCGGGGTGCAGCTGCACCACCGGACGTGGCTCCTTTAGCGAGCTGGGGGGTTTCGTTGCCTTCTCCGACTCCATTGGAATATGTATGTATGTATCTGCTATGTGTCAGTCTAGATTGGTATAGGCACACGCTGCAGTTATGTGGGCGTACATATATATAGTCGCAGCAGCCTCAACTAAAGTATAAAGTTCGCGTGCACTGTCTCGATCTCTTACACAGCACACATATTGGTGCACTGAGCTTTTCACTTGCTTAATGTAAAATTAAAGTATAATGTTCGCTTTTTTTGCTTTTCTTTTATCGGATTCCCCTACCAAGAGCGAGCCTTATCTCTTTGTTATGCTTTTCTTTGTTCTCTATCAAACGAATCGGATTCCCGAACCATTTATTGAGTCCATTGTTATCTCTCTGTGCACTTGCGACTGATGTAGCACCATCGTGGCATCGAGTCTACTACTGCAATGCATATTTAGAACGCACACTAATTAGTTAGGGTTAATCGGATAGATGCACCGTATACTTGATTCAGAGAAAAGCCACGATAAATTTCGTATTTGGAAATTTGTCATTATAAAACCAGCGAAATTAAAAATTATCATTCGAGACACCAAATAGCATCGTTAGACAGTTTTGTCCTCGTCTTTATTATAAATTTACAACGATCGCCATCGGTTTCTTCCTCCCTCCTCTCTTCCAGTTGAGCAACCATGGGACCAGCCCGAGCACTCCACTTCTTCCTGTTGCCGCTGAGCTTGCCATGGGCCAACCCTGAGCTCCCCAGTGGCGCCCCTCCTCTCCCTTCTCCTGCTCCCTCCCCTCTCCTCCTCCCTCTCGCCCAGATCACTAGCACAAGAAAGCCTTAACTGACAGTGTGTAACACCCCAAATTGGAGCTTTTGTTATGGTAGTAAAAACAATGTATTTCAGGCCCGTATTTTGCTCTATTTCGGTCATAATCTAGAAAACCTCATTAATTTGGATCCCTTCATCCATAAATAATATATATATATACACACACAGGTATTAACACATATAGGGTTACATGCATTGAATAATTAAATTAATTTCTAACATGACAAATCCTAGGGTCATTCAAATAAGTTCATCAAAATTCAGCTAATCTGAAATATTTAACAAATTTGGTGGTATGAGCTTAATTCTAAATTGAGCCACTCTCACTTAGCCCAAATTCTACAAAATTCAAACTTCCCCAATAAAACCTAAGAACAAAAATGAGTCCTTTGGCCTAGGCCCAACCCGGCTAGCCAACCCAGCTAGGCCCTCGACTTAGCCTTCTTCTCTCCAAGCTGAGCCGGCTGGAGCTTGTTCCCGGCTTAGCCCCCGGCTTAAACCCCCAGCTTAGCTCTCCCGCTCGTATCTCTCTTGCGCGGCCTCTCTCTCGCACTGCTCTACCTGTGGCACCACCGGCGGACCTCCGGTCCGTACGTCACCCCGGCACCACCCGCGCTGGCAGACATCCTCTGGTGCACGCCCCCCCTTCGTGGCGCCTCGCCCCTGACCCCGCCGCCAAGTGGCATCTCCACTCTGTCGCACTGCGCCAACCTCCTGCATGGGTTGGCCGCCCGTCTGCAGCCCTGTTGCCCCGCTGTCGAGCCATCCCGTCGCCGCTTGCACCGCCGTGCTGTCTCCGCTCGCGAAGATGACCCCGGTCCCGTTGCCGCGCTGTCGTGCACGCCAAGACCCCGCCATTACAGCCCCCATTGATTCACTGCTGCTGCGCCGCCTGCCACCTTTGTCTTCGCTCGCTTGGCCGCTTCTCTCACGCTCTCCGTTACTCTCCCTTGGTTCCTGAGCTCCTGCTAGGACTATAAAGCCCCATCGGCGCTCGCACCTCGATTTCTCCCTTTTCACTTCACACTGTCGCCATGCCTAACTTCCATTTTTGCCCACACCAATCGGCCTTGTGCCCTGTGCTTGACCCAGAGCACAACGAGGCCCCAACCTCCTTCGTCCTCCAAGTAATTGGCTCGAGAACCACCATTGCTCCCGGAATTGAAGTTTCTTTCTCTACCGGTATTCGGTGACCCAAATCACCCCCTTTCTGATTCCATCCTCTTCGGTGAGTCTCTCTCTAATTCCTCGCAGCTCGAGCATCGCTAGGACCATCCTAACATTTCCCCTCAATCAATTTTGCAAGATCACCATTGGAGTTTGCCCGCACCGACACCCCTGTTCTAAACCCTTTCGGTTACCTCGTCGCCGGCCGTCACCGTCCATCCTCCATCCAATCCCTTGCTCGATAAGGTTGCTTGTAGTCCCTAGATGCTCTGGCATGAATCTCCCGCCTTAGGTTCTCTCGGGTTTGCCGTAGTCGCTTGATCCCATAGCTTGCTTCCGCTCCGCGCATAGCACCGCCATCTTTATGCCTTCTCCGGCTAGTCGACGGAGCCACGACCTAGGTCTCGCAGCTAGGAAGGTATTGCGAGCATAAACTAGTTCAATGGTGCACCGATACCGTAGCGCCGCCGCGACCACGCTGGACCTTCGCCGGAGCACCGCCAGTGGGTTGGAGGTGGAGGATGATGTGAAGACCGCCCGATCTGGCACCAAGATTCGTGCTGGCGCTGAGTTGCGCCGCGGAGAGCCGCTGTCATGTGGGCCTCGGGTCCCACCTGTCTGGTTAAGTAGTGGCGCCTTCTCTGGAGGGCGTTTCCGCATTTGGTTCGCGCCTTCTAAAAATACACTTCCGGCGCAGTACTCACGGGCTGTGCCTTTGATGGGCCGGCCTGTTACTATTTATTCGATTTTTCCTGTTTATTCAATTTAGAAATCCTATGAAAAGAAATACATTTCTATAGACAACTAGACAACGTTAAAAATCCTAGAAAAATCATGGAAAATACTACATGAAGAGATGAACTTAATATAAATATTTCTTATTATGATAACCTTACTTAAGGCCTCTGGATAAATCGAAACCCACTTTTTGTAATTTATAACGTGGTTTGCTAATTGTTTTAATTATCTAGAAAGCCCTTAAATTCATGAGAAAATTCAAAGTGGGACATAAATATGACTTAGGAATTTTAGAAGTTTTTAACCCATTTTTAGGACCTTTAATATCCACTGGGTAATTATTTGGCCAAATTTACCAAATTTTCTTAAGCATTAATACAACAATAGTGAACACTGAATTATTTAAAATACTAAATGACATCAATTAAATCTTAAATTTTTGCAGAAACATTATTGACCCTTAATGAATTTATTAAAATTGTAAAACATTGATAAAACTTAGAGGGATTATTTAACAAATTAACTAGGGTAAATTAGGCCTATAAAATATAAAATGAGAAATTTATTTCTTGGTTTAAAAATCATACATCCGCACACCTATTCATAAACAATAGGTAATTTTCCTAGAGTGGATGAAGGAAATACTTTAAACCAAATTAATTTTTGCATTATGCATCTATTTGCTAAATCTAAAGGTAAATTATTAAGGGTAGTAATATGCATCATCCATCATCGCATATCATGTTCATGAACGCTCGCCCCGTTAATTCGTTGAGAATTATTGTACATTAGTAGGATCATGGAACTCCCTCGATAATAAGGATAAAACCTAAACATCGGTCACCGATCGCTAGGGTAGACACGCTGCATTTCATGCATCATGATTTCCTATTGCACATTGAAAGTTTATTTATTCTGTTCTTCGAATTCGTACCGTTAATAGATACAGAAGAACCCGAGGGACACTTCGAAGAACCGCAAGAGGACCCCCACTATTCACAAGGCCAAGGCGAGTTAACATCTGTCCTATAGGATGTTTACTTTTACTAGGGAGAGTTTACAGTTTCCCTAGTGCAAGTTAACTTTCAAATAGATCATATTGATTCCCAAATTATTAAAATATTTTATTTACAATATCAAACTGTATTCTGTTTAAGTATTTATACCTGTTTGTTTAATCATGATATATCATGCCATGTTATCATTTGTTATTATTCTACCTTAATAATATTGCCTTGATATAATCGTCTGTCATTTGACTTTATTAATGATTGCCTTGATAATCACCCTTGGTAGCCTGGTTAGGTTGAATAAAAATAATTTTAGACTCTTAAGTCTTGGTTAAAATTTGCTTAGAATTTTCTTAGGTCCAATTAATAATTTTTAGGCTTAATTGGCCTCGGAACGGTGAACCGACTTTCACCGGACATGATTACATAACAACATGGAAACTAGAAATTGGGCTTAGCATGCCAGTGTGAGTGTTCGGTTGTGATTGGGAAAGCGGACGTGGTCCGGCTTGTGGTTAAGATGGAGTAGCTTGGCTACTGGGTGTGAAGAGGGCTATACGCTCACGAGCGTGGCCTTTGAGAGCGCGGAGAAACACGCCAGAGTCGCTAATCGCTGCCACCGAGGGTGGTTTCGCCACATTGTGTGCAGAGCACATGGAGGAACGATAGCGGAAGAAGGAAGTGGTTATGGATATGTGTGGACTAGCCGGATCCGAGGTGACTCCTAGAGTGTACCGGACGGGCGTGCAGTGAGGCATGCAGCGGGAAGTCGTTGACCAAATGCCTACGGGATTTGGTTCCTAACACCACAACGCGTTGCCATCGTGTGGTATTGCGAACGTGAGGCCCCAGTGACTACCGAAATGCGGCTGGGTAACCTCAGTTCGAGGTGAAGACAGGATTATGTCGTCATCCGCGGGATGATCTAGGTCTTACGGCGCAAGGGAGCCGTGACTCTAGTGCGGGCATGGCAACCCGGCTAGGGAAGGACGGGCACTTCGCTGGCGTAAAATGCACAAGGGGTACGCCACAACCAAAAGATGATGGTGGGTGTTTGGAGAAGGATTGGGATGGGTATGGACTGTGGATTGTGGATTGGAATGGACAGCTAACATGAAAACATTGATTAATAGAACTTTGGGTTAAAATTTGCTAAGTCATAGGCTTTGGCTTATAAAACTGGCTTTCTACAAATAAATAAACCCCCAACCTCTCCTTTGGAAACCCTTATCACTAAATTGCAATGGGTTGGGTGTTAGCTCGCCAGTATTTGGATGACACTGACCTCGCATCATATACTCTTTTAGATGGAGAGTATGAGCTAGATCAGTATGCCTGCCACAAAAACGAGGAACAGGACTTTGCTGATGATCAGGGCGAGGCATAGGGCGTCTCTCCAATCAACTGCTTAGGCATAGCTGGCAGGAGACCTTTTGGATCTTTTGGTTCTCCCGCACTCTGATCTTTTGGATATTCTGATTATTTGGGCCAATGTGCCACGTTGTAACACTTAATAGTCCTTGGGCTTAATACAGGTATTTTTGTGTAATATAAGTCTTCCACTTGTATGAAATGATTCCGGCTATGTGAAAGGTGTGCACTAGTGTACTGATCCAGGGACTAGTGTAGATCAAGTGGTGGACAAAGGACAGGCCCCACAGAGCTGGTATCAGAGCATACAACTTTAGGAGCCCTAGACCTTGGCCGTTAGTCTTATTATTTTAAATTATTAAAAGAGATTTCCTTATTCCCAAAAATCACCTCATTATGGAGGTTCCGCACGCTGGCTTCGCTGACGAGCGTTCCACCTTTGGGTTTTCGTTCGGACCCGAGGGGAGAATGCCCGAGTACTGCAGGAGTTGATAGACTACTTGGGGTTCGAGGGAGCCCCCACGTACTTCTGGAGGCTTGTACGGACCTTGCCCCGCCTCGCCTACGAGGTAGAGGTTAAGGTGTACTATATGCTTGATGTCGTGGCACACTGTATTAGGACAATGGTGCCTCGAGACCAGCTAGATTTTTCCATTAGCGATGCCGCTATGTTGGCGATCCAGGAGCTCCAGGAGGAGTATGCCATCGACATAGTTGGAGGACCCTTCGCCCACCTGCTGAACGTCCCACTCCACCTGCTCCCCGGCCTAGGAGAGGCCAAGTACGGGGACCTAGGCCCGGAGCTCCTCCGTTTAGTCTGCCTGCACTGAGGAGCCGGCCACCACTACTACAGATAACCACATTAGTGCCGGTTCGGAACCAGCATCACTGCCGGTTTCTAAACTGGCACTCCGTAAGCGGCAGTGATAACCACCGTTATCACTGCCGGTTCTAAAACCGGCACAGATGCCAGGAATCACTGCCGGTTCATGCGTAAAAACCGGCAGTGATAGTTGGGGCGCACTTCAATACTGAGCATTGCAGCCCCCATCAGTGGCGGTTTTGTATTAATGAACCGGCAGTGATAGTATCTCCAGGTGTTTTTTAAAATAATATTTATGTGCTCGGATTTGTATAAACATCAGTGATATTTTTATTTGGTATATTAGTTTCTATTTTTCACGAACATGTATTATTACGGTATATTAATTACTAGACTAATGAAGTATTCACGGTCACAATTAATATATAATATAACAAGATATATATGTACATATGCACACACTGGTGACATCTAGCTAGTTTTTAATTAAACAACTAAAATGTTCAACGCAGAGACTTGTTTTTGCTCCCCCTAGCTAGGTGAGTCTTACTTTTGCTCCCACTCGCTAGGTCAGCCTTCCTTTGCCTCCCGCTAGCTGGGTCAACACTTTTCCCCCACTACCTAGGTCAGTTTTTGCCTTGTCCGCCCTAGCCATGACTCGCCAGTCAGGATTGTAAAATTCGCCGTCTCGATCGAGAATCTCGGTAACGATGAATCCAGCGAGCTGTTCTTGAATTGCTAGGAGTTCATTAGCCAATAGCGAACTTGTGGATATTTGCAAACGCTGTCATTCAAAGAATCGAAGACATATGTTATTTATTGAGTAACATGCATGGAATATTTATATATGCAACATTGTATGTGTTTTATGACAAATTTAGCAGACCTCAATATTATTTGTGCCCAACACGTCCCCAGTGAAGTTGTGCATGAACTTTGCCGCATAGTACCCTCCGAGATTGTTGCCAGGGGGTTGCTTGTGACACTGAGAAAAAGAAATAATATATTTATAAACTTTTTTCATATCTGTTAAGTAGGAATTGCGAGACAATATTGTTTCGTACGTACAGGAAAGTTGATTCTGACAGTGAATTTCTTCTGATAAGGATGGTGGCGATTACTTTTTTGACAATATCGTTCAAAAGCCCTGTGCGTGAGTAATTAAGGATATCAGTAAGCAGTTTTAAATTCGACATTACTTGAAACGTGGAAAAGAGTTAGCAACTTAGAAAGATGATAGAATTTACTTGTCGAGCAAGTTTATGATGGGTTGGTAACTTTCTTAAGGTTTTCTTTTCGAATCGAGGACAACTATCTTGCTATCCAATGGCACGATGACAAGTACGATCTAGTGAAAGCTGCGCATGTGGAGAATGAAATAGCAGTAACATCTTATCCCTAATAAATTGTACAACAAGAAGGGTATATGACATATACTTGAACGCATAGAGCAGTAGTATCGAACTCTTTAGTTCTTGCTTGATCAAGGATTTAGCTACATAGTCCTCGATTGTTTGATAGTTGTCCCTGACAAGCGTTTCATTGACCATCATGGGATCGAGAAACCCTATGTCTTGAATACCTTCTCTCTTGCATTTCTGAGCCTCCATTCTACAAAGGAAAAAAGCTAAGTAATTATGAGGGCAATATAATAGCAGAACAAAATTGAATTATATGCAACACATTTACAGAGTCCAGCACTAAAGCATGCTGACGTTGAGGGCGTCTTGCTGGTACAGTTGATACAATTGATCGAGTTCCACCCAGAATGCGTAGTCCCTGTTGTGCAAATATTCATCTTTGAGATTAGCGGAGAACATTTCGCAGCCCATGTTGCTGTATTCCATGTACCAGTCATGTAGTTGACGTAGTCTAGTTGTTAGACCAGGGAGCCAAGTTGGGGGGACCAATGGTTTGCCTAACTGAAACCCCCATCTAAGAGGTGCGACCGGAATATCTTGATCATCTCCATATTGTAGTTCTGCAAGTTGAGCCGGCGTAAGTCCCGCTTCTGCACGGAACCTATCAATTCCAAACTGCACCATGTCAGGCTTTTGTGAGATACGCTCATAGTCTGACTTTCGCTTTTCCGAGGACCCCGTCTGTTTACTGCTGGCCATGGAAATAAAAAATTCACGAGCTTTTTCAAGGACTTCATATTTCTCGGCACTCTGACCAGGATGAGTCAACAAAGATGTTATGCTTCCACTGACTTCCTTTTCCTTTGTCGAGGGTGTAGGCGAATCATCAAACGCTTGCGATTTCTGTGAAGACTGTGATCTGTGAGATGATGACGCTGCTGAATTTTTTGTAGGTGGCTGTTTGGGAGTAGGTTGTTTGATAAGTACGGCTGCCTTTTTTTTGTTAGTACCGGTTGGGGAGTAGGGCTTTTTGTAGGAGGACTTGCGCTTCTTGTTGCCGGTGCTGGGGGAGGACTTGCTTCATCTACATGATGAGGGGGAGGATCTCTTCGCGGCTCTTCTTCTTCATCATCATCTTCTTCTGAGTCCAAGCCGAAAACTATGTATCGCTTTCTCCACGCAACGAAACCGTGTAGGTTGTCTCCTAGAGTGTTTTTCCCCTTCTCACCAGGGAAGTCCAACTCAAGTCTTCGGTACCTCATGGAAAGTATATTGTCAATGCAGACTTTCCCATAGCCGGCCGGTATAGGGCGGTTGTGCAGCTGAACACCTTCCCCTGACGGAAAAGCTTGCCGGTGGCCACCTTTGTTGAAAAGTTCAGAGTCTGCACGTACAGCTTGCATGCAGTCGGTTCCTTGATGTCGTCCACAGGGTAATGGGTGTTAGGATCAGCCTCCACAAGCCCTCCGGAGGCACAACTACTCCGTCGAGCCCCGGGGCTGCCGAATACATCGACAGCTGTTGTCCGTTGCTGGCTGAGAGCTTGTTGTATCTCCTCTCGTATGCTTCTCCTCAATTCTTCTTTCATTAGCTCCATTGCCGCATCTTGATATTCAGCATTCCTCTTCCAACTGCGATAGATGGAAGCATCCTGGGGGAAGGCTGCTACTCAAGGCACCAAGCCAACGCCTCGCGCGCGACTCGGGTGTTCGTTGTTTCCTAGAGCCAGGGTGAGTTCATCCTTCTCTCTGCTAGCCTTGAAATCGCCTTGGGACGACTGAGCATGCGCATCCGCAATCTTTTCTGTTACCTCTTGGTCTCGTGGGCCTCGAAAGTTTAAGGATCCACTCGGCCGTCGCAGGTGTGACACCACTAGTTGTTAATTCTTCTTCCCTCTTCTCCCACGCGGCTACTTTTTTGACGTAACCACGTGAGCCGAGTGTGTGAGGGTAAACATTCTTATCCGCGTTAAGCTTATTAGCTTTGCTTAACTGCATTGCGTCCTCGGATGTCTTGAACTCGATAAATTCATCCCAAAAATCTTTCAACTGTGGAAATAAATTGAAGTCTGGCGTCCTCTGTTTCTGAACAAAATCTTTATTCAGTTTGCCCTTCCAATTCTTGAACGCGATGCCCATTATATTCATCGCGCGTTTCTTCGCTATGCCTTCTGTCCCTTCAGGGAACTAAAACTTTTCTTTCATCTTGCCCCAACAGAAGTCTTTAACCTTATTAGGCACCACATATTGCTCATCTCTTCGGCCACTCCATCTTCGATAGTTTATTGTGACATGATCCCTAACGACCACCCCACAGGCAGTTTTGTATGGCCCGACTACTGCATCGGGGGAGATAGGTTCTTCAATTGTCAACATCTGGGCATCTTGGGCATCTTGCTAGGGCCACGACCACGTCGAGATGATTCAACGTTCGTTTCAATCGATTGAGCCTGGGACAAGTAAATGGAAAGACAAATGAATTTCAATCTTCCTAGGCCAACACATATACAACTGAATTTGTATCTATATATGTAAATTACCTCATCAGCGTCACGATGTTGGTCCAGGTTGAGATAATCACTGGGACTACAATTCCTTTGTGGTGTTGCCTCAAGGTTTGGTCCATCGGTTTGTTGAGATACCATTATAGCTTTGATAAATAGAAAAGTATCTACATATTTAACAAACTAATTCACGCCACGTAACATATTTAAAATCATTATATTCAAATGAGCAATCTATATTCAAACCGTATGCACACATCAATATAAATTGGATAGTTCACAATATTAGACAAATATAACAGTATCAACAATGTTACAAGTACAAATAGTTCCCAACAAAAATAATAAAAAATATTACAACATTGCTCAAACCATACATAATCTGACAAGAAAGAGTCACGGGGTCAATCCAGATCGATCTCAATGTCAACCGATGAGTCGGAAGAGGAAGACTCGCAGTCAGCAAGAGACCCTGTAGTCACCGACACATGCAGACCAGCCACCGACACCCCGATGCCATTCTCCGACACCTGCACCTCCAACTGTTCACCATGCGCTGACCCTTCTTGTCTGGGTTTCCCCCTTTTTAAAATTTTAATCCTACCTCCGCCGGTCTCTTTTTTTTGTTTTTTTGCTTTGTTTTGTCTTTGTCAGGAGGGGGGAGAACAAATGCAGTTCGTGACCCATTTCATCGGGCAATTGAAAATACAACACATCTGTGCGGACCCCATTGATGTGACAACTGTGCCAAATAATTTAGTAAGTTTAGTTGTTACCCACGCGCTACAAAGTAAAGTGTCCTCCACCACTAATTCAAACCTCGGAAAACTATAGCACACACAAATACAACTCGGCATGACCGTATAGGCGGTGGGGATCAGAATTAATTACCTCACCGACAGGTATGCTTCAAGGTGCCGACGATAAAGGGGCGTCGCGGAGGGTGTCCTTCATCTAACAAGATAAATAAACATATATCATAAATAAACAAGATATCACTTGCACTATGCTACATCTATCATAAATAAACAAGATATCACATTTCATACAATAGATCTCCCATGCTTTGTCACTGTCAAGACTAATTGCAAAAAGGAAATTTTGAAACTACATATATATATATATATGTATATGTATATATATATATATGTATATATCAAAATTCTTACCCAACTCCAGTCACTGTCAAGACTAATTACAAAAGGAAAATTTTATCCGACTGCTTTAATTTGTGCCAACCATATAAATTAATACAAAAGTTACCTTCAATTTGCAGCCAGTGCGGGAGGATGTGGCGGCCGACACAGGAAGGAGGAGGAGACAGGCTTAGGGAAGAGGGGCTGCTGGGAAGAGGAAGGCGGCTGGGAGGGAGGCGGCGGGGGGGAGGAGGGCAGGCGGGGACAGCGGGCTGGGGAGGAGGCGGCGCCGGGGAGGCGGCGGGGGGAGGCAGGGGAGGGAGACTACAGGGGAGGGGCGGGGGGGGGGGGGGGGGGGGGGGCTGGGGGGGGGGGGGGGGGGGGGGGCGGGAGGGAGGGGCAGAGGAGGGAGGAGGGAGGGAGGAGGCGGGGGGAGGGAGGAGGCGGGGAGGGAGACGTGGGGAAGAGGGGGTGGTGCGGGGAGAGGTAGGCGGCGCGGGGAGGCGGGGGAGGAGGCGCCGGGAGGGAGGAGGCGGCGGACGGGCGCGGAGGCGGCGGGGGAGAGGTAGGCGGCACTGGAGGAGGAGGCGGGAGAGGTAGGGGGGCGAGGAGGATGGGGGGGGCATGGGCACCGGGCGGGATGGGGCGGCACAGGAGAGGGAGGCTGGGGACCAAGGGACTGCTAGGCGCAGGAGATAGTGGGGATTGGGGGACTGGCCGGGTAATTAATATATAGGCATCGGTGCCGGTTTTTGTTAGAAACCGGCACTGAAAGTGATTATCAGTGCCGTTTTTAACAAACCGGCACTGACAACTTAAACACCAGTGCCGGTTTATTAAAAAAACGGCACTGATAATTTTTCCGCCTAATATTAGAAAAAACAAATTTTGACTAGATAATGTGCATGTTAAAAACCATGTCACTTTAGACATCAAAAGGGCCTTCAAAATGTACCTTTGATTACTAATTACTATTATAATTCACTCATAAAATCCACTAACATTACAATGTTAT
The DNA here is from genome assembly GCA_036346145.1 of Olyra latifolia. Lineage (NCBI taxonomy): Eukaryota > Viridiplantae > Streptophyta > Magnoliopsida > Poales > Poaceae > Olyra > Olyra latifolia. The sequence goes on along the minus strand of CM070531.1, from coordinate 17,594,085 downwards.
AAAAGCCTTTAATTCTTCCAGACGAATCTCTATATATGATTTTCATGTATTAGATCAAAATAGTTTAAAAGATATTTGCTAAAGTTTCAAAACTGATTAGCACGTAACAGATAATTATAGGGCAATTTTTTTGTAGGCCACTGTAGAAGTGCCAGATCTTATAATTATCATCACTTAAGCATCGATCTTTACGTGCCATCTCATTTTATGGGATGTTTCCTTCTTTGCCATTAATGAAAACTTATATTTTTGTTTAACCTATATAAACATTTCAAAAAATTCTAGAGAAATGTAGTGCTGCCAAAAAAAAGTAATACTTTCAATTTTGATTTTTTGGTATTTTTGCGAACAAATATGTTACGAAAATAATGTATAAACGGTCAATCAATATTATTAACACTAAAATTTAATCATAAAAATACGAAAAATTCTAGATTGAGAGTACTACATATTTGACAGCACTATGATTTTTTTAGATTTTTGAAAATTTTTATATAGCTTACAAAGCATTAAAGAGAACTTTTGTCAATGGCAAAGAAAGAAACACCCGCAAATGTGATAGCATGAATTTAGTGGATATGCTATTTTTCATTTCTTAAATTTAGTTTTAGGCATGAGGATAATATATACATGTTTTGATAAATTTTAATCATTATTCTTGTTGTGATAAAAAAATATCTTATTTCAGTCTTATTTAATGATTACTAATTTTGTGAAAATATGATTTATCTAGATTTTAACGTGTAATTAAGAGTACAATTTGGGATTACTGTCTTATGATAAAAAAATTGTAATTAATATATAAGATTAGTGAACTTTTTTACAACGGAGTTACAATTAAACTACTAGTCCTTCATTATGATCGCGACGGATGTAAGTAGGTTCATCACTCTCTTCCATTAGACTCAGGTCGACGTTCTCTCCGAACGGAGCTACCTCTTCGTACTGATTGTACTCTTCCTCGTCGACGACATTCTCAACCCCAACAATTCTTCTTTTTCCTTGCAGAACCACGTGGCGGTCTTTGTTGGCCGGGTCACTGACATAGAATACTTGCACAACATCCTTTGCAAGCACGAATGGTTGTTCTCTATATCCAACACATTTAAGATCCATGATAGTCATGCCATATTTGTCATTTTCCACCACCGCATGGAGTTGGACCCATTGGCATCGAAAAAGAGGGACCTTCAAAGCTCCATAGTCCAACTCCTAGATCTCCTCTATGAACCCATAGTGCGTCTGCATACAGCCATTGTTGTTGCATGCATTGTACGGACACCACTATTTTGATTAGTGCTCTTGTCATCTTGTGCTCTCGTGTAAAATGTGTAACCGTTGATCTCGTATCCTTGGAAGTGAGGATTGTAGTGGACGCTTTTCGGGCCAACACTTCCAACTCAGCAGAGACCGTCTGCATGCCCATGACATGTCTGCGTAACCAGTCACCGAACTTATTTCTATGCTCCCTCTCGATCCATTCATCTGACTTCTTTGGGTTATTGGTCTGCAGAATTGTCATGTGCATATCGCAATACTCAGCAACCACCACTGATTGTTGAAGAACTGCGAAATGTGCTTGCACGAAAGATACTATGTCATTAGTACGCTGTGTTTTTTGACCAATGGTACCTTTTCCCTGTAGCCTTGTCTCATGACGGAAAACAGGCACACCGATCGGCTTGAGATCCATGCAGTCAATGCAAAACTCAACGACCTCCTCAGATGTCCATCCCTCCGCCATGCAGCCTTCCGGCCGATTTTGGTTATGAACATATTTCTTAAGAACCCCCATTATCCTCTCGAAAGGGTACATATGATATAAGAACACAGGCCCAAGGACCCGTATCTAGGGGATGATATGAACTATGAGGTGAACCATCATATCGAAAAATGTTGGTGGAAAATGCATCTCAAGCCGACATAGAGTGTGGACCACATCTTCCTGCAGCTTGTCCAGTTTCTATGGATCGATGACCTTATGTGAAATTGCGTTAAAAAAAGAACACACCTTTATCACTATGTCTCGTACTTTTTCTGGAAGAATTGCCCTAAATGCAACTGCGAGCATATGCGTCATCATCATATGACAATCATGGGCCTTCATCATGCCAATAAGTATCTTCGAATCTTTTATACTTGCTAGCCTCTTCATGTTGGCAGAGTAACCGGACGGGACTTTAACTCTATGGAAGAAAGTGCACAAGTCAATTTTCTCTCTCTTGTTGAGTGTGTAGCAAGCTGGGGGAAGGAGTTTTTTTCCATTATGGTGTACTATGTGTAGCTCTTTCCTCAGTTCCATTTCTTCGAGGTCCTTACGGGCCTGCACTGTATCTTTAGTCTTGCCAGGTATGCCTACTAAGAGTCCAAGAATGCTCTCGCACACATTCTTCTCTATATGCATGATGTCATACGCGTGGCGAACATCCAAATCCTTTCAATACGGGAGTTCTCAAAACACTAATATCTTTTTCCACAACCCTTCTTTCGCGGTAGTTTTGTTGCCCCGTCCCTTTCCGAAGATACATTCGATGTCCTTTACCAGGTTGAATAACTGTCTACCAGTGCGACTTTCTGGAGCAGCATCAGTCTCAACAGTCCCATCAAAAGATTTCTTATCCTTCCGGTATGGGTGGTCCCGGCGTTGCCACCTACGGTGACGCGTGTATACCGTTTTTCGACTGTTGGTTGATACCGACCTGAAGTTCCCTCCATACACAACACGTATCCGTTATAGCCTTTTGTAACCTGCCCAGATAGATTGCCTAGGGCAGGCCAGTCTTGGATTGTTACGAAAAGCATTGCACGCAGGGTGAAGTGCTCTCGTTTGAACTCATCCCATACCCATACACCATCGTTCCACAGCACTTTTAGGTCTTCAACCAATGGTTTCAGATACACATCTATACCGTTTCCCGGTTGCTTCGGCCCTTAGATCAATAAGGATATCATAATATATTTCCGTTTCATCCACAACCAAGGTGGTAGGTTGTACATACATAGTGTGACGGGCCAAGTGCTATGGCGACTGCTGACATTCCCGAATGTATTCATCCCATCCGTACTCAGCCCGAACCTTATATTCCTTGGGTCATATGAAAATGTCTTATTGTATTTTTTGTCGATGTTTCTCCATTGCGCACCATCAGCTAGGTGTCTGAGCATTCCGTCATTTTTACGCTCATCGGCGTGCCATCGCATCAATTGGGTGTGCTTTTTATTCACAAACCATCGCTTCAGCCTTGGGATTATAGGAAAATACCAGATTATTTTCGCCGGTGGTCCCTTCTTGTTCTGCTTCGCACCAACTGCATCATTGTGCTGCTTGTACCGTGAATCTCCACACACTAGCACGCATCTAACTCCTCATGCTCTTTGCGATACAAGATGCAGTCATTTAGACATGCATGAATTTTCTGTACCTCTAATCCCAATGGGCAAACAACTTGCTTGGCATGGTAGGTGGTATCAGGCATAACGTTTTCACGTTTTCCTCCGGAAGCACGTCACCCAAGAGAAGTAGCAACTCATCGAAACTCTTATCTGACCAACTGTTGCTTGCTTTCAACTGTAACAGTGTCAACACGATGTGCAGCTTCGTGTGATCCTTCTTGCATCCCGGATACAATGGTGTTTTCGAGTCCTGTACCATACGTTGGAACTTCTGAAACTGTCTTTCAGTGGTGAATTGCCCTTCCCCATCACGCAGCATCTGATCTAGGTCATCATTGGGATCGTCGACAACCACATCATTAACGTCATCAGTCTGCATCTCGCTTCTACCGGCGTCTTCGGCAGTGTGTTGTGAGTCCTGATGTTCAGTGTCAACTTCTTCACCATGCTTGCTCCAACATGTATATCGATCTTTGAAACCCCTTCGAAGCAAGTGTGGACGAATTTGCTCTACGCTACAAAACTGCTTCTCGTTTTTGCAATCCACACATGGACAACATATATACTCCAACTGGGTATTTGACTTGTATGCCTTAACAGCCCTTAGAAACATGTCCACGCCGTTCAAGAACTCTGGGCTACGACGGTCTGCATATCGTACATCTATCTCCTGTCCATCTACAATAAAGAACAAAAGTTTAATAATGTTATACTACTTATGAATATATTTATCATTTGTAAAAACATATATATACATAATCAAAATATTTGAAATGACATAAATTAATAAACAAAATCCACTTTTCACTCCATCAACTAAATTATTTGAAATTACATAAATAAACCAAATTACTTTTCACCCATGAGTTCACAAATGAATACGGCGATCATAGAGTCCACTGCTAAGACAGCCATGCAGAAGATGTACTTAACAAAATATGCTTTCTCCTAGCATACTTATACAGGTAATTAAAGCCGGTCCCACACAGGTAATTAAAGCCGGTCCCACACATGAGCGACTATATCAACGTAGTAACCAAAAGTGGCACATTATTTTTTTCATTCAAATTTTGTACTGTACAGGATATACAACTTTTCTTACTCAACAGAATACAAATAATGTACCATAGATTTTTTATTTAATTTTTTTACTTTATATTTGTTAATTAAGGAGGTTTTGAATACGAACTAAAAATTCACCGCAAACAGTATCTCTATTTAACTCGGTCATCTCAGATTATGATAAATATTGATACCCTACCAGTAATGAAAATATACTTCAACTAAATTACTTATAATTATAAAAACCAACTAAATTATTTGAAATATACTAAATCAAATAAATGTACTTATACTTCAACTAAATTACTTGAAATTATAAAAACCAACTAAATTATTTGATATATACTAAATCAAATAAATGTACTTATACATCAACTAAATTACTTAAAATTATAAAAACAAACTAAATTATTTGAAATATACTAAATCAAATAATCATACTTGGGTTTGGAGCCTCCACGCGATGAAAACTAGCACAATTGCTTGGATTTAGAGCCTCCGCGCAACAAAAAATAACACAATTTCTTTGATTTAGAATCTCCACGCTTAGCCTTCAAAATTTGGAGCTCAAATATGCCTCACAGCCGCAGCCTCAACCCGTAGCCCACACCGATTTGCAGACAAATTTCACCTTAGCTCCTATTTATAGAGAATACATCACTGCCGGTAAAAAAAACCGGTAGTGATAGTTATTATCACTGCCGGTTCAACAATTTGGCGGGAAATGTTATAGAACTGGCAGTGATAATAACTATCACTGCTGGTTATAGCCTGTGGGCGGGAAGGGGGTATAAAACCGGCAGTGAAAGTGCATTAAAAACCGGCACTGATACTCCACATCAGTGCCGGGTTTTAATAGGAATTGGCAATGAAACTATCACTGCCGGTTTGTGCCCCTAGCCGGCACTGATACTCCAATTTTTCATACCCCTAGTTTGCAAACCGCAGTGATGCTCCGATTTTCCTACCCCTGGTTTGCAAACCGGCAGTGATAACTAATCACTGCCGATTTTCTTTGAACCGGCACAGATGTGGTGGTTACAAAGGGCATTTCTGTTGTAGTGCACGCTCGACATGGAGCTTTGGAGGAGATTAAGATCCTCCGTACTTTCCTACGGGATTGGTCCATGTCAACTATACCATTTCCCATAAATCATTATTCATAATCAGTTGCAGGCATATTTAACATGCAAGATTAAGAAATGACTAAATTGAATTAAAACAGTACTATGGCTAGATTAAGGTAACATGCCACATTACTAACTTAAACAAGGTTTTGAAGGTATATAGTTTTTTTTTTGCTGAGTTATGTCCATTTTTTCCCGTTAATGTATATAGTTTTTTCAGTTTCTTTGTTTTTGTTAATTTCATACTTCCATACTGAAAAATTTTCTTTTCTTAATTTCCCCACTTCTGTTGTGTAATATGTATCGAAGCTTTTACTCTGCATTGATGGGTTTCACCTGTTTGATCGTTTATGTTCTGTTTGTATCATTTGAGGTATACCTAACTATGTTTTCCTTTTAGGTGTAAAATGTATGCTCACCAAATTGCATCTGTGATGAGCCACCAAGCTGGAGAGCTTAGGTCATTTTGATGAAGGCTCTTTAAGAAGTAGAGGTCTTGAATTTCAGAGTCAAAAATGAATTTGATTTTATCAAGCTATTGTTGAAATATGGTACTACACTTAAATGGATGGAAATAGCTTAGCATTCTTCATCTGCTGGTTCGGATAAACTACCTGAGGATTCACAAATCATATCAAGATTTTTTGTCCTTTAGACTTGTTCGTTGCAATTTTACTAACCACCGATAGCCAAATAATGTCAGAGTAAGTGGCCCGTGGCTCATTAAGAAAGTTGTGCAGCATATGTTAGATCTCTTTTGTTGTCAATGATCATGTATAAAGCCCAAAATGTACATCAGAGTTTATGCTTTTATTTTTTTTATCTTTTTTGAGGTTTCATGGCCGAACAAACTCAGCAAATTAAGAGCAGCAAAACAAAGGATAAGAAACTCAAAATTACAAAGCAGAAAAAAGCCCACAAAAAAAATGACAGTGTTATTACCAACTAACTTGTGTGCTAGGTATCGCTTGCTTATTGCAAAACTGTCCGTCGACTTTGTTAGATCATAAAATCGACTGCCTTTTGGGCATTAGAACAGTCTTTGGAGAGATACTGAGAACCAACTAAATCCAGCCCTTTATTTGTAAGGGGTAGGATTGGAATAGCATTTTTTTCCTCCTTCCTCCTGCTCTCTCTTTCTTCTCTCACCCATGAGGTCCTTTTTCTCTCTCCTCTCTCCTCACTGATGAGGTTCAGCGGTGGAGGCGAGGGCAGGTGATGACGGGCTACTGGGCAGTGGCGAGACGGCCGGCGGATGACCAGGCCAATGGGGAGACGTCACGACGGGCAGTGGCAGTGCAGTGCGGCTGGCAGTAGGGCAGGGTGGGCAATGTACTCTGGTGAGGATTAGACCGTCTCCAATTGCACCCCGTCCCGGCACTGAATCCCTTCTTGAGAAGAAAATGGCGGGGCTGGGAATGCCGGCGCCTCTCCAACCGAATCACTTCTCAGGCGGGGTTCCCGTGCAATAGGAGAGAATCCCAACGCGCAGAATCTCTCTCCATTCCCTTCTGTCGCTAGCGATCAAAAGGGCGGCAACGACTCGTCCGGCGCACGCTAGATCGGAAGCGGATAGCGGATGTCGGCGGCGGCGGCGCAGGCTATGGGCTGCTGCCCTTTTTAAGCGGACGAGCACGAGCACCCCGTTCGTGCTTCGCTGCAGCCGATAGATCGGATCGGACTGGACCGGAACCTTCTAGATGTTTCTGGTGGACAGTCGCTGGAGAATGGCAATCCGCGGGGGGTCCTCGTGCGCCGTCGCAGCCTCACTCTAGCACGCATCAGTCACCGCCGTTGCCAGCTAGGTCTTTTTCCAGGAGATGTTCGAAGGTGAATGATCCCTCCATCTTGTGCCATCCTGGTCTGATCTGATCTGTTGCGTTGCGTGGCTTGTGTTGGATCTGGTGGAAATTGAATGCACGGCGTGTTGAGCTGTTGCCGCTGGTTTGTTTGGATCTGTGAGGCTTTTTGGCGATTTCGTGTGGTTTAGGAGCGTGTTGGTTGTTAGGGATCTAGCGGGGTTTGGTAGAATTCTCTGGGGTTCCTCATTTTTCACGCCATTTCTAGGTAGTTTCTGCTGCGATCAGGGGCCTCTGTTACTGATCTGGAGTGCATTCGCTTGTGGGATCTAGTGGCATCCATTGTGAGTGTTCACTGTCTCGACCTGCTCTATTACGTTATTTGTTAGTTTGGATTTCGTCTAGTAGTTTGCGGGTTGGTGATGGAATCTACTCGGGTGGTGGCTGAGCTCAGCTTTGAAAGATTTCGACCGTTTTCTTCTGTGATATGAAGTTGTGGGCACTCGATCTCAGGTGTTGTTTGTGTTTGGTTCTACAATGTGGTAAATTTTCTGGCATTTGTGCTGCTGAAACGAAGCAATTCTAGGTTTCTGACTGCCCGTTTGTTCTATACGATGTTATCTGGTGATAGGTTTTCTCTTTGTATTCATCTGCTTAACCCGAATATGATTTTAGACGCATATACTAGTGCTTGATGCATGTAGTAGAATTGCGGTTTATGATACTTATCACTTGTCATGTTAGTTCGATGGTAATCTTGTTAATTGCCTCCATGTGCCATTTGTACCTTTTGCCGTTAGCGGTTCAAGTTTTGGACTTCCATGTGGTATTTGTCTGATGATCCATCATTAATACAGACTACAGCCTGCATTGCTCTTACATACACCGTTAATGGAACCACACATCTGGAAAATGGAATGGAGATCCTGAGGATAAAGGTGAATTGAAAAACCTTACATACACCTCATTTAGAAACCTGATGATATTCTGTTATCAATTACCGATACACATTTCCTTATTTCTCTTTACAGGTATCCAGACCTCTGAGACTACAGGTTCTATGCCATTTCGGCAGAGTACCCTGAATCCAGCAACGAGGATAATATTAGGAAACCTATTCGGTTACGGGCTCGCCAAGCCGTTTTCGGATAGGTCTATCCATGGACCTGCCAAACTCTATGAAACAGCACTATAAATAGGAGAGAGATTCGTCTATTGTAAACATGCCTGAAAGCAATAAAGAATCCGTTCTCTCCCTACATCTGTATTCATCTACTTGTGCATCTGTCGATCTTGTTCTCCGTCTACGTCTTGCGTGCAATCAGCAATCTCGGACTACACCCGGTAGCGTGGTTGCTTAACACGGCGCTTGGCCCCGCAGCCGCCGCAATCGCCGTCCCCATGGGCAACCGCAGCACACGTCGCTCCAGCAGCGGTGGCTGCCTTGGACGCCATCCCCGTGAGCCACCGCAGCACGCGGCGCTCCCAGCAGTGGTCGCCACTTTGGCCTCCGTCCTCGTGGGCCACCACAGCACGCGTAGTTTCCAGCAGCTGTCGCTGCCCTCGGTCTTGTGCCGCGTGCCCTAGCCCGCGCCCGCAACGGCGTGCTCCACGCACCCCCCCGCCGGCCTTTGACCACGGCCTGCCGCGCCGTCTTGCGTGCACTCGCCACCGCACCGTGGCCGTGTCGCCATAGCCCCGACGCCACCACACCACGAAGCGGCCCTGGGCCGGCTGCCACGCCACTCGTCGACCAATCGCGGGGCGCCGCACCTCAAAGTGGACCCACACTGAGCGCCCGCGCCAGCGGCCCAGCACCGCACCCCTATGCTGCACCCCGTGCCGTGCACTCGCGCCGACCGCCCCGTACCCCGCGACGCCTTCCTACTGGCGGCGGCCAAGGGAAAACCTAGCCCCCCCAAGTGGAAGAGGGTGCCTGCTGGGCCGAGCCCATGCATGGGACGGCTAGGCCGAAGGGAAGAAGAAGTCCGGGGAAGGCCATGGGCCGAGCCGGGCCACCATTAGTAGGCCGCGCATAGGGGGGAGGGAAAAGAAAGGCCGGGCCGAAGGAAGAAAAGAAAAAGAAAAAGAAAGGGCTGCCGTGAATTTTACAAGAAAAACTCTAGAAATTTAAGAAATTTTATGAAAAGAATTCTTGGGACACTAAAATTTTGTAGAAGTCTCTGGAGACACTGAAATTTTTATAGAAGTCCCTGAAATCAACAGAAATCATAGAAAAGCATCTCAGGATTCCGAATTTAATCCGATTTTCGCATTTGAAACTTAATTTTATCCTTGATAATTACTTTCATGCTATTATATGATGAATTAGCTGTTATAATTATCAGTTTATGCCTGTTTATGAATAGAATTTATGCATATGAATTATGAATGTGAATTTCTGATTACTTGTGGTGCCCGTTCATTACATTTAATCTATGAATTGAAAATAGCATGTTGAATAGTAGAAAACTATGAATTTTATTGAATAATTATAAGAATATATGCAGATTACATATAGTAGTTATGAATCAACATTGCTATCATAGAAATTGGGCCTGAATTTCATAGAAAAGCTCTGAAACCTTTGGGAATTATCTGAAAATTCACCAAAATTAAGAATTTTTGTATAGAAAGCCCTGAAAATTACGAATTTACTGAATGTATATATTCTAGCATAGAATTATTCCATGAAATTGCTATTATAATTCTTGTAATAATTATTTTAGCATGCCTATACTGGAAGTTCCGAGAATTTATGAATAGATCCATGTCAAGCAATACACACTACGATTACCCACAGTATCTTATACAAAGAATTTGAATTATGCAAATGTTTGGCATCGTGAGTCGTGAGTTTGATGAATTCCGGCTACGCACATGAAGCTCCCTACACTGCCATTGGCATTGTAGCGCAGGGCAATACCCGAGCACAGAATAATCAAGCACTGCATTTCATTTGGCATACCTGTCCAATACTTTAAAAAATGAATACATGGCAATGGAAAGTTCTATTGATCTTTGGGCCGCACTTAAGAAGCGGTTCGAAAAGCTCAAATACACTATCCTGTCATAAGCACAGTAGGACTGGACAAGCCTGAGATATGCAGAAGCTACTAAAGAAGATGGTGCCATCATAGAAAAAGAAATCGCTGACACTGTAGAAGTATATTTTATAGAATTTATTTAGTGCATACATAGCAGCACTAGTCAGCCTTTAGTGTGGTTGCATTAGCAGACATTTGTGATCTCATCATGAATGAAGAATTGTGAGCTCCAAGGGGAGCAAACATTTAATTCTTGTGATCAGTTATGTATTTTATTCCCAGTATATTTTTGTGAATGCTTGCAATATAAATGATAGCCTAATTGAAATTATATGAATTTATGAAGCACCCATATGAAGGAGATATGCATTGTTGATAGCAGAATAGCATCTTACGAGAGACAAAGTATTTTGTTAAGAAGAGAACTGGCAGTATAACCACAATTGGAAGAAGTGGCTCGTGTGTGGTAGGCTCCAGTCAAGCCACGATCGTTCTGCCTATGGGTACTTCACTGAAAATTAATGAAGCTTTGCTGTACCCCGAATCCACTAGGTCTCTCTTAAGCTTTAAAGACATCCGTGCCAACGGTTTCCACGTTGAGACCACTGAAGAAAATGGCAAAGAATTCCTGTGCATTGTGAAGCACGATGGATGTGAAAAAAGAATTTTAGAAAAATTTTCTTCATTTAAAACTGGGCTATACCACACAAGAATTAAAGCACCTGACAAATACACTTCTCTTAATACTTCTTTTAGGAGTGCTGAACTCTTCTCTCTTTGGTATAGTAGACTTGGTCATTCAGACTTACGGATGATAAGAAATGCAATTACCAACTCTTAGGGCCATGGAATTAGTATAAAGAATTTTTCTAATCAAAAAGATTTCATATGTCAGGCATGCGCCATTGGAAAAATGATCACTAGGCCCTCGACCATGAAGGTGCAAGATGAAATCCCCGTGTTCCTTGAACGCATCCAAGGGGATATTTGCGGCCCCATTCAACCCCTATCAGGTCCTTTTAGGTACTTCATGGTGCTCATTGATGCTTCCTCGAAGTGGTCAAACGTGAGTTTACTCTCGACAAGAAACCACGCATTCGCAAAGCTGATCTCTCAGATCAGAAGAATTAAGAATGCATTCCCGGATCATCATGTGAAGTCCATTCGCTTGGACAATACCGGCGAATTTACTTCGAAGGCATTTGATGATTACTGTATGGCATCAGGAATCAAAGTAGAGCACTCAGTGCCACATGTCCACACTCAGAATGGACTAGCAGAAGCACTAATTAAAAGAATCAAATTCATAGCAAAGCCGCTCTTGCAGGGTTGTAATTTACCGAACACGTGTTGGGGCCACGCCGTCCTACACGCAGCAGCATTATTGAACTATAGACCGTCAGCGTACAACATCCGCTCACCAATGCAATTAGTTCAAGGGATCACACCGAAAATTTCCCATTTAAGAAAATTTGGATGCATGGTGTATGTACCGATACCACCACCACAGCGAACAACTATGGGCCCTTTCCGGAGGCGGGGATATATGTTGGTTATGAGACAGTGTCCATAATCAAGTATTTAGAACCCTCAATCGGTAATTTGCATACCGCCCATTTCGCTGATTGCATCTTTGACGAGGATAATTTCCCATCATTAGGGGGAGATAAAGAACCCTTAACAGAAGAATGCCGAGAAATCATTTGGCAAGCCACAGGCATTCCCGCACATGATCCCCATACTAGAGAAGCAAACGAAGAGGTTCAGAAGATCCTCGATTTATAGAAAATTAGCAAATGAACTACCCAATCATTTTTTGATTTGAAGGTGTGATCAAGTCGCATTACTCCTAGTAATGCATCAGAGAGGGTTTGAAATACCATAGAAGGTATCCTCATCCTGTTCCGAGGCCTCAGAGAAAAGGACAGGAAATCTAGTTACTCGAATCCCAAGTATCCGGGGATGCCTGGAGAAAAATGGATAAGAGAGCTTATCACAACCGGTCACGAAAGTGCCCCGAAGGAAAAAGAAGGGGAGCCAGTTGAGACCTGGTAACTCTGGTAAGAAGCAACTTGCTAGCGAGGCGCTCCCAGATTTGAATATACCGGTAATAGAAGAAGAAGCCGAAAGAAATACGTGTGCGCACATCGGCAACAATAAGCTAAAGGAACTTGCTCCCGTGATGGGAAATAGCGGTGAAGAGCAAGTAGAAATGCACGAAGCACCCCATGACGAAATGGCCATAAACTTTGTAGAATCAGGGGAAATGATGAATAGAGCGACGACCAATGTCGACATATACTTTGCTAAAATGATTGCTGTTTAATAGATCCCGATCCGAGCCAAGCATCTCTTCCGAGTGTAAGCACCGACCAGATTGGGTGGAATAGAAGAAGGCAATCACCGCGGAACTAATCTCACTGAACAAAAGAGAAGTGTTTGGACCTGTGTGCCTTACACCCTCCCATATATGTCCCGTGGGCTATAAATGGGTTTTTGTTCGGAGGAGAAATGAAATATGAAGTGGTACGGTACAAAGCAAGGCTGGTAGCTCAAGGTTTCACTCAGCGCCCAGGCGTTGATTACGAAGAAACCTATTCCCCAGTCATGGGTGGTATAACCTTTAGATATCTAATCTCAATGGCAGTGAATATGAATTTAAGAATGAAATTGATGGATGTGGTCACAGCTTATCTTTATGGTAACCTGGACTCAGAATTGTATATGAAAGTGCCTGACGGCATGCCAACCCCGAGTAAAGAGAAGAAAGAATTATAGTGTAAAAAAAAATTGCAGAAATCCTTATATGGATTAAAGCAGTCAGGAAGAATGTGGTATAATCGTTTGAGCAAGTTCTTGAGCAAGAAAGGCTATACGAATAATGAAGACTGTCCATGCGTTTTTATACAACGATCACAAGATGGTTTTTGTATAATTTTGGTTTACGTGGATGACTTGAACATCATTGGCACTGATGATGAAATTAAAGAAGCGAGCTCATATTTGAAATCTGAATTTGAAATGAAAGATTTGGGTAAAACCAAATTTTGCTTAGGCCTTCAGCTTGAGCATATGCCGATGGAATACTCAGACACTGTCGCCTACACCTAAAAGGTGTTGCAGAGGTTTAGCTTTGACAAGGCGTACGCATCAAGAACCCCGATGGTCGGAAGGTCATTACAAGAAGACCAAGACCCATATCGACCTAGAGAAGAGGGAGAGGAAGTCCTGAGATCGGAATTCCCATACTTAAGTGCCACAGAAGTGCTCATGTACCTAGCAAACAGTACACGGCCTTACATTGCGTTCGTCGTAAACTTATTAGCAAGGTATAGTGCAGAGCTAACGAAAAGGCATTGGAAAGGGGTAAAGGACATCTTCCGCTATCTACGGGAAACAGTCAATCTTGGATTATTTTATAGAAGGAACCAAGATATGACTTTGGTCGGATATGCAGATGCGAGTTATTTTTCAGATCCGCACACCGGTAAGTCCCAGATAGGATATGTCTTCCTGTGTGGAGGAACCGCAGTATCATGGAAGTCGTCAAAGCAGACACTTGTGTCAACATCGACTAACCATTCAGAAATCATTGCATTGTATGAGGCAGCACGTGAATGTGCATGGCTTCGAAGAATGACATTCCACATTCTCCAGTCATGTGGATTGCAAATAGAACGAACCCCCACCATCATTTATGAAGATAATGCAGCATGTGTCGCACAAGTACAGACTGGATATGTGAAGAGCAACCTCACTAAGCATATAAACACCAAGTATTTTTATGCACATGAGATGCATAAGATGAATGAAATCAATATTCAGCATACTAAGTCGTGAGAGAATCTCGCAGATTTGTTCACTAAGTCCTTACCTACATCTACCTTTGAAAGATGTATTAAAGGCATAGGAATGATGAGACTTAGAGAAGTGCAGAATTTAGGGGGAGGAACTTCACATATTTTGAATTAAATCTTGAACCAGAAGTTCAAGTACCCAACTATTACATTGAAGTAATAAAGCAATGTTGGGTGGATTTGTACTCTTTTTCGCTTAAGTGAGTTTTCAAAGAAGTTTCTCACATAAGGTTTTTAACAAGGCATATCCATGCGCACAGCGAGCGTATGCTATGCACTCTTTCTCCAAGAATTTTTTCCACTGGGTTTTTATGGAGTTTTGATGAGGCATATGCATTACGCGGCAAGGTCCAAGGGGAGTATTAGGAAACCTATTCGGTTACGGGCTCGCCAAGCCGTTTCCAGATAGATCTATCCGAGGACCTGCCAAACTCTATGAAGCAGCACTATAAATAGGAGAGGGATCCGTCTATTGTAAACATGCCTGAAAGCAATAAAGAATCCGTTCTCTCCCTACATCTGTGTTCATCTACTCTGTGCATCCGTTGTTCTTGCTGTCGTTCTACGTCGCATGTATGAATCAGCAACTTCAGACTACACCCGGTAGCATGGTTGCTCAACAGATAAGACCCTAGTGCTGCCGTCCTCTGTTAAGCATGAGCAGAAACTTGATTGCGGTGGCGGTTATGTCACGTTGCTTGGTGGTGATGTTGACCAGAAGAAGTTCGGTGGTGACACACCCTATAGGTAACAACTTTCTTCTATCTGTTTTGATGCTGCCAGTCGTTATTATTAGTAAAATAACTTGTATTTTTCAATTGCAGCATTATGTTTGGACCTAATATCTGTGGGTACAGCACCAAGAAGGTTCACACTATCCTTTCTTAGAATGACAAGAACCATTTGATCAAGATGGATGTGCCCTGTGAGACTGATCAGCTGTCTCATATGTATACTTTGATTATCCGTCCTGATGCTACATACACCATTCTCATTGATAATGTTGAGCAGCAAACTGGCAGCATCTGCGAAGCTTAAAAAATTTGTATGTACAAATTTAATATATCATGAAGAGGACCCTGAAATAATCAATATTTTATTTTAAATTATTGTTTCAGCCCTAAATGCAAGCATAATACGTGGCCATATATTAAAGTACAACCTCGTATGTACACCGTATGTCAAATGCTGGTTATGTATGAATATTTAAAATATTGAGGTTTGGAAGGAAAGGGAATAGAAAGGAATGTTGTTAGAGTACAGGTTTGGAAGGAATGAAATCTAGGAAGGATTTTCGCTGGGTGGAAAGGGAATGAAAGTGTAGGAAATAGTTAGAGATAGAAGAGAGAGAGAGGAGAGAGGAAATTTCATATTTACCCTTTAAATGAAGGTACCATGTGGTATAAAAAAACTGAGACAGAGATACCTTAAGATACCACATCATAAGAGCTATTAGATCTGTCTTGATTAATGGTTGTGATTCGAAGTACTAAGAGGTACGAAGGATGGTAAAACTCGTCATAAATAGAACTTGGTTTGGTTCTCTTGCGGCAAATCTGCTTTTTCACATAGAAAGTTGATTAACAGGCTTGTCCAATTTAGAAATACAATTCCGAATGTCCCAGATGAATCAGTCCTCAGGGCCTTCAAATAAGCTGTCCGAAACAACAAATTCACGAAGGATCTGACATTCTGACCATTCATCTCTCTTGAGATTTTCATCCGCAGGTTTTTTGCCTTTATAGCCAAATAAAGCCTAAGCGGAATATAATCTTCGAGTACAATGGTGGCTGCTTAGCCAACGACAGCACACAATTACAAGAATAACAACGCTGGCGAGAAAATACAGTAAGATTGAAAAGCGAGGGATAGCAGTAACAAAATGAATTAAGAAAAGCCCTCTGATCTTCATAAGCGGGAAGGTGCTTTTTCATCTTGGCCATCAGCCTAATATTTACCAGCTTTCCTAGAAAGGAGGCCAAACGTCCCTTCATCTCTTCTTTCCGAGCCCCTGGCAAGTTGTCGATACCATAGCTTCTAACCCAACCTTTTGAGTAGCATTACTCCCCCTATCGCTAGCATGGAGAAAACCCAAGTAACATCGAGCGACACGAAACTGAATGTGATAGCGCACGAAATATATGCCGTTGTGGAAGCTGAAGGAACCGGCGCCAGGACCACGTACATTCCGAAGGCAAATGCGGCTATCAGGAATTTGGACGAGAGGCGGAGGGCGGTGATGGAGGCGAGGAAGGAGGCCATGCGTGTGCGAATGCTCACGGTGGGCACCCCAGCGAACATGACGCTTGCGGTGGCTAGAACGGACAAGACCAACGCCAGTGTGTTGGCAATGATGAACGCGTGGAAAACTTTGTTTTCAGCAAGAGTTGCAGTGCCAGCAAGCTTTGCTGTGCCATTCTGATGCGTTTCATCGGCTCGAAAACCACCAGGTAAGGTGAAAGCTGCTGCAAACGCCACCGTTACAATCAGCACCGATCCAATGCCAATAATCTGTGTCGAGTCTGATATCTTTCTGCTTCTTCCTTCTCGTCTAATTTGCGGACATGTTTTCTTTGAACCAATCCCACCTGTATGCAGCAGTTTGAGCTCCCGCACCTTTAAGCAGTTCATATATCCTCAATCGCGGGTCCTGCAAGAACAAATATAATCCACAAGTGTACGTCATTACCGGGTTGTAATATCTCAACCATGCAACTAGATGGAAGGAAATCTTTATAGGCAGAAATTCGCCTTACGGATCCTTCCGTATAATTTTATACCGCCAAAAATTTTCGCTTCTGAATAAATTTCATCAAACTCATCTATATACATACAAATAGGTAGAGCAGTGGTAACGCCCCACTTTTGAGAATTGTAGGTCGTGGAATTTACCAAAATTTTTTCGAAAATTTTCGGCCGAATAAATTCTTAAATTACGGAATTACGTGGATTTCGTTTTTATCATACTCCTCTCGTGAAATTTTCGCGCCAGTAAGAATTTCCCATCCAACATCATACAAGAGGGGCCATCAGATGGGGGTAACCACATACCAGACAATAAAAAACGCCCGCGGGCCTGTGCATCCATGCGATATCCAATGGAGTTTGGCCCTCATTGTTCATTAAGCTCAACTGAATTTGCTTGTTCTGGATCAGGAAATAAAAACACCACTGTCTCCCGAGCTCGACAGCAAGGTGTAGAGCAGTGTTCCCATTGTTGTCCGTAGGACCGCGAAGCACTCCTGCTGGACGGCAATATGAAGGAAGGTCTTGCCCTCGGATCCTGCAGCCCCGCACAGCTATACGAGGCAAATAGGGAACGACCCTCTGTTGTAGCCCTGGAATGCTGAAGATTTGTCAGCCTCCAGTAATAGTTTGATAACCTCATCGTTGCCCTTCCCCCATGATATGGCAATGTGAAGAGGTGTACTTCCAGTGGTCTTGTCCCGTTGTTCGGTGAGGTGCTTGTTCCATCTCAACAACTTCGCTGTCATTTCTGTAATTTCCATCGTTCATTTTAGTTGCTAGCTAGCTGACGTCCACATATAAGAAAAATTAATGTTAACTAGCCATCGTATTGGAAAAGTTTTTTTTTCTTCCCCCTTTAACAGTTCACTAGCATATAACTGGCTATCTATCTCAATTCTAAATGGCTATTAGGACCGGTTTTTGAGTTGACATAGGCTATCTATCACTCATAACCCAGTGTTGATTCAATCGGCACAGATAATACGATTAGTGCCAGGTCCAAACTATATCTAAGAAAAACAAAAGCAGCTGGCCCTACCGACAGGGTCGGCCAGGAAACAACGGCGCTATGCCAAGTGATGGGGACGAGGCCGACTATTAGCTATTGCTGCAGGCCATCCGACGAGCTCATTGCTGTTGCAGGCCAGAAAGGAGATAACTGTCCCTGTGCACTAGGTTGTGGTGGCGGAGAACAGTGGCTTGGAGAAGGAAGACATGCTTACCATGGGACATGGAGGTCAGCGACACGTGTGCAGGACATACGGGCTTGCTGAATATGATCGTAGTGACGTCGCACGACGTCAGGCTCGTCGGATCAGGCCCTCGATGAAGTAGCATTGTCATGTGTACATTGTGGGAGATCCAGACCAACCAAGTTGTCATCATCATTGCTAGATGCCTAGATCTCGAGATCTGGGAGTTGTCGCCGTCCCCCTCGAATCGCTTGGGCTAGCTACCGTCCCACCTTAGGGTCACTGGACCTAGCTACCGCCCTACCTCGGGGTCACTAGATTCGGCTGTCCCAGCTACTGTTCTACATTGGAGTTGCATGATCCGTCTCAAGAATGGCCACCAACCCACCTTGGGCTCATCGGATTCAGCCGTTCTCCCACCTTCAAGATGAGAGAGATGAGGAGTAGAAAGAGAAGAAAGAGAAAAGAAGAAGGCCAAGCTCGGGAAGGAGGGAGATGATGTCTGCAAGGAGAGATGAGGCGGTCGGTATAGCTCAGAAGGGGAGAAACAAGGGCCGGACCTTGCGGGATAGATAAGGGGAGTCACGGATAGATTAGGCTTACGCCATTAGCTTCCTATACGCCCAATTTTACACAACGATCCCATTTTTTCCTAATCTCTGTCTTTTTCTCATCTTTCTCGGCTGAACATGGAACCGACAAAAATACATAATTATCGTGTGTCGGTTCTAGTTGGGAACCTGGCAGAGATATACTGGTATATATTGGTTTTATTGTGTAGTAGTTGATGCTGGTTGGGCCATCAAATCAACATGGAAGTACCCACAAAACAAATAAAAGAAACAAAAAGCAAGCTAGACATATATATTTTGCTGATATATGTTGTAGGAGGAGTACACCCACCCCTGCGACATGTTGACCATGGACTCGACCAAGCGAGGCATAGGTGCAACGTGGTGGGAGGCAGCCCCATCACTGTTGCCTTGCGGATGTTGGACGAGCGAAGCGAAGCAACGAGGAATGCTTGGGAAGACAGAGCAGGTAAGGACCTCCAATGTCGTTGCCTCATTGGGGCGGTGCAGGCGATGCGTGTCTCGGCCAGCGCGCGAACTTTGTCAAGGGAAGGGATCAACTTGGGATCTACACAAGCTCAGGGGACAAATTGTATAGTAGGGCCCACCAAGTGTCAGGATAAGTATTATTGGGTCCTTCCTCCAAGGATAGGTCATAAGTGCCTTCTTTATGTAAATCCCTCTTGTAGCCCTGCTTTAGTAAGATGGTGGAGTAGCACTTTAGTCCTCGATCCCCTCTCATATTGTAATGCTAAATGACTTCGGTGCCCCTAATAAAGACGAGAAAGCAATGGTGTTGAGGTCATTTGCCTCTCGTTGGACAATTGTTTCCTTAGGGTTGTCCCTTTTCAGAGGGCATTTTGGTCCTTCACAGATTGAGAAGTTAGCCTACCTATATAAGGGTGAGGGTGAGCCCTTGTAAGAGGGAAAACATCATTTTCCCAAAGTGTTTCAACATTCACATCTAGTTTCGCTCCTTATAAGGTCATCTCCTCGCGCGCTTGGTGGCCGCTCCGTCGAGCGCTAACTACGTGTTAGGGGTGGCTCCTAGTGTGTTTGAGGCCGACCATAATATATAAATGACAAACCGCATCGATCCAAAGTACCTAGCTAGAAATAGCAACTAGGAGACACCTATGATCCCATATTCTTGTCAACGTTCAACAGAAGAAAAGCATATTGGTACACTTGAATATTATTGTAGGCATAAGGTTGGTACCCCTTTGACTCAACAGAAGAAAAGCCCAAGGAGGGGTCGCGGAGCACGGATGGCGGGGCGCGAAGCATAAACGAAGCACAGCGAAGTATGGACGAAGCAATGTAGAGCACAGGCGGGGGGAGGAGGGGGAGCGCGAAGCCTAGCGGAGCCGGAGCACAGCTGACGGGGGGGACCGAGTCGGAGCAACCAAAACGACGACGGGGCGGACTCCCTTGCCACTTATAGAATTGGAAAGACGAATCATGCAACCGGACTTGCTACCTCATCAGGGCACTCGAGTAGGCGCCAGGCCGCGCCAGGCTAGCTCGTAACCGTCGTACGAGTGTAATTCCTCATGTAACCCCGCATAGGAAGCTAAATAGAGGGGAATAGCTATAAAGGGAATGATTAAAAGCCTAGGAAATGACCACCAGGCCCTCGGCCATGGGGCAGGTGGGGGCAAGACATGTAAACCGGTAGAAAAATAACCCCCAGGCCCCTGGTCAGGGCTGATCGGGAAAAAGCCGCCAATGTATGGCCATGTACAACCCCTCCCCTATAAAAGGGGGAGGAGAGCATCAATGAAGGGCAGACTCTTTTCTTCTCAGCGTTGTAGTTCTTTCAATCACGAGTGCAACCGGTAAGAGGGAGAGAGTTCTCATCAAGCTGTTTCGGGAGCGTGAGCCGCTCTGTGAGGGGTTTCAGGCACTGGGGGCAGCCCTGTTTTCTGTCTGTGGGTTCGTACCCACGATAGTGGCGCCGTCCGTGGGGAACGACTGCTGAAGAAAGCCATCGCTCCCAAGCAAGCTCGACAAAGAACCATCGACAACCATGCCGCCGAAGAAGAGGACTGTGGCTACGATGGAGGCTGTGGGGGGAGGATCGGGAAGGTCGGTGACGAGGCAGACCCGCAGCTGTCTTCAGGTGCAGGACGAGGAAGGCTGAACCCCTATGGAAGTGGAGGGATCCTCGGAGGTGCACCTACTGCAGCCGGTGGTGGTGACACGCAAGCGCGCCCCCAGGCGACAACCTTAGGCAGTGGGTTAATCGACGGTTGTACCGGAGGAGGAGGCAGCGGAGGCGTCGAACCACCCAAGTCGTCAAGGTGGTGGTCGCGGGACGGAGCCTTCCCCCAGAAGGCGAGGAGATCATAGGCGCTTGACACTAATGTACAAGCGCTCATGAAGACAAACGAAAAACTCATGACGAAGGTGAAGCGCTTGTAGGGGCAGGTGAACCAGGGCCTCACCGTTTCCCAGGATGAATGTCCAGATTAGGAGGTGCTGTCGCCAGTACATTCAAGAACGACTAGGGATGATGACGACGACCCCAATCCACTTTGCGCCAGGCTTAGGGCTAAGAGGTAGCCTTCTCTGGAAAACTTCAAGCTCCCCACCATCAAGCCGTACAATGGCAAGGCGGACCAGCGAGAATTCCTCCGTGTCTACGACACAGCGGTGGAGGCGGCGGGGCGAGATGACGACATCAAAGCCAAGGGGCTGCTGCTAGCGCTCAAAGGGATAGCCCTCTCATGGTATTCCTCCCTCGAGCCAGGCTCCATCGAAAGCCGGTCACAGCTTCGCTTCAAGATGGAGAGCAATTTCTAGGGGAATTTTGATGGGATGAAGGAGGAAAGCGACCTGTTCGCCGTAAGGCAACGCGAAGGGGAATCCCTTAAGAACTACTTCCAGTGCTTCTCTAAGGTCAAGTGCCAGATTCGGGGGGTCAATGACACAACAATCATCAATGCGGCGCGCTGTGGGCTGCGGAGGGGGCCATTGGTAGAGAAACTGGCCAGTAAAGAGGTCCGCACTGTGAAGGAACTCTTTGCAAAAAATTAAGGAATATGCCCGCGCGGAGGAAGATAACCTCCGGAGAGAAGACAAACCACGGTACGAGTCATCAAGGTGGTCCCCACGCAAAAAAGACCAAGAAAAAGAACCCGCGTCCTAAACAAAGGCAAAGACTCGCGGTCAAGAGCACGAGGGAAAGGACAATGGAAAGAGGATTCATTACATCAATGATCGGACCGATCGACGTGACAACAAGGGGCGGCGGCCAGAGCAACGACGGCGAAGTCCGCCTCACTGGCATGACAAACGGGAAAGTGATCGGTCCGCACCCAGGAGGGATGAAACAACTAGGAGGAGGTACCACTGCGAGTACCATAGCGAGAATAGCACGCATGACTCGATTCACTTTAAAGTGATCGAAGGATACCAACGGTTTGAAACCAAGAGAAAGGAAGCCAAAGTGCTCTCGTTACCATCGCCACTGCCACCCCCACCCCCACCGCCTCCGGAACACCAAAGACCCCTGCTTCATGGAGCGGTGAATCACATGCACAGGGTCATCAATACCATCATCGGAGGATCTTCTCTGCACATATCGTCTAAGAGACAACGCAAGGCGTACGCGAGACAGATTAACCATGTCCGAGTCAACCCATCATTCATCCCTCAGCAGGAACATGAGCCTGTCGTGTTCACAGAAGAAGATGCGAAGGGGGTACATTTCCCACACCAGGACTCCTTAGTTGTCACTGCCATAATCGCCGATTGTGAGGTACGCAGGATACTGGTGGATGGGGGAAGAGCGGTGGACATAATCTTCGCTGGAGCTTTCAAACAAATGATGATCCCTTATGACAGGCTAAGGAAGTCAGAGGTGCCGTTGGTGGGTTTTGGAGGAAACACCATTGACACTATAGGACAGATAGAGTTGGAGGTTACCTTCACAACACAGCATACCAGTATCACCCGGTGCGTCACCTTCGACGTCGTTGATATACCGTCCTAGTACAACGCGATAATGGGCCGAGGGTCATTAACCGTGTTCGGGGCCGTCATACACAATGGTTTCCTATGTATGAAAATGCCTTCACCCAACGGCACCATCACGGTGTGGGGGGACCACGCACTCACAAGAAAGATAGACCTAGAAGGGCCTTCCCAGGTCAAGCATGTCTATACGGCGGAAGAAGATTCCCTCCCCGATCAGCGTAGCAAATGGCTCCCAAAACCACGACCCCAAGGAGAAACGAAGCAAGTGGCACTCCAACCCGACAGCGACAAGATGGTAACCTTGAGTGCTGCCCTAGCTCCAGAGGAAGAAAAAAACTTATTGCAAATCCTCCAAGAGTACGAAGACGTGTTCGCATGGGCCCGGGAGACATCCCCGAGGTATAGCGAAGCACAATTGAGCATTCGCTCACCATTAAGCCCGACGCGAAGCCCAAAAAACAAAAGCTAAGGAAGCTCGCCGTGGAAAGGCAGGACGTAGCAAAGGCAGAGGTGGCGAAGCTACTTCAAGCGGGGATCATTCGCGAAGCCATTCATACTGAGTGGCTAGCCAATGTGGTCCTCGTCAAAAAGTCTAGTGGAGCCTAGAGAATGTGCGTTGACTTCACCGACCTGAACAAATCGTGCCCAAAGGATGATTTTCCCATACCTCGTATTGGTCAGCTTGTCGATTCCACCTCCGAATCCGAGATGATGAGTTTTCTCGATGCATACTCAGGATACCACCAGGTATACATGCGGAGGGAGGACGAGGACAAGACAGCATTCATCACGCCTTTCGGCACATACTGATTTGTGCGAATGCCCTTCGGCCTCAAGAACACTGGTGCCACCTTTGCGAGGTTAATCGCCAAGATTTTTGCCAAGCAGTTGGGAAGGAATATAGAAGCATACGTTGACGACATCATCGTCAAAAGCGACAAGAAGGAGAACCACGTCGCCGACCTGCGAGAAACTTTTAACAGCTTAATGGTGGAGAAGGTAAAGCTTAATCCTGAAAGTGTGTTTTTGGTGTGAAGACAGGCAAACTACTAGGGTTCCTGGTCTCCGAGTGAGGCATCAAAGCTGTAACATCCTCATTTTCGAAATCATGCATACATGCATTGCATTGCATCCGTAAATTTTTGAAATTCAAAACCTTTTTTAAAATGAGCATGTTCCTTGGAAAAATATTTTTAAATGATTTATTTAAACAAAGTTAGTTAATAAAAATATATTTATATGGTTTTGACTATGTGATGTTTTATTTGAATATTTAAAGCATATGTTAACCTTATATCCAAAACCAAAATCTGAATTTATATTTAAATTTCTCTCTCTTATGTGTGGGTCCCACATGTAAACCTCTCTTCCTCTCCCTCTTGTTGAACTTGGCTGCCAAGTTGGAAACCCCCCTATCACCTCTCCTTTCCATCCTTATCAATAGAAATCCCTTCCCAAATTATAGCAGATTCAAATCTCCCTGATTCCTATCCTAATCCTCCTAGAATACGTACTAATCTCCTACTTAAACCCCCACCCCCACGTTGTTTTCATCTGGAACCAAAAACAGAAAACCAATCTCCCTCATCTCTCTGTTCTCCGCCAAACTCCAATTTTTGGTGAGTTTCGGCTTTCGATCTTTGAAGAGGAATTGCTCCTGGTTGCCCCTCGATTCCGCCACCTTCGTCACTGCCGCCGCCGAGCCGCCGCCGCCCTCTACTATCGTCAAGCATTGCCGCCCGATTGTCGCTGTGGTGAGCCCTTTAGCACCCTTGCCCTCCTAGAAGCCTCGCCGACCCTTCGCCGCTTCATCTCTCGTGGCGAGCAGCCCGCCATTGCAACCCGAGCCGCCTCGCCGCCAAGACGCCGACCGCCGCCAGCACCCCGCCAAGCCACCACCCCATTGGCTCCCCATGCGCCGAGGTGCTCACCCGCCGCCGCCGCCGCCGCCGCCGCCACTTGATGTCGCCAAAAGCCGGCCGAGCGCCCTTGACCCCTCGCTTTCCCACTCTCCGCCCGCCGGCGCGCCCGCCGCCGTGTCTCGCCTCGCGCTCGCTCTGTCTCACTGCCGGGCCCCCACATGGCAGCCGCCTCGCCGCCTCCTCAGCAGGTAGGACGCCACTGGTTGCCCATCTTGGACCACGCCCAATTCCTTTTCCTTTGTTCTATTTACATTTCAGAATATACTACATATTGTAAATTGCATAAAAATTATAGAAAATTCAGAAAATTGTAAAATAAATTTTATTAGATTCATAAAATTCTATATTATTTTTGTGTACTGTTTATTTACATATTTATTTTAATTTTAATTTTTAATAATTATCTTAGTGCTTATACTTGTAGGAATGTTATAGGATAAAATATAGATCCAAAAATATCAAAAATTATTTTATGAAGTTAGATATATTATAATATGATTTCTGTACTGTTTTGGTAAATTTTTGAAATTTATTTATAATTAAGTCTCTTTTGTACCTTTAATATTAAGTTTATAAAAATCATAACTAGTTATAGGGATTTCCAAAAATGATGAAATCAATTGCAAAAGTTTTATAAAATTTTCTTGTACTGTTTTGTGCTGTTTGCATCATCCTCATGTCATGACATGCACGCCTCATATTTTATTGCATGTGGTTCTTATTGTGTTTCTTTTAAACGTTAGACCCGAGCACCGAGTTCGTTTCCGACGCAGCGGAGGATCATCCCCACTACGTCGATCAAGGCAAGTGTTGAAATCTCTGAGCCCATGTTTTCAAACAAGTTTTGTAGAATTTGAACAGTGGCATGTATGTTTTAACTAAAATGATAAATAACTATATTGCCTAGCTAAATCCCATTGATAATTAATTCTTATAAAATACCCTTGCTACCTTAGGATTATTAATTTTGATTAATTATTGCCATATCCTTGATTAGGCTTTGCATCTGCTTAGTAATGCTCATAGTAAACCACCTGATTAATTGCTCGTTAACATTAATTACCATTTTACTTTGTGATCTTTAAAAAGGACAATTGGTGTTGTCATTTGGTTGTAATTGGGCTAGTTGATAGTGGGTGCTATCGGGAAAAATGTTTTGCCAAACCTGATTGGGGTGGATGGTTGCAAGGATGGTGCTGCATGCACGAGATTCGGGTCCAGTGTGGGACCCACCCTGATCTCTAAGGACCGATTCCTTGAGGTAGACGAGCTAAGTACAACAGTGCGACCATTGAGTGCTTGTGTGGACAAACCCTGGTTGAGTACCCTTCGGACTCCTAGTTTTGGCATTCCAGTTGGTGGAGTAGGCAATTGGTGTTGTTCTGCAGGCTCAAGAGGGGGCTTCAGCCAACTAGAGTAACTAGAGCTATGGTAGAATCCTTAGAGGGAGTGTCAGGCTAGGGGAATGTTGGTTAAAGACCTTGTGGTGTTCTTTTCCCTTTGGGTGATTCCTAGGGAAGGTCACCTCTCGTGGATAAAGCGTGCAACCTCTGCAGAGTGTAAAACTATCATGATAGCCATGTCCACGGTCAAGGACGGACGACGGGGAGCTGCCTCATTGGTACTTCTTATCTTTTGTTTTCTAAATGGTGTTTTAAAGGAAAACCACGATCGGTGTCGTGTGTTTTGATTTTTCTCCTCATAGTAGATACTATGAGCAATAAGGGTAATTGCACGGTGGGTGCCGTGAGTAGCCAGGTTCGGGCAAAACCGGTCGAGGCCAGAGTTTCAAAGAAAATATTTAAAAGATTTGTTTTCCTCAACTCATTTCAAATCATTTTTATAAAACTTTAGGAAAGGCTTGCAAAACTGGCTTTATACAAAAGAACCTTTACCCCTCCTTGTTAAGCCCTAGTTGCATTTAGTCAGCCTTGCTTGTTGAGTATAAAGTATATTTATCCTCGCCTTTTATGTGGGGTTGGTCATTCCAACGAGCAGGATGCGACACCGAGGAGGAAGTATACCAGGACGGGGACTTCACTGAAGGAGTTCAAGATGAAGACTACTCCGACGTCTAGGGGCGCATCCGTCAGACATGCCTGTAGAGTTGCGTTGGGTTTTCCATTGAAGTTGAACTATGTTATTTGAATTTCCGCTGCTAGGCCATGAAGCCTAAAATTTGTAATAATTATGTGACTCTGATGTAATAAAGTACTTTTCGTTGAATGGTGATGATCCAAACTGTATATCTGTGTGTACTAGCTACTTGATCCAGGGACTAGTATAGGTAAGACACAGCAGGGATTTGACTCCGATTTTTGGGTCCCGATAAAAGCAAACCCCAAGAAGATAAGAGCAATCCAAGACATGGCTCAGCAGGTTCCTGCCAAGGTCAGTAGAGCGAAGCCTTCCGTTTTTCAAAGCACTTTGGGCAAGCGAAACCTTCTCCTGGACAAACGAATGCCAAGCTGCATTCCACAATTTAAAATAGGGCCTCATGAAGCTTCATACCTTGCAAAGCCTGAAGCAGGCGACGAGTTGCTCCTTTATTTGGCGGTGAGTCCCTCTGCTGTTAGCGCCGTTCTGCTGTGAGAGGAGGCCGCAATGCAGCAGCCAGTTTACTTTGTATCCGAGGCCTTACAGGGAGCAAAATTGCGATATTCCGAAATGGAAAAGTTGGCCTACGCGCTGTTGATGGCTTCAAGGAAGCTTTGGCACTACTTTCAACCCAACCGCATCAAAGTACCTAGCGCATACCCGTTAAGCTCCATGCTATCCAACAAAGAAAGCTCTGGATGGGTCAGTAAATGGGCGATTGAGCTCGCACCGTTTGAACTTTCCATCGTCCCACGTACGGCGATCAAGAGCCAGGCCTTGGCAGACTTTTTCCTAGAATGGACATCATCGGCGCTGGAAGACCAGAATCATGTAGAGGTATGGATCATAAACTCCAATGGATCGTGGGGCGTGAACGGAGCGGGGATAGTAGCAATCGTGATGGCCCTCGGAGGAGAAAAAGCGGAATTCGCAGCCAAATTGGAGTTCCTGTCAACAAACAACACGACGAGTATGAAGCGCTTCTCTTTAGGCTCCGGAAAGCGAAGGCCATGGGGGCAAAAAGGGCTGTCCTTCGAACCGACTCAAAACTCATTGAAGGACACATCTCCAAGGAATACCAGGTAAAGGATGAGCAACTCTAGAAGTACGTAAACAATCAGAGCAATGGAAAAAAATTTCGCTGGTTTCTTCGTACAAGCAATACCGAGAGCACAAAAAGAGCGGGCGGACAAGCTAGCGAAGGCGGCAGAAGCCGGTGAAGCTTTACCTCCTGCCGTGTTCTTTGAAGTGCTCCGAGCCCCGTCAATCTCCCCGCAAGTAAACCTTATTACTCAGGCAATTGGCAACGATTGGGGAGAGAAAATATATAATTATCTCCTTGACGGTACTCTCCCGCAAGACGAAGCACAAGCAAAGCGCTTAGAAATCCGAGCAAAGAAGTACGCCATAATCGAGGGGCTCCTATTCTGTGGTGGACTTTGCACCCCGTGGCTTCGTTGCATCTCTCAGGAAGGAGTTGAAGCTTTGCGCGAGGCACATGAAGGGGACTGCGAAGCGCACCAAGCCCCAAGAAACCTCGCAGGCAAGGTGTTCAGGATGGGCTTATACTGGCCCTTGGCACTGCAAGACGCGTAGCAATTGGTTCGACATTGCCACGCATGTCAATAGATAACAAAGCAAAAGAAAGCCCCACCCAGTGAATTGCACCCGGTACCCCCCTAGTCTGGCCCTTCACCAAATGGGGAATCGACACCGTCGGTCCCTTCGCAAAAGACCGGGAGAGCCTCCAATTCGTGATCGTCGCGATTGATTACTTCTCCCGCTGGATCGAAGCGGAGCCGGTGGCGAAGATAACCGCAGACGCTATAACAAAATTCTTATGGAAAGCAATTATCTGTAGATACAGGGTCCCATTCCAAATCGTCATAGACAACTGATCCCAATTCGAATCCAAGAGGTTCAAGGACTACTGCCAGGCACGAAAATATGCTTTGCTTCGGTGGGCCACTAGCAAGCGAACGGCGTGGTCGAGAGAGCCAGTGGATTAATCTTGGACGGCATCAAGAAAAGGTTTCATAACTCACCGACGAACTTCCTAAAGTTCTATGGGCGTCTGCATTTCCACGTCGCGAAAGCAACCGGATTCTCCTGCTCGTGCTCATCTTCAAGAAGAAGCGCCTCACCATGAAATTCAAGCCAAATCCCTCCACGTGATTAAAGGCCCCATACAAGAAGAGGTGGACGTCACGCACGACCTGACAGAAGAATGCAGGCTCCAAGCCCTGGTTACTATGAAGGCCCACGTGAAAGCTTCGATGCATAGCTTCGACAAAAAGGTCAAGAAGCGTGACTTAGTGCCGGGAGACATGGTACTCAAAAGAGCAATCCTAACATTCGCCAAACTCGAGATGATGTGGGAAGGACCATAGATCATCTAGGAGTCCACGGCGAAGGGTGCGCATAGACATGATACTTTGGACGGCATGAGGTACCAAGGACTTGGAACACTGATGCGCTCAAGAAGTTCTATCCATAATATGTAAAAAAAAGAGGAGGAAAGTATGTACGAACTGTCCAATGGAAAGAAGCTACAACCGAGGGCCGTTTAGTGCCCCCACCCGTGGTTTTTTCCCCTCCGGGGGTTTCCACGTTAAAATCTTGTGTCCCCATGCATGTTATTCATTGTGTTACAGAACCTGGGCAAGTGCAACAGCGACAAGACACTGCCCCTTCATTACCTCCGCGTCAAGTGCTTGGTCGGGCTAAAGTCCCACCCACTCGTTCGCTTCGACGAACGCGTAGTTGGCTAACGCCCAGCTTGTTACCTCCGTGTCGGGCGCTTGGCCGGGCTAAAGTCCCACCCAGTACTTCGCTTCGACGAACGCGTAGTTGGCTAACGTTCAGCTCGTTACCTCCACGTCGGGTGTTTGGTCGGGCTAAAGTCCCACCTACTCCTTCGCGCTGACGAACTCGTAGTTGGCTAACGCCCAACTTGTTACCTCCACGGCGAGTGCTTGGTCGGACTAAAGTCCCACCCACTCCTTCGCGCCGATGAACTCGTAAATTCACTAACGCCCAGCTCGTTACCTCCACGTCGAGTGCTTGGTCAGGCTAAAGTCCCACCCACTCCTTCGCGCCGACGAACTCGTAAATTGACTAACGCCCAGTTCGTTACCTCCGCATCGAGTGCTTGGTCGGGTTAAAGTCCCACCCACTCCTTCGCGCCAACGAACTCATAAATTGGCTAACGCCCAGCTCGCTCCATCCGCGCTGAGTACTTGGTCGGGCTAAGAGTCCCACCTGTTCCTTCGTCGCATCGATGTTATTCACGACGAGAACACTCTATCATAGCGGAGCAACGTTCAACCTTCAGCCAACTTGAAGAGGCACGCAACCACATACAAGGCACATAAGAAGGAAATTTTAACACTTAGGTGCTGATAACATGGACAAAAGCGGTAACATTAACACTGCCGAAGCAATGGCTGATACATTCACAAAAAAATGACATTAACGTTCGATTCATTCGGCCTGGCGAGGTTTTTTCCACCAGGTATTCGACCGAAATGAGCGCGCCCGAGGCAGACCGGCCTGGCCACCGGAACATCGTTGCTGCGGACGAAGCTAGCCAGGGAGTGCGAGGGGTCGAGCGGCGGCGCCGGAAGGTCGACGTCGTCGTCTTCTCCATCGGAGATAAAGATGGCATGCAGGGTGTTGGCCCCGAGAAGAACAGCGGCGACGGGGCCGATATCTCGATTCCCCTGCCGTCTTCCCCGTCGTCCGGATCCGCCTCGCCACCTCCCTCACCTTCCCCGGTGACAGGAGGGGCTGCGTCGCCTTCGCCGGCTGGCCATCGGCGTTACCTCCCTCCGCCCTCACTTCGGCGGAAAGCTCCTCTTGGAGGGCCCTGGCGAGGGCTGGGCCATTGTCAAGCTCAGGGATAGAGACGATGGAGGAAAGGGAGGAGAAGCTGGAAAGGTAAGAAGACATGGTGAAGTGCGGGACTAGCGCTCTATAGAGGACAAGAGATCGTGAGGCGAGGAGGAGTGGCGCAGCTGGCGGCATCCGCCCACATATGTATAGTGCGAGAAGTGACCCAGGCCAAGCGACGCCAGAGAAGTCGACTCCCGGAAGACGAGGAGACGCCCCGACACGCAGAGCCTTGAAGACCGAGGAGGACCCCGCCGGGAAGGGACATGACGAAGGGCCCTAGGCGCCACGGTTGCGCGCCCGGTCATAAATCGAGAACAGAATCGAAGCGATCCCACGCGCTTCATTACAGGCCAGTAGGCAAGCGGACGTGGCGAGACACATCACAATATAGCTACTACGTCAGCACGCGCTACCCCTCGTTGACCCGGTAGAGGGCGGAGCCTTGAAGGCGAAATGCACCTCCAGCGAAGCTCGAGCGAGATGACTAAGGACGAAGCAAAAATGTAGGAGCATACATGCGGACACTTGACATAATATTTGAATGAGTTCATTACGGATCAGATAGTTTACAAAAAGAGAGGAGGTTATGAAGGGTGTTGCTTCTCTTTGCCTTTCGCTTCGCCCTTCGACCCCGCTTTGGTCGTGGCCCTTGAACCGTCCAAATCCGCCCGAGCCCGGCGCACCGACTCCCTCGCTGCCTCCTCGCCATGTTGGTTCCAGAAATTAGAGTTGAAGCGCAAGGCTAGCCGAGTAGCGGAGGAGGATGGCTTCCCCGCTGAAGCATGGTCAGAGAATCCAGGATGCCTAGCTGCGGCGGAGGTGGCGCCGAAGTGCTCTAGTACGTGTGTGCAGCCCTTCGCCTTAAGAAGTTGAGCGGTCTTCAGAGAGCCCAGCAGGGCCCAATGGCTGCCAAAGGCCATGGCAGAGCTCCCCAGCAGCCCAGCGGAGTTCTCGAGAAATTTAATAGCCTCCGCTCTGGGCGCGGGGGTGCAGCTGGCGGCCTCGATCCCGAGCCGAGGAAGCTGCTGGAAGAAGGCGTCGGTTGCCCCCTAGATCCTGGTGGTAAGGGTCTCCAAGATCTTCTGGGCTGCCTCGCAACACTCCTTCGCCCGCTTGGCACTAATGAGGTTCATTTGAGCCTCGCCCTTCGCCGCAGCGAGTTGCCGAGGGTGCTCCTCCGCGGCCTTCTTCAGCATTTCCTTGCCAAGCTCCGCCACCTGTAGGAGCGCCTTCAACTCCTCGATAAAATCATTCTTCTTCTTTTCCTTTCGCTCCACCGCAACCCTGGCCTGCTCCGCGGACACGGGGCCAGCCTTCATTGAAGACACGAGGTCCTCTAACTCGGCATTCCGAGAGGCCAAGTCCTGGCTCTGGCTCAGCTCC
Organism: Olyra latifolia; assembly: GCA_036346145.1. NCBI lineage: Eukaryota > Viridiplantae > Streptophyta > Magnoliopsida > Poales > Poaceae > Olyra > Olyra latifolia. Next base: position 17,562,010 of record CM070531.1, on the reverse strand, counting down.
TCCTGCACCTTCATCGAGAGACTCGATAGACGTCCGCAAGGCGTCCTCTAGGCGGGTCTTCTCCGCCTCAAGCTCATCCGCTCGTCTCTCGGCCTTGGCAACCTCCTCCTCCGTTCGAACATGGGCCTGGGCCTACGCCCGAGCTCGCCTGGCCACCTCCGCGGCCGCGAAGGCCCCCTAAGGCAAAGGTCAGCACGAAGGAGATAGTGAGAAGGCCGTGCAGAAATTTTTGTAGGAGAAAGGAGGGGGAGACACACCTTTATGAAAAGGTCCTCGGAGGCATCGCACAACGCGAAGTCATTGAGGTTCCCAAAAAGGCACCTGGACTCCGGGTCAGGGTAGAAGGCTCTGCGTATCCTTCTTAAAATAGGAATCGCCGTCGCCCGGCTGTGGAAGTCCAAAGGCGATAGCCCCCAGACGTCCAACTTGGGGGCGGAGCTCGGGAGTCCTCGGCCTCCCCCGGAGCCCATGACCGAGGTTGATGGGGTGAGGTCAATGGGCGCTACCGCTGGAGGGGGCGGCGATGCCGGAGGAACTCCCAGTGGGCCCCCAGCAGCTGGTGGCTCTAAAGGAGAAGCTCCGTCGCCCATGGTAGAGGCGGATGCGGCTGCAGGGGCCAGGACACCGATGGCGGAAGCAAGGGGCTCGTTACCATCTGCTTCAGTAGAAGCCGGCGGCTCGACTGTCGGCTCAGTGAGGGATGGTTCAGCGGACGCCACCGCGTTCATCATCTCCACGTCACCCCCTCCTGCGTGCACCTCTTGATCAACCCCCGAAAAGTCAACGCCGCCCAAGGAGCCCATAGGGAAAGTTTCAGGGGTCAGACCTTCGGCGCTGGGGGAGTGTCTGGGATGGAGGCCTCCATGCGGAGGCGACGCGCCTCCTCCGGCTGGTGGCTGCTAGCCTCCGCGTCGTCATCCAGGTCCACGAAGTCCACCTCGGGATGTTCAAGAAGGAATACCCAGGGGAATGCTCTCCGGATGGGCCGGCACCGTGGGAAGGGCTGCTGGCGCGTGGCGGAGCCAGCGACATCATGGCGGTGGAGGCGGAAGAGTCCTCACCCTCCTCTACTTCCTCCTCGTCCATATCATAGCCGTCGTCGTCTTCGCCCGCATCGCTACTCCCGTCCGAGGGAGGCACGGCCTAGAGTGGGCGTGCGGAGGTCACCCTGGCCCGCTTCACAGGACGAGGAGAATCACCTCCTCGTCTAGGCTGAGGAACCACGCGGAGTCCCCATTCAGCGAACCGGGTATTGCGTAGGGCCCCAACCACCTCCATCGCGGCCTCGTATTCCGTAGGTTTGGAGGGTCCGAGGAATCCGCGCACTTGCTTTTCTGCCGCTCGGCCCCTAAGGTTTCGGGTCCCCTCCGGCCGAATGACCGACAGCGTCCTGTTCTCAGACCTCTCCAAGGTGACGAGGGGATTTCTCGCCAGGGGCTCCACGTGGCAGAGGCAGATCTCCTCCACCAGATCATGCATGGTGCTCTGATGGCGGAGAGCCTTCAGGCACGTGAGGAGCTCCACTTCCTCGGTCGTCATGGTCAAATTGGGTGACCAAATGGCTCAGACGGGGCCCATGGAGGTCTGGAGCCGGGAATCGAGGCCATCGAGCATCTGGTAATACCAGCGCTGCATCCAACCGGCCTCCCATTTCCCCTTGGCGGCGGCCACGGGAATCTCCTTTACCAGCGGCCGCTTCGTCTGGAAGTTCAAGGAATCGCAGGACCGCACGCCGCCATCGCTGGCCTTCTGCTGCTTCGGCTGCTAGAAAGCGTCCTCGACGAGGAGAACAACCGCCCAGTCAGCTCGTAGCTGGCGGGGTGGAAGGCCTAGTCCAGCACCGCCAAGCGGACTATGGCGCATGAAGCCGAGAGCTCCGCTCAAGAGTCAGAGCACATCCACCACCAAAGGAGCAGTGAGGAATCGGAGCCCCGCCTCCAGGAAAGCAGAGAACACCACCGCCTCGTTTGGGTGCGGCCGCGGTGTCTCCTCCCTCCCAGGCATGCGCATGGTGGAACGAGCCACACCAAACTCGGCCGCCAAGGCGTCGAGGTCGTCAGGACCCAGGGAAGAGCGTCCCAGAGCCGGAGACATCGCGGCGGCGTCCTCCTCGCTCAGGACTGGCTTCACCTGGGGAGGGCGTCGGGGAGCCATGGGCTTGCCGAGAGAGATGGTGGCCGAAATGTCTGTGCGGCGGATGTTGAAAATCAGACGGCAGAAGCAAAAACGGGAGCAAGGCGATGCAGCGAAAGGAAGAGGTGAAAAAGGAGGAAGCCTCCCATCTGATGGCCATCGTGTGGGTTATAGAGAGAAGACGCGTCTCTACCCAACCACAAATACGGACACGTGGCGCCAATCGCGCGAAAGGTAGGGACGTGCACAATGTGGGCAGGTGGGCGAGCTGCAACGGCACGGAACCCAACGGTCATAATGAGCTGCTGCAACTTGGTGAGGAGACAAGGCGGCGCGGCCTGAAGGCGGACCAATAAGCAAGCGCCACGAAAGGGAGTGTGGCCGAAGACCTCGAGGGGCGCAACCGTTGTGCCAATAAGAGCGGGAGGAAACGCGGGGTAGGCCTCGCTCCGCATGCCCAAGTCGATACAAGGATTTAGGCCTCCTTGTGACATGGCCAAGGGCATGGCGAGGCAGGCCCCTAGCCATGAGGGGCTCCTGCTGTAGGTCTAAGGTAGGTACCCTTTTTGACTCAGGAGCGAGGGTATGCCCTCGCTTTTCTGTGCCTCCGCGCCTCTCCCCTTTTTTCAGGCCGCCCAGGAGGAGCCCAAGGAGGGGTCGCGGAGCACGGACAGCAGGGCGCGAAGCATACACAAAGCACAGCGAAGTACGGACGAAGCAACACAGAGCGCAAAGGGGGGGGGGGAAGGGCGGCACGTGAAGTTCAAGGAGCCGAGCACACCGACGGGGACCGAGTCGGAGCAACCAAAAGGACGACGGGGCGGACTCCCTTGCCGCTTATAGAATTGGAAAGACAAATCGTGCAACCGGATCTGCTACCTCATCAGGGCACTCGAGTAGGCGCCAGGCCGCGCCAGGCTGGCCCATAACGGTCGTACGAGGGTAATTCCTCATGTAACCCAGTATAGGAAGCTAAATAGAGGGGCAAAGCTGTAAAGGGAATGATTAAAAGCCTAGGAAATGACCACTAGGCCCTCAGCCATGGGGCAGGTGGGGGGCAAGACATGTAAACCGGTAGAAAAAGACCCCAGGTCCCTGGTCAGGGCTGGTCGGGGAAAAGCCGCCAATGCATGGCCATGTACAACCCCTCCCCTATAAAAGGGGGAGGAGGGCATCAATGAAGGGCAGACTCTTTTCTTCTCAGGCGTTGTTGTTCTTCCAATCACGAGGGCAACCGGTGAGAGGGCGTGAGTTCTCACCGAGCTGTCTCGAGAGCGTGAGCCGCTCTGTGAGGGGTTTCAGGCACCGGGGGCAGCCCTGTTTTCTGTCGGTGGGTTCGTACCCAAGACAAATATGTCAAGGCTCTGATAAATTAAATACGGCAACACAAAACATTAAATATGCATGCATCGTACCGTTTATATGAAGAAACGTGGAAGAGTGACGGAAAAATGTATGGAATTGCACAAATTACTTAACCTAATGGAGTAATGGATATATGTGCTAGCTTAAAAATACAATGAGACAAAAAGAATTCAATCTTTCAGTATTGAGTGTGCTCCGAAATCATAAAAACACGCACCTTTGCTCCTGAGAACTGCTACATGCAAAACATTCTGTCCATCTGGACCAGAGTAAGACAGCTCCTTGTCCTTCTGGTAGAGGCTTTCTGCAACATCATAATGCTCTAACATCACGGCCAGGTACAACGGCGAGGTGCAGTTATGCACGGAAAGCGAGCCAATTCCGTGTACTCCAACAGTAGCTTATCAACCATTTCCGCCACCTTGTTTGCTGGCAGGCGAAGGGCCTGGTGCAGGACCGTCTCCAGTTGCTCGTTCTGATGTTCGAGCACGGCGTTCACCCTCGCGTCACCGCCCTCGCGCCGTGCCATCTCGATCAGGTGAGCGACCATGGCAACGTTCCCAGCTCTGGCCGCGCAATGGAAGGGCGTGTCACCCTTCTCGTCGGCCGCGTCCAGGAGGTGCTTGGCCTTGCCGTAGATCACGTCGGCACACTTGGTGAAGTCCTCACTGTCTCCACTGGACGCAACCACATGGAGGATTGCGTCCAGCTCAAATGTGCTCGCCTCCTTGGTAGCACGCAGACACTCAGCCATGTCCTTGCTGACGGTGGTGTCGCCCTCCTCAATGTCGACGACGACTCTAGACACAAGGGCAGGTTCTTCTTTCTCCAGAATATCATTTAGTCGCCTCCAATCGCCCTGCCGAGCAGCCATGAGCAGCTCGGGGTGCAGCTGCACCGCCGGACGTGGCTCCTTTGGCGAGCTGGGGGGTTTCATTGCCTTCTCCGACTCCATTGGAATATGTATGTATCTGACATATGTCAGTCTAGAGTGGTATAGGCACACGCTGCAGTTGTGTGGGTGTACATATATATAGTCGCAGCAGCCTCAATTAAAGTATAAAGTGCGCGTGCACTGTCTCTCTCACACAGCACACATATTGGTGCACTGTGCTTTGCACCTGCTTAATGTAAAATTAAAGTATAATGTTCGCTTTTTTTGCTTTTCCTTTATCGGATTAATTCCCCTATCAAGAGCGAGCCTTATCTCTTTGTTGGATCCCCGAACCATTTAATGAGTCCATTGTTATCTCTCTGTGCACTTGCGACTGATGCAGCACCATTGTGGCATCAAGTTAATTAGGGTTAATTGGATAGATGCCATCATATACTTGGTATTTAGAGAAATACCACCGTAAATTTTGTATTTCAAAATTTGCCATTATAAAACTAGCGAAATTAAAAAAATATCATTAGAGACACATGCACCATTTAAGAAGTAGAGGTCTTGAATTTGATAGCTTAAGTCATTTTGATGAAGAGGCTCTTTAAGAAGTAGAGGTCTTGAGTTTCAGAGCTAAAACTGAATTTGATTTTGTGAATCTATTGTTGAAATATGGCACTACACTAATTAAATGGATGGAAATAGCTTAGGATTCTTCATTTGCTGGTTTGGATAAACTAACTGAGGATTCACAAATCATTTCAAGATTTTGTCCTTTAGACTTGTTCGTTGCAATTTTACTAACCAACGATAGCCAAACAGATTAAGTGGCACGTGGCTCATTAAGAATGTTGTGCAGCATATTTAGATCTCTTTTGTTGTCAATGATCATGTATAAGGCCCAAAATCTACGTCAGAGTTTATGTTTTTAGTCTCTTTTTTTTTTTTGTCTTTTTTGCGGTTTCTTGGGCTAACAAACACAAACAAAGAGCAGAAAAACAAAGGATAAGAAACTCAAAATTACAAGCAGAAAAAAGCCCAAAAAAATGACAGTGCTATTACCAACTAACTTGTGTGCTAGGAATCGCCTGCTTATTTTATTGCAAAACTGTCCGTCGACTTTGTTAGATCATAAAGTCGACTGCCTTTTGGGCATATATTACAGCAGGCGCCTGTGGCCTAGGCGGTACATGCTTCATCGCTTCAACAGATACTTGATCTGGTATCTTCACCAAACCGATTGTTCGACAGCCTCGAACGAACGCCTATGTTTCTTCTTCTTGTGATGCAGCAAGTGTTAACACATAGGTTATCTCCTGGATAAGCGCTAGCTATTAGTGCCGAGTATATATATTTTGTCATGACCATGTGGCTGGGCGTTGTCGTTCCTGTAGTTTAGATAACGCTTCAAGTTGCTGCATAAACTTCTTTTTTTTGCAAGCAAATTATCTTGTGATTCATGACTATAAATATAGAGGATCTTTACTGTCTTTAGAGAGGTACTGAGAACCAACTAACTCCAGTCTTTCATTTGTATGGGGTTGGACTGCTCTCTCTTTCTTCTCTCACTCATGAGGTCCTTATTCTCTCTCCTCTCTCCTTACAGATGAGGTTTGGCGGCGGAGGCCAGGGTAGGCGACGGTGCGAGACTAGCCAGCATGGTGAGATGGCCGGTGGACAACTAGGCCAATGGCGACACAGCACGATGGGTGGCACCACAGGGCCGCGACGTGGCAGTGAGGCAGCAGAGCGACAGGCGGCAGTAATGCAGCGTGGCCGGCAGTAGGGCAGGGTGGCCGGGGAGGCACTCTAGTGAGGATGGGGGGAGGAGAGGGAGAGGAGAGAGAAAATTCCATGTTTACCCTTTAGAATGGAGGTACCATGTGGTATAAAAATACTGAGACAGAGGTACGCCATGATACCACATCATGAGAGCCATTTGATCTATCTTGATTAACGCATGGCTATGATTCAAAGTACTAAGAGGTACGAAGGACCGTAAAACTCTTCATAAATATAAGGTGAACTTGGTTTGGTTCTCTTGCGAATTATCTGCTTTTTCACATAGAAAGTTGATCAACAGGCTTGTCCAAGTGTCATAAACCCAGCGACATAAATAGCTGTATTTATATCGGTGCCAACGTAAATACGGTCTATTTTCGTTGGCTTAGAAGCTGACGTAAACATGAGTCGTTGGCCTCAGCTGACTAGGGTAGCAAACGCAGCAGTTATTTATGTCAGCCACAAGCTGATATCAATAGGTGCCACATCACCGAATGCCATGTGAGTTCATATGTTTATATCGGCCAGACCGACGTAAATACATACCACGTGGTACTTCCCTGTGTTTAGGTCACCTAGGCCGACATAAATAAGCCTCCCACCAGATTTTAAATTTTTTCTGGCAGGATGGGCTGCCGCTTATGTCGGCCAAGCCGATGTAAGACACTGCAACACGTCCTGTTTACGTTAGCCTGGCAGACGTAAATAGCTTCTGCTCGCATTTACGTTGGCTTCTTTCCACGGCTGACGTAAATACATTTATTTACGTCGGTTTTTCCTTGGCCGACTAAACAGTTTTTTACATACGTTTGCTTTTGCTAGGCCCACGGTAAAAACTTTTGGCCGATGTAAATCAGCCGGATTCCTATAGTGGATGAATCAGTTTTAAGGGCCTTCACATAAGCAGTCCGAAACAACAAATTCATGAAGGATCTGACACTGACCATTCATCTCTCTTGAGATTTTCATCCGTAGGTTTTTTGCCTTTGTAGCCAAACAAAGCCTAAGCAGAAGATAATCTTCCGAGTACAATGGTAGCTGGTTAGCCAACGACAGCACATAATTACAAGAAAAACAATGCTAGGCGAGAAAATACAGTAAGATTGAAAAGCGAGGGATAGCAGTAACAAAATGAATTAAGGAAAGCCCTCTGATCTTCATAAGCGGGAAGGTGCTTTTTCATCTCTTGGCCATCAGCCTAATATTTACCAGCTTTCCTAGAAAGGAGGCCAAACGTCCCTTCATCTTTTCTCTCCCGGCTCCTCCCAAGTTGTCGATACCATAGCCTGCAACCCAACCTTTTGATTAGCATTAATTCCCCAATCGCTAGCATGGAGAAAATGCAAGCAACATCGAGGAACACGATACTGAATGTGATAGCGCACGAAATATATGCCGTTATGGAAGCCGAAGGAACCGGCGCTAGGACCACGTACATTCCGAAGGCAAACGCGGCTATCAGGAATTTGGACGAGAGGCGGAGGGCGGTGATGGAGACGTGGAAGGAGGCCATGCGTGTGCGGATGCTCACGGTGGGCACCCTAGCGGACATGATGCTCGCGGTGGCTAGACCGGACAAGACCAACGCCAGTGCGTTGGCAATGATGAACGCGTGATCACTTTGTTTTCAGCAAGAGTTGCCGTGCCTGCAAGCTTTGCTGTGCCATTCTGAGGCGTGTCATCGGCTCGAAAACCACCAGGTAAGGTGAAAGCTGCTGCAAACGCCACCGTTACAATCAGCACCGATCCAATACCAATAACTGGTGTCGAGCCTGATATCTTCTTTGCTTCTTCCTTCTCGTCTAATTTGCGGACAAGTTTTTCTTTGAACCAATCCCACCTGTATGCAGCAGTTTGAGCTCCCGCACCTTTAAGCAGTACATACATATATCCTCGATCGCTAGTCCTGCAAGAACAAATATAAGCCACAAGTCTACGTCATTACGGCCGAGTTGTAATATCTCAACCATGCAACTAGATCCAAGGGAAATCTTTATTGGCCGAAATTCCGGCCTTACCGGACCCTTCGGGTATAATTTTGTACCGGCCAAAAAATTCCGTTTCTGAATAAATTTCATCAAACTCATCTATATACAAATAGGTAGAGCAGTGGTAACGTCCCACCTTTCAGAATTGTAGGTCGTGGAATTCACCGAAATTTTTTCGAAATTTTTCGGCCAAAAAAATTCTTAAATTATAGAATTTCGTGGATTTCGTTTTTATCATACTCCTCCCATAAAATTTTCATAACGGTAAAAATTTCCCATCCAACATCATACAAGAGGGGGAATCAGATGGGGTAACCAGGGACGGATCCAGTGTAGTTTGGCTGGTGTCAACTGACACCAGTGCCTTCTAATTAATACCATGTAATTAACTGGGTATATTAGTATATGACCCCACCGAATAATTTTTGATGACCCCAATCATGGGCCTGATGGTGTTCCGCTGGTCATTGTTGTGCTGAAATTAAAGCCCATCTTATTGTCTAGCGGGCTGTCCAATCAGTTACTTTCTAGTTTTTTTCATACATATAGATGCACTTGCGTGTGCAGCAGTGCAACCCATGAGGCAGAGGCCCCAACCCCAACGCATTTTCTCAAGGCGGCAAGGCCCAAGCAACGCGTACAGGCCAGACCAGACGGCCCAGACGTACAGCAAGTCAGCAACAGTTTCAGAATTTCAATTGCTGCGACGTGCGCCGCATTCTAGTGTTTCGTTTCGTCTTCCTCCAGCCATACCGACGGCGACCGGGGATTGCAAATCTGGAATTTCCCCTGGGCAGCGCTGGCGCGACACCTCTATCCGACCATCCCCCAATTCTTGGCTCGGTTCTCTGCGTCTTTAGCTGATCTAATATTCTCATTGACCAGCCGCCAGCATATAGATCAATCTCAAATTCTCAATGCAAAATGTCAGGTGAGTTAATTTTTGCCCTATTCTAATAGTGCTATACTGTGTACTTGGACTTGGAGTAGTCGTATCAAAGATTGAAATATTATATACTGTTTAATAATTTCTATTAATATCACAGGCAGTAAAAATTTTATGGAACGATGTTTAAAAAGAAAGTTTCCACCGGCAGCAGATAGTGAGGATCATGATGGTGGAGCATCAAGTAGAGATGGAGGGGGATCTAACATAAATAGCAATACTCCCTCTTTGCCGCTGTCATCGAGAGAGGTAAATTTAGATGACCTTCCATATGATCCAGCTGATAGGAAGAGAATATCGGAATACATAGGACCAAAACTACAAGATGAGATCAGACGAAGATATTTGATTAGAGGTCTGTATAGGCCACAAGATGGTTTCATGTATCCACAAAGAAGCATATCAAACCATTTACATCGGTTTAATCCAGAATGGTTCACCAAATATGATTGGCTTGAGTACAGCGAGAAAATCGATAAAGCATTTTGTTTATATTGCTACTTGTTCAGAGATTGCATTAAAGGTCAATGTGGAAATGATGCATTTGTAACGGAAGGTTTTTGTGGATGGAATAAGTCAGATCGGCTTCAAACTCATGTTGGTCGGTGTAATAGTTTTCACAACGTGGCAGTGAAAAGAGCTAACAGTTTGTTGAAACAAGACTAGTCAGTTGTTGTTGCTCTCAACAAGCAGAGTCAAATCACTAGAGAGGAGCATCGTATTCGATTGAATACTTCCATTAATGCAGCTAGATATTTGTTGCATGGAGGTTTAGCTTTTCGTGGCCACAATGAATCAGAAGGCTCTAATAATAGGGGAAATTTTTTGGAGTTGGTCAAACTTGTGGCAGAACAAAATGATAAGGTGAAGAGAGTTGTGTTGAGAAATGCTCCTTTAAATAAACAAATGGTATCTCCAACAATTCAGAAGGATATCGCTAATTGTTTTGCTAAGGTAATAAAATAAAAACAATCTTGTTTACTTTTATTCTACTTACAAATTTTTCCAATCTTAGTATCATTATTGAATAATGTTTATTGTGTTTTCTATAGATCATAGTGAAATCTATCATCAATGAAATTGGTGGTGATGTCTTTTGTTTGATGGTCGATGAGTCTGCTGATATTTCTGATAAGGAACAAATGACTGTTGTTTTGCGATATGTTGACAAGCATGGATTAACTAAAGAAGGACTTATTGGTGTAGATAGACATAAACCAAGGCAAAAGACCAATCGTACTAACTATCAACATTATAGATACGATTGCTTGAATGTTGTCATGGACTTGCAACTTTTAGAGTGTAATGACCGTTTCAATGAGGTTAATTCTAATTTGCTTATACAAATGGCTGCTTTTAGTCCTAGTGATTCATTTCTTGCTTTTAGCCTTGAGAGCTTAATGGAGTTGGCTAAGTCCTATCCAGATGATTTCAGTTCAATGCAGCTGAAGGATCTTAGTCTTGAGCTTCCTATCTACATTGATAATGTGAGAGCAGATGAAATATTTGCCAATTTGAGCACTATTTCTGAACTTGCTAAATTGATGGTGGATACAAAGAAACATCTTTCTTTTCCTTTAGATTATAAGCTACTCAAGCTAGTGTTAGTTCTACCAATTGCAACTGCATTAGTTGAGAGGTGTTTTTCAGCGATGAAAATTGTGAAGTCGGTGTGACGCAATCGTATGGGTGATCAGTTTATGAATGACTCCATAATTTGCTTTGTGGAGCAAGGTTTTCTAGCCACAATTCCAAATGGCGATGTGATAGATCTTCTTCAGAAGATGAAAGAACGAAGGGAACAACTATAAAAGAGCCATTGAGGTAACACTACCAGCGAAACAGCCACCACAACCGGTTCGAAACAGGTTTCAGAACCGGTTTTGGAACTGTTGTAGGCAATCATGATCGATACCCTCCGGTAACACTCGCGGTTCCTCCAACCGCCAGGTACGACACCACAAGCGGTTCGAACGCCATCGGCAGGTGGTGCGATGCGCCACATGGGTGCTCTCTACAAGCGGTTGGTGTTACGAACCGCCAGGAGAGCCTCTCAGGCAGCGAGGGGAGGCGCCACGTGTGCCCTCTCCACAAGCGGTTGGAGTTAACAACCGCTTGTGGAGAGCCTCTTAGGTAGCAAGGAGGAGCGCCACGTGTGCCCTCTCCACAAGCGGTTGGAGTTAACAACCGCTTGTGGAGAGGCTGAGCGCAAATTATATTCAATATAGAATATGTTCTGATAGGGGTTTTCAATATGAATTTTGACGATAAAATTAAATACAAGTACAATATTTTTTTTCACAATTAAATATATAATATGATATATACTCATTTACACAACCACAATTAAGTTCATTTACACAATAATACGAATGAATAAAAAATGTGTACATACATGAAATAAGGAGCACACTGAAGCAATGTTTATATATTTCAAGAGTACAAGGTGAATCTTAAGATCATTTGTTGCCTACATCGCTATTTGTGGCCTTCGATGATTCCGATATTTCACCTGTCCTTAGAGAAGGACAATCGCTCCATCCCTTTGTGTGGAACTCGCCTTTGGTGGATATAATCTCGTCGACAATGAAGCCGATAAGTTGTTCTTGGATTGCTGCAACCCGGTGAAGCGGGATCACACCTTGCACATCGAGGTAAGGCTACCAAAGCAGGAAATAAATAAATCTCTGAACACGTAAATTGTAAGTACTAAGAAATTAAGATGCATCATTAATTTGGATGCATCATTAATTTGCTACTTTTGACATACACGCACCTCATCGTTTAGACAAAGATTTTGCATGTAGTGGCACACATAATAGCCACATAAGTTGTTTCCAGCCGTTTGCTGTATAATCTATGATGAAATTTAAAAAGAATATAAGTATTGAGATTAAAAACTATCACTAAAGAATATGAATTAATTAATATGCTTTATTACATACTCGAGTGCTTAATTGGACTGTGAATTCGTTCTTGAAAGTTCCTTTATGCTTCTTTCGGAACCTTGCGAATGCCCTGTGATGCGTTAATACATGAATAGTAATTATTACAGTTCGAATTAATTAAATAGCTAGGCATTTCAATAGAATAAGGAAACCATCTTATACATTAATATATGCCATACCAATTTAGCGTGTCAATGATATATTGATATTTTTGCTGTGGTTTTCTTCTTGAGTCTTGAACAAATCTTGCTATTATCAAGCATGATAACAAGAAGGACCTAGTGAAACCTATTAATATATTTCAACATATATATGTAATTAGTCATATTATGTATGCTTTAAAAAGCTAAGAATGAGTGGTTGTGAGGAACGGATATATACGTACTTGAAGTTGAAGGGCAGAAGTATGTACGTTTTGTAGTGCTATCCCAAGTGTGCATCCAGAATGTAATCCTCAACAACCTTTGGGTTGTATCCGAAGACAGCCTCGTTGACAATCTCTGGGTCTATGAAGCCGATGTTGAAGTCACCCTGTCTTCTACATCGTTGTATCTCCATTCTACATAGAAATGAAAAAACTATTAGAGTTGCAACTTTCTGGTATGAAGAAACACATGGTAAACTTATTAGCTTGACACTTATAGACATCAGCAGCTCATGAGAGACACGTTGACAGCGTCTTGATGGTAAAAATGGTAGAAGTCTTCGAATTCTAGCCATATTTGGTTGTCCCCCCGATAGAAATGTTCGTTTGTGATACGGAGGGGGAACATATTTCTTTCTTGAGCAGACTCTACCATGTACCATTCATGAAATTGCTGTATCTTGGTTGGTAAATCCTTTATGTTTTTAGGGTTAACCAACTCCCGGCCCAACTTATATTGCCATCTCACTTCTGCCATTGGGATATCATCCATTAATCCAAGAGCTTCAGCTGCAGAACCGAGATTTGCCTCTTTCATGAATTGGTCAAGCTGTTCTTGCTCATTCTTCTTCTTTGCCGCCTCTGCCTTAGCCCGTTTAGACTTCTATGTAGCCTTTGCTATTGTCCGGTTGTGGTCTGACGTCGTAGGCAGTGGCACTGCATGGGATGTCGCGAAGTGTTTTGAAGCTTTTCGATCAATTGCTTGCTTCGGCGCTAGCACCTTAGGTGCGAAGTGTGCAGCAACTTCTGCGGCAACGATTTTGCTTGTCTCCTCATCCATCATATCATATGCCTTTTTGGAAGGTTCCTTTGACCTTGTTGATCGGCTGGACTGGGCCTTCTCGGGAGGAGGATGGCTCCTTCTTATTTGAAGCTTCTTTCGCGGAGGAGATGGTGGAGGCGTGCTTTTCCTAGGGGGGTTCGTTTTTGTTGGAGGTGCTGGTGGAGTTGGGCTTCTGCGTGGAGCAGGTGGTGGAGCAGGAGTATTCTATATTGGCGGCGAGACATTGCGTGGAGGTGACGTTGGAGGAGGCGTGGTTTGTCGTTGTGGAGGAGGCGAGCTTTCTCTAGCCGGCTCCAATTGTTCGATGTCTCTTGGTGAAGATGACACCTCCACGCCATCTGGAAATATGATGTACCGTTTCGCCAAAGGATGATACCGTGGAGGGCTTGTCCAAGCTTGGCCACCTCATCGTCTATAGCAATATCGAGCATAAAATCTTCAAAAGCGCTTAACACACTATACCACAGACCAATTTTTCAAAGGCAGACTAGTCTGTCGCAAAAGCAGCCTTTCGCGTCAGACGGTCTATCGCTAAACCTTTTGCCGACAAACCAAAATCTGACGCTGAAAGTCCTGCCGGTAAAGACATTTCCCGACAGACCATTCGTTCCCGACAGACCATCTGACAGCATGTTTACCGACAGACCGTTCGTCAGTGTGTTTACCAACAGACAGTCACTGTACCATGGCGCATTATTACCGACGTTTGTTTACCGATGGACAATCAGTTGGAAAGTATTAGCAACGAACAATCCTTCGGCAATACTGATTTTAGAGTCGGACAGTCGGTCAGCAATAAGTAATATATATAGCAACTCCCTGCTAGTCGGCAAAAAATATTTGCCCGACGTTATGTCGGTTGGCAAAGATCGAACGACAATCTATCCGTCGGCGTTCGATGTGTGGCAGCTGAAAAGGGGGCACTCCGGGCGCCCTGCCAGGCGGGTCCCACCCCTCTCCTCCACCCTTTTCTAGTGCAGGTGCAGCATTTCTCTCTTTCCACTGCTGCCGCTCTGTTTTTCCACTGCTGCCACTACTTCCAATAACCCTAGCTCCGCTGGTCCCGTCCCTCTCCTTGTCCGGCGAACTCGCCGGAGATAAGAGGTAGGGGACCTATTCTCCTCCCTCCTTGTGCTCTCCCTTTCCTCTTCCTCACCTCCTCTCCTCCTCACCCCTGTGTTTCTCCCCAGATCTAGAGGTGGCAGAGGCGTTCTTGGCGGCGCCTATGCTTATGATTCGCCAAGGCCGGTCGTGGTCGGGAACATGAGTCTCGAGGTGGCGGTGGCGCGGCGTGCAAGCGTCCATGTGCCAAGAGCGGATCCACCGCCTGGGCGGGTCGGGCGGCGCTGGGCTCGCTTCTGATGCATCTCGGGGTGGCGGCTGCAACACCGTAGGAGCATCAAGCAACGCTGTTCCGAGATGGCAACAAGCAGAGCATGGAAGGGTGGGTTCACATGGTTTGTTTCCGTCCGCCTTACTCGATCTCGATTCTTAATTGATTTACTCGCTCCTTCGCCTTCTAAAATCAAATCCCTAACCCTAATCCCCAATATTGGAGGCCGGCGGTGTAACGGCGCCGCCTGCCCCGCTCTCTCGGGAAAGAAGGTGGTGGGGCGCAGGTCTCGCAGGAAAGAAAGGAAGGATGGGCCGTCCTACATCACCGGAAAAGGGCGCAGGCAGCCGAAGCTGCGAGGAGAGCTCGCTGGGCACAAGCTCGCCAGTAGCTCTCCGGGGATAGAGTTGAGGCGACGGAAAGGGCGAGATAGATCAATTGCGATGGTGAAGTTCAAGGTGAGCGCTGTCTAGAATTCAATTGGGATTTTTGCCGCTATGTGCTAATTGATCTGGGCTTCATGTGTATATCCTATATATCGACTACATGAAAATGGAATGATTTCGGATTGATTTCCTTTGCTGTGTTTTCTTTCACCAATGTTCATTGTACCATTTAAATGCTCGATAAAATGCTTGATTGTGTTTTCTTTCACCAATGTTCAATTGTGTCATTTAAATGCTCGATGAAATGCTTGATGGTTATGTCTTCCTCTATCTATAAATTAATGTGTGCAATGTATTTATTTATCACCTAATTTAGTGAATTGATTTTGTATTAATTAGTTGATAGAAGACATGGGAGAGAGCCATGAATAACTTATGGCAATTGTTTCCCCATGACAACCAAATATATGCCTAGGCTAAGGTTAGTTGTGGCTATTAACCAAACACTATCTAACTATAGTCAAGTTAGCTGTGGCACACTCCAAAGCTTAGACTAGGCAACGAATACTTGTTAATTTCTGGCTAGTTGCTTTGTTAGTGTTGCATACATCATATATTTACTACATAGTTGAGGTTGATGACATTCATTTCAGTTATTTGTGCATCTTCAGGGACTGAAAGGTGTTGTATTATCGATAGTTATATTTAACATCTTTTTGCTGAACTTGTTTTTTTTCGAATTTTAGACTGCACGCCCTTCAACATTTTTCATCTTGACCTATACAAATACACCTTAGGAAATAAAATTCAGTTTTGACTGTTTATATTATGACAAATGGACAGTTGCTTAATTCTTCTAATCCAGCTTTCAATTCTTATGCTTATTTCAAGTCTAAGCTATTGATCATGGCAACATTTGTTTCGATAGGTACACTGATAAACTTTTTTCTAAAATTTGTATTTATGAGTGTTTTAGGCACAAAACACCACTTTCAATTATTTGAATTGAAACGTTATATTCTTTGGCATTTACACTAGCGTAGTTTATAGTTTACAGTGCATTGATTAATATTGTTGTTTGTCACAACGATACAGAAACTAAATAAAATATCCATTATTCTTTTGTAATTGCAGATCTACATGGTGATAAATGCTTCACTTCTTTAGCTCTATGGCCCTTAGAAAGTCAAATCCGCGAAAATACATAGGCATTAGGTGATGGGTGCTAAATCCCATGGATGCCTGCATGAAGCTTCTATCCTTTTTTATTTCTTATGTTTGCTTTTGGTGCTAGATAGCTCTATATGTAACACACTGGAGTTTTGGGTGACTGAAAACTAGAAAAGGTGCATGCAACACTGTATTTTCTTTCACTGTAGAGCTTATCCCAGCATGTAGATTGTACTGTTATTCCCATGGGTTTCTTTTTTTGTTAGAAGAATATGGTTGCATGGTGAAATTATTATCAAGTCTATGTGATACATAGATTCACCAATTGCAAGGTACAATTGCCATCTATTGTTCCATGATTTTTGAAACTTGCTCCTATTGTCAATAGCTAGGTCTGAATATAGGTCTGAATTCAGTTTAGGTTGAACTAATACTTTTTTTAACTGTTTTTCCTACGGCTTCTGCTGCTCATGTTATATCATTTCCACTATGAATGGAAGTTAGGGTCCTCACCACTTCAAAAAAGAAAATAGGTTAGATCAAAGGGCTTCATCAATTCTAGACATTCCATTTTATTATATATATCATGGTTTTGAATTCGTGTTTACTTTATGCACAAGCATTCACAATAAAACTGTTAGACGTCTATTTATTGCCTACCATTTTAAACCATTGAAGGTGATTGCTACTGAATTAAATTTAAATTTTTATACCATTACATTGAATCTGATATGCATATTATGACATTGCAACAGGGATGCTCTATTGCCAAGGTATATCAACATAGAATTACAGGTATCCTTCTATGCAGCTATCCTTCTATTGCCAAGATTTTTTAGTTATCATGCAACATGTATTCTGAAACTAGAGAATGACTAGACAAATATCTGAGCATAGGACATAAATGTTGGCTGATCGATGATAAATAGGGATTAATATTACCTGTTTTCGCAAAGGCAACAGAAAATCAAATGTGCTTGCTCTTTGTCATGGCTTTTAGATCATTATTTTGTAGAGTTGAAAATGCAGTTATAAAACAGAAAATCTGAATGACAATGCCTTTTAAAACATATCAGAGGTTTAAGTTGAAAATGCAGTTATTATCAAAGAGCCCATCCCTTTTGTCTCACTCTAATATATCCCTTGTAATTTTTACAATTGTTGTCTTTTGGCATCTATTTCTAGACAACACGAATATTTCCGATTGGATCTCTGTTTTCATGCTGATTTCTTGGGTGCTATTATTGGCACAAGAAACAACAAGGAAAAAACATTATACATATACAGATTTGATGTAAAGGTGATTGACATTGGCAGTAGCTATTTTCAGTTCAAACGCAATCTTATTTTGTTATGTCTTGCCCCCTAAATTTTATATCCATCTCTTACTACTTGTAACAAACAATTATTACAAGTATTTGTTGTACAATTTTGGCACACAAAAACATGGTAGGTTTGCTTGAGATAGTCCGGTTGTTGCATTGCTTTTATATTTTGGAGCATATAAAGAGATTCCCTTAAGTATCTATGCATCTTACCAGTTTAAGTACAAGTCGCTTTGAATGACAGTATTTAGCAGTGAGGTACATGATAAATAAACTAAATGGTATGATTTCTCATGGGCTTAGGATTTGAGACTAGTTCTAGTCATGTGTTTTAGAATATAACTTTGCAAAAGCAGAGTAAATCAAGGACCACTATTTGACCTCATGGTGTGTGGAGTAGAGATAGTGGTCTATATATATCTCCTTTTTTCTCAGTTCAGCTAATTGTGATTTTATATTTATTTTTTAAAAAAACTCGCTTTTTTCTTTAAACTCTGCTGTAGTTCTTCTATAGAAATTGAAGGAAATAAATGGTTTCATGAGGAAAGCATTATAAAATATAGGTTATGACGGTGCCATTCAAGAGCATTCTTATGCATCCTCTGAGTACATCGGACACACTTTTTTTTGGTTTTAGTTTATTGATTCCAGCTTATGGAAACATAGTGATCATTTTCAATGATGCCCTTGAATCAAAGATCTGCATATTGAATCAATATTAATTTAATCACCTGTTTGGGTTACACTTGTTTGTATTAAGAGTACATATATGCAGATTTGTATGTGTGTTAACATGATATTTTATTTGCTGGCACAAAAGAAATAGTGGCATGACTTTAGTTAGAGTGGCTGGCAGCAACATCTTGCTCAATCTTAGATATTTCTATCCTGAACTGCCCATTTTTAATTTAATCATGCTATTAATTTTAGAAAGTATTTTGTAACAGTCCAAAGTTGTATTCGTATTTTGCAAACACCTATTAAAATGTCGCGTAAGGATATGATGACTTCCGTTAAATTTCTATATGACAACACAAGTTTCTAGATTTTAAAAGCCATTTGAATTTGATGATTTTACTTGAATAAATCATTAAAAAGCTAATTAATAAGTCTTGCATAGGAATTTATAGATTATAGCAATATTTAGGAAATTGCTGATTTATAAATTCTAATAAACCCTAAATTAGGAATATAATTACACGTTCATAAACATCCATACACACACACATATATATATACATATATATATATATATGTATTTGTAAATAAATACATACATATTCACATAAGCTTAAATATGATAAATTGCTCTAAAAATCTCAGGAAAATTCTAGATAATAGTTTAGACCCTAATTGAAAGTTTGGCTCAGTTGTTGACCCAATTGACCCCATATGGGACCCACTTGGCAGCCTCTTCTTCTGTCTTGCTCTTGTGAGCATTCCGTCGAAAGCAGTGACCGCCTCGCTCGCTCGCTTCCCCGCCGGCGAAATCCACCATGCTGGTCGCCAAAATCGCCCCGGCGATTCCTTCTTTGGCTGCTTGCGCGTGTCGCCTTAGCTCTGGCGGGCCCACAACTGCGTCGAAGTGACACTCCTCCACTGGTTCGCCGCCGCTCGCTGGCGCCGCGGCCGACCAAGCCGCCTTGTCGGGCTGGCCGTGTCAGGTCCCGCCAGGCACCGCCCGCCTTGCCCAATGGCCGCCCTAGGCGCGTCATCGATGCCTCTGGCACCGCCGCTCCCTCAGGCTGGCATTTCCGCTCACGCAAACCACCTCGCCGCCCGGCTCAGACACTCGCCGTGCGCGAGTGAGCCACCGCCCAAGCCCGCCAATCGGTGATAGAGCCCTCTTGTAACCGGCTTGACCAAGCACGTGACCGCCGGACAAAAGTCGAGCTCCGGCCGAGCTTAAATGCAACCTCACCGCACCGGCCCGTTTCTTTCTCTTTTCACTCTCCCGTCGACAGCCCAAACCAGACCTCCCTAGTCTCCACATTGACTCGCGTTTGCTTCGCCATGACCTCGTGAAGCTCCTGCCCGAAGGAATTGGTCTGAGTCGTCCCGAGCTCATCAGAACGCTCTCGCCACCGCCGGCAGCCCGGTTCTCCCCCTTTCTGATTTCTTCCTCTCTGGTGAGCTTCACGGCAATTCCTTGCTCCGTGAGCTTCGCCTGGCTTCACCTCACATCATGCTCCCCTCTTTTGGCCCAGGGCTTCGCCGGTCTTCCTTCGCACCGTGAGCGTGCCGCCTCCCCTGTTCGGCCTCCTCGTCGACAGTCCACCCTAGGCACTCTCGACCCCGAATAATCGCTAGGTAAGTCTCCCCGATGTCCGCCGATGCTTATGCGCGCGCTATTTCTTCATAAGCTCGACCCTAGATCGTTTACTCATGTCCGCCGGTAGCCGGTTCCGCCGCCGTTCATGGCTCCTCCGCGTCCGGCCGTTTCTGGCCTCGACGAGGGCATCCCTAGATGCGCGCTAGCTCACTGGTTCCAACGCACCCAAGAACTCCCCAAATGGAGCACCCTAGCTCCGGCTAGCCGTCGGCCAAGCCTCGGCCGTGCACACGCCGGCCGGAGGAAGACGATGACGGTGAGCCGTCTGATCTGCGCCAAGATCCGTGCGATCTCACCACGTCCGGTCGCTGACTAGTGGGCCCCAGCTGTCGGGTGCTCACCGGTTTGAAAACTCCCGCGCGGCTTCTACGTGTCGCTGACATGTGGGCCCTCGGCCCCACATGTCGGGGGCGGAGGCGCCTCGCTCTTGGCGCTTTCGCTCGCAAGCACGCCTTCGGTACGCCTTGGCGTATTTGGCTCACCATGAGAAAGCGGGCCGCCCAATCGTTTCATCGAATTTTTCTCGGATTTTGTAAATAAAACAAAGACATTAATTAGAAACGATTTATTTAAAATAGGTAGAGATCTTTAAAAATTCTGAAAAAATTATGGTAAATACTAGGGCTTGTGATGGATTTACTAAAAATAATACCTCACATAGTAACTGAACACTGTTCCCAGATTAAATTCGTTAGCTTATTTTTAGGGTATTAATCCATATAGAAAAATATCAAAAATAGATTGTTGTGTAGGAAAAATGGATTAACACCTAATTTAACATAAGAAAATCATGGATGTTGATAAATGACTTTTTGGACCTAGGAAGATATAATATAATCTAAGGTATGATTCCTAATTACATGTTATCTCAAAAATGGCCTAATTAGTAAATATGAATAGTTAGCTTAACTTTCCTAATCTATGAACTGTTCAAAGTAAGTTATTACACAGCATGTTAGAATAGTAAACCTGTTGTTTTGATTTAATCTCACAACATGCAATATCATGGTTATATATATATATATATATATATAGCATATATGAACATAATCACTCACACACCCCACTTAATCCCTACTCTGCTAGGATAATAAAGATTAAATAAGTTGATGAAGGAAATACTTCAAACAAAATGTGAGTTAACATATTCTAGCTATTTAAATACTTTAAACACAATAAAATCCTATTTTCTCCTATTGGGCTTAACTAGGGTAGACGATACGCTATCATATATATATATATATATATATATATATATATATATATATATATATATATATATATATATATATATATATATATATATATATTCATGTATGAATATCATGTGCATCATCTCGCTAGCACTTCGCGGCCATTACGCTAGGAGTCATTACTTAAAAGGATCATGGAACTTTCTCGATATATAGATTCATATAGATAGTTAAACACAGGAATCGTAAACGAACGAATACGAGCGATCTTGATTGCATCTCATGCATCATTCTTTTTCTCGCCGCATTGTGTTTATGATGAATTGTTAATTCTCCGATTAGACGTAGAGGATCCAGAAGCACCGTTCGAGGACTCCGCACAGAACCCGGACTTCAGTTCCCAAGGCGAGTTAATACCTACCCTTAATAGTGTTGCTTTTACTAGGGAGAGGATGCGCTTTCCCTAGTGCGAGTTAACATCCGATAATATCATATTGAATCCCAGATTTCTAAAGTATTTATTTTACAATATTAAATTGCATGCCCTTTTAAGTACTTATGCCTATTTGTTCAATCATGATATATCATGCCATTTATTTACTTGTTGTCAATTTACCATGATGATGTTGTCTTGAATTAATCATTTGTCATTTGGCCTTACTATGGATCGCTTTGATGATCACCCTTGATAGCCTGGTTAGGATAAATAAAATGATTTAGACTCCTAAGTCTTGGTTAAAATCTTGCTTAGACATTGCTCAGGTCCATCTATTAATTTTAGGCTTAGAATTGCCTCGGAACGGTGAACCGATATTCATCGGACATGATCACACAATGAATATGGTTAACTGGAATTTGGGCCTGGCATGCCAGTGTGTGTATGGTTGTGATGTGCTACAATGCAGACTGGGTCTGGCATTGGGTAAGAGATGGAGTAGCTGGGCTACGTGATTTGAGGAAGCTAATCGCCCACATACGTAGTGCATGGAAGAGGAGCGCGGCGAGATCCGCGTAATGTCGCGGCGCTGCCCCAAAGGAGGGTTCCGCCACATCATGTGATTCACACGGAGGTGCGAAGTTAGCCAAGAAGGAAGTGCATAAGGGTGAGGCCCTTAGTGGATGGTTGGGCTGAATCAAGGATTCTCAAACGGGTGCATCGAGGATGCACAGCAGACGCCATCGACTATCGCTGCGGAGATAGTTCCTAACACCACAACGCGCCGGCCATCGCGCGGTAGTGCAAGTATTGGGGATTCAGGGGTAGTTACGACCTGCGGGCGTACCCTGTCTGTTGCCGTGCTTGAGGTAAAGACAGTTTCATGTCGTCATCCGAGGATGATCTAGGTCCATTCTTACAGAGAGCCGTGAGTCTAGCGTGGGTCGGCAACCCAGCTAGGACGAGACTGGGTACTTTGCTGGGGAATGTGATCCACAACGAGTGCGCCACACTCGGAAGATGATGGCGGGAGTGGGAAGAGAACGTTTGGCAGAGTGCATGGAAACTGCCATGAAATTGGTTTGCGTACTGAATTGGAAAGATGACAAATAATCAAATTGATATAGAAATTTGGTTAAACTGCTAAGTCATAGGATTGATTTCCAAAACTGGCTTTTCTGCAATAAATAAACCCAGCCTTTCCTTTGAAGCCTCTATCACCAAATGCATTAGGTTGGGTGTTAGCTCGCCAGTGGTTGGATGACACTGACCTCGCATAAATATCTATCTTTAGACATGGAGGATCCCGTCGACGAAGATGCCTACGATTGTCATGAGGAAGGCGACCCTCAGTACCAGGACCAAGAGTAGTTGCCTAAGATAGGGTTTAGCACGTTCCGCCAGCCGTGTGTGGTTACACAGCTGCTGGTGTGATTTTGTTGTTCTTTCTGAACATGCTATTTGCCTTTTGTGAGATTTCCGCTACTCTGATGATCTTTGGACTGTAACTAAGGCTTAATGCCGTTTGCTACTAATGCGATCTGATGATCGCGGTTATGTAATATTGGGACAACCGATGTATGAAATGATTCCAGCTGTGTAACTCGTGCACTAGCCTATTGATCCAGGGCCTAGTGCAGGTCCGACCATTTCTCGCAAGATAAGCCGAGAAGGGCCGCGACATATTTCCTTTGTTGTGTTGGTTAGTGGCAGCTGGCAGTTATTAGTAGAGCCAGACTTGATAATTTTAGTATGTTAATTCTAGCTACAGGTTCCATTATTTATCATGTTATAATTATTTATGAATGGGTCAAATGGATTGTTCTTTTTGCAGGAAAAACTAGAAGGAATAGCAATTTTTATAATTCTTACACCTTCAGCTTGTGTACATGCCCTTATAATTTCAGCTTGTGGATGTACTGCTATGTAATTAATCTTTAGTTCATTGAAAGGATAATTATATTTGAACCTTGTGTCTCTTTGAGCCATCCTGTTTGAATTGATACTAGTCACTTTACAGATGTGATATCTAAGCGTGCTGCACATGTAGTGGAATACAAATATTTTATAGAAATTGTGATTGCATTCCTAGTAGCGTAGAATTGATTATTTTATTTTTTTTGTTCTGGACAAACTATACCGTCTAACTGTCCGTCGGCAATAACCACAACTAGCAACTCACGGTCCGTCGGTAAAAAGACAATGGTCGGCAAAAACATGTCCGTCGGCAAAACATGTCCATTGGCAAAAATATGTTATTGCAGTCTGCTTGTGTGTCGGCAAAGCAATGTCAGTCGGCAAAGATTTTTCCCGACGCGACTTTAGCCGATGCTCATTTTCTGTCGGCAAAAACTTTTAGCGACTTACCGCTCGACGCTGAAAGCCATTTTCCCGACTTAAAGTTAGACGCCAATAATGGTGCCGTGGTATAGTGAGTCTGTCGCTAATTATGACATTTCCGACAGACAGTTTGTCACCACATCTATTAATACAAAAAAAACATGCACCAGCTTCATATACCATTTCAAAACAATGAATTAATGAAACTGATCAATATAAAACATCTTAATGGATCCATAAGAGGTCATTCAACATAGTAAATTCATAAACCCACAAATAATATATCATCAACTTCAAATAGTCATATATTTATAGTGATCCAAAAGATGTCCCAAGCACATGTAACATTCAACCATTAATTTGCAAAATGGTTATCCAAAAGCACATGTCACAGTCATAAATTGCACTTAGCATACATTTACAAATTGGTTACTTAGCATGATTATGGACATCATACATTCTCACAAAATGGAACCATCAAGTTTTTCTTTAAGAAACAAAAGGTAAATCTTGTATATCCATAGGCATGCATGTTGCAGCAATGCTTCTCATATCAACTTAAGTCATGTTTTTCCAGCAAGAAAAATATTTTTTTGTCAAGGACATCAATGTTTTTCTCATGATTCAATTCACATGCAATAAACTTCCTGCACTTTTTACTTCTAAAGCAAACAAGATTTACTTTCATGTGATCCCTAAAAAGATTCACACAATATAATGCAATGGCATATATGATATTGCCTACATATAAGTTTGTTCAGGCCTTCATACATGTTTAATTGTGCAGAGCAATTAAAGTAGTGTCAACTGAACTAGAATTATCACTATGTACTTCAAATTATAAAATTTCCTTTTGCTAATCTATGGTTGAAATATTTAGCAAGCATTGTTTAGAACCGAATACTTATACTTTGGGATGATAATGCCACTGGTTTCTTGGTTGCCTTCATCTAGCAAAAATTTTATTAGTTAACACCACATAGATAATATAATATAATGAAAATAAGAAGTAATATGGCATTAATATTATTACTTTCTTGTAGGGCCACGCAATGGATTACATGTGTGCATCTTTTATAGTTTTCATGCCATCGTATGGACGAGATAGCATTGCATCTTGATTCAAGACAAAGTTCACAACAACTTCATAGTATTCCCTACAAAGGAGTTGACCACCCACTTCAGTTTTTGGGTTAGTGGAGAGAATTGTTGCTTTGGCAACCGGTTGTTCAGATCTCAACAAAGCATACAGTACCACTTCCTTTCCTGCTTGAACCATAGAAAAATTTATAACAATTAAGCACAATGAAGCATAAAAACACTATAGATGTATGAACAAATAAATTAAGAAGAGAGATAAGAAAATTACAACAAGGCTTTCATTCCCGTTGCGAGAAGCCACATTGTTCCTTGGAGCAGATGCAATATTCCTTGGAAGTGGCTTAGAGGCTGCACTTGGCCTATGGAGTGTCATGTCTTCATCTTCATCTTGTTCCTCACCATGTTGTTCTAACTCATTGGCCTACAATAAATTAGAATAGATAATTAAGAAAATAGACATTCATATATATTGCCATAAGAAGATAGCATTGTACCACATTTCGGGAATTTGAACCATGATGTGAGTTACTCGCTTCCACATGCTAGCCTCGTTGAGTGAACATTCTCTCTTGCATATTAATCATTAGTTCTTCGAATTTATCCAGGCGTTCATTAAGAGCTGCAAACTGTTGGTCAATCTGTTCTTCAGCTTGTCTTCGATTTTTCCTTTCCATTTGAATTCTTGTTGGAATTTTACCCTGTGATCCTGGTGTGCCTACATCTTGTGGAGTTGGTCCTAGGCCCACCACACGGATACGTCCTTTTGGTTCTTTCTGTCCACAAACGTGTGCATATAGGTCACCTTCTTGTATAGTTTTTTCCGTCAATTCCGGGTTGTATATAGCAGCTAGTTCAAGTTTTTTCTACAAACCAAAAACAAATATCAATATTGAAATTGACAATGATGCATGTAGTAAATAGGAAGTAAGCAATAAGTGAATGTGTTATCCAATAAAAGCCATACAATAATTGGTTCTGCTTCTATTGTTGCATCTCCATTTTTGTGTATGTGAGTTTTGATAAAGACTTCGTCTCTCCTTGTAGGGTACCCACGAGCCTTAGACTACAACCAAACATATTTAACAGCTAACATGAATCAAAAACTTAACTATTGCATAATTGTAGGCAGACTGTATTTTTGATACCATTTCATGCGCGACACGGGCATAACTCTTGCTGCCAGATGTATGAAGCACAGACAGCTTAGCACGATTCTCCTTGCCTCTAATTGCCCGGGCCTACAACATAAGTGTAAAAAATAGTATTAGATCTATTACTGCAGTACCAACAAAGCATTTGAAATGTAATTGTTCCTTACTTCAGCTTCTGGAGACATCAAGTGGTTAACAAGCCATTCCCAGTCATGTTTAGTAACATTTTCGGGCCTTTTTGCTAGTAGTTCATCAGGCAATGTCTCATCAAAGAACGACCTTTTAAGGTCTGACTTATACTCCCTCCATTTCTTTGCTGCTGTTGCCATCACATAATCAAGAGCACTACTTTGCAGCTCATAAAATGACTACACAATCATATAGGAAATAAGTCATTGATGAAAGGATATTGAGTTGCATAAGGGACACAATATATAAATATATGCAATACCTTCAAATCAATCCACAACTTGAACTTGCTTTTAATATCAACCTTTCTCCAATCATCGGTTGCAACAGATATTTGTTTCCTAACCATTGTTCCAATGACACTAGAAAATTCTTTAGCATCATTCCCTACAGGTTGTCCAAGTTCATTGAAGGAAATTTTAATTTTAGGTTGATCCCCCCTTGACAATATATTGTGCTTCTTGGTAATACCCCTTCTTTTCCTCTTCTTTTCATCCCCTCATTTAGATCTGGATCAATGTTTTATACCATGAGAAGGAGCAACTAAACAATTAATACAATCATTGCTATCTAAAATACCTTCATTGCCAAGAATGGGATCATCATCGGGATGATATTCAACATCATCATTGCCATCTTCCTCTTCATTCTCAGGATTGTTTCTCTTTGACCTAGACCGAAGGTTATGACTTGTGGTTTCCACCTCACCTGTGGCTTTACATGTCTAAAACAAGATATAAAATAGATAAAACACTTATATCGCACAATTAATAGATAAGTGTACATATATACCTTTGTGACTTTATTCGGTCGAGGCGGTAAGCTAGCTTCAAGTTGATCATGCAAGAAATTGATATGAAGAGCTTCCATCCTCTTTTGATTCCCTGCAATTGTTGCATTCCTTTGTAGTTCATACTCACTGAGTATTTCATCTTTTCCGCTTCTTTTGGTTTTTGACATTTTTTCTCCTAGAAGCATGACAAGTAGAATCAACAAATGTAATCCAAGAGCATATAAAAGTATGCAACAATAAAAGTAAATAAATTCTTACTTCCTAATATTTTTTGGATCAACAATTATTCCATTTATATCGGTCCTAATATAAGAATGACCTCCAGCAGCGACATTCACTGTTACATTTGTATGAAGGTCTGGCCATATGACACTTACTTCATCCTCATCTTCATCTAAAATGTCATTTTCAGTTTCACAAATGTCATAAAAATCTCGTGGTTATGTGTGTACAACAGCAACTTCATCCTTGTCTATTGGGTCTTGGACATAGTAAACCTGACTTGCTTGTGTTGCCAAAATGAAAGGCTCATCTATTAGATTTTGACCAATATGGAATAAATGATTGAAATTCACGGTGGTGATCCCAAACTGATCTGTTTTTACCCACTTATTTTGTATGCGGTTATCAACCCAATCACATTTGAACAACACAACAGTTCCTTTATTGTTATAGTTCAGCTCTACAATTTGTTTTATAATTCCATAATATGCCTGGTTTCCTATTTTCAAGCTATCATTCTTTCCTCCTTCAAAATAGGAGGTCTTCGCAACTACAGCTACTCCACTACATTGAATCGTCCTGCTCACATCATAGGAATATGTATGGAAAATCAACCCATTTATTTTATAGCTGCTATAGATTTGTGCAACAGTGAACGGTCCGTTAGCTAAAACTTTTATATGTTCTGCTAGTTCTTCATGTGTTTCGGCCACCTGTGCATAGAATATTGCTACTTGTTAGATCATATTTAATTTATATAAAATCACATGTTTCAAGATCATGTGTCTACTTACATGCATCCTAAACCACTTATGGAAGGTCTTGCGGTGCACGGTGTTGATTTCTTTTTGACTTTGAAGCCTAGTTGAGGAAAGATAATCAATATGCTTTCTACAAACATAGTGAACATTGTTTAATAATAAAGGACGAAAATCAAATATTGCTATGATTATTTAGAGAACTTACTGCAAATAAGGTTCGATTTTGTCGTTGTTGAATAATACATATCTATGAGCTTGAATCCAGGATTTATCATCTAATGCCAAGCTACACTTCCCAGCCAATCCTCGACCAATAATGGAGAACAAAGGACTGCTACACCCACTTTTCATATATGAAGCTCCATCATTTCTACCCCGTCGATTAAATCGAGCCTCACCTTTTAAATAGCGCGAACAAAAGGTAAGACTCTCATCGAACAAATAACTCTCCGCAATTGATCCCTCCGGATGGCATTTAGTATGAACATAGCCCTTACACCTCATTAAAAACCTATACAATCCATAAACAATACATTGTTAGTTTATTTGTAATGTTCTAATAATAATTTCCTTCTAAAATCTGGTTTCAAAGCTTACCGCTCTATAGGGTACATGTTGCGAAATTGAACTGGACCAGCCATTCTTGCTTGGGCAGGAAGATGAACCATCAAGTGTATCATGATATCAAAAAAGGATGGTGGGAATATTGTCTCAAGAAGGCACAAAGTCTCAGCTATTTCAGCCTCTAGCTTTTGCATATCAGCTATGCGGATGAGAGGGGAATAAATTTTCTTGAAAAAATTACTTACACGTATCAAGACTGCACTAGCTTTTTCTGGCAATATCCTTCTAATAGCAAGAGGCAGTAAGTGTTGTAGAAGTACATGGTTGTCATGGCTCTTTAGCCCAATTACTCTTTTCTCCTTATCATGAACATTACGACGTATGTCTGATGCATAACTAGCAGGAAACTTAACTCCTTTCAATACTTCACAAAATAATTTCTTCTCAACAGAACTCATTGTGTAAAGTGCAGGTGGTATATCAAATTTGCCATCTACTTCAACTGGATGAAGATCTCTTCTAATATCTAGAGCCCGAAGGTCCAAGCGAGAATTTAAGTTATCCTTAGATCTTCTGTCAATTCCCAAAATTGTATTAACTATATTCTCACATACATTCTTCTCTATATGCATGACATCATAATTATTTCGCAAGACTAAGTCCTTCCAATAAGGAAGCCTAAACCAAATAGGCCTTCTCTTCCAAATGATCAATGGGTCTCCTTCCTTGCGCTTCTGCTTTTTCTTTGTCTTCTTCCCAGATGGATCCTTCCCATATATATGATGAATTTGTTTTGTTTGCTCCAAAATCTCTTCTCCGGAAAGTGGCTTAGGTGCTGGCCTTACCTCCGTGACACCGTCAAACATAGCATAATCAAACCTAAGAGGGTGATTTTCATGCAAGAACCTACGATGTCCCATATAGCAAGTCTTCATGCCACTTTTAAGCCAAAGAGAACAAGTATATGAGTGGCAATCTGGGCATGCTCCTTCACCAGAGGTAGCACATCCAGCAACATAGCCTAGACCCGAAAAATCAGTTATTGTGCACAATATAGCAGCACGCGATTGGAAATACTCATTCTTCGATGAATCAAAAGTTCTAACACCATTCACGAACATATCTACCATATTGTCAACTAAAGGCTCAACATAAACATCCATATCACTACCAGGTGCATTTTTGCCAGGAATTAATAGCGAAAGAATGAAATTTGGCTGCTTCATACACATCCAAGGAGGAAAGTTATATGGAATTAAAATAATTGGCCAGATGCTGTGGCTAATATTCATGGTCCTAAATGGATTGAAACCATCTGTAGCTAATGCAAGCCTTATATTCCGGCTATCTGAAGCAAACTCTAGATGTTTATGGTCGAAATCTTTCCAAAGAGGAGAGTCAGCTGGATGCCTCAGTAAACTATCTTTTGTCCGCTCTTCATCATGCCATCTCGTATGAGTTGCAGTTCTAGAACAAAGAAACAACCGTTGAAGCCTCTTCTTTATTGGAAAATAACGGAGAACCTTTTTGGGGGTTTTGTGTACATGTCTCCCATCAGGATACTTTGTTTCTGATTTCCATCGAGAAGCCTTACACTTTGGACAGAAATTAGCACTAGAATGGTCCTTCCAAAAGAGAATGCAATCATTTTCACATGCATGAATTTTGACATAACTAAGTCCTATGCCTTTTACAATTTTCTTTGCTTCATTGTAGTTTTTAGGTATTGTTGATCCTTTTGGGAAAGCTTCTTTTAGTAGATCTAGTAGAAGGTTAAAACTTCTATCGGTCCACCCTCCAAGCATTTTGATATGAAGTAGTCTTACGATGAAGCATAGTTTTGAAAAGTTTTCACACCCGGGGTAAAGTTCTTCAACACAACAATCAAACAATTTTTGAAGTGCTTCTAAGTTTTCATCTTGATGCTCAAAAGCGCCTTCATCTTCAAATTCCCCTCGATAATCTAAACCTCCTGCTAAGTCTTGAAGCAAATCAGACATGTCATCATCTTCATTCCAATTTTCTCTTAAGTCAACATCATCACAATCATCAGAATTCACAAAAGAAAAATTGGCCTCTCCATGATATGTCCATGTTCTATACCCTTTGAGAAATCCTTCACAGATTAGGTGCTCACGCACTTCAATTGAGTCTTTCCATAATGAGTTCACACATTTTCTACAAGGACACAATATTTGGCCCCCTACCACTGAGTTACTAAATGCATAATCAATGAACCTGGTCACACCTTCTAAATAGACTTGTGTGTGCCTACATACAACGCATATGTGCCGCATTATATTACTGATGTTATGTTCTTTCAAGTTGTAAATATCTATATTAAAATGTTATGGAATGCCTAGGCTCATTCATCCAGCCTTTATCTATTGTTCACCTTATGTAGACCAAAATCCTAATCTTATAACAAACATTAAATTCATAACACATAATAAACTAGATTGCTCAATATAAACAATTCATAACACATAACAGTAAAAAATCTAGAATTATGTACATACCAATTGAGGTGGACTCTCTGGTTGTGAACACCGTTTTATAATGACTATGGAGAGTAAGCAACCAATAGAAGACTGCTGGCCAAACAAAAAAACCATCATCAGCTAACCCAAAGTATAAAATTTTACATTAGTTGATAAAAAAGAGAAGCATATGCAACAATAAATATATATATAACGTTATAAAATCATGAGCTACTAAACTAAAAATTTTCTACAAAATTTGAGGATGCCCACTGTTGGGCCTCTGCTCTTTGGGAAGTTCTAGATACATGAAACAAGTTAAGCAGTGTTGAAGTATGTCTCGCCGTTGGATCTAACAAAGATGAGGACACACATCTGAATAACAAAGCAGAAAAGATTATAGAATAGCTGCAGAAATTCAAACCAAGTAACTAATTAAGTTTCATTTGTTCAATTGGATGTGAACTGTGAACATTACCAGAGAGAAAAAGGTTGCCAAATTTCCTCTACATAATTAGTAATCCTAGAATAACAAGTATGGGGACATCAGCCACCTAGCAAAGAGAAGAGGGAGGGGAGGGAGAGACCAGAGAAGAGGGAGGGAAGGGACAGACCAGAGAAGAGAGGCCGCAGGGAGGGAGAGCTAGCCGCGGCGCCCGACGGCGGCCCCGGCGGCTGCTCGCGGCCAGTGGCGCTGGTCAGATCTTGTCATGGGCCCAACGGCGACCAGCGGCTAGCTGCGGCGCCAGCAGCGGTGCTTGGCGGCTACTAAAAGCGGCGCCCGGCTTCTAGAGGCTCGCGGTGGCCCCTAGCTAATCGAACCGCCCGGCGGCTTCTCACGGCGCGCAGCGGCTCGCGATGGCGACGCCGGCGGCGGCGACGGCCGCTCGGCGGCGGCGGCTCCTCAAACCCTCGGGCGGCGGCTCAAACCTCCCGCGGCGGCGCGCGCACAGGCTGCTCTCGGCGGTGGCGGCGCCCAGCACGGGTTGCTCCTAGCGCAGCGGCTCCTCAAACCCTCGTGCTAGCTAAATCTGATGGGCCTTTGCCCGATCTGCTGAGTATATTGGGGAAAAACTATTGTTTATTATTATTTTTTCCTTCGCGCGCGCACGTGTGGTGTTGTTTCCCGCGTTAATTTTCGGGAGGCACCTAAACCATGAATTTCCGACAGACCGTCTATCACTAGTGGGACCATTACTAGCGGGCCGAAATGCATTGCGATTACTTTCCTAAATTTAGCGATAGACCGACCGTCAGGCCAGCCAATTTTTACCGATGAATGGTCTGTCATTAAAAGTGGTCTGTGGTATAGTGACACCTCCTCCACGGCGACTTTCGAGTAACTGGGGGGTATCTCGTTGCAATAAAATGTCTGGCCCGGCTCTACTGGGAACGCCATGCCGTAAGCCACCTTTATGGAGAGGTTACACGTCTGGACATGTAGCTCACATTGGCGGCGAAGCTTGATGTCGTCCACTGGAAAATGGCCGAGGTCATCCCCTTCAGGTGCCGCGGTGGACGCACAGCTGCTCCGCCGCGCGGAGGCCTGCGGGCTGATCATGGCGTCTGGCAGATTGCTCGGACCTGTTTCCTGAAGCTTGCTGAGGGCTATCTGTACTTGTTACGCAACTATGTCGCCGATGCTAGCCTGAGTAGCTCTTAGCTCTCTTTCTAATTGGCTGTATTTGTATAGCTCTCTGGTTTTGCTTCTTGCTTGGCTCCTGTACGTTTGGGAATCCTTCGCGAATCTGTGCTTCCATGGCGTCGACGAACCAATACCTCTTGTCCGTCCCGGGTGCTTCGGGTTTTGGAGGGCATGTGTCAGCTCGTCATTCTCCCTATCTGTCACTAAGGAACCTGACTGAGACTGCTGAACGGCTTGTACAATCCTTTGCCCAACATCTTGCACTCCCGGTGCCATCACGAAGCTGCCGTCATCTGCAACGGCCCCACCGTGAGCCATGAACCAATTTCGTAGGCGGAATTCCTAGTCAGCTATAGCAGGTGGTACATCCTTGGCCAATAATTCTTCCTCCCACTTCTCCCATTTCGGTATAGCCTTGATGTAACCACCGGTGCCGAGATGGTGGTGGTATTTCTTCTTCTGTGCATTTATCTTGTTCTTTTGGCTCGCGGCTTGGCCTTCAGCTGACATCTTGTACTCCTCAAATGCTTCTCAATGATCGGCTAGCTTAGGAAATAGATTGAAGTCAAGCCTTTGTCCTTTCTGCACATACTTGGCATTTGGAGACGACTTCCACGACTGAAATACGGTTGCCATCTTCTTCAAATTGTATATCTTTACTTTGTCATCGAACCCTTCAGGAAATTTGAAATTGTCCTTAATATCTGTCCACAGTAGGTCCTTGGTAGCTTGAGGGACTTCAGCCCATTTCTGGATGCTAATTGGGACGTGGTCTCTTGCATGGTAACCACAAGCGTTGTTGAATGGGCCAATTGCTGAAAGAGGGGCAACCGGCATCCCGTCGGAGTTAACGTCGGTAAAGACATGCTTTGCCGACGGTTTCTTATTAGGTCCTCGCTTCGATTGGTTGCTCGATGTACCCTACTTAAAATACAGAACCAGAACCATATGAGCGTGTTAGAGTGTTTTATATTGGTTGAAAGGCCGCATGTACCAGGGCATTATTGTGGCATTACCTCGCTGGCCCCAGTGTCCACGGCATCACCGGAACTACCGGCAGTAGCGTTAGCGTTGCCTTGGTTCACGACCTCATTGGCAGCATTGTTATCGGCCGCCTCGGCAGTAGCGTCAGCGTCACCTTCGTCGTATCCTCTGTTGCTACCCTGCGCGATCGAGTCTAGCAGGAACTGTTCTTCCTCATCGAAAATAGGGTCAGCACGGCCTGGTTGCTCCATCTATATATCATAATTGCGAAACATTGTTAAATTAGTATTGCTACTTGTGCACATGACATAATTGCGAAACATTGTTAAATATATATCTCTCCCTCTCTCTCTCTCACTCCCTATCTCTCTCTCTCACTCCCTATCTCTCTATCTCTCCCTATCTCTCTCTCTCACTCCCTATCTCTCTATCTCTCCTTATCTCTCTCTCAGTACTCCCTATCTCTCTCTATCTCTCCCTGTCTCTTCCTATCTCTCCCTGTCTCTCTCTATCACTCCCTATCTCTATATCTCTCTCTCCCGATCTATTTCTCTTTTTTTCCCGTTGGGACGTTTCATCGAACACCCTGTGTGCAGACATAAAACAGAGGGAGAGTGCAGCGTGGGCGTGAGCAACCTAGGTCCTCCGGGGGATTGTGCGGAGTGGGGGCTTGTCGTGAGGTCGACGGCGTGGTGGAGGTCCGACGGCGAGGCGACGACGAGGGCGCGCGCACGGCGGTGTGAAGGCGTCGACGGCGGTGGCGATGCGCATCGACGAGGGCGCGCGCACGACGGCGAAGAGCGGCGAGGGCGGTGTGGGGTCTCGATCGAGAGACGCGGCGACGAGGGCGTGCGCACGGTGGAGAAGGCATCGAACGCGGCGCAGGGGCTTGACGGAGAAATGGCGGAGCGACAGAGGAGTGAAGCGCGGGACGGCTCGGGACTTAGAAAAATTTTGGGGGGAGTGAAGCGCGCGGGGAAGACGATCTGAAATATATAGTAAACCCCCTCTACAAGCGGTTCGTAATACGAACCCCTTGTAAAGGGGCCAGTACAAGCGGGTGGTAGTCTGAACCGCTTGTAGAGGTCCTCTTCTACAAGGGGTTCGTATTACGAACCGCTTGTAGAGGTCCTCTTCTACAATGGGTTCGTATTACCAACCGCTAGAAGGGGTTCGTATTACGAACCACTTGTAGAGGTTACCTTCTACAAGGGGTTCGTATTACGAACCGCTTGTAGAGGACATTTAGAAGGGGTTCGTATTATGAACCGCTTGTAGAGGTCCTCTTCTACAAGGGATTCGTATTACCAACCTCTAGAAGGGGTTCGTAGTACGAACTACTTGTAGAGGTTACCTTCTACCAGGGGTTCGTATTACAAACTGCTTATAGAGGACATTTACAAGGGGTTCGTATTACGAACTGCTTGTAGAGGGGCTTTTGGGGGTTTTCCTTCTCTATTTTTCCTTTTCAGTACTTGTGTTTCATATTTCATTAAAATGTTTAAAATTTCATTGCTTAATTTCTATATATGCTCCAAATATACAAGTTTCATTTAAAATTTGAAAAAATGCTTTCTTCCTTTTTATTAAATTTTTATTAAAATGGCTGAGGTTACTTGTGTTTCATATTTTTTAAAATGTTTAAAATTTCAGTACTTGTGTTTCATATTTCATTAAAATGTTTAAAATTTCATTGCTTAATTTCTATATATGCTTCAAATATACAAGTTTCATACAGGAGCACATCTTAACTAGTAACATGCTTTGTCTTTACAAGTGTGCCTTCATTATGATCGTGGCGTATATACGGAGCATCGACATCTGTGTCATTCAGGACACTTATGTCGACATCCACCGCAAAAGGAGGGAGCTCGTCGAACTGACTATACTCTTCCTCATCTGTGACGTTCTCAACTCCGACAATCCTTCGTTTGCCTTGGAGAACCACGTGTCACTTTGGCTTGTTCTTCTGCTTCTTAGGTTTGCTTGACATGTCTATTACGTAGAAGACCTGTCTCACATCATTAGCGAGAACGAATGGTTCACGCCTATAGCTGACTTGGGCGAGGTCTACGGTTGTCATGCTGTATTTGTCGATCTTCACGCCGCTTGAACTCAGTTTAACCCATTGGCACTTGAATAGAGGGACCTTCAAAGGTCCATAGTCAAGCTCCCATATCTCTTTTATGAAACCATAGTATGTGTCCACCTTGCCAATGTTGTCCACGGCGTCTATATGGACACGGACCTTCACACTGTTCAAGCACTCTATCATGTTTTTTTCTCTCCTTTGCTTAGAGTGTAGCTCGCAGGATGTAGATAATGTTGTCCTTTCCCTGTCTTTTCTGGATGTAGATCGTTCCTCAGATCCAAATGTTTTAGATCCCTCCGAGCTTGCAGTGTATCTTTCGATTTGCCATACATATCTAAGTATCCTAGCAGGTTCACGCAAACATTCTTCGTGATGTGCATGAAGTCAAGTGAGTGACAGACCTCCAAAACTTCCCAATAAGGTAAGTCCCAAAATATTAACTTCTTCCACATGGGTGCCTAACCTTCCTCTTTCGGTATAAATTTTCTCCTAGGACCCTTTCCAAATACTACTTTCAGATCCTTTATTATAACAAACACACGCGGCTCACTTCGATGCTCAGGCTTAGCACGAAGGTCTGGTTTCCCGTTAAAATTCCTGCCTTTCTTTCGCAACGGGTGCCTCGTAAGAAGAAACCTACGGTGGCCCATGTACACAACCTTCCGAGAGTTTTTTGAGGTATATGCTGTCCGTTTCATCTAAGCACTGCACGTAGGCTCTATATCCTTTTATAGTTAGGCCGGACAGGTTACCAAGCGCAGGCCAGTCGTTGATGGTTACAAACAACAATGCACGTAGGGTGAAATACTGTCTTTTGTGCTCATCCCATACCCGTACACCATTCTCCCACAACGTTACAAGATCTTCAACCAATGGTTTCAGATAGACATCGATGTCGTTGCCAGGTTGCTTGGGCCCATGGATCAACAACGGCATCAATATGTACTTCTGCTTTATGCACAACCAAGGAGGAATGTTATAGATACATAGTGTAACAG
This sequence comes from Olyra latifolia, assembly GCA_036346145.1. Lineage (NCBI taxonomy): Eukaryota > Viridiplantae > Streptophyta > Magnoliopsida > Poales > Poaceae > Olyra > Olyra latifolia. The sequence goes on along the minus strand of CM070531.1, from coordinate 17,525,262 downwards.
GCCAGGTGCTATGGCTGCTGCTCAACTCGCCGAACGGATTCATACCATCGGTACTCAACCCAAACCTTATGTTTCTCGCCTCATCTACAAAGTGCGGGTATGTTCGATCGACTTTCCTCCACTGGGAGGGATCAGCGGGATGTCTAAGCATCCCGTCATCTTTACGCTCTTCTTTGTGCCAACGCGTTATCTGGACATGTGCTTTGTTAGCAAGCAAACGCTTCAATCGGGGGATGACAGGAAAATACCACACCACCTTAGCGGGAGGTCTCTTCTTCGTACGCTCCCCATCTATTTCGCCTGGGTCGTCACGCTTCATCTTATAACGTGATTCTTTGCACACTGGACAAACATCAAAATCCTCGTACTTATTGCGATACAGGATACAATCGTTAGGACATGCTTGTATCTTCTGTACTTCCAATTCCAAAGGACATACAACTTGCTTGGCTTCATATATAGATTCAGGCGGAGTGTTATCTTCCGGAAGGAACTTCTTTATGAGTAATAACAACTCATCGAATCCCTTATCTGAGACACCATTCGTGGCCTTCCATTGCATTAGTTCCAGTGTGGTGCGCAGCTTTTTATGGCCCTGCCCACAGTTTGGGTACAAAGGAGTCTTGTGGTCCTCTAACATGCGCTGGAACTTGTCGAATTGTCTTTTATCTGTGTAGTCTCCCTCTCCGTCACGCAGCATCTGCTTTAGCTCATCATCACCAAACTCCCTGAGTGTATCTTCCACGGAACAGTATTGCCTGGCGTCTGGGATACTGTTCAAACCCTCTTCTTCTTCCTCGTCATCTTCATGATCTTCCTGGCTAATCCCCTCTACTTCACCATGGTTGGTCCAACAGGTATAGTTTGGCATGAATCCTCTCATGATCAAATGGTTCATAACCTGCCATCGGTGGGAGTGCTCCTTCTCATTCTTGCAGTCTACACACGGACAACATATGTAGGCGCACGGAGGCAAGAAGGCAACGGCGCATCCGAAAACCACGCACGCCATCAATGAACTCTCTGGAGCGACGGTCCGCATTGTACATCTATTGCGGTTCATCTACACCAAGTTATATTTTATTAAAAATATAGTTACATTTCGAATCTAAAGCTCACAAGCACTTTGATCTACCTTTCTAATTACTTTTTGTTCTTCTTGGTCTACAATTAAAGACAATATTTTTTGCGGCAACAAAAAACTCCACCTACACTAATTACATTTTGTCCTTCTACATTTATTGAACTAAAACTAACTAATTGTTACATTTTTTAATTATTTTTATCCTTCTACAATTTTGAACCTAATTATTTTTTCCTTTGTACCTTTGTAATTATTTTTATCCTTATACATTTTTAACTAAACCTAACTAATAATTTTTACCCTTCACATTTATTGAACAAAAAATAACTAATTGTTACATTTTTAATTATTTTTATCCTTCTACAATTTTTAACTAAATCTAACTAATTATTTTTCCCTTTCTACCTTTTATTTTTTTATCCTTCTAATTTTTTCCTTATTTATTTCATACTCAAATAATTAGTTCCTAAAATTAGGGTGATCAAGCTAGCTAGCAAATTTATCGTTAAATTTTGGATCCTAAAGCAAACAACTTAATTTTGAGATCAACTCCTTAAAATTAGGTGATCAAGCTAGCTAACAAACAAGTTAGGTAGCTAGCAAACAAGCAAAGAAACTTTACAGTGATGAAGCTAGCTAGCAAACAAACACCTTTCAACAAAGAACAAATCAACATTTCCCCACATCCAATGCAAAAAACAACAATACTTAGGTGAGAAGGATGTTAACATGACGTTACCAACCTTGAAACACTTAATTTGCAGCTAAATCACCTCAATTGAAAATTTGGGCAGCACCTCCCCTTCAACAGTAGCTCGGCCCTTCCTGTTAATACTTCCCGTTCACCTCTGCGCCCTCGAGGAGGAAGAAGATGTTTTAAATGCGCTGGGCGGGATGGCTTCTACAACCGGTTTGAGACAAAAACCGCTTCTACAGCTTGCCTTTTACAACCGGTTTGTGTCTCAAACCGGATCTGGATTCCAGAACCGGTTTGAGACACAAACCGATTGTAGAGATAGGACTTTACACGCGGTTTATGTTTCAAACCGCTTCTGGAAGTCCTCTCTCGCCCGTTGCCCACGAACCGGTTCTGGTACGAAGATTACAACGGGTTCGCACCAAACCGCTTCTGATGGACCGGTTGTGATGCCCAGTTCTATAGTAGTGTAACCATTTTTGTAGAAAGTATTTATTTTTGTTATCAACTATATTTTTCTACAATTTTTTTTCTTGCCTATGCATGCTATTTGTCTATTATATGCCCATGCTATAAGTTAGTGACTTAGTGCTGACCCCAGCCACATTTTTTGCTGGATTCGCCCCTGGGGGCAACCACGTACCAGTCCGTAAAAAACGTCCGCGGGCATGTGCATCCATGCGATATCCAGTGGAGTTTGGCCCTTGTTGTTCATTAAGCTCAACTGAACTTGCTTGTTCTGGATCAGTAAATAAAAACACCACTGTCTCCCGAGCTCGACAGCAAGGTGTAGAGCAGTGTTCCCATTTCTGTCCAGCGTGTTAAGAATTGGTTCTAAACCCTTGCGCCAGCAGCATTCCCATAGGACCGCGGAGCAATCCTGCTCGACGGCAATATGAAGGAAGGTCTTGCCCTCGGCATTCTGCAGCCCCGCACAGCTGGGGTATTTTGTTAGCAACATGAGAACTGTACGATCGAGGCAAAGTTTGCATGGCTGCCACATGTATAGGGAACGACCCTCTGTTGTCGCCCTGGAATGCTGAAGATTTGTTAGCCTCCAGTAATAGTTTGATAACCTCATCGTTGCCCTTCCCCCATGATATGGCAATGTGAAGAGGTGTACTTCCAGTGGTCTTGTTCCGTTGTTCGGTGAGGTGCTTGTTCCATCTCAACAACTTCGCTGTCATTTCTGTAATTTCCATCGTTCATTTTAGTTGCTAGCTAGCTGACGGCCACATTTAAGAAAAATTAATGTTAACTAGCCATCGTATTGGAAAGTGCCTGACGGCATGCCAACCCCGAGTAAAGAGAAGAAAGAATTATAGTGTAAAAAAAAATTGCAGAAATCCTTATACAGGAAGAATGTGGTATAATCGTTTGAGCGAGTTCTTGAGCAAGAAAGGCTATACGAATAATGAAGACTGTCCATGCGTTTTTATACAACGATCACAAGATGGTTTTTGTATAATTTCGGTTTACGTGGATGACTTGAACATCATTGGCACTGATGATGAAATTAAAGAAGCGAGCTCATATTTGAAATCTGAATTTGAAATGAAAGATTTGGGTAAAACCAAATTTTGCTTAGACCTTCAGCTTGAGCATATGCCAGATGGAATACTCGTACACCAAGCCGCCTACACCTAAAAGGTGTTGCAGAGGTTTAGCTTTGACAAGGCGTACGCATCAAGAACCCCGATGGTCGGAAGGTCATTATAAGAAGACCAAGACCCATATCGACCTAGAGAAGAGGGAGAGGAAGTCCTGAGATCGGAATTCCCATACTTAAGTGCCACAGAAGTGCTCATGTACCTAGCAAACAAGACACGGCCTTACATTGCGTTAAATCAGTAAACTTATTAGCAAGATATAGTGCAGAGCTAACGAAAAGGCATTGGAAAGGGGTAAAGGACATCTTCCGCTATCTACGGGAAACAGTCAATCTTGGATTATTTTATAGAAGGAACCAAGATATGACTTTGGTCGGATATGCAGATGCGAGTTATTTTTCAGATCCGCACACCGGTAAGTCCCAGATAGGATATGTCTTCCTGTGTGGAGGAACCGCAGTATCATAGAAGTCGTCAAAGCAGACACTTGTGTCAACATCGACTAACCATTCAGAAATCATTGCATTGTATGAGGCAGCACGTGAATGTGCATGGCTTCGAAGAATGACATTCCACATTCTCCAGTCATGTGGATTGCAAATAGAACGAACCCCCACCATCATTTATGAAGATAATGCAGCATGTGTCACACAAGTACAGACTGGATATGTGAAGAGCAACCTCACTAAGCATATAAACCCCAAATATTTTTATGCACATGAGATGCATAAGATGAATGAAATCAATATTCAGCATACTAAGTCGTGAGAGAATCTCGCAGATTTGTTCACTAAGTCCTTACCTACATCTACCTTTGAAAGATGTATTAAAGGCATAGGAATGATGAGACTTAGAGAAGTGCAGAATTTAGGGGGAGGAACTTCACATATTTTGAATTAAATCTTGAACCAGAAGTTCAAGTACCCAACTATTACATTGAAGTAATAAAGCAATGTTGGGTGGATTTGTACTCTTTTTCGCTTAAGTGAGTTTTCAAAGAAGTTTCTCACATAAGGTTTTTAACAAGGCATATCCGTGCGCACAGCGAGCGTATGCTATGCACTCTTTCTCCAAGAATTTTTTCCACTGGGTTTTTATGGAGTTTTGATGAGGCATATGCATTACGCGGCAAGGTCCAAGGGGAGTATTAGGAAACCTATTCGGTTACGGGCTCGCCAAGCCGTTTCCAGATAGATCTATCCGAGGACCTGCCAAACTCTATGAAGCAGCACTATAAATAGGAGAGGGATCCGTCTATTGTAAACATGCCTGAAAGCAATAAAGAATCCGTTCTCTTCCTACATCTGTGTTCATCTACTCTGTGCATCCGTTGTTCTTGCTGTCGTTCTACGTCGCATGTATGAATCAGCAACTTCAGACTACACCCGGTAGCATGGTTGCTCAACAGATAAGACCCTAGTGCTGCCGTCCTCTGTTAAGCATGAGCAGAAACTTGATTGCGGTGGCGGTTATGTCACGTTGCTTGGTGGTGATGTTGACCAGAAGAAGTTCGGTGGTGACACACCCTATAGGTAACAACTTTCTTCTATCTGTTTTGATGCTGCCAGTCGTTATTATTAGTAAAATAACTTGTATTTTTCAATTGCAGCATTATGTTTGGACCTAATATCTGTGGGTACAGCACCAAGAAGGTTCACACTATCCTTTCTTAGAATGACAAGAACCATTTGATCAAGATGGATGTGCCCTGTGAGACTGATCAGCTGTCTCATATGTATACTTTGATTATCCGTCCTGATGCTACATACACCATTCTCATTGATAATGTTGAGCAGCAAACTGGCAGCATCTGCGAAGCTTAAAAAAAATTTGTATGTACAAATTTAATATATCATGAAGAGGACCCCTGAAATAATCAATATTTTATTTTAAATTATTGTTTCAGCCCTAAATGCAAGCATAATACGTGGCCATATATTAAAGTACAACCTCGTATGTACACCGTATGTCAAATGCTGGTTATGTATGAATATTTAAAATATTGAGGTTTGGAAGGAAAGGGAATAGAAAGGAATGTTGTTAGAGTACAGGTTTGGAAGGGAATGAAATCTAGGAAGGATTTTCGTCAGGGGTGGAAAGGGAATGAAAGTGTAGGAAATAGTTAGAGATAGAAGAGAGAGAGAGGAGAGAGGAAATTTCATATTTACCCTTTAAATGAAGGTACCATGTGGTATAAAAAAACTGAGACAGAGATACCTTAAGATACCACATCATAAGAGCTATTAGATCTGTCTTGATTAATGGTTGTGATTCGAAGTACTAAGAGGTACGAAGGATGGTAAAACTCGTCATAAATAGAACTTGGTTTGGTTCTCTTGCGGCAAATCTGCTTTTTCACATAGAAAGTTGATTAACAGGCTTGTCCAATTTAGAAATACAATTCCGAATGTCCCAGATGAATCAGTCCTCAGGGCCTTCAAATAAGCTGTCCGAAACAACAAATTCACGAAGGATCTGACATTCTGACCATTCATCTCTCTTGAGATTTTCATCCGCAGGTTTTTTGCCTTTATAGCCAAATAAAGCCTAAGCGGAATATAATCTTCGAGTACAATGGTGGCTGCTTAGCCAACGACAGCACACAATTACAAGAATAACAACGCTGGCGAGAAAATACAGTAAGATTGAAAAGCGAGGGATAGCAGTAACAAAATGAATTAAGAAAAGCCCTCTGATCTTCATAAGCGGGAAGGTGCTTTTTCATCTTGGCCATCAGCCTAATATTTACCAGCTTTCCTAGAAAGGAGGCCAAACGTCCTTCATCTCTTCTTTCCGAGCCCTGGCAAGTTGTCGATACCATAGCTTCTAACCCAACCTTTTGAGTAGCATTACTCCCCCTATCGCTAGCATGGAGAAAACCCAAGTAACATCGAGCGACACGAAACTGAATGTGATAGCGCACGAAATATATGCCGTTGTGGAAGCTGAAGGAACCGGCGCCAGGACCACGTACATTCCGAAGGCAA